>JBAIAA010000617.1:0-600000 GCA_037893245.1 Crossaster papposus
CATCTACTGCTCGGTGGGAGGGCAACGGTTTCGACCCGCCCACACCGAACTAGTGGCCCCACTGACCTCTACACCTGGACGGACCATTGTCCATATTCTGCTGTGCTAACACTTGAAGTCAGCGCGAACTGGAAGTGCAACATGGCGGACCTGAGACGTCACTGCTGTGAGCCAATGAAATGTCCAGGTGTGGAGGTCAGCGGATTTATTCTGTACATTTTGTATTTATAAACATTACGTAATACGTATCGTACCAACACCTGGACATTTCATTGGTTCACAGAGTCACGTCGTGGGTCCGCCATGTTGCACTTCTCCGCATGCCGACTTCAAAATGAAACAATGATGATCTGTCCATGTATAGAGGTCAGTGAGTGGCCCACACCTGCTGACCTTTCGCTCGGTCTGCGCTTGTTGGGGGGGGGGGGGGGGGGGGGGGGGGGTAAGAGGTAAAACCCGTTGGCATTCTCTTGTCCACTTCCTTTTTGACGCGAGTGCAGTGCTGAGACAGCATTTTACTTTAGCTGGAATGCTCGCACAGCATTTTACTTTAACTGGAAACCCGTTGGCCCTTTTATTATGCTCTCAGAGCATTTTACCTTTGACTTGTCCACTTTCTTTTATTTAGTAGCTTGTGTTTGAACAGTAAGAAGTTTGCATGCGCGCTTTTGGCTCGGGATCATCGGGTGCATGCAGTCCCTCACCCAATCGCTCGACTAACTCCACATCTGGCGTCCGGGGGGTTTTGTTTATACGAGCGAGCGCCTTCCCCCGGCCGATTGCCCAGATGTGGAGTTTTTTGTGTACTCGTGTTGCGCGGTGCGCGGCACAAAGGAGCAATAATGTGCAGGTGTCGTCCAGCGTGAAGCGTTCGCCATGCGAGATTTTGCGGAGCACTCGAACTTTGACGCTGCTGTCGACGAGTGGCAGCTCACTCTCCCGCGCCCCGTAGGGTTTGCGACGCAGTCGGCGACGCGGCGACGCCTTGGGCGGCCGTCGCTTGTCGGCCGCACTGCGCGCCATTATTGTTTTTAGTTTTGTGTTTTGTTTTTGTTTTGAAGGTTTTTTTACGTTTTTTTCTCTTACCTCTTACAAGCAATCGTCTATCGCTTGTTGTGCCCGGAAATCGATGCGTAGATTCCGAGCGAAGGAAACCTGCAAAAAAACACAATGTAAGTTTGCCGATGTGCGAACAAACAGCAAACGGTTGTTGAGTATAGATGCAAGTTGACACCTCGGTACACGTTGTTCCCACACAGAACAGAACCACCCGTTACAGTTAGTCGAGCCCATCTACTAACCTACCCGACTCTAAATAAACCAATCAGCCTACTTTGCCGTCAGACCTACGGTGTTGCGTCTTGCCACAGACCTACGGGCTACTAGTATGTATATACTAGATAGTACTGTACACCATTACATTGTTCTCCGTATACCCATTAGCTCCTACCCTGTGAGGAGATAGCACTAGTCAATAGCAGCTGCTACTTCGTTGTTTCTGTCTTAATTGTCTAAATTGGTCACTTTTGAAGCCAAAATACGTATTAGCTTCGTTATTTCGGGTGTTTTGTTACTTTTTTTAACCTCCCCCCCCCCTCCTGCGAGTCGGCGTCGTCGTTGTCATCGGCGAACGTCTGCGATTGTGATGATATTGTCCAGCGTCAAGTTGCCGTTGTGCTTCACTACAAAGGGCACACTGTGACTGCTGCAAAAAAGCGAAATAGTTTGACAATTTTCAGCAGGAAATTAAACAAAATTGCGGCAGAAGCAAGAAAGTTAGACAGAAACACAGAATTGACCGAAATTGCCGATAATTTGAAGCGATTCAGACAGCGAAAATTATTACCAGAGCTGAAATTTGTGGTTGTGTGCGCAAGCGTTTTGGCGGCATTTGCGCAGCGCACACTTGCAAACAACGCCGCACAATTGCGCAGTACATGCGCACTGACACTAGCAAATGCTAAAACGCCCGAAACTCACAAAAACGCAAGAAATATCACACATTCTTGCACCGAGTTTCACTTAGGAAAGCATTCATTCACAGATGCTTTTAGTGCCGTTTTCGTCGAACTGAGGAAATTCACATGTCAGATGGTCAGATTCGTATGACAACCCCCTCTGAGAAGTCTAAAATCAAAATTCTGTCCCAATAGAACTCATGCCCTTGATCTCCTGATCATTTTCGTTATTGGGTTCTTTTCGATTCCGTGGAGCGATCGCGAGTTATTCCAGTCGGACTGAAGAATAAAGAAAGAAGAATAAAATTAACGCAAAATCGGTTCACTGGCAATGTAAGGGTGCCGCGGCGCTGCCACTCCCAGCCGGGCGAACCCGTTGGGTGTGACGCTCCCGCGTCACCCTCACATGTCAGATCAGATGGTCAGATTCGTATGACAACCCCCTCTGTCGTCGAACTGAGGAAATTCATTTACATGTCAGATGCACTGACATAGAGGTCAGTGGTCAGATGGTCAGATTCGTATGACAACCCCCTCTGTCGTCGAACTGAGGAAATTCATTCACATTGTTGTCATTGTCAGATGGTCAGATTCGTATGACAACCCCCTCTGAGAAGTCTAAAATCAAAATTCTGTCCCAATAGAACTCATGCCCTTGATCTCCTGATCATTTTCGTTATTGGGTTCTTTTCGATTCCGTGGAGCGATCGCGAGTTATTCCAGTCGGACTGAAGAAGAAAGAAGAATAAAATTAACGCAAAATCGGTGCACTGGCAAAGTAAGGGTGCCGCGGCGCTGCCACTCCCAGCCGGGCGAACCCGTTGGGTGTGACGCTCCCGCGTCACCCTAGATATGTGAACTTAAAGGATCACAGAAATAGAAAATAAAAAGTACTTATATGATATAAAACATAGGTTACAGTATTAATACACCCAATAAAAAAAATTGTGTGTGATTTTAGGGTTATTTGAGCCATTACAAATTTTTAATTTCTCTTCGATCGCCCCGCCCAGAAAAATTCCTCCTTTGACAGAATGCCTGGATGTCGAAGTCGTGACGTCACGTAAAGAATAGCTTTCTTCGCGATTGATTGCGATCGCGTGGTTACGTATGTACGCACGCGATCGCGATCAATCGCGAAGAAAGCTATTCTTTACGTGACGTCACGACTTCGACAGGAGGAATTTTTCTGGGCGGGGCGATCGAAGAGAAATTTGAAATTTGTAATGGCTCAAATAACCCTAAAATCACACACAATTTTTTTTATTCGGTGTATTAATACTGTAACCTATGTTTTATATCATATAAGTACTTTTTATTTTTCTATTTCTGTAATCCTTTAACAGCCCCACTATCTCTGTCACATTTGTTGTTGTGGTGCTTGTAGTTTGGAAGATTTGGTCAATGTTCTACCTTTCAGCTTTCCCCACCTTGAATTAACGTGCAATTGCCCACAAGTATCGGCTACAAGTGGTGGGTGTTAAAACTAGCATTTGAGACGTTTCATCTATGAATGGAGTAGAATGCTCCAAGGATAACATATTTCAGACACGATTTTTGGGTCGGACGATTTTTAGATTTTTTGTTTTTCCATAGGCAAGTGTGATCTCTGACTAAGGTAATACAATATAAAAAGTGCTAATTGGTTGATCACTTTTCTCTTTTGATAGGTGCATCGGACCTGAACCAAACCATCAATTCCACCACAGCGCCGGACGCCCCCAGTGACTGGGCCCAGCGTGAACAGGAAGCCCTGGACCGCTCCCAGCTGCCTCCCGGCATGGATGATTCGGTCTTTGACGCCCTACTGAAAACCCCGCTCTACATGGACCTGCAGGAGATTGAGGAGATTGTCAAGAGCACCAACGCCCTTAAAAGGCCTGGGCTTAAAGGTCAGAGCAAAGAAAACAACAATTAAGTAATAATACTTGCAAGAACAGTGCTAGGCTTTCAATTATGTCCACTTTTCCTAGTGTTTTTGTTTATACACGTGCTCGTTCTTTTCCTACCAGTATCTTTTTCTTGAAATTCCTACATTTTTTCCCCCTTTTTGTTCACTCTTGCTTCTACTTGTTCTACTTTTTCCTATTTTTTGTTTACTTGTGCTTCTACTTTTCTCTTGAATATCCTACTTTTTCCTAGTTTTTGGTTTGCACTTGCTTTTACTTTACCTACTTTTTTTCATTTAATTCCTTCTTTTTTTAATGAAAGATCATCTAATTGTTGGTCTACTGTGCTTATTTAAAATTACTTGCGATTGAATATACTGCCTGCAAAACACAGCTATTCAAGGTTGTGTATATTACTATGCCGATGTACTGATTTTTGATAATTATGTTTGGCAAGCACACGATATGCATTGCGTGCTGGTGGGACAAAATGTACGTCCACAAATAAATTCCAAATACAGTCTTAGGCCAAGACTATAGACACTCGCACTCCCTACACAACAGTGTTAGAACGCATAGCGCACAAAAAGGGCAGGCTCACCTAAATTAAGAAATTCTAAAATGTGTTTTAACAAAAAGCATTGTCTATCTATTTATTTCTCTACCTATGTGTAAATTTGCCTAAAAGTTATTTTTGACTCACTCAAGTTTTTTGTTTACACTTGCGGCTACTTTTTCTACTTTTTTCTTGTTCAAATTCAAACTTTTTCATCACACAACTCCAATTTTTGTATATCTTATTATTGTAACAGTGGTATATTGCCATATAGTACAATAAGGGCTTTAGGCGTACGAGTAGTGCAACTGTACTTCCAAAAGCTTAGTTGAGGATGGAGCACAAGTGTTAACATACCGACTGAGGCTTATGATGCTGTAAACATGGACGAGTATCAACGAAAACCACTCCTACATGTAAAGTCCGCAAAAGTCCGAATTTCATCCGTTCAATTCAATTTGTTCTGCAAAGGGCCTAATTAGTTCTATGTTTTTTATTTCAAAGTCCTACTTTCATCATGATTTTGTTCTATATCTGTTTGTTTTAAAGCCCTACTTTCATCCTGATTTTGTTCTGCGAAGGGTCTACTTTTTTCTATGTTTGGTTTGTTTAAGTCCCTACTTTCATCCTAATTTTGTTCTGCAAAAGGCCTACTTAGATGTTTGTTTGTTTTAAAGTCCTACTTTCATTTTTATTTTGTTCTGCGAAGGGCCTACTTTGTCCTATATCAGTTTGTTTTAAAGCCCTACTCCCAGTAGTTTGCAGTAACACCACGGTAATTAGTGAGATTCGTGGTTTTAGAAGGAACCAGAGGAAACTCAACATTTCAGATAGTATGCTCTGCCCATCGTCCGGAGACTGGGGAAGTCAAGTAGGGAGGTGAAGGTCTGCAATATGGTGGTACCTCACAACTATCATTTTTTTGATAGACTTAAGAGACATAATCTTAATCCTTTAAAAACTGTTGTTTAATCACCAGGAGCCGTTTCAGATGCCTTCATCGATATCAAGGATGCCCAGTGGCTTCTCACCAATGACATCAACAGCATCACGCCGAGCCGGTTTGTGGTCTATCGCTTCGGTGTCTTTATCGTACGCCTCTAGCAGAGGACCAACCGCACCCCCAACGTCACCCCCCTCCTGGCCTCCCACCTGCCGCAGAACGACTACCATCGCAACATGTACCGGCGCTCCTTTTTTTTTTACCAGCGTGCCGCCAACATTCTTTTGGCTTTTTTGCGAAAAAGCCAAAGTTTTTGTTCTGATTTTCTTTGGGGGGGGGGGGGGGGGGGGGGGTCTTTTTCGCCTTTTGCAAAAAAGCCTTTGTTTTTGTTATGATTTTTTTCTTTCTTTCTTTCTCTTTTAGTAACCTAAACTCCATAGACTTTGTACACGTTTTTTTGCACAAGTACTTTTACCAGAGAACAAAGTCGTATTTCCATAAAACTTAACCCAAGTAAAGACCCTATAGTAAGCTCGTGCCTAGCAGACATACGTCACGGTGAGGTCATCAGAGGTGACGTCATTGTAAAGATGTAATTGATTTAATCTTTGAAAATCAATACAAAATCAACCGCAAATGACAAAAACTTGATTTTTGTGGCAACAGATAGAATAATCCAGGATCTTTATTTTATCTCGTGTGCGTGAAATCACGTGACCCTTCCTTCCGGTCCAAACCGGAAGTGCCGTATAATTTGAAAGTGAAAAATTATATGAACTTACTTTCAACGATGTTAGTGTCTGGCTAGAATAAACTTTTCCAAAAAAATTATCGGCGACGTCATAACATGTTATAGCGCCCTCTAGCGGCAGGTTGAAAAATTGTTAAAATCTGTTGATGTGTGTGGCGAAGTTTGCTGAAATCACTTTATAACCAGCGTATTTAATCAGCTTCATGCTAGGAAGAAGTTGACCGGAAGTTACTTTTCCTTTGAAAATTCCTAAAAAATTAAACCCGACAGATATAATCTTGATTTTTGCTCTAAAGGTTAGTGTAAAAGTAGTTCTCGAACTTCCCTGTGTTTTTTGACAAAAAACAAACTTGGACATACCCTTCGGCACCCTTGAAATGTAATCGTTTTGGCCTAGGTGCATAAAGTATTGCCCCCTTTTGTGTGCATTTATGTATTGAGCGAATGTATCACTACTGACATTGTACTTTCTTCCTTCATTCTTACGTCAGAAAGTTGATTTCTATTATATTTCTACCTCATGTGGACACAATAACAAACACAATAATTACAAATGTTTTGCTTGTGGTGAACTGTTAGTGCGGTCGCTAGTCAACTCTGCTACTTTTATTTTTTATCTTCTCTTTTTTATTACGTCAATTATCTTTGTATACCATATATTATCCATCTTCTTCATAACACAAATTCTCTCTGCATAGAAATATTATTGATTAATACCAATGATAAACGACAGCAACGACAATTATCATTTCACGGTGATTTGAATATGCGATTCATATTCCAAGTGATTGGGATGTTAGCATGGTTGAGGCGGGGTCTAACTTAAGATAGACGTTTCGGGCCGCTTCGGTCTTCCATATACCATGTTTGGAGATGAGGAAGGGAGGGACATTTGCATTACATGCAGCTGTGGCACCTCTGAGGCTGTTAAGACCATATAAGGAAACATTGGGAACAAAGGGCCGAAGCGCGTCAAGTACAATCTCGCGTGTGCGAGTAGAGTTCTTGCGTTTTAGACCGTCAATAACCGTTGTACGCAAGCCTAGCCAATCAGCACTTGCGAGTGTTCATGATGTCAGCAGTGCTTGCGTTCTATCTAATGAACTGTCGGCACTGTACCTTGGCTTGTTGTTATTCGTAATGAGGCCTGACATACGATATACATGATTATTCTAATTATTAGTATATACACGCCCTCCTCCCGCTGGTGACTGACCCGCCAGATGTGTACAATGGCGCTTACAATGACGCCCGGCCTAGTTCTATTGTTAAACATAACACGGAAAATATAACATTATTGTTTAATATGCCGAAATATATTGTAAATTGTCTGAAAATATTGTTCGTGTTCCCTGCATTTAAATGGTTTGATCCCGACAACCTGCATGTTGAAAATACCATTACAATTCTCGCTATTGTACATGACATATTTGGCGTGTTAGTCATGCAACCGGGGGGGGGGGGGGGGGGGGGTAGATCGTATGCCAGACCTTATTATGAATAACAATAAGCTACGGTACAGTCCCAATAGTTCATTGGATGGAACGCAAGCACTGCTGACATCACGAACACTCGCATGTGCTGATTGGCTAGTCTTGCGTACAACGGTAATTTACGGTCTAAAACACACGAACTCTAGTGGAACGCACTTCTACCTCTGCTCCAACCTCCGAAAAGTGCACCAACCAAGAAATGGCATGTCACTGCTCGGTGGCGCTGTCACTTATTACGCTTCGTATGTCACCCTATCTTAACGTTAACAAAAATCATTCAAAGCAATCCAGATTCCTGATATGGATCCAGAGCAATTAAACAAATTAAAGAATCATCACATAAAGCTATCTACCCACCCTGCAAAAAAAAAAGACAGGCAAAAACCTAACCTCCTGGCGAAGATAATTAATAAATACTGTTATGGCATCCCAAGTGTCTATTTACAGTACACCGGCCCTACCTGGTCTCCACTGCGGTACTCAATGCACAGGTACGGCGGGTTCTCGCACACCACAGTGATGCGGTTGCGCTGGGCAAGGCGACACTCCAGGTCACATATCTCCTGCAGGTCATCCACCTTGCAGACGCAGAGTAAGAGGGTCACGTTGTAGCTGATGTAGTCTTCTGCAGAAGGACACCCGCCCTAAAGGCCCTGTCACAAGAAACCGAATTGCATTACCGTTCATGTACCGTACTGATTTATGCGGAATCGGTATTGATAAGGAGGGATCGGTAAGTGGTCGTTTCTCTATCGTTACTGATAAGTTATTGACACTGGCTGTCTCGGGGTTATAAGGACAGCACGGAATTGCTGAAAAAAAGTTTTAAACATGTTCAAAAATTGCCACCGAACTGGAGCACGTTAACGGGTCGTTACTTGCACGCTATTAGCTCGGTATTGGATCTGTTTTGCCGTTTATAAGCCGTTACAGATACGGCAAGGTTTGATATCAGCGTACCAGTACCGGATCACGAGAGATTGGATACCTGCTGCTGGCCCTCAGACATGGCGTGCAGCTCTGCTGCTTCCAACACGTCAGGGACAGTGTCTGGGTCTGGAAGAATCTGCAAGTAGGGAAATATTACATAAAAATAGAATTACATTTATGCACATTTATTACTATTTAGCTAGTTAATAATATTTTAATGTACAGCAACTGAAATAACATTTATAGGAATATAATATTTCATAATATGCATTAGCAAAAGTATGTTCATGATAAAATGATAATGTTTGTACTTACTGGTCGCACAAACTGGGCATGGTGGCGGACGACACGGGACAGGAAATGCATGCTCTGCTGGATGTAGATGGCACGATCAGACAGGGGCTTGGCTTCTTGTCCGCTCATCCCTTATCTGCGACCACCAGCCCTTCAAATGAGTTCCAGTGTAGCCCAACTCCTGTCCCTTCTCCTCCCACCTGGCAGCTTTCATCTGGGTATTCTTATAATTGGACTTGCGATGGTTCCACAAAAACTCCTCGCCTTCGACCCACTTAAGCAGCTTCGTCTCATCATTATTATAGCCTTCACCTGGAAGCTGATTTTAGCCTTCCTCTTCTTGCTCTGGGACTGTGAAGCAGCTGGCTCAGCCTCATCCTCAACCTCCAACTCAGCTTCAGCCTGCACCTCCTCTTCTCTTGCTGGAGAACTGCTGCTGCTGCTGCTAGTCCCCCCGTGAATGGCAGGATCATCATGGCCAACAGCACCCCTACCACGACCACGAGCAGCACCACGACCAGCACGACGACCACCACGGGGAGGGAGGACATCGGGGACATCAGCTGTTATTAAATCTGCAGCACCACGACTAGCAGCACCGCATCCTCTTTTGCACATCTTGAATCTGGAGAATGATTTAGTAGTGTTCTCGTAGTGTTCTCGTCGATATCCGGAACTGTAATGATTTTAATTTGAACGGAGACGCTTATTTATACCCACGCTCAATCAGTTGGACAGTGTGGCTGCAGTTTCAAAGTCAAGTAGTTGTATTAAACTTCAAAGAACTCAAAGGGGTGCTGCAAAAGGGCTATAGTACCCCACTTAGATCCTTTAAGTCGGGTACAACCAACTGGAGTTTAATGGGAGGTTCACAATATGAGTTAGAACCTTTTCTTTGTGTTTTTATATGTTACCCCTGTTTTGCAGTGATCTTCCCATTCGGCAGCGTCTAGGCACGTTCCATTCTGGTTGCGGGAAGTTCCCTCCGTGCAGATTTCGTACACCTCCTCCACGCAATCCTGCTTGCACAGGCACTTGCGATCACTGGGCTGTTAACATGAGAAGACAGGTTACCAGACACTTAAAGTGCCTTGAAATGAAAGTGGCCACATGAATGAGTGTGCTTGAGTACTGTAACTTGGTTGGCCAAGAACGATCACGTGTCTGGTCTATAAAAGCGCATGGCACACTCCTTTAATGATATTACACGTGTGTTATTTTGTGATGTCAGCTGTATCATATCATTGTACCCATGCAATGTTTACCTTTACTGTTACGATATCAAACTATAATGAGAGCAACGAATTAGCAGACGATCAGCTGTAATCATTGCTACTTGGGCAATGTTCACCTACACTGTTACAATAGCAAACTATAATGAGAGCAACGAATTAGCAGAGGATTAGCTGTAATCATTGCTACTTGGGCAATGTTCACCTACACTGTTACGATAGCAAACTATATAGAGAGCAACGAATTAGCAGAGGATTAGCTGTAATCATTGCTACTTGGGCAATGTTCACCTACACTGTTACGATAGCAAACTATAATGAGAGCAACGAATTAGCAGACGATCAGCTGTAATCATTGCTACTCAGGCAATGTTCACCTACACTGTTACGATAGCAAACTATAATGAGAGCAACGAATTAGCAGACGATCAGCTGTAATCATTGCTTCTTAGGCAATGTTCACCTACACTGTTACGATAGCAAACTATAATGAGAGCAACGAATTAGCAGACGATCAGCTGTAATCATTGCTACCTGGGCAATGTTCACCTACACTGTTACAATAGCAAACTATAATGAGAGCAACGAATTAGCAGACGATCAGCTGTAATCATTGCTTCTTAGGCAATGTTCACCTACACTGTTACGATAGCAAACTATAATGAGAGCAACGAATTAGCAGACGATCAGCTGTAATCATTGCTTCTTAGGCAATGTTCACCTACACTGTTACGATAGCAAACTATAATGAGAGCAACGAATTAGCAGACGATTAGCTGTAATCATTGCTACTCAGGCAATTTTCACCTACACTGTTTCGATAGCAAACTATAACGAGAGCAACGAATTAGCAGACGATTAGCTGTAATCATTGCTACTCAGGCAATTTTCACCTACACTGTTGACAATAGTAGACTATACATGTAGTAGGAACAGAACACATGTTTATCTGTTTCAAACATGCGATTTGTTTCTTTCAGAGTAAGTTACACAAATACAGCTGTTTATCTTTTTAGAATTATTGGCATGATATAACAAAATACTTGTTAACTGCTGTGATGTGGGATATGATGCTTTTAACAGCCGAGGAACGCAAAGCACCATGGAGTCTGTTAAAAATGTCATATCCCACATCACAGCAGTCAACCATTGTTAATTATTACCCTAATACTAATAAGAACAAGGAGAACATATTTTTTATGGTGCTTTTAACTCAGATCAAAGTGCTACATTATTATTACCCCTGATCATTGGGCTAATGAAACATTTCAAATATCATCTCAGCTCCCTGGGGAGTATACAACTCGATGCTAACATTTCGGCTCAAAGCAGCTGAAATCAACCACAATAACCATATCTGCTCTCACAGGTACCCATTTACTCCTGGGTGGGGAGAAGCACTGAGTGACAAAGGGCCTTGCCAGAAATCTAGGCTGGGCTCAAACCCACAATCTGCAGCATTACCCGCAGATTCTTAGTTCAATTCTACAGACCACGAGGCCACAGTACTCCACTACTTCTCGTCAACACAAAGTTACCTGGAATTGTTTGCCAGGCCAGTGCATATGCACTGAGCCTGTCGCATGGCTGGCTGGTAGGCTTCAGCACTGCAATGAAAGCAGCCTGCCCTTCCAGATGGTTGAAGTGATCAACGGGGCAAGACAGGCAATCCAACAGGGACTTGCCATACTCCGCGTCGTTGTAGGTAGCTATAGGACAGGCGGTCTCGACGGCTGAACCTTCCGGGCAGTAGTAGCAGTAGTAGTAGGTGGACATGAGATGGAAAAAAGATCAGTAATCGACTCAAGTCACAGAATGGATCGAACAAACAAAACTGACTCGATCAGGGCTTGAACCAGCTACCTCTGGATTGCCGTTCCAGTGTTCTACCAAATGAGCTATCCAGCCTGTGTTAGCTTCTGACTAGCGCCCACTGAACAAAGATATGACTAATTTGGGGAACCGCCATCACAGGGCTGGATAGCTCAGTTGGTAGAGCACTGGAATAGCAATTTAGAGGTCACTGATTCAAGCCCCGCTCCAGTAAATTTCTTTGTTCAATTTTTAAAAGAGTGACTAACTTGTGATTGACTTAAGATGGAACATAAAGCCTTTTGCGAGTTAAAGGTAGGATACCACATTGGTAATTGCCTGAATTATCAGGAATGGGTGGATTTTGGGGGTTGTATTGTTTATTAAATATCATTTAACTGACCTGTCGAAGTTTTATAATCGTTAATACCAAGAAAAAAGTTTAAAAACGGCGTTCGTTTTTTAACCAGCGTCTGGGAGTGGTTCTTGTTTTTTTTCGCAATAGCCGTTCGGCGATTAAGAATTTGTTTTACAAAATTCAATTTTTCGGAACAATTACAGGATATCTATCACAATCATTTTGCTGGATGCCTAGAATCATTATTTACTTTCAAATAAGTACAATATTTTTTAATAATGAAAATTCAAATTCAAATTCAAATAATTAAAAGTATTTAAAATTGGTTGATATCTGCAAATGGTGTATCCTACTTTTAATTTGAAAAGCATCCGGTACAGGGTCACCGACTCGCTCAATATGCTAGGCACATTTAAACTTTTCAGACCGTAGAGACTGTTACTATATCACGTCATTCAGGGCAAGCATTACACTAGAAATCCCCAGCTATGAAATGGTCTGGTGTCTATGTGCAATTTTCATCCATTGTGAACAATGTGCTGAACTTCTCTTATGTAACTACAGTACAGTTGAGTTGAAAGTTAACACTGCATAGACAAATGGTAAATTATGAAAACATTTGTGAAAAGGTGTGAAAACAATTTTTCACCTTGTAAAAAGTGTGAAAATCAGGTTCCCAATTGAGAAAAATTGTGAACAGAATTTCCCATTATGAGGTTAACTTTTAACTGCACTGCAATGTATGCAAGAACTTGCCCCAAAATCATGTGATAAAGTAAAAGTAAAAGTTAAAATGTGCCAAGAATTTGAGCAAGTCAGTGTACCAGATGTTCTTCAGATTTATTCCAAAAACAGCTTGTGTTTGGCTGGTGAAGACTGGCTAAAACAAATAAACCTAAGTGTTTACCGTATGGGCAAGGGTAGGAGTTGGGCAAGGGTAGGAGTTGGTCACGTTGACCCCTTGGCTAGTGTCCTTGCCTCGGAGGGCGTCAGTCGACGCCCCCTCCAGACAGACCACGCCTGCCTGGCAGACGGTACAGTTGGCCCGGTCTGGCTCGTTGCCATAGTAACCTGCCTTGCAGATTTCGCAGGTGTTGGCAAACGTAGAGCGGCGGGACGCGTCCTTCTCCCGGTAACCCAGCGGGCACTTGACCGGCACTATGGCCCCTGTGATTGGTTGAAAGCATACAATTATATAACCGACATACAGATCCTTGCCGTTTGATTGGTGGAACTCGCATCACGTGATATTCATTATTGCCCCCATTCGCGTCGGGGCTTAAAAAGACCCATTCCCCCATGTAAATGGAATTTACTATTCTAAAGTTAGGACCAATCTTGTTCCTAAAGCTTTTGAACAGTCAGCCCTCACTAATTTGGAATAGCAGAGCGCCACAGACTTAAACCTGGGAGAAGGTTGCGTGACCTGATTTGTGCTGCTTGACAACCACACACAATTATAGCAGTGACGTCAACAGATATGTGCCAACGTTCACGTCCATTTTAGATATTGATTTTAAATGACTCTAGTAATATAAAACAAATATTGAGTGGCTCTCAATTGTTAATGAGAGGAACATTATAACTCGGTAAAATTTGGACTTTTCCATTTCACACGGCTCAGCATCGTAAAATGGAGAAGTTCAGATTGTATCTCTGAGCTACTCAATATTCGTATACTATCCACCTAAAATAAACCATGTTATATTTGTTTTACTATACCTCTTACACATTTAGCTTCCCTTACAAATGCTGGTTAACATTTACGTGTGCCAGCTTCCTTTCATGTCCAGCTTGGGCGACGTTCGTGCGTGCGTACTACACCCGTGCCTAAGCTCCACAAATGCATCATTAAGTGCATGCGTAGCAGATAAGTTATATGCCATGTGCGTAAATATGCACGTGCGCGCTTGGTAAACAGCACCCCAAAAAATATACCAAAAAAAGTGGCATGCGATGGTGAATCGAGCGGTGAGAATTTGGCAATATTAGTATAGTATAGAAGTATAGTAATATTAACCCTAATGTTACCTAATACTACAAAATACTACTTGAGTAAACTGCAGTATGCAGTACTCTTAGCTCACTGGCCTATGAGAATTGTGTAATATTTTGAAGTAATGTGTACTGTACCCCAAATGAATGCCCAGGATGTTAGGATTAAATTGAAATTTGTCTCCATTACGGACTGTCCCCAGTTCCGTCACATTTTACGACAACGCATCACATATATTGTGTTTTTGAAATAAATCATTCAAAGGCCACAAATTAAACTGACTACAGTGACAAACCAATAGTAAAAAAAGGCTCAATAAATGAACAATTCACATTCCTTTGCAAGAAGTATACACCGATCCAGTAGCCCCCCCCCCCCCCCATAGTAACTGCCTTGTAGTGTAAAGCATGCCTGGCTGATCACTTGCACAGTGCATTCTAACCTAGTGTAATTGAGTCATTCTGTGTCAAATCACTCCAAATTAGTTCATATTTGTTTTATATATACATGTGTCGGACAAAATGCCCACAATTTGTCGGACTTTAAAATCACGCATTGTGATTGGTCCATTTGTTGGAGGTGTGTGGCCTATATAGTGGATCGTTCTATTCCGAGAATACCCCTCCTATTACCTGCGCAAGGTTCCGTGTCGCAATCCCCGCCGGGCAGGGCATGGGGTAGCTGGAGTTGACCGGGCAGTAGAAACTGGCAGGGCACGGCTCCTGGGTCAGAGAACGGTTACTGTAGTATCCTAAACAAAATTGGGGAAGACGAGAAAGATCTCAAGTTATTCACTGACATGGAACACAGTCAATTTGAAGCTGAAGGCTAAGTCACACCGTCACAGTTCTTGCAATCAGAGTCCCCGATTAGTCGTAGTATTTTATAAAAAAGTGCCCGATTGCAGCATCCTACAAATACTCACAGTCCTTCAACGGTGACACTACAATAATCGACGACCTCTGTACGTATTCTGATGTACAATGTATTGATGTACGATGTACGATTTGAAAGCCAATTCATCACAACCTGCTATGGTTTATTACGGTGTACTACGGTTCTAGTACGATTGCATCTGGAACAGTCAGGACTACTCTATGATTACAGACAATTGCGACAAGATTAACGACAATGTATAAATCGTTGGCTATCGTAGAACATATCAACTCAGCAAATTTTGATTTGAAATCAAATCTGAGAATGTTGTTTTCAGAATTCACAGAGCTAAAACTTCATAAGGTTACTTGTCCAGCACCTTTCTTTTATATTTTAAGCAATGCTGCTGCTTCAAACAATAAAAATACACAACTGACAAGTGGTATACAATCCTTTTAAAGACATGTAGGGTGATTCGCATGGACAAAATAAATCATCTCTGGATTTAGTTTTTTAAAACTGTATTCTCCACTTTAGCCTGTGCCCAGTTCTATCTCATTTTGCCAGACCACCTCGCAAATGTCTTGAAATGTACACAATAAGTTACAGTATGCACCTGCTGTGAATCACAACAAAAAGTGCAGCAAATGTTTGCCCTTGCACTCTTCATTGAGACCTGTGTGTCCAGTCGGTAAACTGTTTTACAGATTTACCTGGTTGGCAATCTCGCTGTTTCCATGAGCCCTTTGGGCAGAATTGGCCCTCTAGGCACTCAATGCCAAAGCTGTTGGCCGTGCCGTTGGGGCAGTAGTAGCCGGCTGGGCACAGCCTGCATTCATCTTGACCTGAAAAAAAGGTTGGGAAATTAGCGTCAGTAAAGTTCTTCTTAAAAGTTTACCTTCAGCGGAAAAAAAACCCTCAATATTTTACTTTTGCGACATGTTAATAAATGCAAACTTTAACCAGCTATAATTTGTTTATGGAATGTCTGACTGAAGCGCAACAAACAGCATTGTAAGGATAATTTTATCCTCTTTTCTAATACCCGAGAAACCTCTATTCAACCTCTGTCCAGTTCTGTCTCATTTTGCCAGAACCCCATTACATATATTTGAACAGGTGTGGTATAGATTTACTTGAAGGAAGGATGCAGTATAAAGTTTACCCTAAAACAGAGAAGCATAATAAAAAACTTTCGGCCCCAAACGCGCAAAAGCTCCTGTGTGTGAGAGAGCCCTCATTCATGCACTCAACTCCACAGGGTGGACCTTGCAATTAGCATACCGCATACTACACTGGGGCACGTACGCTTACAACAGCCTTTTTTGTAAGAAGGGTGCTTATTGGAAGAAAACTTTAGAAAAAAAATGATCCGTGGATTTTGAGCCATTCACAATGAAGTTTACATGGATGAAAGAGGGGTTCTCTCTCTTTCCAAAACCATTCACCCCAAAGTTCGATGACCTTTGGTTCTCTTGCTGCGTCAAGTCAAAGACGACGGGTCAGTGTAAACACGGGCCGTTTGGCCAGTTTTTAATGCTTCTCCATAGACAACTGCATCGGAGTGCAAACATTTGAAGACAAAATGATCCCTGGTTTTTTCAAAAAGGTTTACGAAACATACATGATAAAAAAGCCTGAAACGAATTCTTTCATATTCCGTTCACCCCAAGTTAATACGATGCTCCGTTCAAAAGATACAGCATTGTTAGAACAAAAGTGCCTCCATTTTGAGAGGTTTGACCGTGTTTAAGCTCCGTGAAAACCCGGGGAAGCGGATGCGCGCTAGTTTTCGTTATGAAAAAGTCCAATAAACACTATGTCTCGAGCCACATAACGACGAAAGATACCCTATTGTATTACCTTTATTCCTGTACTATAACCTAACCCCATTAACCTAACGTTACACGAACAATCAAGGACAAATTTTAACAAAGAGGATTCACTTTTGTGCTTCAATCCTCAGTCGTAATAGTAAAAGCACCCAGCTATACCATCAGACACACATTACAATATGTCCACTCTGAACTGTTCCTACATTCCTGTACCGAGCTAGCCATGGCAACTGCCATTAAGCATCATAGTCCTGCGCAGTCAACTTATCAAGCTTGATAAGTGACACTTACAGCCTTGTGTTTAAGGTAAACGAATTGCTTTTGTACCCGTGACAGAATTTGTTAGAGTTGCCCCATGATTCCGTGGAAAGTCGGATAAAATTGCGGGCGGAGGTGATTCCACAACGATTTTGTAAAAGAACACAAATATACACAAAAAACACAAAAACACGAAAAACACGAAAAAGCTAAATTCAGGCTATACCTGAAAACTTGTATCCAAGCCTGAATGAAACATTTTTTGTTTGTTTTAACAAACCAAACAAAGGTTTGCCTTCTGTCTGCATTATTATTTGAGAATTGCCTTACTTCTTGCTGCCTGTGTGTCCCTGTAGGTCCCTGGTGGGCAGGAGATAGGCTCTGGTGTGGCCATGGGGCAGTAGTGACCCAACACACAGAGACTGGTGGTGAAGTCTGTCATGGCTGGAAACAATTAAATAAAAAAATACAGAAAAATAGTCAAGTCAAGTTGAAGACATCACAAAAACCAAACCACACAGTTGTAACTTCCATACCTTTGTATCCGTGTATGGCTATAATTACTCATTTTTATTAATTCCAGAAAAATAAAATTAAACCTCAAATTTGGATTCTGGGTGTTCCTCAGGTGTTCCCTTTATTTTTCTACAAATAACCATAACCCTATTTTCCCTCTAAAGCTCTTTTCCGGAGAGGGGGAAACCGACTGTGCATGTGTGCTAGTCCACAATTCGTAATCTCTTCCTGCATCCTGTGGACATCTTTTGTTCGCAGGCCAGTCAAATCAATGAACACAACTTAGACACACGGTACAAGATACGTTATTAACTGGCAAAAACCTGTCTATTCTGGTTTAGTGTCCAATTTCCTGATTTTTCCCTGACTGGATAAAACGGAAACACATTTCCAAGGTTTTTCTTGATTGGCTGGAAAAACCCTGACAGTTCTACCATTAGGACGCCCTGTTTGGATGTCAAAACTGTCACGCATACAAATAAACAAAAACAAACGATTAGGGTGCTAAACAAACACAACAATTAGCGCTGTATTATCAAAACAACATCCAACATTCGGTGACGTACTTGGCTATTGACAGTACACATTATTCAAGGTAATGATCATGAATATATCTGGTCAAAGTTTACAGTGTTTAATTGGCTCGGCCGAATTTGGCCGTAAATGTAAATAAACACATTACAAAATTAGGTCAAGGCTATCATTCGCCTCGACTATGCCGTATTCTGTTTAAGGATGTACGCAAGGGGCGTGTGTGTATATGTACGTGCATGCAGGCTGTTGAGTATGAGTATGAGGCTAGCCGACAAATTCTCGTTCAGGGAACAAGCTTGATAGCTTTGGTCAAAGCTTAACATTCACGAAATACAACCAACTACGACACTGGTAGGATTCTTACCCGAGTCGCAAGCCACATGTTTGGACTGGCGACAGTCTTGCAATTACTACAACATGGGTTTAATTCCTACCTGGGTTGCAGGCCACCGGCGTCGCCGTCTCATTCGGGCAGAAGAACCCAGCCGGGCACTCGTAGCCGGCAGGCTTAAACGAATCAATCACGGCGTCACTCGGACAGTAGTAGCGCTCTGAGCAGACGCCCGTGGGTGCCGACAGGCCCGTGCCCTGACAGAAGTGACCAGCCTCGCATGGGACGCAGTCGTCCATGGATCGTCCACCCTCGTCAGAGTTGATTGTTCCAGGGGGGGCAAGCGGTGGCCGAGTTGGTGCCTGGAAGGGTTCACAAAATGTGGGTGAAATAAAAGGGGTTTATAAAATCTCAGCTCCCTAGTTTTTGTCGTTTTCAAAAACACATTTGACACACATTTAACAAACACACGAACTATACACACACGCACGGACATGCAGTCGGGGGGGCTTTTGTTTCCTTTGTTCTCCTTTGTGTCTCGCCCCTCGGTCATTATGTGGTACCAGAGCTTGCATACATGTAGACACGGCGAAACACAAAGAGCCCATTTTGTGCGCAAGTGAATTGGGCCCATTTTGTGCACAAGTGAATGGGTTTTTCGCTGGGGCCCAGGTTTCTCAAACTACAATGTGTTATTGAGGAATAAAAACATTTGAATGGAATAGGCCGACAACTTCATATGGAAGTTAGAAAAAGAAATGTGCCTTCCGAATCGGCCTCATGGCTGCTTGCAGGGTTAACCAGTTTTTCGCCACGATTTTTACATTGACTGGACAGATGGGCAGATGTGACAAAGTATTTAAGCTGTGGCCATATTCCGTCTGATTGAACTTGTGCTGAAATATTTTGAAATTGACGGTTTTGAAAAAGAAGAAGAACAAATCAACCAGTTCGCGCCGGGATTATTGTAACATCACCGAGCCGACGCGCTGGTTTATTTTTAACAAAACACGATTCGAGGCGGGTTCAAGCCGATGGTACCGGAAAGCACACCCACGCATTTCTGGCCTTGCTCGTTGCTAACAGACATTTTCGGCCTTGCTCGTGAGGGTGTTTATGCGTCACCCGTTTTGAATCTGGGGAAAACTTGTAAGATCAGAGAATCAGTCAAGCTGGCTTCGGGTGTGTAATCAATTACAAAGAAATTATGAACAAGTAGAGCAGTGGTGCGAAATACCGTACCCTCTGGAGACATGAACACAATGTGTACAATGGAGACAAAACATCTCCGGAGGGTAAATTTCTATAGATGAATAGGTCTCCATTGGAAATTTCACGAATTAGATTTTTGGATTTTACTTAAATTACTCAAAAACTAGGATTAGGATGTGGGTTAGGGTTAGTGTTTGGGTTAGGGTATAATATAGGGTATATTGGGTCGAAATTTCAACCCAGGAAAAAAATTATGGTTAAAATGGGAGCATTTTGAAAAACGTGCTCGACTTTCTAACCATTTTGTACACGAGAACAAAGCCATGTCTCCACAGTGATACAAAAATGCGAATGTATGTGTTTTAACCAGTTCGCGTGGATGACGTAAATAAACGCAAAGTTTTCCCCAGACTAAAACGGATGACACATAAACACGCCACGTGCAAGGCCGAAAATGTCTGTCAGCAGCAAGCAACGCCGGAAATGTGTGGGTGTGTTTCCCGGTACTATCGGCCTGAACCCGCCTCATATTTCGTTAAAAATAAACCAGCGCGTCGGCTCGGTGATGTTACAATAATCTCGGCGCTAACTGGTTAAGAAAGCCATTTTTTTTTGTCAACACTGGTCAATTGACCAGTGTAGAAAATTTATACAAAAACTTTACTTGAAATTGTCTGCACACCAAGAGCCATTATTTTACAGGATGCTTTAGACTGTCATTCCCTAACAGTCCAGTCAAGTGTTTCGAGATGATTTGGGTTTTAAATTGTTTGATGTTTGCGAATGTTGTACAGAGTGTATACAAAAAATATAAAAAAATAACGGAATACCACACGTCGAATGCATTTAACTAACAAATAAATATGCCCGTTCCCTCCAGCTCTGGTTTATTTCGGTGGTGCCTGCACAGACAAAAGTGTCTAAGGACTTGATTTTAATACTTGCACAGTATCCAAACAAAATTAAAAAACTTGGTCCTATGGTCAATTTGACCTCTCTTGGAAAAATACTCATATTGTGCGGTGCTTATATAGCGCTTTATCACCAAAGTTTCAAAGCGCTTAACATTATTACCTCGGTCATTGGGCCCATGAAACATTCCAAATACCATCTCAGTTCCCTGGGGAGTATACAGCTCGATGCTGCCATTTCGGCGCAAAGCAGCTAAATCAACCACAATTAAACCATCTCTGCCCTCACAGGTACCCATTTACTCCTGGGTTGAGAAGCAATGAGTGACAAAGTGCCTTGCCCAAGGGCACACGCACCATAGTCTCGGGCAGGACTCGAACCCACAACCTGTAGCTTAACCTACAGATTACAAATGCGATGCTCCAAACCACGAGACCACGACACTCCATATTCTGTTAAACATTGTCAGATATAGTTATGCATAGATATAGTTATACCTAGTTATACATTATACGCAAGGTATTCCGTTATATTTAGTTGCATTTTGTGTATATACACCCTGTATGTTCCCATTAAATAGGATTTAAAGATTTGCATGGTGGTAGTAACAAACTAGTGAAGGTTTGCAGCAACACCTTGTGGTTGAATTATTTAGGAAAATTGTGTAGTTCTGAAGAGAACCGTTTGAGTGCGGACTCAACGTTCCGATCAGCATGCTCTGATCGTCTTCAGGAGAAGATTGAACCTATCTGCCGAGCATATGCCGCTGGTGGCCGAAGCCCCAATCTCGTCACAGTAGAACCCAGCCCGGCAAGGCAAGCAATCCTCCAGACCATCCTGCCCTGTGGCCGGGTTGTAACTTGTAAGTCCCATTGAAGCAAGAGATTGGGACGCTGGTCTCCAATGGGCAGTACCGGCCGACCGGGCACTCCCGCTCCTTAGGACTGGACGAGCCCTCGGGGCAGTAGAAGCCCGAGCTGCACTGGCCTGAGGGGTCGGAGAGGCCTGTGGTGTTGCAGTGCCAGCCCGGGGTGCAGGGCCAGGGCTGGGCTGAGCCGCTAGGGCAGTATTCGCCCGCTTTGCATTCCCCACCATTCACATTTGGCTAAACCAAAATAAAAAATGTCGGGCATGCCGATACAAAAACTTTCACTTTCTGGATTTGTAGCTTTATTCAAACAAGCAATAATATCCTGGGGGAGAGACGGTCATACAGTAAGGCTGTGTCCAAATTACTTGACTATGGCTTACACTTGGCACACATGCCTCATTGGAAGCGGCTGCTTCTAAATTACTTGGATATGGCTTTAATTACACATGCCCGAAGTGAAGCAGCTGCGGCCTCATCTGAATTGCATTGCAATAGCTTACAATTACACATGCCCCAATGGAAGTGGCTGCTTCTGAATTTTTAGGTTATGGCTTACAATTACACATGCCCCAATGGAAGCAGAGCTTCCTAATTACTTGGTTATGGCTTACAAGTGCACATGCTGCAATGGAAGCGGCTGTCTGAATTACTTGGTTATGGCTTACAATTACACATGCCCCAATGGAAGCAGCTGCTTCTTAATTACTTGGTTATGGCTTACAAGTGTACATGCCCCAATGGAAGCAGCTGCTTCTGAATTACTTGGCTATAGCTTACAATTACACAATGGACAAAAATGGTGTCGCAAATTAAATCCAAATGGCTTTTGCTTTTTATAATACACATGTGGTAAGGAATCGGAGCAGCTGAACTCCATAGCTAACTCCCATTGCATTAGCCAAGAATAAACTAATTCGGTACCTCAAAGTGTCAAGGTGAAAGGTTATTCGAGATAAAGTGCTGATGTCATGTCGGCACTTTTATGTTACGCGAATGATGTTACGCAATCGCGCATTCTGATTTTAATTCACAAGTGGGCGTCGTGCGACCACCTGGCGTATTTATACGCGCAAAATCCCTCAACAAAATAACGGCACAATTAAAAAAAAAACTGTCTTGTCTATGTGCATCGTCAGCTAGAACAATTAAAAACCCTGCCCTTCTATCGATGACATAACTTTAGTTTTTAATGTTGCAATCTAGTTTGGCAAGTCGAAAGTGGATTTTGCTCTCTTATAAGAGCGGGGCCCGTACACAATCGCCACACAATGGACATTTACAAAACTTGGGTTTTATCCTTGCTTTAGACCCAATAGAAGTATACCAAGCATTGCCATTGTGTGACAACATTTGGAGTCTCTACAGCAAAACATTGACCATCATTGAAGTCCGTTTAGTCAGAGGATAAAAATCATGATTGTAAAGCCTGAAGTTAAAGCTCAAGAACGAATCAAAGATTTTGTAAATTACCTTCTGGGCAGACGGAACACTCTGCAGCGCCCTAATAGTCCACATAGGTGCCGGCCGGGCAATCCTGGGGTTCGGCGCTCTGTTGAGGGCAGTGTTTGCCCTCGGGGCAAATCACCTGGGTGCGTGTGCTGGACCCAGCGGGGCAATAGTAGCTAGGGTCACAGGGACCTGTCACCTGCGTATTGGCTGCAAAGGGGGTAGAAATATTCATTTGTTAATTATTTTCACAATCACAACATTTAACAATTTTTGGGAGAATTTAAAACTGTTGACGGATAAACACATTCGGAGCAAGGCCGGAATTATTTGTCGGCGACCAGCTCACAGCGAGCGAGGCCACAAATATAAAGGTGTGCTACCCACAGGTGCCGGCCTAAACCCGTCGCAGATCGAAGTTCGTAAACAATAATCTTGCACCTGGGGATGGTCAATGTTAAAATTATCCTGCCGCAAACTGTTTAATATTTCAGTAATATGCACATCTGGGTAAATATCTAAATATCTTTGTTTTAATCAGTCCCATTAATAATTGTTTGAATTGTCAGGAATGGGTGGATTTGGGGGGCTGTATTTTATAGTAAATATTATTTAACTGACCTAGTTTTACAATAATGGATGCCAACAACAAAAAACAAGACAATTTGCCTTCGTTTTTAACCAGCGTCTTTTTAAACAGAAATAAAAAAGGTGGTATTTTGTTCTGGTATGTTTTGTATCCAGTACTGGTTCTGATTTACATGGAATGACTGCATATTTAGACCATTTCTTAAACTCTCCATTCGATATAGACAAAGTACAGCAGCATTTTGATTGAAAATAATGCCTGGTCATATCAAAGCCATTTTGTTTGTGTACACTTTTTCACAGCGCATGTAAACGAGTTTGAACGAGTTTGAACGAGTTTGAATGAGTTTGAACGAGTTTTGAACGAGTTTGAACGAGTTTGAACGAGTTTGAACGAGTTTGACCGAGGTTATGGCGGACTACGACTGTAGCAACTGTTGCTATTAACCAGTTCGGGCCAGGATTATTTTAACATCACCGAGCTGACGCGCGGGATTATTTTTAACGAAACTCGATCCGAGGCAGGTTCAGGCTGATAGCACCGGGAAGCAAACCCACGCATTTCCGGCCTTGCTCGCTGCTGACAGGCATTTCTGGCCTTGCTCTTGGCGTTTATGCATCATTTGTTTCAAATCTGCGAAAAACTTTGCGTTTAAATACGTCATCCGACACGAACTGGTTGAAGTCACTTGACCAAAAGTTGTAATCTATTTGGTCAAAGCGCTCTTTTCGATTGACAGGCCGAATCGGTCCACCTGGAATCTGCTCAAATACCTGGTCCCGATGCACAGCTCTACAACGATCTTTTTTGGAGGGAGGGGAACGGGGGGGGGGGGGGGGGGGGAAATTTACCAGTTCCTTCACAGTAGAACCAAGGTGTGCAATCCGGGCATTCCGAAGCAACGGCCAGACCAGTGACGTTAGAGAATGTTCCACTTGGACACGGGTCAGGGTTAAACGTGGTCCCCTGGCAGAAGTACCCCTCGGGACAAATGGACTGGTCTGGGCGGGTCGAGGACTCGTTGCAGTAGATGCGAGGCAAGCAGGGCCCGCTGACGTCAGTTTGTGCTGCATTGCAAAAAAAGATAACGCAGAGAAGAAAAAAATGGTATGATTACTCCAATTCAACAAAATCTAAATAACAAGCATTTGTTTGATTTGGTTGTAAAGATTAAAGATAAAAATACAACAAACATCAAAACACAGAACTACCAAATTATTATGGAATACCTTAGTTAACCAGTTCGCGCCGGGATTATTTTAACATCACCGAGCCGAGGGGCATGATTATTTTTAACGAAACTCGATCCGAGGCAGGTTCAGGCCGGGAAGCACACCCACACATTTCCGGCCTTGCTCGCTGCTGACAGACATTTCCGGCCTTTCTCGTGGAGTGTTTATGCGTCATCCGTTTTAAATCTGGGGGAAAATTTGCGTTTATATTCGTCATCCGGTGCGAACTGGTTAATGTCTCAAGCACGGTGTGGTCATTTAAACAAAAAGTGTATTGTTTTTGTATCAATTTCCGAAGAAAGTCGGCTGACTATCATTGGAAGAAAAAAAAGTGACTTTTTAGCCGCTATTCTGGTTTCCTTACCTGACAAATTGTGACTCAGATGTTAGAGTATTGTTTTCTCTGAATTAGTTTGGAAATGGCCGCTTCTAGACCAGCCCAATTTCTTCCAATTGTCACCCCGCAGAAAAAAAAGACATTTTTTAAAGTTTTTTTTAACTCTGATCTCATATCACCGCAATTTAAAACGAGTCTAAAGGTGGCGCCGACGCGTAAGGAGGAGGTCGATCGAAATAATTTGTATTTATCGCAAAGCTGTAAGTTTTTCGATAAGACCTCTTTTTTCTTTAGACACCAACTCTTCCACGCGTCTTTTTATCTCGGATTCCATACCGCTCGAATCCTTTTTTTCCCGACAGCTTGCTGCCGGACCTGATAGCCTCTTTCATATCGTTAAATTGCCTCAATTCCTTTAATATCAAAGCGTACTCTTCGTGGGATATATCGCTGTCTGTAATAGCTTAAGAAATAAGATCTCTTACGCTGTTGAGTTTAGCCTAGGCCAAGACTCTAATCTCGTCGTGTTTTTTAACTTTACGTCTAAATCGTTTGCTAAAATATTTTAATACGAAAGCGGCGCAACCAAAACTCAAGGCTACTCCCTCTAACGCAAAACCAACGGGTGACTTGATGGCACCGCTTATAGCCGTGATTCCCAAACCCCCACAAATCACACCACCCATCTAGGCTAGCGTTTCCGTAGTAGACAATGTCGTAATTAACTTGCCATATTTTTTACACAACGCACTTTGCTGTTCTCGTTGCGTCAATATATCTTTTTGAACTTTTTCGATCTTTTGCAATCGAAACACCCTCGTACTATCATCATCTTCGATGGTACTTTTTAGATCGGGGTAAATACTAGTCGTCATTTTATTAAGACAAAACTAAAATATTTCTACTTTAAAAAAGTAACTAAAATATTTCTACGTTAAAATTTTTCTCTTTATCTCTATTATTGATTATCTGGCCAAGACCGTTTTTCAACGAAAACGTGAGGCTGTTTATTTTGCCAGCTACCAACTCTTTCGAACACTTGTTATACATGTAGTTGATATAAATTGGATCTTGAGGATTGTTTGAACGAGCAGCATCACAGTGTACGGTTATACTCTCCAACAGGTTAGTTTGTTTTCCGCTAAAATAATTTGCATGCGTAGACAGTTCTTCGCAATGTAAAAAGACCACGCTGTAAAGATTTAGGCTAAATTTTTCATAATAATTACTACCACCATTGAGCCAACCCCTGGGTAAACCTAAAAGTTTAGATAGATTACTCGATAGTTTTATGCGATTTTGGTAGGGAATGGATATATAAAACAGTTCATCGGATAAGGACTCTATAGATATATCGCGAAAATCTTTTATACGATATTCAAAAGAATGAAGATTCCACCTATCCGGAGGAAATCAATTTTTTCACGATCGGCAACTTGAAGAGGCGTCAGATCATCGATATCACCCGTAAAACTCTCCCAAATTATCAACGCTTTTTTTTCAAGGTTATAAAAACCTAAGTCTAACACAAAGTTGTTTAACTTCATGCGACGGTCACCCCCGACGTTATCTATAGGTCGCGATAGTTCAAAGGTCTTCTCGTTATCTGTCATGACGAACGTATGAGACTGCATTTTACAAAAGTAACTAAAATATTTTTACGTTTAAAATTATATCTTTACCTCTATTATCGATTATCTCACCAAGACCGTTTTTTTACGAAAACGTGAGGCTGTTTATTTTATCGGCTACTAACTCTTTCGGAGAATTGTCGTATTTGACGTAAATTGGATCTTGGGGATTGTTTGAACAAGCTGCATCGCCCGATAAAGGTATATTCTCCAAAAGATTAGTTTGTTTTCCATTAACAAAATTTGAATGCGTAGACAGTTCTTCACAATGTAAAAAAAACGCGCTGTAAAGATTTAGGTCAACAAAAAAAAGTCTCCGGTTTCTGGTATGGTATTTTAATTTTTTTCCCCCTTTTTTCTCTTTCTTCAAAACAGGTGTGTTTGGGCTACATAACATGTGACCCTGCTATGAGATGCATGAATAAGCCACTTTGTAATACATGTGTAATGAATGGACAACTGGGGGCATATAAAAAGAGCAAGAATGTTGGATTAATAGTGAAAATATACATGGACATGTTGTGGCATCTAATGTTTGTTGACAATAAATAAAAATGCCAAAGTATGATCTGTCTCTTGTATACTCTTTATTTCACACGTCAAAATGGGAAACTTGTTGAGTTGAAACTGCAAAGCGAATGTCATGCAATAGAAGGAATATTCCTATGGGGTGAAGAATAAAATATTTTCCATTTCCAACAGTTTGTTCACCTCATAGTAATATTTATTATATTGCACTCCACATAAAACAAACTTAAAATAAATAATCCTGGCAATGATGGGCGACTTCGACATCGTGCACATGTGTGCCGCAATGCTGGTATTAGTCTGCTCCCTTACATATTGCAGTTATTAAAAGCGGTTACAAGTTCCAGATACACGACCTTCGCTTCCACTCACGTCTGGCTTCTATACACAAAATCACACAAAAATACAACGCCGTCTGCAAATGGTGCCCGACTATTCTGTGCAAAATATATGGAAGCCAAGACAGGCCACATAAAGCCTATACTCGATGGTAACCCCATCTAAATACACATTTAAATTGTGCAGCAGCAGAATTCTAGACGAACCAGTGAGTTTTGCAGTTTTGAGTCATCGTCTTACATTTTGCCGACGCGCATGGCTACGGCGACGCGCGCGCATACCAGAAACCGGGGGACTTTTTTTTTTGGCCTTAGGTAAAATTTTCCAAAATAATATTCAGTTAAATCCCCGCTGCTGTAGATCCAACCATTGGGTAAGCCCAAAAGTTTAGACAAATTACTCGATGGTTTTATATTCGCGAAAGACTCAGAGGTCACCAATGACAAATAAAATAGTTTATCGTTTATCGGAGTAATGGTCATAGGTTTAATATCATCTTTAAACCGATCTTCGAAAGAATAAAGATTCCATCGACCGGGCGTGATATCAAGTTTTTTATCTAATGAATGACCAAGAAAACTATATTTATTATACTGTATTATCTCTACTTTTTCGACGTTATAAAAACCTACGTCTAAAATGACGCTGCTTAACTTAATGCGATCGTCGCCTCCGACGTTATCTATGGGTTGAGGTAGCTCAAAAGTCTGCTCTTTTTTGGTCATGACGAGAGTGTGCGACTGCATTTTTTAAAAAGTTTTAAAAAATTAAAAATAACACGTTACTATAAAAATGAACGCGACTTACGGAAACAAACTGAATCCGCACAGACGCCTTAAAAATCCTTGGGGTATAAAAGGCAACCGCCAGACTGTAGTAGTAACTCACAATTCTAGCACGATCGACGCGAACGACAAATTAATAGTCAAGTTTCCGTCGTTGAGCGCCGACGACGTGATCGTCCCCGGTTCGGCGAAACTAGCTTTTAATATCTATCTAACCTCGGACAACGATGCCGATCGAAGTCTGTTTAAAAATCTAGGACGAAATCTCGTAAAACAAATCAGAATACGTATCGGTGGTCGGGAGATCGTAAACTTGACCGACGCCGACGTTTATAACATTTTTAAAGATCTTTGGTTACCCAAAGGTATCAGAGATCACTACGCCGGAAACGAGATTGCCAACATATCGAGCCTGCGCGTGGGTACCGGTAACGCGGTTGCCGGTGCAAATAGTGGAAAAGACAAAGGGATAGTGGATGCCTTTGGAAACAGATTGTGTATACCTCTAGGCTTTGAAATGCTCACGGATCATCAACTGTTTTATCCATCCGCTCTAAACGACCAACTGCCTTACGAACTTACTTTAAACGATTACGTCAAAGTCGTAAATTCTACCGACGCCGAAGCGAGTTATCGCATCTACAACTTGGCGCTAGAATACGAGATCGTTTCTAACAAATATTTAGCTCAAATCTTAGCTCAAAAATGGATATGAGATCGACGGATCGGGTAAACAAATCGGCGATATAAGCGGAGGAATCTCTATATTGATGGAACGCGAAGCTCAAACCACGGCCGCTATAAAGTGTTACGTCTATTTGGTGATGGACGCGCAACTTAACATCCAAGGAGGTCGCTCGAGCAGCGTCAACTTTTAAAAAATAAAATAACTCGTATTTATAAAAGACATGACACCGCACTGCGCTTTAATATGCGGAAGAACAAACTCTGGCAAAACAAAGTTTGCGTTAGATTTGCTAGAAAACGAATACGCCAACCAATTTCAATACTTGGTGATCATATGTCCGACTCTGTCAAACAACAAAACGTACCACGAGAGGCCTTGGTTTTTTAACGAAATTAGAACGTTGTTTGGAGAACAAGGCGTGACCATCGCGAGCATTTTGTCGGCGTTTGGTTTGGCTATCGGTTTGATAGTAAAGAACGTTTTGTCTGTCGCGCCAACGCCCGCGCCCGCGCCTACTCCGATACCACCATCTAACGCGAATAACGTAAAAGAATGGATAAGGTCGCAACTAAAACACTTTTCAAACGCGCTCGCTAAACTCGGCTCAAAATTACTCGACGCCTTGCCCGAAATTTTAGGCGGTATAGCGAGTTGGATATTTAACGTATTGAGTAAAACCGTCGGATGGTTGGGCGAACACGTGTGGGCCTTTATAGTGGGAGTCGGAACTTTAATTTGTGTTTATTTACAAAAGCGCCTCGGTTAAAAGTTAAAAAAAAAAGCCTTCTAACAAAATATTTTGTTAGAAGGCTTTTTTTGTGACTCGTACATCAGGTATCCTATACCCGCTATGGCTAAAGTACCGACAATCAGCGAAGTTTTTTCATACTATTATTATTATTATTTTCTGGTAATGAAACCAAGGATCCTTCAAAAGCGCTCAAGGCACTGTAGCTCGTAAGCCAGAAGAAACCCGTAGACCGAGGCTGTGTCAGCCAGGAACACCAGGGCAAACCCCTTCTCTTAGCGATAAGTTTTCTGGGTTTTTTTACGTGCATTATACAATTTTATAATGTTATAATGGGAAAGATATATACACACATTATAAATGTTACAACACACGGGACCTACAACTTTACGTCCCATCCGAAGGACGAAGCAATAGTGGTTTAATTGCCTTGCTTAAGGACACACGTGAGGATCTCTAGTTAAAACGTTTTCTTTGGGAAAAGAAGGCTCGACCATGGGCGTTGGTGGTGTTACCAGAGCCGGGCTTTTGGGCGTTGGCGCTGGTGGTGGTGGTGGGTCAACGATCGCGGACGTTGGCGTTAGTGGTGGTGGGTCAACGACCGAGAACGTTGGCGTTGGTGGTGGTGGTGGTGTTGTTGGGTCACCCGCGGGCGTTGGCGTTGGTGGTATTTTTGAGTTTATCTTCGAGTTTAATCCCAACGGTAAGTTAGCGGTCGCAATCTGTATATTGTTGTTATATCCTTCATGGGTTCCGACCCTCAATTGCATGTTCGAAGGCACGAGATATAATCCTTTCGCCAGCACAAAGTTTAACGAACTCCTGGTGTATTGCAGCGAATCTTGAAATTGGGTTATAGATTCTTCCAGATCGGCTGGAGACAATATCAAGTCTTAGACGATATTAAAAACTAGGCTTGGGCGTCGAGCCCCATACCATGCCCGAAGTCAAAATACTAGTTTTTGTTTGCGCCCGAGCCCCCAGCAGAGCGTAAACATACGCCCTGACAGATTCGGTTATTTTTTGTATCCCTACGTCGGTAAAGTGAGACTCTGCGGGTATCCATTTTTGCCACCCGAGCGTCAATACCGCTCTACTTTGCGATATATAACTTATTATATAAGTACTGTAATAACCAGATCCTTTAGGAGGATCTTCGTTGCCAAACCCCATTAGACATCCCCCCGCGTATTTACCGTAACTAATATTCAAGGGTGCGGTATCGTAATCCCCCATAGGGTGACCCCAAGCATAAGCCTGACCCAATCTGCCGGAATAATGATCGACCGTCTGTATCCAAGACAGGTTGTGATCTACGCCGTAAAATCTGCAAGTGTCTATATAACCTTAAGGATCTATATTGTTGTTATAAGGGTCATATAATGTCGTCGTCCGGTATGGGACATTGCATAAACTCTAATATTTTTCTAACCATAAAATAAACATGAAATCTATATATGGCCCTCGTGAGACGATCCGTCGAATAAAGTAGATCTATCCCTATGCCGCAACCGGCGGTACTGCACCACATTGCAAAATTGAATTGATTTTGATAAAACACCAATGGCGAAAAACAATTGGGAAAAATCTCGGACAAAGCATCTCGATTGGTTATCTCACTTTTATTAAGAGTAAACCATATTAAGTATTATAATATTTTTTGTGGAAGAGTTGGTGTCTAAAGAAAAAAAGGTCTTATCAAAAAACGTACAGCTTCGCGATCAATAAAAATTATTTCGATCGACCTCCTCCTTACGCGTAGGCGCCTCCTTTTGACTCGTCTTAAATGTTGGGGGAAAAAAGGGCACTCTTTTTTGAGTGCCCTTATTTAGAAGAAAAAATGGTGCTGCTCGTACTACATTTTTAGAGAGAGAAGAGAAAAATGAGCGAGTTTTAGAAATTGGTCTAGAAGCGGCCATCCCCTACTACTCTCGGAAAATAAAGCATTCACAGAGATAACAATTCATCAGGTTTAGTTGTCAAGGACCTGTATTTAGATTTTGGGTACTTTTGCTGCGTCAAACGATAGAAATGCCCAATGCAATTGTGTATATTCATTTTTTATTATTCTCTTTAACCAGTTCGCGCCGGATGATGTATATAAACGCAAACATTTCCCCAAATTCAAAACGGATGACGCATAAACACGCTAAGTTCAAGTTCGGAAATGTATGTCAGCAGCAAGCAAGGCCGGAAATGCGTGGGTGTGCTTCCCGGCACTATCAGCCTGAACCCGCTTCTGATCGAGTTTCGTTAAAAATAATCCCACCCGTGGGCTCAGCGATGTTAAAATAATCCCGGCACGAACTGGTTAAATACTCATATCAGGAGAAGAAGTTCCAAGCCCAGGCTGGGCTCTAATCCACAACTTGCAGAATTACAGCAAATCATAAATTAAATGTTACAGACCATGGCACTTTTACAAACATAAATGTTTTTCCACTTACCCTGTGAGCATTCAAGGTGAGGCACGGCCAGCCCCGCCCTCTCACAGTAGTACCCGGGATCGCAGGGGATGGGCTTTTCAATACCCCCTGGGCAGTACTTTCTTGGGGCGCACCGACCTCCGATGGACAGGTCTGTTGGGGTTGGGCTGGAAGCGCCTTGGATGCAATACCAACCATCGCTGTGAGAAAAGGAGGGAATTATTATTACATCTCATGGATATTTATGGGCCAAGTCAATTAGTAGGCTCTGAGCATAATGTCTGTAACAATGAAATTGCCAACATGTATCAACCTTTATATTTAAGAATCTGCAGGACTACCTGCAGTTGGACGTAGGTGCGTCGTTGCCAGTGCTCATGCAGTAGGATCCAGCTGTGCACACCACGCAGGCCACGTCGTCAATCTGCTGGGGTAGGGCGTTGAAAGTCCCCGGTGGGCAGGGGAACTCGTTGGACCTTGTGGTGCCGTTAGGACAGTAGTGGCCCGTCGGGCAGACGTTATCGACGAAGTCGGTGGAGTTGGCCAGGCAGAAGAAGCCTGGGGCCAAAAAGAAAAACAAATTGGAATGAGAGAAACTTTTGTTTATTGACTGACTAAAAAACTGACTAAAGTAGGTTCATTCAATCGCAAGTGAATCGCAAGTGAATCGCAAGTGAATCGCAAGTGAATCGCAAGTGAATCGCAAGTGAATCGCAAGTGAATCGCAAGTGAAATCACAAGTCTAGGTTGATTTGAGAAGCTTGTAATGGACCGGGGATGGACCGGGGATGGACCGGGGATGGACCGGGGATGGACCGGGGATGGACCGGGGATGGACCGGGGATGGACCGGGGATGGACCGGGGATGGACCGGGGATGGACCGGGGATGGACCGGGGATGGACCGGGGATGGACCGGGGATGGACCGGGGATGGACCGGGGATGGACCGGGGATGGACCGGGGATGGACCGGGGATGGACCGGGGATGGACCGGGGATGGACCGGGGATGGACCGGGGATGGACCGGGGATGGACCGGGGATGGACCGGGGATGGACCGGGGATGGACCGGGGATGGACCGGGGATGGACCGGGGATGGACCGGGGATGGACCGGGGATGGACCGGGGATGGACCGGGGATGGACCGGGGATGGACCGGGGATGGACCGGGGATGGACCGGGGATGTTGTATATTACTTTTAACCAAAACTTGCGAGCTTTAATAGCAGTTTTTAAATGAATGGGTAAACAAAACTAAATTCCTGCTTACCTTCAGGGCACACTTTACAACTCCCATGTCCCTCTTGGTCCTGGTACTCCCCAGCCTCGCAGCCAATCGGCAGCACTGTTCCCAGGGCACACCCCGCCGACCCCAGTGTGACCCCCGAGGATCGGGCAAGTGGCCGGGTAGGTCTTGTTCTCTAAGGGGTTGTTGGATTTGGCTCGGTCCACACCGGAGTCGCACCAGTAGCCCTCATCGCAGAGGAGGCTGTAGGACGTGGCCGCGTTGTTGGGGCAGTAGTAGCCGCCGGGGCAGTCTGTGCACTGCTGGACCTGTTTAGTCACGAGCAATATCGCAGGCATGAGAATGGGTTGTGTTAGAAAAAAATGGAAAATAGCGATTCACTATTAATGACCCAATCAAGCTGTAGGCTCGGCCTGAGCCGAAGGCGAGGCATGCCGGGGGTTTCAGGGGGCCGGGGCCCCCTTTAGAAAATTTTGACAATTTAGGTACTGAAAAGTAGCATTTTCAAGCAATTTTCAATGTAATTTTTAGATCTGAATGTCCATAGGCCCTATTAAACAGCATAAATAAACACAATTGACACTTGAGAATCTAAATGTATCACTCTATAATAACAAGTTACCAATTGATACAAATTTTAGGTTCTTGAGTTATTTCTTGAGAAGATTTTGAGAATTTTGAGATGTGGATTTTCATTTTAAACAATAACAAAAACCAATATCATTCTGATTCACCTCAGACTCAAGTACTAAAATACAAACTGTATCAAAATGACATAATTTGTCCTTATCTTCACTAGATTTACATGTTCCGATGTGGTAACATGAGCTTTTAGTGCACTTTTCCCGCGATTTTCATAGTTGATCAGTTTATTGCAAAGCGTGCACATCGACTTCCCTGGTATATCTACCTTTCTGGCGAACAATACCACTTTTACCAGGCAGTTTAATATCCACATCGGCCTCTAACCAAGACCACTTCCATTTTTCTTTGACACCTTTATTCGACTCCCGTATGTGTTCTTCATTTCTATCCAAAAAATCTCGGCATTTTGAAGTCGGATGCCTCCGATATTTCATGATAATTTTACTATAACTGTTTTTCTTTCACGTACACAAATAAGCGTTAACACGATGGCCGCTCAATCAGCAACAACATTTTCAAACGCTGTATATATGTAGGGGATCGTCACAATATCGCATGAGGTTTACTTTGCCGATACATGTATCACTGCAGTATCATACACATGCAGCGATCGCACCCAGAGAGGGGTATTCCTAATTGCTCAATTGCGACACCTCCTAGTCTTTTTTTCTAGTCGTTTTGAATGCTCCGCACTGTGTAGTTCGGATGGTGAATTGCATGAAGCCGGAACGTAGAATAAAAAAACGTTTAGAAAACGTCTACAGGACAGCTTTTTATCGCTATTGTACATGTCATGCAGCGCTGCTGAGTGCTAAATCATCATTATGTACATGTACGTTAACCGCAGGCTGTGTGCCGATCGTTGCGTGAAATCGCGTGCGCATTTCAAAGTGCCAATCTCGGGGCATTGCAGCAATGATATTTCCACAATTTCCCTTTAAAAAAAATCACCCTAGACCAACTCTACCCCCCCCCCCCAATTTTAAACCGGATTCACATTGAACTCGGAGAGGACATATTTTGGCCTCCAAAAAGCGGGAAACCGCGGAACGGCGGGGAATTCTCATGCCTGATATTGGTTACTAAAAAGAGACAAGGCGGTTCTCGAACAATGATTTTCGCGATATCTCTATTTTACAACTTGACCTCAATGACCTTTTTCACTCAGCATGTGACCCCCACATGGCTGTTTCCATATTGCATCTATGACCCAAGTTTGATTGCAATTGGACTTCAAGTTTTCAAATGAGACAAGTTATACAATCATATATTAGGGCCGTTTGTTTTAGCCTTAACAATCCAGATAACGATCAGTATGATCCTGTGTAGCGTGAATGTCAGACTCTATAAAATGTGGATATTAGATAAAATGTGCATGTTTAACCAATTCGTGCCGGATTATTTTTTAAGTTACCGAGACCACTGGCAGGATTACAAGAACAAGAACAAAAAGAACAACTGCCCAACACCGGTTGAAAACGAACGCCATTTTCCTTGCTCTTTTCTCAGCATCCATGATTGTAAAACTTCGGACAGGTTAGTTAAACGATATTTACTATAAGATACAACCAACTCCCCCAAATCCACCCATTCCTGATAATTAAAGCAGTTACCAATAGTGTATTATACCTTTAAGTGTGGATAATGGGGAGAGTGACCGGTCACATAGTACGAAAAATAGGAGAAAAATAGGAGCCAGATAGAAAAAGTAGAAAAAGTAGGAATACTAAAAAACTTTCAACTGGATTAACAGGGGTGACATTAGACAGACATGTTAGTCACGGTTACATTGTACAAGTTGGTCTGGTTACTGTATGTACCGGCTGGGAAGGTACTCCAATCTAGACCGGTGCCATTGGTGCAGAAGTAACCAGCAGGGCAGTCAGTGATGCCTGGCTGTAGGTCTGGGTTCCCGACTGTTTCATTCTCAAATCTTAAAATTGACCACCCCTCCATATTTTGACTTTGGATGGCTATATCTGCGAATCACCTATATAATACAAACATTTTACTTTCCTTGAGAATGACAGCACACCAGGTGCCGCGATTTCACAGGATGTTTGAGACTGTTATTTACTTATAGTCAAGCAGGGGGGATTTCATAGTAATTTGGTTGTTTTATCGTTAATCAGCCAAATTGGCCACAACCTAAAAGCAATATTTGACGAAACAACAGATGATGACGATCACCCTCTGGGGCATATCTTGCATTCATACTGCGTGGTTCGGTCCGTGTAGTAACCGATAACCGGTATGTTTGAACAGTATTCCAGATAATTTGGTTTTTTTTAATCTAAAGAAAATATAAAAAAGAATCTGATTTAAATCACCAAATTGCCCAACCCCGAGTACTTAATTCAAAACTTGGCTTTCACTGGTTCGGTGAACTCCAGAATACCTGTCTGAACCGGGGGTTACATACTTTATAAAAGTGTCATCTTAGGCAACAAGGAGCATATACTGCTGGCAATAAAAAAATTCAAAGATCATGTACAAAACATGATAAAAATTATATGTCTTTAACCAGTTCGCGCCGGGATTATTTTAACATCACCGAGCCGACCCGCGGGATTATTTGAAACTGTAATGAAACTCGATCCGAAGCGTGTTCAGGCCGCCAGTATCGGGAAGCACACCCACACATTTTCGGCCTTGCTCGCTGCTGAAAGATATTTCCTGGCCTTGCTCGTGGCGTGTTTATGCGTCATCCGTTTTAAATCTGGGGAAAACTTTGCGTTTATATTAGTCATCCGGCACGAACTGGTTAATAGTCTTACACTGAATTTACCTCTAGGCATCTGATCCTGAGCACTCCTACAGATCCAGAAGCAAGAAACGTGTTTACACCCAAACCGACCTTTTACAAATAACATCATGAATAAGAAACACACAACTGATATCATCATTATAAATATTGCGAGTTAAATAAAACGTGTACATAATTTTCTTTGCATTAAATATTCAAATCATTTTCCGTTACCTCAAATGCCAGTCGACAGCAATGCCAAGAAGCACTTGACTGCATACAAATTGGCAAGCAACAATTCACCTCCTGTCCTAGACGCATCTTTCTCGAGCTGCCCAAAATAAAAATCTGTAGAGAAGACAAAAGAAATTACAGTTTTAGAGGTGGGAGGAAAACCCAGAAGAATATTCTGGGTGAAATCCACACATAAATCAGATAGGGACTGAAAAACCCAAGAACCACATGTGGACTAAGCCCAGAGTCAAACTAATGCTACAGTAGTGGTGAAAGGTGATGAAAGTAACATATTATGCCAACCTGTTATTTCCGGCCTTGCTCGCTGTGTGCTGGTGGCTGACGAATATTGCCAGCCTTGCTTTGTGCCATGTTTACCGTCATCCATTTTGAATCCAGTAAAAAATGTGCAAGGTACACGTACACCCACCCTTCGATGCGAATTTAAACCAAATGGAGTTGAAACTAGAAATAAGTTCAACATCTGCCACTAAAACATTTCTGAATTCTTTCAGCGACTCTTTGCTAAATATCATGACTATTAACTCTGTGTTAAAAAAATACATATAAGTCATCGTAGTGTACTAAAAAACACCTATGACACGTTGTACTTTTGTGTTTTGTGAAATGATTCATAGGACATGACACAGCTGCAACCTATAGAGATGCATTTAAGTTTCGACGAGTTTCATGAAAATGGGTTAAGGCAACAAATGTAAAATATTTTTTATCCTAACGCCCTAGGCATTCATTTGGGGTACATTACACAATACTAAAAGTACTGCATACAGTTTTACTCAAGTAGTATTTTGTAGTATTTTGTAGTATTAGGCGACGTAATAGGGTGAATGTTTACATGGTCTTTAAAACCTTACATACTGGTGAACAATATCTGGTATAGCCGATGCTTTTAACCAGTATTTTGTTTCATCAGTTGCTAAAATCTGTACTGATGTACCGTTTTGTGATTCTTATGACGTTGAGCCCTGTAATGACTCGGTAGCTTCTTTTGACCTTGAACCTGTTTCTGTTGAATTTGTCATTAACGAAATTAGCAAGATGAAATTAAGTAAAGCCTCTGGGGATGATGACATTAGCTGCCGCCTTCTTAAATTAGCGTGCCCTATTATTGCCCAGTCTTTGACTAATCTTATTAATATGTCTATTGTTAAGGGTTATGTTCCATATTTATGAAAAAGTGCTAAGATTATGCCACTGCACAAATCTGGTGATTCTTCATGCCTCGGTAACTACAGACCTATTTGAAACTGTAATGAAACTCGATCCGAAGCGTGTTCAGGCCGCCAGTATCGGGAAGCACAGCCACACATTTTCGGCCTTGCTCGCTGCTGAAAGATATTTCCTGGCCTTGCTCGTGGCGTGTTTATGCGTCATCCGTTTTGAATCTGGGGAAAACTTTGCGTTTATATTAGTCATCCGGCGCGAACTGGTTAATAGTCTTACACTGAATTTACCTCTAGGCATCTTATCCTGAGCACTCCTACAGATCCAGAAGCAAGAAACGTGTTTACACCCAAACCGACCTGTTACAAATAACATCATGAATAAGAAACACACAACTGATATCATCATTATAAATATTGCGAGTTAAATAAAACGTGTACATAATTTTCTTTGCATTAAGGCGCGGTCTCATTAAAGACTGTGTGTTCTTGCCCCGTTCTTACCCCGTTCTTCCCGATCGGTCCGTCGTTGTCAAGGAGAACGGGAATCCGCGAACTGGACGGGGTGTGCGCTCAAGCGCGGCGAAGTTTAGATGAGCGAGGCTATTGTCATCGCTTCAATGGTGAAATGAATAAACATGATCCCACTACTGACCTCATGCATACGAACGGGATACACGCGGACTGCACGCCAAGTTTAGAACGTGCCTTTAATAAATAAATGTAATAAATTGTGCGGGTACTTTTTGCAACTGGGATCTGGTACATAGTTTCGAGCTGACCTACACCGAGAGACCAGTAATTCCCACTATTCTACAGAAATAAACCATTTTGTAGGCCCATTTGTTTTACTACACCTCATAAAAATATTAACTGCCGTGTCTATAACGGTCTTCGTTGATTTCGCATCCTAATTCAGCACAAAACATTCAAATTCTTCGTTAGTCAATGACGAAAATCTAGTAACGTTTACCGAGACTTGTTTTGGAAAGATTACAGGGGAAATTGTTGGTGCTACCGCACGCGTGCGTGGCCGGCTGCGAGCTCAATACTCACCACGCACGCAATCCACGCCTGTCATGCATTGCACAACTCGGGACTAAAAACACACGGGTCGTTTTCCAATCTCCAGCCTAGGCCCAGTACGGGCTCCATCACTATTGGCAAACTACATGAACAAAGCCCCAGTGGAGACGAAGTTGGGGTTTGAAAAACGGCCTCGGGAAATCCCCGCTGGCACGCAATATTTCAAGCGGTAATATTGCTACATGTATGTAGTTCGGGGAACACGACGACAGTTTATGTATGCACTCTAAAAATGAAGATAGGGGAAGCGCACAACTAATTTCAACAGACAATTTTTGTGTTGCACAGCTTCCAGAACAGAAGTTTCCTCCCTAAGTTGCTAAATAAAAGCAAATTAATTCTCCCCGATGTTGATGGTAGGGTGCAGATCGTATGTGTTTTTCGACACTGTAGCACTAGCAGGCCTAGACGGATAATCAACGGTTGCTTTATTCTTACCCCACATTTGCACAATCCGAAAGTATACCCTGTTAGGCCTTATATAATATTCATTGTGAACATCCGTTGTTTATTAATGTTTACAGGAATTTTAGAAATAAATATTGATTTTATAATTGTTATTTTTAGGATGATTAGAAAAACACACATGGCGACAATGCTGTAACATGTTGGAAAGCTATCTCTCAATTATATAATTATGTTACTAGGTCTACTACTTGCACAGCAAACAGCCGTCCACAACTCCAACCGATGCTTTGCGCGGGAAACTTCTTGGCCCATCGCCAAGTAAATGACCGTGAAAATTAAGTGCAAGACAGCAAATTGTCATGGAGACGGAATTGTAGCACCAATGAGATTATCGGCCTGAAGATGCTAATAAAGGCCCAAATATTAGGGCCGCCCAAAACAATGATGGTTGCATAGCAACATTGTTGTCAAGGAAACCACTGTTAAATTGCTTTTTCTCTTGATAAATTTGTTTTATTCCCTGACGCGACTGAGGGGGGGGGGGGGGGGGGTACTTTCGATATATTTATTTCTTGGATGAAGTGCATTTGCAAATAGAAGAAATCCGCTGTGGACGGTGAATGAACTTCAAAAATTTCTCCAACCGATTTCAGGGGTAAATAATAATACGATTTATTCTTGGTTTTCTGATATCTAATAAAATCGACATACACCCAACCATTAAATTACGAAGCTAGCAAAATAAATTCCAAGTTTATAAACATTTATTTCTGGTTTCATTGTTTTTAAAAAGGAAGAGAAAAAGAATAAACGGAACCTTAACACCTAATATTTTGAGCTCCTAAACATTTTTCTAACAGTTTTAAGGGGGAAATTTAATACGATTTATTTTCCGTTTTTTTTGTATTTAACAAAACGATCTATTTCGTGGAAATTGAGAGAGCTTGTTACATGTTTTAATTTATAATGGTTCCGTGGTATAATTTTACATAATAAACGCTTTATAGTGCAAGAGGAATAAAGTAAAATAACGGGAGACTTATTCGGGAGTATTTTTCGAATATATTCCAATAGGGGCAAGAAATTCAGACAATGATTGACAGCTGACCTACAAAATGTACTCATTGTAGCAAGCGGGCCAACATGTGGCAGACCATTACTTTGGAATTTCAATAGGCTGGGAAATGTCACTTTGTGGCATACAATTACACCCAATGAAAAGAAGAGATTGTTAGAAGGAAGAACAAGATTGGACGGTTTTTTTATGGGATGGTTTATTTTTGATGTGGGTAGATACAGGGGGGATGGAGAAGACACAGTTAATAACGAAACCACGCTATATATTTAACACTATTGTATTACATTGCCTTTGAGTGCAGTTCAGGGCCGCGGCCGGCCGCGGTAGCTTAAAAGGTGGAGAAAAAAACAGGCGGACCAATGAAAATGCTGGCGGGCTAGTAACAAGTCAACACAACTGGCCCGGCCGGCTAGTGAAAACAAAAGTTAAGGGGAAACCCTGTGTATTGTTGTCCCCCGATTGTTCCACACATAAAGTGGTTATGTTGATGTTATTTCAATGAATTAAGCCCAACGGGGTATTTATTATTTTGACTTCCCTTCCCTTTATCGAGTTTTTGCGCTGTGAATTCGCAAAAGTAGAACACATTTCTCAAGCAAAATGTCGTCTCATGACTATGAAATTTATTTTGCATTTGCATTCTCGTGAAGTATGTATGTATAAATCTGCCTTTAAATCATCAGCGAATTTGAACTAATTACTTGTAAAGGTTGTAAAGGTACGTACGTGCACAATTTATTTGGTGGTGCATTCATTATGTACACGTAAATTCACTGAGAAGTTGTTTTTATTCAACTCGTACTACGTTGATTGTCTCGGCATTTCTAGTATTATAGACCCAAATGCCGCGAAATACTTCTGGTTTGGCAGGCCGGTATTTCGCGGACTGTCGGCCCCGTGATGAACCATTCATATTTAAATTAGCCTTCTGGGCGCTGAGAGTAGCCCGGCGCCTCCGCGGAAAGACCGGAATATTCATGTTCTTTGATATGTAAATGACCGTTCCAGACGGGGTTATACCGGGTTGTCAAGGGGTCTTTTGTTAACTTTGGTCCTGGGTATCCCCCAGACTTCCCGGGGCGCCGCACAGTCGGTCTTTAATGAGACCGCGCCTAAATATTCAAATCATTTTCCGTTACCTCAAATGCCAGTCGACAGCAATGCCAAGAAGCACTTGACTGCATACAAATTGGCAAGCAACAATTCACCTCCTGTCCTAGATGCATCTTTCTCGAGCTGCCCAAAATAAAAATCTGTAGAGAAGACAAAAGAAATTACAGTTTTAGAGGTGGGAGAAAAACCCAGAAGAATATTCTGGGTGAAATCCACACATAAATCAGATAGGAACTGAAAAACCCAAGAACCACATGTGGACTAAGCCCAGAGTCAAACTAATGCTACAGTAGTGGTGAAAGGTGATGAAAGTAACATATTATGCCAACCTGTTATTTCCGGCCTTGCTCGCTGTGTGCTGGTGGCTGACGAATATTGCCAGCCTTGCTTTGTGCCATGTTTACCGTCATCCATTTTGAATCCAGTAAAAAATGTGCAAGGTACACGTACACCCACCCTCCAATGCGAATTTAAACCAAATGGAGTTGAAACTAGAAATAAGTTCAACATCTGCCACTAAAACATTTCTGAATTCTTTCGGCGACTCTTTGCTAAATATCATGACTATTAACTCTGTGTTAAAAAAATACATATAAGTCATCGTAGTGTACTAAAAAACACCTATGACACGTTGTACTTTTGTGTTTTGTGAAATGATTCATAGGACATGACACAGCTGCAACCTATAGAGATGCATTTAAGTTTCGACGAGTGTCATGAAAATGGGTTAAGGCAACAAATGTAAAATATTTTTTATCCTAACGCCCTAGGCATTCATTTGGGGTACATTACACAATACTAAAAGTACTGCATACAGTTTTACTCAAGTAGTATTTTGTAGTATTTTGTAGTATTAGGTGACGTAATAGGGTGAATGTTTACATGGTCTTTAAAACCTTACATACTGGTGAACAATATCTGGTATAGCCGATGCTTTTAACCAGTATTTTGTTTCATCAGTTGCTAAAATCTGTACTGATGTACCGTTTTGTGATTCTTATGACGTTGAGCCCTGTAATGACTCGGTAGCTTCTTTTGACCTTGAACCTGTTTCTGTTGAATTTGTCATTAACAAAATTAGCAAGATGAAATTAAGTAAAGCCTCTGGGGATGATGACATTAGCTGCCGCCTTCTTAAATTAGCGTGCCCTATTATTGCCCAGTCTTTGACTAATCTTATTAATATGTCTATTGTTAAGGGTTATGTTCCATATTTATGGAAAAGTGCTAAGATTATGCCACTGCACAAATCTGGTGATTCTTCATGCCTCGGTAACTACAGACCTATTTCAGTGCTACCGATTGTAAGTAAAATCCTACAAAGGGCTGTCCATAATCAACTCTCCCAGTTCATTTCTGATTTTAACCTTTTGCATCCTAATCAGTCAGGTTTTAGACCTTTGCACTCAACTACAACAGCTTTAGCTAAATTAGTTAACCTCTGGTCAAAAAACATCGATGACAGCAAATTATCCGGTGTTGCTTTTATTGACTTGCGAAAAGCTTTTGACACAGTCAATCACGGTAATTTGTTAAAGAAATTGAGTTCGCTTGGATGTTCCAGCAATTCTGTTAAATGGTTTCAGTCCTACTTATCTGATCGTACCCAAAGAGTTTTTTTAAAGGGCGCAAGTTCATCTGCCTTAAATGTATGTATGGGAGTTCCCCAGGGTTCCATTTTAGGACCGTTGCTTTTTTCTATTTATGTAAATGACATGCCTGGCTCTGTATCCGATGGTGTAATTGATATGTATGCTGATGATACTACATTAACTGTAAGTGGCATGAATGTTTATGAAATTGAAGAAAAATTGTCTATTGGTGTGAAACAAGTGATGAATTGGATTATTGCTAACCGTCTTGTTATTAATCTTGACAAGACTGCAGTTATGGTAATTGGTTCCAGGGCTAAACTGAATTGACAGGGATACACAGTGAGGAGGTTCACTTCTGAAGAATGCACAATCTTGTTTCTGAAGCAAGTAATTTGCTGCTTTCTTACCTTTGTATGTCAATTAGAATGTGTTGCAGCCAATTTTGTTGCTTAAACCTTTGTAACACTAAAAGGCCAGGCAGTTCGTGTATAAAATGGAGGATCTGTGAACAAAAAGGAGAAAATAATACAAGAGAGGGCATTCAGTATTAGAAAGTATGTAACAGTTGTAACAAGTTGTAAAAAGAACCAAAAAGGTGCATGTTGTAAATGCACATAAGGAACCTTGAGTAATTTAGATCTAACTTCAAAAAGCAGCCAAGGCATATCATGTACATCAACATAGGAGGACCATTCTGATCACAAGCCTAAGCTTGTTAGCCTTGGCCGGCAGTGTACCTGAAATTGGTGAAATTTGCAGATTGGTGAAAAAAAGCGTGGAAGCTTTAAGAAATGCGTCAAAGAATGCAGCAGATTGTTTTAAATGCCATGAATTTAAATAATTCACAGAAGAATTCAACTAGAATTTTGATGAAATAACAGAAAAATTAGCAGAAGAATTTGAAGATGTAAAGAATTGGTTTAAAATGTTGGGAAGCATGTGGAAAATCTACCTAAAAAAATGCATCAAAGAAATACGTCGCGAACTTCGCATTAAAATGTAAAGAATAAGAATGCAAAGAATGCAAAGAATGCAATTAAGAATGCAAATAACAATTATAGGAATGCGAAGAACGCTGAGGGCGAAAAAACTACGAATGTGAAAAAGAATTTGAAGAATGCGAAGAATGTTAAGAATTCAAATAAGAATGTGAAGATTATGTAAAGAAAACACGAATTCACAGAATTTGCAGATTTTTAAAAAGGCAAAGAATTTGAAAAATTTAAAGAATGTGTCAAAATATACGAAGAATACAACGAATTCTAAGAATTTGAAGAAAGTAGAATTATTAAAATTTACAGAATTTGTAATTCAAAGAGTTTGCGGAATTCGTAAATTAAAGAATTTACTAAATTTTCATTAGAATTTGTAAAATTCAAAGGAGAATTCACAGAATTTGAAGAATGCTTCGACGAAGAACGGTCAAAGAATGGTCAAAGAAGACGTCAAAAAAGGATGTCAAAGTGTACGCCAAACATTACGTAAAAATGAATACACAAAATACAAGGGAGAATTTGAAAAATTTAAAGAAATAACAACTTGCAGAACTCCGAGAGTAAACAAAAGAATTTGAAAAATGTGAATTCAAAATTAAGAGTGCGTTGGATGTGAAGAATGCATCAAAGAATTCAAAGAACGATGCGAGAAATACAAAAAAAATAATTCAACAAAGAATTCACAGAATTTGAAAAATGCGTCGAAGAGGAATGGTCAAATAAGACGTCAAAGATTATGTTTAAAAAAATACAAAGAATACAAAGAAGATTTGCGATAAGAATAATAAAAATAAAAATGCAAATAAGAATGCGAATAAGAATGCGAATAATGCGAAAAAGAATGCGAAAAAGAATTTAATAAAATAACAGACAAATTAGCAGAATTCGCAGATGTAAAGAATTGGTTTAAAATGTTGAGAAGCATGTGGAAAATCTACGTAAAAAAATGCATCAAAGAAATACGTCGCGAACTTCGCATTAAAATGTGAAGAATAAGAATGCAAAGAATGCAAAGAATGCAATTAAGAATGCAAATAACAATTATAGGAATGCGAAGAACGCTGAGGGCGAAAAAAATACGAATGTGAAAAAGAATTTGAAGAATGCGAAGAATGTTAAGAATTTAAATAAGAATGTGAAGATTATGTAAAGAAAACACGAATTCACAGAATTTGCAGATTTTTAAAAAGGCAAAGAATTTGAAAAATTTAAAGAATGTGTCAAAATATACGAAGAATACAACGAATTCTAAGAATTTGAAGAAAGTAGAATTATTAAAATTTACAGAATTTGTAATTCAAAGAGTTTGCGGAATTCGTAAATTAAAGAATTTACAAAATTTTCATTAGAATTTGTAAAATTCAAAGGAGAATTCACAGAATTTGAAGAATGCGTCGACAAAGAACGGTCAAAGAATGGTCAAAAAAGAAGTCAAAAAAGGATGTCAAAGTGTACGCCAAACATTACGTAAAAATGAATACACAAAATACAAGGGAGAATTTGAAAAATTTAAAGAAATAACAACTTGCAGAACTCCGAGAGTAAACAAAAGAATTTGAAAAATGTGAATTCAAAATTAAGAGTGCGTTGGATGTGAAGAATGCATCAAAGAATTCAAAGAACGATGCGAGAAATACAAAAAAAATAATTCAACAAAGAATTCACAGAATTTGAAAAATGCGTCGAAGAGGAATGGTCAAATAAGACGTCAAAGATTATGTTTAAAAAAATACAAAGAATACAAAGAAGATTTGCGATAAGAATAATAAAAATAAAAATGCAAATAAGAATGCGAATAAGAATGCGAATAATGCGAAAAAGAATGCGAAAAAGAATTTAATAAAATAACAGACAAATTAGCAGAATTCGCAGATGTAAAGAATTGGTTTAAAATGTTGAGAAGCATGTGGAAAATCTACGTAAAAAAATGCATCAAAGAAATACGTCGCGAACTTCGCATTAAAATGTGAAGAATAAGAATGCAAAGAATGCAAAGAATGCAATTAAGAATGCAAATAACAATTATAGGAATGCGAAGAACGCTGAGGGCGAAAAAAATACGAATGTGAAAAAGAATTTGAAGAATGCGAAGAATGTTAAGAATTTAAATAAGAATGTGAAGATTATGTAAAGAAAACACGAATTCACAGAATTTGCAGATTTTTAAAAAGGCAAAGAATTTGAAAAATTTAAAGAATGTGTCAAAATATACGAAGAATACAACGAATTCTAAGAATTTGAAGAAAGTAGAATTATTAAAATTTACAGAATTTGTAATTCAAAGAGTTTGCGGAATTCGTAAATTAAAGAATTTACAAAATTTTCATTAGAATTTGTAAAATTCAAAGGAGAATTCACAGAATTTGAAGAATGCGTCGACAAAGAACGGTCAAAGAATGGTCAAAAAAGAAGTCAAAAAAGGATGTCAAAGTGTACGCCAAACATTACGTAAAAATGAATACACAAAATACAAAGGAGAATTTGAAAAATTTAAAGAAATAACAACTTGCAGAACTCCGAGAGTAAACAAAAGAATTTGAAAAATGTGAATTCAAAATTAAGAGTGCGTTGGATGTGAAGAATGCATCAAAGAATTCAAAGAACGATGCGAGAAATACAAAAAAAATAATTCAACAAAGAATTCACAGAATTTGAAAAATGCGTCGAAGAGGAATGGTCAAATAAGACGTCAAAGATTATGTTTAAAAAAATACAAAGAATACAAAGAAGATTTGCGATAAGAATAATAAAAATAAAAATGCAAATAAGAATGCGAATAAGAATGCGAATAATGCGAAAAAGAATGCGAAAAAGAATTTAATAAAATAACAGACAAATTAGCAGAATTCGCAGATGTAAAGAATTGGTTTAAAATGTTGAGAAGCATGTGGAAAATCTACGTAAAAAAATGCATCAAAGAAATACGTCGCGAACTTCGCATTAAAATGTGAAGAATAAGAATGCAAAGAATGCAAAGAATGCAATTAAGAATGCAAATAACAATTATAGGAATGCGAAGAACGCTGAGGGCGAAAAAAATACGAATGTGAAAAAGAATTTGAAGAATGCGAAGAATGTTAAGAATTTAAATAAGAATGTGAAGATTATGTAAAGAAAACACGAATTCACAGAATTTGCAGATTTTTAAAAAGGCAAAGAATTTGAAAAATTTAAAGAATGTGTCAAAATATACGAAGAATACAACGAATTCTAAGAATTTGAAGAAAGTAGAATTATTAAAATTTACAGAATTTGTAATTCAAAGAGTTTGCGGAATTCGTAAATTAAAGAATTTACAAAATTTTCATTAGAATTTGTAAAATTCAAAGGAGAATTCACAGAATTTGAAGAATGCTTCGACGAAGAACGGTCAAAGAATGGTCAAAGAAGACGTCAAAAAAGGATGTCAAAGTGTACGCCAAACATTACGTAAAAATGAATACACAAAATACAAGGGAGAATTTGAAAAATTTAAAGAAATAACAACTTGCAGAACTCCGAGAGTAAACAAAAGAATTTGAAAAATGTGAATTCAAAATTAAGAGTGCGTTGGATGTGAAGAATGCATCAAAGAATTCAAAGAACGATGCGAGAAATACAAAAAAAATAATTCAACAAAGAATTCACAGAATTTGAAAAATGCGTCGAAGAGGAATGGTCAAATAAGACGTCAAAGATTATGTTAAAAAAAATACAAAGAATACAAAGAAGATTTGCGATAAGAATAATAAAAATAAAAATGCAAATAAGAATGCGAATAAGAATGCGAATAATGCGAAAAAGAATGCGAAAAAGAATTTAATAAAATAACAGACAAATTAGCAGAATTCGCAGATGTAAAGAATTGGTTTAAAATGTTGAGAAGCATGTGGAAAATCTACGTAAACAAATGCATCAAAGAAATACGTCGCGAACTTCGCATTAAAATGTGAAGAATAAGAATGCAAAGAATGCAAAGAATGCAATTAAGAATGCAAATAACAATTATAGGAATGCGAAGAACGCTGAGGGCGAAAAAAATACGAATGTGAAAAAGAATTTGAAGAATGCGAAGAATGTTAAGAATTCAAAAAAGAATGTGAAGATTATGTAAAGAAAACAGACAAAAAGACAAAAATCCGGAAAAACTTCTAATGCGAAAAAGTCTGCTATTAAATGCGAATACAAATTTATGCGAATACAAATTCATGCGAATACAAATTTATGCGAACACAAATTTATGCGAACACAAATTTATCCGAATACAAATACGAATACCAATTTTAATATGCGAATATCAGTACGAATACCAATTTATGCGAATACAAATGCATATACAAATGCGTATACAAATGCAGGGGGTACTTGTCGCGAGGGGGTACTTGTCGCGAGGGGGTACTTGTCGCGAGGGGGGACTTGTCGCGAGGGGGGACTTGTCGCGAGGGGTGACTTGTCGCGGAGGGGGGACTTGTCGCGAGGGGGGACTTGTCGCGAGGGAGGACTTGTCGCGAGGGGGGACTTGTCGCGAGGGAGGACTTGTCTCGAGGGGGGACTTGTCGAGAGTGGGGACTTGTCGCGAGGCGGGCCTTGTCGCGAGGGGGGCCTTGTCGCGAGGGGGGACTTGTCGCGAGGGGGGGACTTGTCGCGAGGGGGACTTGTCGCGGGGGGGGGGGGGACTTGTCGCGGGGGGGGGGGACTTGTCGCGGGGGGGGGGGACTTGTCGCGGGGGGGGACTTGTCGAGGGGGGGGGGGGACTTGTCATGGGGGGGGGGGACTTGTCGCGGGAGGGGGACTTGTCGCGGGAGGGGGACTTGTCGCGGGGGGGAGACTTGTCGCAGGGGGGGGGGGGACTTGTCGCGGAGGGGGGACTTGTCGCGAGGGGGGACTTGTCGCGGGGGGGAGACTAGTCGCGGGGGGGGGGGGGACTTGTCGCGGAGGGGGACTTGTCGCGAGGGGGGACTTGTCGCGAGGGGGGACTTGTCGCGAGGGAGGACTTGTCGCGAGGGGGGACTTGTCGCGAGAAGGGACTTGTCGCGAGAGGGGACTTGTCTCGAGGGGGGACTTGTCGCGAGGGGGGACTTGTCGCGGGGGGGGACTTTTCGCCGGGGGGGGGGGGGGGACTTGTCGCGAGGGGGGACTTGTCGCGAGGCGGGACTTGTCGCGAGGGGGGGACTTGTCGCGGGGGGTGGGAATTGTCGCGGGGGGGGGGGAATTGTCGCGGGGGAGGGGGGAATTGTCGCGGGGGGGGACTTGTCGCGGGGGGGGGGGGGGGACTTGTCGCGAGGGGGGACTTGTCGCGAGGCGGGACTTGTCGCGAGGGGGGACTTGTCGCGAGGGGGTACTTGTCGCGAGGGGGGACTTGTCGCGAGGGGGGACTTGTCGCGAGGGGTGACTTGTCGCGGAGGGGGGACTTGTCGCGAGGGGGGACTTGTCGCGAGGGAGGACTTGTCGCGAGGGGGGACTTGTCGCGAGGGAGGACTTGTCTCGAGGGGGGACTTGTCGAGAGTGGGGACTTGTCGCGAGGCGGGCCTTGTCGCGAGGGGGGCCTTGTCGCGAGGGGGGACTTGTCGCGAGGGGGGGACTTGTCGCGAGGGGGACTTGTCGCGGGGGGGGGGGGACTTGTCGCGGGGGGGGGACTTGTCGCGGGGGGGGGGGGACTTGTCGCGGGGGGGGACTTGTCGAGGGGGGGGGGGGGACTTGTCATGGGGGGGGGGGACTTGTCGCGGGAGGGGGACTTGTCGCGGGAGGGGGACTTGTCGCGGGGGGGAGACTTGTCGCAGGGGGGGGGGGACTTGTCGCGGAGGGGGGACTTGTCGCGAGGGGGGACTTGTCGCGGGGGGGAGACTTGTCGCGGGGGGGGGGGGGGACTTGTCGCGGAGGGGGACTTGTCGCGAGGGGGGACTTGTCGCGAGGGGGGACTTGTCGCGAGGGAGGACTTGTCGCGAGGGGGGACTTGTCGCGAGAAGGGACTTGTCGCGAGAGGGGACTTGTCTCGAGGGGGGACTTGTCGCGAGGGGGGACTTGTCGCGGGGGGGGACTTTTCGCCGGGGGGGGGGGGGGACTTGTCGCGAGGGGGGACTTGTCGCGAGGCGGGACTTGTCGCGAGGGGGGGACTTGTCGCGGGGGGTGGGAATTGTCGCGGGGGGGGGGGAATTGTCGCGGGGGAGGGGGGAATTGTCGCGGGGGGGGACTTGTCGCGGGGGGGGGGGGGGACTTGTCGAGAGGGGGGACTTGTCGCGAGGGGGGACTTGTCGCGAGGCGGGACTTGTCGCGAGGGGGGGACTTGTCGCGAGGGGGGACTTGTCGCGGGGGGTGGGAATTGTCGCGGGGGGGGGGGAATTGTCGCGGGGGAGGGGGGAATTGTCGCGGGGGGGACTTGTCGCGGGGGGGGGACTTGTCGCGGGGGGGGGGACTTGTCGCGGGGGGGGGGGGGAATTGTCGCGGGGGGGTGGACTTGTCGCGGGAGGGCGACTTGTCGCGGAAGGGGACTTGTCGCGAGGGAGGACTTGTCGCGAGGGGGGACTTGTCGCGAGGGGGGACTTGTCGCGAGGGGGGACTTGTCGCGAGGGGGGGACTTGTCGCGAGGGGGGGACTTGTCGCGGGGGGGGGGAATTGTCGCGGGGGGGGGGAATTGTCGCGGGGGGGGGAATTGTCGCGGGTGGGGGGGGGAATTGTCGCGGGGGGGAGACTTGTCGCGGGGGGGACTTGTCGCGGGGGGGGACTTGTCGCGGGGGGGGGGACTTGTCGCGGGGGGGGGACTTGTCGCGGGGGGGGGGGACTTGTCACGGGAGGGCGACTTGTCGCGGGAGGGGGACTTGTCGCGGGAGGGGGACTTGTCGCGGGAGGGGGACTTGTCGCGGGAGGGGGACTTGTCGCGGGGGGGGAGAATTGTCGCGAGGGGGGACTTGTCGCGAGGGAGGACTTGTCGCGAGGGGGGACTTGTCGCGAGGGAGGACTTGTCTCGAGGGGGGACTTGTCGAGAGTGGGGACTTGTCGCGAGGCGGGCCTTGTCGCGAGGGGGGCCTTGTCGCGAGGGGGGACTTGTCGCGAGGGGGGGACTTGTCGCGAGGGGGACTTGTCGCGGGGGGGGGGGGGGACTTGTCGCGGGGGGGGGGGGCTTGTCGCGGGGGGGGGGGACTTGTCGCGGGGGGGGACTTGTCGAGGGGGGGGGGACTTGTCATGGGGGGGGGGACTTGTCGCGGGAGGGGGGACTTGTCGCGAGGGAGGACTTGTCGCGAGGGGGGACTTGTCGCGAGAAGGGACTTGTCGCGAGAGGGGACTTGTCTCGAGGGGGGACTTGTCGCGAGGGGGGACTTGTCGCGGGGGGGACTTTTCGCCGGGGGGGGGGGGGGGGACTTGTCGCGAGGGGGGACTTGTCGCGAGGCGGGACTTGTCGCGAGGGGGGGACTTGTCGCGGGGGGTGGGAATTGTCGCGGGGGGGGGGGGAATTGTCGCGGGGGAGGGGGGAATTGTCGCGGGGGGGGACTTGTCGCGGGGGGGGGGGGGGACTTGTCGCGAGGGGGGACTTGTCGCGAGGGGGGACTTGTCGCGAGGCGGGACTTGTCGCGAGGGGGGGACTTGTCGCGAGGGGGGGACTTGTCGCGGGGGGTGGGAATTGTCGCGGGGGGGGGGAATTGTCGCGGGGGAGGGGGTAATTGTCGCGGGGGGGACTTGTCGCGGGGGGGGGGACTTGTCGCGGGGGGGGGACTTATCGCGGGGGGGGGGACTTGTCGCGGGGGGGGGGGAATTGTCGCGGGGGGGGGGACTTGTCGCGAGGGGGGACTTGTCGCGAGGGGGGACTTGTCGCGAGGCGGGACTTGTCGCGAGGGGGGGACTTGTCGCGAGGGGGGGACTTGTCGCGGGGGGTGGAAATTGTCGCGGGGGGTGGGAATTGTCGCGGGGGGGGGGAATTGTCGCGGGGGAGGGGGGAATTGTCGCGGGGGGGACTTGTCGCGGGGGGGGGGACTTGTCGCGGGGGGGGGACTTGTCGCGGGGGGGGGGGAATTGTCGCGGGGGGGGGGGAATTGTCGCGGGGGGGGGGACTTGTCGCGGGAGGGCGACTTGTCGCGGAAGGGGACTTGTCGCGAGGGAGGACTTGTCGCGAGGGGGGACTTGTCGCGAGGGGGGACTTGTCGCGAGGGGGGACTTGTCGCGAGGGGGGACTTGTCGCGAGGGGGGGACTTGTCGCGGGGGGGGGGGAATTGTCGCGGGGGGGGGGAATTGTCGCGGGGGGGGGAATTGTCGCGGGTGGGGGGGGGAATTGTCGCGGGGGGGAGACTTGTCGCGGGGGGGACTTGTCGCGGGGGGGGACTTGTCGCGGGGGGGGGACTTGTCGCGGGGGGGGGGGACTTGTCGCGGGAGGGCGACTTGTCGCGGGAGGGGGACTTGTCGCGGGAGGGGGACTTGTCGCGGGAGGGGGACTTGTCGCGGGGGGGAGAATTGTCGCGGGGGGGGGGGACTTGTCGCGGGGGTGGGGGGGACTTGTCGCGAGGGAGGACTTGTCGCGAGGGGGGACTTGTCGCGGGGGGGGGACTTGTCGCGAGGGGGGACTTGTCGCGAGGGGGGACTTGTCGCGAGGGGGGACTTGTCGCAAGGCGGGACTTGTCGCGAGGGGGGACTTGTCGCGAGGGGGGGACTTGTCGCGGGGGGGGGGAATTGTCGCGGGGGGGTGACTTGTCGCGGGGGGGGGGGAATTGTCGCGGGGGGGTGACTTGTCGCGGGGGGGGGGGACTTGTCGCGGGGGGGGGACTTGTCGCGGGGGGGGACTTGTCGCGGGGGGGGGGACTTGTCGCGGGGGGGGGGGGACTTGTCGCGGGGGGGGACTTGTCGCGAGGGGGGACTTGTCGCGAGGGGGGACATGTCGCGAGGGGGGACTTGTCGCGAGGGGGGACTTGTCGCGAGGCGGGACTTGTCGCGAGGCGGGACTTGTCGCGAGGGGGGGACTTGTCGCGAGGGGGGGACTTGTCGCGGGGGGGGGGGACTTGTCGCAGGGGGGGTGAATTGTCGCGGGGGGGGTGACTTGTCGCGGGGGGGGGGGCCTTGTCGCGGGGGGGGACTTGTCGCGGGGGGGGACTTGTCGCGGGGGGGGACTTGTCGCGGGGGGGGGACTTGTCGCGGGGGGGGACTTGTCACGGGGGGGACTTGTCGCGGGGGGGGACTTGTCGCGGGGGGGACTTGTCATGGGGGGGGGGACTTGTCGCGGGGGGGGGGACTTGTCGCGGGAGGGCGACTTGTCGCGGGAGGGGGACTTGTCGCGGGGGGGGGGGTACTTGTCGCGGGGGGGGACTTGTCGCGAGGGGGGACTTGTCGCGAGGGGGGACTTGTTGCGAGGGGGGACTTGTCGCGAGGGAGGACTTGTCGCGAGGGAGGACTTGTCGCGAGGGGGGACTTGTCGCGAGGGGGGACTTGTCGCGAGGCGGGGACTTGTCGCGAGGGGGGGACTTGTCGCGAGGGGGGGACTTGTCGCGAGGGGGGGACTTGTCGCGAGGGGGGGACTTGTCGCGGGGGGGGGGGAATTGTCGCGGGGGGGGGGAATTGTCGCGGGGGGGGGAATTGTCGCGGGGGGGGGGGGGGAATTGTCGCGGGGGTGGGGAATTGTCGCGGGGGTGGGGAATTGTCGCGGGGGGGGGAACTTGTCGCGGGGGGGGGACTTGTCGCGGGGGGGGACTTGTCACGGGGGGGACTTGTCGCGGGGGGGGACTTGTCGCGGGGGGGACTTGTCATGGGGGGGGACTTGTCGCGGGGGGGGGGGGGACTTGTCGAGGGAGGGCGACTTGTCGCGGGAGGGGGACTTGTCGCGGGAGGGGGACTTGTCGCGGGGGGGGGTACTTGTCGCGGGGGGGGACTTGTCGCGAGGGGGGACTTGTCGCGAGGGGGGACTTGTCGCGAGGGGGGACTTGTCGCGAGGGAGGACTTGTCGCGAGGGGGGACTTGTCGCGAGGGAGGACTTGTCGCGAGGGGGGACTTGTCGCGAGGGGGAACTTGTCGCGAGGGGGGACTTGTCGCGAGGGGGTACTTGTCGCGAGGGGGGACTTGTCACGAGGGGGGACTTGTCGCGAGGGAGGACTTGTCGCGAGGGGGGACTTGTCACGGGGGGGACTTGTCGCGGGGGGGGGGGACTTGTCGCGGGAGGGCGACTTGTCGCGGGAGGGCGACTTGTCGCGGGAGGGGGACTTGTCGCGGGGGGGGGGGGACTTGTCGCGGGGGGGGACTTGGGGGGACTTGTCGCGGGGGGGGGGGGGACTTGTCGCGGGGGGGGACTTGTCGCGAGGGGGGACTTGTCGCGAGGGAGGACTTGTCGCGAGGGAGGACTTGTCGCGAGGGAGGACTTGTCGCGAGGGGGGATTGTCGCGAGGGGGGACTTGTCGCGAGGGGGGACTTGTCGCGAGGGGGGACTTGTCGCGAGGGGGTACTTGTCGCGAGGGGGGACTTGTCACGAGGGGGGACTTGTCACGAGGGGGGACTTGTCGCGAGGGAGGACTTGTCGCGAGGGGGGACTTGTCGCGAGGGGGGACTTGTCGCGAGGGGGGACTTGTCGCGAGGGGGGACTTGTCGCGAGGGGGGACTTGTCGCGAGGGGGGACTTGTCGCGAGGGGGGACTTGTCGCGAGGGGGGACTTGTCGCGAGGGGGGACTTGTCGCGAGGGGGGACTTGTCGCGAGGGGGGACTTGTCGCGAGGGGGGACTTTTCGCGAGGGGGGGCTTGTCGCGAGGGGTGACTTGTCGCGAGGGGTGACTTGTCGCGGAGGGGTGACTTGTCGTGGAGGGGGGACTTGTCGCGAGGGGGGACTTGTCGCGAGGGGGGACTTGTCGCGAGGGAGGACTTGTCGCGAGGGAGGACTTGTCGCGAGGGAGGACTTGTCACGAGGGTGGACTTGTCGCGAGGGTGGACTTGTCGCGAGGGTGGACTTGTCGCGAGGGGGGACTTGTCGCGAGGGGGGACTTGTCGCGGGGGGGGGGGGAATCATCAAATCATCGAATCATCAAATCATCAAATCATCAAATCATCAAATCATCAAATTTTCCGCGGGGGACTTCCCACATCTAAAAATGCGTCAAAGAATAAGTTAAATCATTGAATTCGCATTGAATTCGCATTGAATTCGCATTGAATTCGCATTGAATTCGCATTGAATTCGCATTGAATTCGCATTGAATTCGCATTGAATTCGCATTGAATTCGCATTGAATTCGCATTGAATTCGCATTGAATTCGCATTGAATTCGCACTGAATTCGCACTGAATTCGCACTGAATTCGCACTGAATTCGCACTGAATTCGCACTGAATTCGCACTGAATTCGCACTGAATTCGCACTGAATTCGCACTGAATTCGCACTGAATTCGCACTGAATTCGCACTGAATTCGCACTGAATTCGCACTGAATTCGCACTGAATTCGCACTGAATTCGCACTGAATTCGCACTGAATTCGCACTGAATTCGCACTGAATTCGCACTGAATTCGCACTGAATTCGCACTGAATTCGCACTGAATTCGCACTGAATTCGCACTGAATTCGCACTGAATTCGCACTGAATTCGCACTGAATTCGCACTGAATTCGCACTGAATTCGCACTGAATTCGCACTGAATTCGCACTGAATTCGCACTGAATTCGCACTGAATTCGCACTGAATTCGCACTGAATTCGCACTGAATTCGCACTGAATTCGCACTGAATTCGCACTGAATTCGCACTGAATTCGCACTGAATTCGCACTGAATTCGCACTGAATTCGCACTGAATTCGCACTGAATTCGCACTGAATTCGCACTGAATTCGCACTGAATTCGCACTGAATTCGCACTGAATTCGCACTGAATTCGCATTGAATTCGCATTGAATTCGCGTTGAATTCGCGTTGAATTCGCGTTGAATTCGCGTTGAATTCGCGTTGAATTCGCGTTGAATTCGCGTTGAATTCGCATTGAATTCGAATGGAATTCGAATGGAATTCGAATGGAATTCGAATGGAATTCGCGTTGAATTCGCGTTGAATTCGCGTTGAATTCGCGTTGAATTCGCGTTGAATTCGCGTTGAATTCGCGTTGAATTCGCGTTGAATTCGCGTTGAATTCGCATTGAATTCGCATTGAATTCGAATGGAATTCGAATGGAATTCGCGTTGAATTCGCGTTGAATTCGAATGGAATTCGAATGGAATTCGCGTTGAATTCGCGTTGAATTCGCGTTGAATTCGCGTTGAATTCGCGTTGAATTCGCGTTGAATTCGCGTTGAATTCGCGTTGAATTCGCATTGAATTCGAATGGAATTCGAATGGAATTCGAATGGAATTCGAATGGAATTCGCGTTGAATTCGCGTTGAATTCGCGTTGAATTCGCGTTGAATTCGCGTTGAATTCGCGTTGAATTCGCGTTGAATTCGCGTTGAATTCGCGTTGAATTCGCATTGAATTCGCATTGAATTCGAATGGAATTCGAATGGAATTCGCGTTGAATTCGCGTTGAATTCGAATGGAATTCGAATGGAATTCGCGTTGAATTCGCGTTGAATTCGCGTTGAATTCGCGTTGAATTCGCGTTGAATTCGCGTTGAATTCGCATTGAATTCGCGTTGAATTCGCATTGAATTCGCGTTGAATTCGCGTTGAATTCGCATTGATTTCGCATTGATTTCGCATTGAATTCGCATTGATTTCGCATTGAATTCGCATTGAATTCGCATTGAATTCGCATTGAATTCGCATTGAATTCGCATTGAATTCGCATTGAATTCGGACTTGTCGCGAGGGGGGACTTGTCGCGAGGGGGGACTTGTCGCGAGGGGGGACTTGTCGCGAGGGGGGACTTGTCGCGAGGCGGGACTTGTCGCGAGGGGGGGACTTGTCGCGAGGGGGGGACTTGTCGCGAGGGGGGGACTTGTCGCGAGGGGGTGACTTGTCGCGGGGGGGGGGGGAATTGTCGCAGGGGGGGGGAATTGTCGCGGGGGGGGGACTTGTCGCATTGAATTCGCATTGAATTCGCATTGAATTCGCATTGAATTCGCATTGAATTCGCATTGAATTCGCATTGAATTCGCATTGAATTCGCATTGAATTCGCATTGAATTCGCATTGAATTCGCATTGAATTCGCATTGAATTCGCGTTGAATTCGCGTTAAATTCGCGTTAAATTCGCGTTGAATTCGCATTGAATTCGCATTGAATTCGCGTTGAATTCGCGTTGAATTCGCGTTGAATTCGCGTTGAATTCGCGTTGAATTCGCGTTGAATTCGCGTTGAATTCGCGTTGAATTCGCATTGAATTCGCATTGAATTCGCATTGAATTCGAATGGAATTCGAATGGAATTCGAATGGAATTCGCGTTGAATTCGCGTTGAATTCGCGTTGAATTCGCGTTGAATTCGCGTTGAATTCGCGTTGAATTCGCGTTGAATTCGCGTTGAATTCGCGTTGAATTCGCGTTGAATTCGCGTTGAATTCGCGTTGAATTCGCGTTGAATTCGTGTTGAATTCGCATTGAATTCGCGTTGAATTCGTGTTGAATTCGCATTGAATTCGCATTGAATTCGCGTTGAATTCGCGTTGAATTCGCGTTGAATTCGCGTTGATTTCGCATTGATTTCGCATTGATTTCGCATTGATTTCGCATTGATTTCGCATTGATTTCGCATTGAATTCGCATTGAATTCGCATTGAATTCGCATTGAATTCGCATTGAATTCGCATTGAATTCGCATTGAATTCGCATTGAATTCGGACATCATCGGACATCATCGGACATCATCGGACATCATCGGACATCATCGGACATCATCGGACATCATCGGACATCATCGGACATCATCGAACATCATCGAATCATCAAATCATCGAATCATCAAATCATCAAATCATCGAATCATCGAATCATCAAATCATCAAATCATCAAATCATCAAATCATCAAATCGGACATCATCAAATCATCAAATCGGACATCATCAAATCATCAAATCGGACATCATCAAATCATCAAATCGGACATCATCAAATCATCAAATCGGACATCATCAAATCATCAAATCGGACATCATCGGACATCATCGGACATCATCGGACATCATCGGACATCATCGGACATCATCGGACATCATCGGACATCATCGGACATCATCGGACATCATCGGACATCATCGGACATCATCGGACATCATCGGACATCATCGGACATCATCGGACATCATCGGACATCATCGGACATCATCGGACATCATCGGACATCATCGGACATCATCGGACATCATCGGACATCATCGGACATCATCGGACATCATCGGACATCATCGGACATCATCGGACATCATCGAATCATCGAATCATCGAATCACATCAAATCATCAAATCATCAAATCATCAAATTTCCCGCGGGGGGATTTTCCGCGGGGGACTTCCCACATCTAAAAATGCGTCAAAGAATAAGTTAAATCATTGAATTCGCATTGAATTCGCATTGAATTCGCATTGAATTCGCATTGAATTCGCATTGAATTCGCATTGAATTCGCATTGAATTCGCATTGAATTCGCATTGAATTCGCATTGAATTCGCATTGAATTCGCATTGAATTCGCATTGAATTCGCATTGAATTCGCATTGAATTCGCATTGAATTCGCATTGAATTCGCATTGAATTCGCATTGAATTCGCATTGAATTCGCATTGAATTCGCATTGAATTCGCATTGAATTCGCATTGAATTCGCATTGAATTCGCATTGAATTCGCATTGAATTCGCATTGAATTCGCATTGAATTCGCATTGAATTCGCATTGAATTCGCATTGAATTCGCATTGAATTCGCATTGAATTCGCATTGAATTCGCATTGAATTCGCATTGAATTCGCATTGAATTCGCATTGAATTCGCATTGAATTCGCATTGAATTCGCATTGAATTCGCATTGAATTCGCATTGAATTCGCATTGAATTCGCATTGAATTCGCATTGAATTCGCGTTGAATTCGCGTTGAATTCGCGTTGAATTCGCGTTGAATTCGCGTTGAATTTGCGTTGAATTCGCGTTGAATTCGCGTTGAATTCGCGTTGAATTCGCGTTGAATTCGCGTTGAATTCGCATTGAATTCGCATTGAATTCGCATTGAATTCGAATGGAATTCGAATGGAATTCGCGTTGAATTCGCGTTGAATTCGCGTTGAATTCGCGTTGAATTCGCGTTGAATTCGCGTTGAATTCGCGTTGAATTCGCGTTGAATTCGCGTTGAATTCGCGTTGAATTCGCGTTGAATTCGCGTTAAATTCGCGTTAAATTCGCATTGAATTCGCATTGAATTCGCATTGAATTCGAATGGAATTCGAATGGAATTCGCGTTGAATTCGCGTTGAATTCGCGTTGAATTCGCGTTGAATTCGCGTTGAATTCGCGTTGAATTCGTGTTGAATTCGCGTTGAATTCGCGTTGAATTCCCGTTGAATTCGTGTTGAATTCGCGTTGAATTCGCATTGAATTCGCATTGAATTCGCGTTGAATTCGCATTGATTTCGCATTGATTTCGCATTGAATTCGCATTGATTTCGCATTGAATTCGCATTGAATTCGCATTGAATTCGCATTGAATTCGGACATCATCGGACATCATCGGACATCATCGGACATCATCGGACATCATCGGACATCATCGAACATCATCGAACATCATCGAATCATCAAATCATCGAATCATCAAACCATCAAACCATCGAATCATCGAATCATCGAATCATCAAATCATCAAATCATCAAATCATCAAATCATCAAATCATCAAATCATCAAATCATCAAATCGGACATCATCGGACATCATCGGACATCATCGGACATCATCGGACATCATCGGACATCATCGGACATCATCGGACATCATCGGACATCATCGGACATCATCGGACATCATCGGACATCATCGGACATCATCGGACATCATCGGACATCATCGGACATCATCGGACATCATCGGACATCATCGTACATCATCGTACATCATCGGACATCATCGGACATCATCGGACATCATCGGACATCATCGGACATCATCGGACATCATCGGACATCATCGGACATCATCGGACATCATCGGACATCATCGGACATCATCGGACATCATCGGACATCATCGGACATCATCGGACATCATCGGACATCATCGGACATCATCGGACATCATCGGACATCATCGAATCATCAAATCATCAAATCATCAAATCATCAAATCATCAAATCATCAAATCATCAAATCATCAAATCATCAAATCATCAAATTTCCCGCGGGGGGATTTTCCGCGGGGGACTTCCCACATCTAAAAAGCGTCAAAGAATAAGTTAAATCATTGAATTCGCATTGAATTCGCATTGAATTCGCATTGAATTCGCATTGAATTCGCATTGAATTCGCATTGAATTCGCATTGAATTCGCATTGAATTCGCATTGAATTCGCATTGAATTCGCATTGAATTCGCATTGAATTCGCATTGAATTCGCATTGAATTCGCATTGAATTCGCATTGAATTCGCATTGAATTCGCATTGAATTCGCATTGAATTCGCATTGAATTCGGACATCATCGGACATCATCGGACATCATCGGACATCATCGGACATCATCAAATCATCAAATCATCGAATCATCGAATCATCGAATCATCGAATCATCAAATCATCAAATCATCAAATCATCAAATCATCAAATCATCAAATCATCAAATCATCAAATCATCAAATCATCAAATCATCAAATCATCAAATCATCAAATCATCAAATCATCAAATCATCAAATCATCAAATCGGACATCATCGGACATCATCGGACATCATCGGACATCATCGGACATCATCGGACATCATCGGACATCATCGGACATCATCGGACATCATCGGACATCATCGGACATCATCGGACATCATCGGACATCATCGGACATCATCGGACATCATCGGACATCATCGGACATCATCGGACATCATCGGACATCATCGAACATCATCGAACATCATCGAACATCATCGAATCATCGAATCATCAAATCATCAAATCATCAAATTTCCCGCGGGGGGATTTTCCGCGGGGGACTTCCCACATCTAAAAATGCGTCAAAGAATAAGTTAAATCATTGAATTCGCATTGAATTCGCATTGAATTCGCATTGAATTCGCATTGAATTCGCATTGAATTCGCATTGAATTCGCATTGAATTCGCATTGAATTCGCATTGAATTCGCATTGAATTCGCATTGAATTCGCATTGAATTCGCATTGAATTCGCATTGAATTCGCATTGAATTCGCATTGAATTCGCATTGAATTCGCATTGAATTCGCATTGAATTCGCATTGAATTCGCATTGAATTCGCATTGAATTCGCATTGAATTCGCATTGAATTCGCATTGAATTCGCATTGAATTCGCATTGAATTCGCATTGAATTCGCATTGAATTCGCATTGAATTCGCATTGAATTCGCATTGAATTCGCATTGAATTCGCATTGAATTCGCATTGAATTCGCATTGAATTCGCATTGAATTCGCATTGAATTCGAATGGAATTCGAATGGAATTCGAATGGAATTCGAATGGAATTCGCGTTGAATTCGAATGGAATTCGCGTTGAATTCGCGTTGAATTCGCGTTGAATTCGCGTTGAATTCGCGTTGAATTCGCGTTGAATTCGCATTGAATTCGCATTGAATTCGCATTGAATTCGCATTGAATTCGCATTGAATTCGCATTGAATTCGCATTGAATTCGCATTGAATTCGCATTGAATTCGCATTGAATTCGCATTGAATTCGCATTGAATTCGCGTTGAATTCGCGTTGAATTCGCGTTGAATTCGCGTTCAATTCGCGTTGTATTCGCGTTGAATTCGCGTTGAATTCGCGTTGAATTCGCGTTGAATTCGCGTTGAATTCGCGTTGAATTCGCGTTGAATTCGCGTTGAATTCGCGTTGAATTCGCGTTGAATTCGCGTTGAATTCGCGTTGAATTCGCGTTGAATTCGTGTTGAATTCGCATTGAATTCGCATTGATTTCGCATTGATTTCGCATTGAATTCGCATTGATTTCGCATTGAATTCGCATTGAATTCGCATTGAATTCGCATTGAATTCGCATTGAATTCGCATTGAATTCGCATTGAATTCGCATTGAATTCGGACATCATCGGACATCATCGGACATCATCGGACATCATCGGACATCATCGAACATCATCGAACATCATCAAATCATCAAATCATCAAATCATCAAATCATCAAATCATCGAATCATCGAATCATCAAATCATCAAATCATCAAATCATCAAATCATCAAATCATCAAATCATCAAATCATCAAATCATCAAATCATCAAATCATCAAATCATCAAATCATCAAATCATCAAATCATCAAATCGGACATCATCGGACATCATCGGACATCATCGGACATCATCGGACATCATCGGACATCATCGGACATCATCGGACATCATCGGACATCATCGGACATCATCGGACATCATCGGACATCATCGGACATCATCGGACATCATCGAACATCATCGAACATCATCGAATCATCAAATCATCGAACATCATCGAATCATCAAATCATCGAATCATCAAATCATCAAATCATCAAATCATCAAATCATCAAATCATCAAATCATCAAATCATCAAATCATCAAATCATCAAATCATCAAATCATCAAATCATCAAATCATCAAATCATCAAATCATCAAATCATCAAATCATCAAATCATCAAATCATCAAATCATCAAATCATCAAATCATCAAATCATCAAATCATCAAATCATCAAATCATCAAATCGGACATCATCAAATCATCAAATCGGACATCATCGGACATCATCGGACATCATCGGACATCATCGGACATCATCGGACATCATCGGACATCATCGGACATCATCGGACATCATCGGACATCATCGGACATCATCGGACATCATCGGACATCATCGGACATCATCGGACATCATCGGACATCATCGAATCATCGAATCATCGAATCATCAAATCATCAAATCATCAAATCATCAAATCATCAAATCATCAAATCATCGAATCATCGAATCATCAAATCATCAAATCATCAAATCCTCAAATCATCAAATCATCAAATCATCAAATCATCAAATCATCAAATTTCCCGCGGGGGGATTTTCCGCGGGGGACTTCCCACATCTAAAAATGCGTCAAAGAATAAGTTAAATCATTGAATTCGCATTGAATTCGCATTGAATTCGCATTGAATTCGCATTGAATTCGCATTGAATTCGCATTGAATTCGCATTGAATTCGCATTGAATTCGCATTGAATTCGCATTGAATTCGCATTGAATTCGCATTGAATTCGCATTGAATTCGCATTGAATTCGCATTGAATTCGCATTGAATTCGCATTGAATTCGCATTGAATTCGCATTGAATTCGCATTGAATTCGCATTGAATTCGCATTGAATTCGCATTGAATTCGCATTGAATTCGCATTGAATTCGCATTGAATTCGCATTGAATTCGCATTGAATTCGCATTGAATTCGCATTGAATTCGCATTGAATTCGCATTGAATTCGCATTGAATTCGCATTGAATTCGCATTGAATTCGCATTGAATTCGCATTGAATTCGCATTGAATTCGGACATCATCGGACATCATCGAACATCATCGAACATCATCGAATCATCAAATCATCGAATCATCGAATCATCGAATCATCGAATCATCGAATCATCGAATCATCGAATCATCAAATCATCAAATCATCAAATCATCAAATCATCAAATCATCAAATCATCAAATCATCAAATCATCAAATCGGACATCATCGGACATCATCGGACATCATCGGACATCATCGGACATCATCGGACATCATCGGACATCATCGGACATTATCGGACATTATCGGACATCATCGGACATCATCGGACATCATCGGACATCATCGGACATCATCGGACATCATCGGACATCATCGGACATCATCGGACATCATCGGACATCATCGGACATCATCGGACATCATCGGACATCATCGGACATCATCGGACATCATCGGACATCATCGGACATCATCGGACATCATCGGACATCATCGGACATCATCGGACATCATCGGACATCATCGGACATCATCGGACATCATCGGACATCATCGAATCATCGAATCATCAAATCATCAAATCATCAAATCATCAAATCATCAAATCATCAAATCATCAAATCATCAAATCATCAAATCATCAAATTTCCTGCGGGGGGATTTTCCGCGGGGGACTTCCCACATCTAAAAATGCGTCAAAGAATAAGTTAAATCATTGAATTCGCATTGAATTCGCATTGAATTCGCATTGAATTCGCATTGAATTCGCATTGAATTCGCATTGAATTCGCATTGAATTCGCATTGAATTCGCATTGAATTCGCATTGAATTCGCATTGAATTCGCATTGAATTCGCATTGAATTCGCATTGAATTCGCATTGTCGCGGGGGGGGACTTGTCGCTGGGGGGGACTTGTCGCGGGGGGGGGGGGGGACTTGTCGCGGGGGGGTGGACTTGTCGCGGGGGGAGTGGACTTGTCGCGGGGGGGGGGGGACTTGTCGCGGGGGGGGGGGGGACTTGTCGCAAGGGGACTTGTCGCGGGGGGGGACTTGTCGCGGGGGGGGGGGACTTGATGCGGGGGGGGACTTGTCGCGGGGGGGGGGGGACTTGTCGCGGGGGGGGGGGGACTTGTCGCGAGGGGGACATGTGGCGAGGGGGACATGTGGCGAGGGGGACATGTGGCGAGGGGGGACTTGTCGCGAGGGGGGACTTGTCGCGAGGGGGGACTTGTCGCGAGGGGGGACTTGTCGCGAGGGGGGACTTGTCGCGAGGGGGGACTTGTCGCGAGGGGGGACTTGTCGCGAGGGGGGACTTTTCGCGAGGGGGGACTTTTCGCGAGGGGGGACTTTTCGCGAGGGGGGACTTGTCGCGAGGGGGGACTTGTCGCGAGGGGGGACTTGTCGCGAGGGGGGACTTGTCGCGAGGGGGGACTTGTCGCGAGGGGGGACTTGTCGCGAGGGGGGACTTGTCGCGAGGGGGGACTTGTCGCGAGGGGGGACTTGTCGCGAGGGGGGGACTTGTCGCGGGGGGGGGACTTGTCGCGGGGGGGGGACTTGTCGCGGGGGGGGGACTTGTCGCGGGGGGGGTGGACTTGTCGCGGGGGGGGGTGGACTTGTCGCGGGGGGGGTGGACTTGTCGCGGGGGGGGGTGGACTTGTCGCGGGGGGGGTGGACTTGTCGCGAGGGGGGACTTGTCGAGAGGGGGGACTTGTCACGAGGGGGAACTTGTCGCGAGGGGGGACTTGTCGCGAGGGGGGACTTGTCGCGAGGGGGGACTTGTCGCGAGGGGGGGGACTTGTCGCGAGGGGGGGACTTGTCGCGAGGGGGGGACTTGTCGCGAAGGGGGGGACTTGTCGCGAAGGGGGGGACTTGTCGCGAGGGGGGGACTTGTCGCGAGGGGGGGACTTGTCGCGAGGGGGGGACTTGTCGCGAGGGGGGGACTTGTCGCGAGGGTGGGACTTGTCGCGAGGGGGGGACTTGTCGCGAGGGGGGGACTTGTCGCGAGGGGGGGACTTAAAACGAGGGGGGGACTTAAAACGAGGGGGGACTTAAAACGAGGGGGGGACTTAAAACGAGGGGGGGACTTAAAACGAGGGGGGGACTTAAAACGAGGGGGGGACTTGTCGCTAGGGGGGACTTGTCGCGAGGGGGGGGGGACTTAAATCGAGGAGGGGGGGGACTTGAATCGAGGGGGGGGGACTTAAATCGAGGGGGGGGGACTTAAATCGAGGGGGGGGGACTTAAAACGAGGGGGGGACTTAAAACGAGGGGGGGACTTAAAACGAGGGGGGGACTTAAAACGAGGGGGGGACTTGTCGCGGGGGGGACTTGTCGCGGGGGGGACTTGTCGCGGGGGGACTTGTCGCGGGGGGGGGGGACTTGTCGCGGGGGGGGACTTGTCGCTGGGGGGGGGACTTGTCGCGGGGGGGGGGGCTTGTCGCGGGGGGGGGACTTGTCGCGGGGGGGTGGACTTGTCGCGGGGGGGGTGGACTTGTCGCGGGGGGGGTGGACTTGTCGCGGGGGGGGGGGACTTGTCGCGGGGGGGGGGGACTTGTCGCAAGGGGACTTGTCGCGGAAGGGGGACTTGTCGCGGGGGGGGGGGGGGGGGACTTGATGCGGGGGGGGACTTGTCGCGGGGGGGGGGACTTGTCGCGAGGGGGGGGGGACTTGTCGCGGGGGGGGGGGACTTGTCGCGAGGGGGGGGGGACTTGTCGCGGGGGGACTTGTCGCGAGGGGGACTTGTCGCGAGGGGGACATGTGGCGAGGGGGAAATTGTGGCGAGGGGGGACTTGTGGCGAGGGGGGACTTGTGGCGAGGGGGGACTTGTGGCGAGGGGGGACTTGTCGCGAGGGGGGACTTGTCGCGAGGGGGGACTTGTCGCGAGGGGGGACTTGTCGCGAGGGGGGACTTGTCGCGAGGGGGGACTTGTCGCGAGGGGGGACTTGTCGCGAGGGGGGACTTGTCGCGAGGGGGGACTTGTCGCGAGGGGGGACTTGTCGCGAGGGGGGGACTTGTCGCGGGGGGGGGACTTGTCGCGGGGGGGGGACTTGTCGCGGGGGGGGGACTTGTCGCGGGGGGGGGACTTGTCGCGGGGGGGGGGACTTGTCGCGGGGGGGGTGGACTTGTCGCGGGGGGGGTGGACTTGTCGCGGGGGGGGTGGACTTGTCGCGGGGGGGGTGGACTTGTCGCGGGGGGGGTGGACTTGTCGCGAGGGGGGACTTGTCGAGAGGGGGGACTTGTCACGAGGGGGAACTTGTCGCGAGGGGGGACTTGTCGCGAGGGGGGACTTGTCGCGAGGGGGGACTTGTCGCGAGGGGGGGGACTTGTCGCGAGGGGGGGACTTGTCGCGAGGGGGGGACTTGTCGCGAAGGGGGGGACTTGTCGCGAAGGGGGGGACTTGTCGCGAGGGGGGGACTTGTCGCGAGGGGGGGACTTGTCGCGAGGGGGGGACTTGTCGCGAGGGGGGGACTTGTCGCGAGGGTGGGACTTGTCGCGAGGGGGGGACTTGTCGCGAGGGGGGGACTTAAAACGAGGGGGGGACTTAAAACGAGGGGGGACTTAAAACGAGGGGGGGACTTAAAACGAGGGGGGGACTTAAAACGAGGGGGGGACTTAAAACGAGGGGGGGACTTGTCGCTAGGGGGGACTTGTCGCGAGGGGGGGGGGACTTAAATCGAGGAGGGGGGGGACTTGAATCGAGGGGGGGGGACTTAAATCGAGGGGGGGGGACTTAAATCGAGGGGGGGGGACTTAAAACGAGGGGGGGACTTAAAACGAGGGGGGGACTTAAAACGAGGGGGGGACTTAAAACGAGGGGGGGACTTGTCGCGGGGGGGACTTGTCGCGGGGGGGACTTGTCGCGGGGGGGACTTGTCGCGGGGGGGGGGGACTTGTCGCGGGGGGGGACTTGTCGCTGGGGGGGGACTTGTCGCGGGGGGGGGGGCTTGTCGCGGGGGGGGGACTTGTCGCGGGGGGGTGGACTTGTCGCGGGGGGGGTGGACTTGTCGCGGGGGGGGGGGGGACTTGTCGCGGGGGGGGGGGGACTTGTCGCAAGGGGACTTGTCGCGGGGGGGGACTTGTCGCGGGGGGGGGGGGGGGGACTTGATGCGGGGGGGGACTTGTCGCGGGGGGGGGGACTTGTCGCGAGGGGGGGGGACTTGTCGCGGGGGGGGGGACTTGTCGCGAGGGGGGGGGACTTGTCGCGGGGGGACTTGTCGCGAGGGGGACTTGTCGCGAGGGGGACATGTGGCGAGGGGGAAATTGTGGCGAGGGGGGACTTGTGGCGAGGGGGGACTTGTGGCGAGGGGGGACTTGTGGCGAGGGGGGACTTGTGGCGAGGGGGGACTTGTCGCGAGGGGGGACTTGTCGCGAGGGGGGACTTGTCGCGAGGGGGGACTTGTCGCGAGGGGGGACTTGTCGCGAGGGGGGACTTGTCGCGAGGGGGGACTTGTCGCGAGGGGGGACTTGTCGCGAGGGGGGACTTGTCGCAAGGGGGGACTTGTCGCGAGGGGGGACTTGTCGCGAGGGGGGACTTGTCGCGAGGGGGGACTTGTCGCGAGGGGGGACTTGTCGCGAGGGGGGACTTGTCGCGAGGGGGGACTTGTCGCGAGGGGGGACTTGTCGCGAGGGGGGACTTGTCGCGAGGGGGGACTTGTCGCGAGGGGGGACTTGTCGCGAGGGGGGACTTGTTGCGAGGGGGGACTTGTCGCGAGGGGGGGACTTGTCGCGAGGGGGGACTTGTCGCGAGGGGGGGACTTAAAACGAGGGGGGGGACTTAAAACGAGGGGGGGACTTAAAACGAGGGGGGGACTTCAAACGAGGGGGGGACTTAAAACGAGGGGGGGACTTAAAACAAGGGGGGGACTTAAAACGAGGGGGGGACTTAAAACGAGGGGGGGACTTGTCGCGAGGGGGGACTTAAAACGAGGGGGGGACTTAAAACGAGGGGGGGACTTAAAACGAGGGGGGGACTTGTCGCGAGGGGGGACTTGTCGCGAGGGGGGGACTTGTCGCGAGGGGGGGGGGACTTAAAACGAGGGGGGGGGGGACTTAAAACGAGGGGGGGGGGACTTAAAACGAGGAGGGGGGACTTAAAACGAGGGGGGGGGACTTAAAACGAGGGGGGGGGACTTAAAACGAGGGGGGGGACTTAAAACGAGGGGGGGACTTGTCGCGAGGGGGGACTTGTCGCGGGGGGAATTGTCGCGAGGGGGGACTTGTCGCGAGGGGGAATTGTCGCGAGGGGGACTTGTCGCGGGGGGGGGGGACTTGTCGCGGGGGGGGACTTGTCGCGGGGGGGACTTGTCGCGGGGGGGGGGGGGGGACTTGTCGCAGGGGGGAACTTGTCGCGGGGGGGGGAACTTGTCGCGGGGGGAGGGGAACTTGTCGCGGGGGGAGGGGACTTGTCGCGGGGGGGAACGGACTTGACGCGGGGGGGGGGGGGACTTGTCGCGGGGGGGGGGGGGGACTTGTCGCGGGGGGGGGGACTTGTCGCGGGGGGGGGGGGACTTGTCGCGGGGGGGGGGGACTTGTCGCGAGGGGGGACATGTCGCGAGGGGGGACATGTCGCGAGGGGGGACTTGTCGCGAGGGGGGACATCATCGGACATCATCGGACATCATCGGACATCATCGAATTCGCATTGAATTCGCAAATCATCAAATCATCAAATCATCAAATCATCAAATCATCAAATCATCAAATCATCAAATCATCAAATCATCAAATCATCAAATCATCAAATCATCAAATCATCAAATTTCCCGCGGGGGGATTTTCCGCGGGGGGCTTCCCACATCTAAAAATGCGAATGCGTCAAAAAATACGTCAAAGAATACGTCAACGAATAATTCATTGAATTCGCATTGAATTTGCATTTTCCTTGAATTCGGCAGGGGATTTCCCCGGGAGGAATTTCCCGTGGGGGGATTTCCCGTGGGGGGATTTACCGTGAGGCGATTTCCCGTGGGGCAATTTCCCTTGGGGCATTTTCCGCGGGGCGATTTCCCGCGGGCGACTTCCCACATCTAAAAATGCGTCAAAGAATACGTCAAAGATTAATTCATTGAATTCGCATTGAATTCCCATTGAATTCCCATTGAATTCCCATTGAATTCCCATTGAATTCCCATTGAATTCCCATTGAATTCCCATTGAATTCCCATTGAATTCCCATTGAATTCCCATTGAATTCCCATTGAATTCCCATTGAATTCCCATTGAATTCCCATTGAATTCCCATTGAATTCCCATTGAATTCCCATTGAATTCCCATTGAATTCCCATTGAATTCCCATTGAATTCCCATTGAATTCCCATTGAATTCCCATTAAAAATCGCATTAAAAATCGCATTGAATTCGCATTGAATTCGCAATGAATTCGCAATGAATTCGCAGGAGAAATTGCAGAAAAAAAAATCGCAGAAGAATTCGCAAAAGATTTCGCAGAATTTATCCATGAATGCGCAAAAGAATATGACAAAAAATGTAAAGAATTCGCAGATGTGAGGAATTTTGATGAAAGCAAAGAATTCAAAAAATTCTAATTAAAACGCGGAAAAAAGATGCAACCTATTGCCAAAAATACAAAGAAGGCGAATAAGAATGCATATAAAAATTATAAAAGAATAAGAATAAGAATACAAAAAAAGCGAAAAAGATTTTTAAGAATTCAAAGCATGGGAATAATTCAAAACAAAATGCGAAGAAGACGGAAAAAATGCACTAAAGAATGTGTAAAAGATCGTGTCGAAGAATGTGTCGAAGAATGAGTCAAAGATTGCATAAAAGAATGCATAGAAGATTGTGTCGCGTACTGCGTTGAACACGTCAAAGAATGTGTCTCAAAATACCTTAAAGAATACGAAAAATACTAAAAAATAACAAATATTTAAAAAATGCGAAGAATGCCTCAGAATGCAAAGAATGCGTCAAAACTAAGAATGCGAATAAAAATGCAAATACAAATTATAATAAGAATGTGATGAACTCCAAAAGTGTAAAGAAGTCATATGAAAATGGGTCAATGGGAAGAATTCAAAGAAGGATGCTAAGAATATGCGTCTAAGAATGTATCTAAACATGTGTCAAATAATACGTCAAACATTAATTCACATATTTGCAGAATTTAAAGAATTCCAAGAAGAATTCACAAAATTCAAAAAAGAATTTGCAGAATTCAAAGAGAATGCATTGAAAAATGGTACGAAGAATTCAAAGAATTTGAGGAATGTGTCGAAGAATGCGTCAAAATATGCGCCGAAGAAGGCAAAGAAACAGTACAAAGTACAAAGTTACAGTAGATTGACAATCATATGAATGGATGGCTCAAATTCTCCCAAAACACCAATCCGTATTTTAGGTAGGTCATGCCTCATTGCATTTTAAAGAAGGATCTTAGAATACAAAGCCTAAAACAGTGGCCAAACTAAGGTTTTTGTGCAGTATTCTATATAGTTAACGCTGCAGCTCCATCCTACATGTAAGTGTCAGACTTTATATTTTCTAATTTTCAATCCAAGGCATTTTTTAAAGCTGAAATCGCATTTATTTGGTCGCGAACTAACACTGGAGGCGATTCATTATTTGTCGTTCGCACAGTACATTTCATTTCAAAATAATTAGAGGAACTGGAGCCCACTAAAAACCTAAAACATTGTCTCTCACATGAAGAAATGCCTCAATGGTCGTTGACTGTACCCCGACTACAGGGAGTTTGAAGGTTGCAGCAACCCCCAACCACAGCATGAATTTCAGACTATGAAATACGGACTCATTGGTAGTATTGCGCAAGCTTTAAAAATACATGTAAGTGATGATCATGATAATTAGGAGTGACCGGAGAAATGAGAGGGTTTCAGCAATAATATGAAAAAGAAGTAAGATTTTCACAGGAGTCTAAATCTCATACGACACCGGCTGAGTTTGTATTAACAATAGTTGACTGTACCTATATGTAATAGGCCATATTAAAGTTTACATTGATGTGACAATTTCTTTGAGGCAAGCAAGATATATTCATTATTAAGACCTGTATTATGACTTTTGCTGTGAAATCTAAGAGATCATGATAACAATATTAACATTATTTACAATGTATTGCTCAACTGGGAGGGAACCCATTATTTGCTTTTATACAGGGTGTCACTAAAAAATATCGGTCTGACTGTTTTTCAAATAACTAAAAACCATGAAGTCGATACTTAAAAAATAAATTGTGGGCAGAAACTTCCTCTACTTGGACTAATCCCCTATGAGTTTTGTTCTGTCAGGCATCAATACACAATTGTCAATTAATCACAACAACATGACACGGTGACCAAGTTCCTAATCTTATTCAATTTCAGTGCTGTGTTGTGTTGTGTATTAAAGCCGTGTACAATCCTGGATGTGAGAAAAAAAAAATGGTTTGGGATTGGAATCATTTGCCCTTAAATGACAAAATGTCTGAAATGTTAACTATAGGCTTACTTTTCAGACATTAAATATATAAAACGTAAGAGGAGATTATAATTCAGACATTTTTAAATGTCTTTAATGTAAGCTTCCTTTCAGAAGTTTCCAAACCTCAAAATGTCTGAAACAAAATCCTTGTATTACATACAAATTACATAACATTGGCCCAGCTTTGGCCTGAAAATGTCTAAATACACGTTTTTTGTTTCAAACATTGAGGTTTGTAAATGTCTGAAATGTACTGGTTGATGAGGAATCTTACATTAACAAGGGATCCAAAAGTGTTACATTTGTTGGTGTCCCGATTACACTTGACATCTTCATACCCATGCAAGTGTCACTGTAATACACAATCTGTACATTTGTATGTAGAAGGAATTGAAGAATGTGCACTGAATTTATAAAACAAATATTTTATGTCAGATGAAACAGGGACACACAAAAATGAACCCCTAATTTATGGACAGACCCATATCCTAGTAATTTTCTTATAATTGTCTATCGGCACTTATACTGATAAATAAACAATAACCCTGGCATTTTAGGTGCCAGTAAAAATGGTAAAAAAGGTAAAAAAAAAAAATTGTCAAAAACCTATCAACAATTACATTTCAAAAGTTTCCAAACCTCAAAATGTCTGAAACGTAATCAGGGTAAATTTCAGTACAATGGCCCAGCCTTGGCCTGAAAATATCTAAATACCCAGTTTTTGTTTTACACATTTGGAGGTTTGTAAATATGTCTGAAATGTACTGGTTGATGAGGGGTCGAAAAGTGTTACATTTGTTGGTGTCCCGGTTGCACTTGACATAGTCATTTCCCATGCAAGTGTCACTGAAATAGAGTTCAAACTTTTTTGGCAAGTACATTTGTTTATGTAATCGCTCTGATAAATGTATACATTTTGTACATGAGGAAGGATTTAAAGAATGTGCACTGAATTAAACAAAAATATCTTACCGGTATGTCAGATGCAACAAGGACACACAAAGATGAACCCCTAATTTATGGACAGACCCACATCCTAGTAATTTTCATATAATTGTCTATCAGCACTTTCACTGATAAATCAACATAACCCTGGCATTTTAGGTGCCAAGTAAAAAAGCATAGCCATTTTGGCAAAAGGCAGTTAACTATAGGCTAGAAGTTAATACATTTTAGTATTCTTCAATTTGTATTAATTGTTTTTGTTGATGAATTTGTCCATGTTATAATAATAATAAAGAAGTCTTGTATAGCGCTAAATCCGTCAAATTGATGCTAAAGGCGCTTCACAGAAATAAAAAAAAAACCAAGAAAACAAATTTAAAAAATAAAAACAAAAAATAATGCATTACAATTAAAAAGGTAAAACAAAATAAAAAATTGTCAAAAACATATCAACAATTACATTTCAGAAGTTTCCAAACCTCAAAATGTCTGAAACGTAATCAGGGTATTACATTTAAGTACATTGGCCCAGCCTTTGCCTGGAAATATCTTAATACCCGGTTTTTGTTTTACACATTTAGAGGTTTGTAAATTTGTCTGAAACGATCCCCCAATCGTCGCTTTGTTTCTTCTACGTACAGTTGGCTGCAGCGTTGGCAAATTATTGCATTTAAACCAGATTGCTGGTGACGTACGTGTAGCTTCCACGGATGTGGTAGCGACCTTTGGGGCCGACAACTGAAGTGATGTTAGGGTCCACATACGAGCATGTTTTGCACCGCGTACGACGGCAGGGTTCTGTTTTACCTCGGATGTGGTCGAGGTTGGAGGGTGTGCTGCAGATCGTGGATTTGACTAGTTGGTCAGCGATGGATTAATCCCGATGGTATGCACAGATGAGTGTGATATCTTTGAAGATTCTGCTGGTAAGAGGATCTTCTTGGAGGGACGTAAAATACGTGGCTAAGATGTTTCGAACCTTCAAGTTCCGCGGGTGGAATGTCAACACAAGGGGGATGCGGGCCGATTGCTGTTTAGGAGGGGTCGGGCGTAGTGCTTGCTGACGAGTAAGGGCGGAGACGCGCAGCAGAGCGGATGATATGACAGCTTCTGGGTACCCTCTAGAAGTGAAGAACAGCTTCATATGTTGACTTTGCTGCACGAAGTCATCATCTTCACTACAGATACGACGCAATCGAAGAAACTGGGAATACGGGATGGAATTCTTGCATTTTCCAGGGTGAGACGATTCATACTGGAGATATGAGTGGGAATCGGTCGGCTTGTAGTGGATGCTGGTGGACAAGTGATCACCTTTGATAGAGATTGTGATGTCGAGAAAGCTGATGGATGTGTTGCTCATCTCGGACGTGAACTGCAATGCTGGGTGGAAATTGTTTGCGAAGTCAACAAAGCGGGATATTTCTCATTCAGGTTCAGTGGAGATCCCGATGATATCGTCGATATAGCGCTTGAACAGGACTGGTTTAGGTCCCGGGTATTCCTGCAGCATTTTTTCTTCCACGAAGCCGACGAACAGACACGCATATGAAGGTCCCATGCGGGTGCCCATAGCAACTCCTTTTGTTTGTATGTAGTGTTTGTCGTTGAAGACAAAGTTGTTCAGAGTGAGCACCAATTCAGCAAGACGAAGCAGGATGTGAGTTGAGGGGGTTTTCTCGTCGCGCTGATCAAGGCAGTGTTTCATTGCTTGCAGACCGTCGGAGTGTGGGATAGATGTGTACAACGATTTGACGTCCATTAAGAAAAGATTTTTGGCTACGCCATCGGGGAACCGAAAACCGTCAAACAAGCGGAGTGCATTTGAAGAATCTTTGAAGAATGTTTGAAGTTGGTGGACAATGGGGGACAAGACTGCATCCAGATAACTGGAGATTTGTTCTGTTGGGCAGTTACATGCTGAGACAATCGGTCGTCCGGGGTTGTTAGGTTTGTGAATTTTGGGTAGAAGATAGAATCGTGCAGTTCTCCGGTTTTTGGAGACGAGATTCACGGCTTTGTCTGGTAGTTCGCCATTAGCAATAGACTCACGGATAGTGTTGTTGACGAGAGTTTGGTGCTTTTCGGTGAGATCGTGATCAACTTGGCAGTAGGATGTTGTGTCTGATAATTGTCGCTCTCCCTCAGCGATATACAGGTCCTTGCGCCAGACGACTGTTGGACCACCCTTGTCTGCTCTCTTGATGACCAAATTGTCGTCGCGCTGAAGGCTGTCAAGCGCCAAACGATCAGTCCGCGAAATATTACGGTTGCGGATCTTGGTAGAGAAGTCCAAACGACTTATTTCGTGTCTGCGGTTATCTATCACTAAATCGAGAGTTTTGTTGAGGCCAGTACGAGGGCACAAGGTAGACTTCTTGGTGGGAATCTTGTCAATTGGATCAGATGATGATTGTGTGATTGCCGTTGGTTTAGACTCATCTGTGTCTGTTGTGAAGAATGCTTTAAGACGAAGGCGACAAAAGAAAGCTTCAGCATCTTTTCTTGTGGTGAATTCCTCGGCATTACTCTGGACTGAGACGAAGTTGAGCCCGCGTTGAAGGACAGACCGTTGAGTAACATCGAGGGGCAAATCTGTAGGTATAGTTACCACCAAATGGTTGTTGGTGGGAGACCTTGACACAGGCTTGGTGGGTGATCTAGACTGCGAGGACTGGGTAAGAGCATTGGTTTTTCTCTCTTTCTTTTGATGCAGTACATGATAAAGCTCACCGTTTAGTTCATGGATGACACCTCTAATACGGAAAACGTCCTAGTGAGCAACACATCCATCAGCTTTCTCAACATCACAATCTCCATCAAAGGTGATCACTTGTCCACCAGCATCCACTACAAGCCGACCGATTCCCACTTATATCTTCAGTATGAATCGTCCCACCCTGGAAAATGCAAGAATTCCATCTCGTATTCCCAGTTTCTTCGATTGCGTCGTATCTGTTGTGAAGATGATGACTTCGTGCAGCAAAGTCAACATATGAAGCTGTTCTTCACTTCTAGAGGGTACCCAGAAGCTGTCATATCATCCGCTCTGCAGCGCGTCTCCGCCCTTACCCGTCAGCAAGCACTACGCCCGACCCCTCCTAAACAACAATCGGCCCGCAACCCCCTAGTGTTGACATTCCACCCGCGGAACTTAAAGGTTCGAAACATCTTAGCCACGCATTTCAAGTCCCTCCAAGAAGAACCTCTTACCAGAAGAATCTTCAAAGATACCACACTCATCTGTGCATACCGTCGGGATAAATCCATCGCTGACCAACTAGTCAAATCCACGATCCGCAGCCCACCCTACAACCTCGACCACATCCGGGGTAAAACAGAACCCTGCGGTCGTACGCAGTGCAAAACATGCCCGTATGTGGACCCTAACATCACTTAAGTTGTCGGCCCCAAAGGTCGCTACCACATCCGTGGAAGCTACACGTGCGTCACCAGCAATGCATTACAATTAAAAAGGTAAAAAAAAATAAAAAATTGTCAAAAACATATCAACAATTACATTTCAGAAGTTTCCAAACCTCAAAATGTCTGAAACGTAATCAGGGTAAATTTCAGTACAATGGCCCAGCCTTGGCCTGAAAATATCTAAATACCCAGTTTTTGTTGTACACATTTGGAGGTTTGTAAATGGGTCATTCCAGCAGGTTGGGACACGTGCATATTTTGCCATTTCACCTATAAGATTTAGTTTTCTTGGGAAGAATTAACTATTTTTCTTGTCAATGATGGTTGAAACTAGAGAGTTACAAAAAGACCTTTTGAATGATACCAAATTTGGTGACATTAGTTATTTTATTTTTTAGATATTTCATAAAACATGGTGGCGTGCAAGGCTAGTTAGGACGTAACATGTGTGACAAAAATTGAGTAGTTTTAAGTATGCAACTTGCACATTAATAAATACATAATTTAACACCCCTTTGCTAGTAAAGTAGCATAAAAGAACATGAGAAATAGTAATTGTAAGTCATATCTTTCTTGTTTATGTCATTTATTTTGTTAGAGCTCACCAAAAATGAGTAGTGTAGACGTAACACAAGGTGTCCACTTTTGTAACATTTTGTTTGGGGGTGTAGTATTTTCCCTTTGCTTCAAAGCAAGTCTAAAATGACTTAAATTCATCACATCTGACTTGATTTATGAGAAAATTATTCACAAAGTTGGTAAATAGTTTCACTTTTTCAAATATGACCAGAAATCAGGTTATTTTGGGGTACGGTGTCCATGTTACGTCTGAACAATTTAAAACTATTTGTTTCTATAACTGGTAAATAAGCTCAATAGGATGTGTGGAACTAACGTTGTACCAAATAACTGGACACAACAGATACACAAAATACACAAACTAGACTTGCATTTCATTCATGTGTGAATTATTCCATTTTAGATTTGTGGTGTCCATGTTACGTCTGCACTGTGGTTTGGTAACAAATGTTGCAATTGAACACAATATGAAACATTTACCAACTTATAAACAATAAAAATAGAATATGGTGACATGCTCAGATATTTAAATATGAAAAGATTTTTGTTTTAACAATATGCATAACATTTATGAGTGATTTAATAATTATACACCGTGTCCATGTTACGTCTGCACTGTAAAATATGCTACTTTTGTTTGGCATTTTCTTGTATTAGGTTTTAGTTACCTGTTTTATGCATAATCATATCAAACAACTGACCACCTAAGTTTAGAGCCATGTAATTCATTGCTTTCATGATATCATATGTGATTGTTCTTAATATTTGACACATGATGTAACATGGGCACGGTGTCCATGTTACGTCTGCAACACACCATTTTAAGATGCAATTCCCAAGATTTAAGACAAATTGTACAACATAGCTACTAAAATTAAATTTATACTATCCAAGTCTATAAACTAAACTAATATAATGCTACTTATAGCACAGTATTTGTTGTTAATTCAAGTTTTACATAAGTTTTCTTGTTTTAATTACACGATGAGAAAAGTAATTTGCTACGATTTTGTTGTTGTGATTTTCAACCCTTTGTAGAATTCATGTATAAGAAAGTTTACTTATTTGCAAAAAACTTAATGGTTTCTATCATTTTGACTAAGATATGGCAATATACAATGTGATCCAAGCTGATTATTAAACATCTAATCTCAAATTGGTGTCCATGTTACGTCTGCACAAAATTATTGACATTACTACCTTACGGTGCCATTATGAAAAAAATGATTAATTATTTGGTAATAAAAATATTATATGTTGAATGTACATACATGTAAGTATATGATACCATAATGATAAAATAGTAATCTTGCAAGCAATTTGACATTTTCACTCATATCAGTAATGTCACACTCTGTGTCCCAACCTGATGGAATGACCCAAATATGTCTGAAATGTACTTGTTGATGAGGAATCTTACGTAATAAGGGGTCGAAAGGTGTTACATTTGTTGGTGTCCCGGTTACACTTGACATAGTCATTTCCCATGAAAGTGTCACTGAAATATAGAGTTCAAACTTTTTTGGCAAGTACATTTTTGTATGTAATCGCTCTGATAAATGTATACATTTTGTACAAGAAGAAGGATTTAAAGAATGTGCACTGAATTAAACAAAAATATCTTACCAGTATGTCAGATGCAACAAGGACACACAAAGATGAACCCCTAATTTATGGACAGACCCATATCCTAGTAATTTTCATATAATTGTCTATCAGCACTTTCACTGATAAATCAACATAACCCTGGCATTTTAGGTGCCAAGTAAAAAAAGCATAGCCATTTTAGCAAAAGGCAGTTAACTATAGGCTAGAAGTTAATACATTTTAGTATTCTTCAATTTGTATTAATTGTTTTTGTTGATGAATTTGTCCATGTTATTATAATAATAAAGAAGTCTTGTATAGCGCTAAATCCGTCGAATTGATGCTAAAGGCGCTTAACAGAAACACACAAAAAACAATAACAAAAATTAAAAAAATAAAAACAAAAAATAATTAAAAAGGTAAAAAAACAAAAAAAACAAAAAAAACATATTGACAATTACATTTCAGAAGTTTCCAAACCTCAAAATGTCTGAAACGTAATTAGGGTATTACATTTCAGTACATTGGCCCAGCCTTTGCCTGAAAATATCTTAATACCGAGTTTTTGTTTCAAACATTTGGAGGTTTGAAAATGTCTGAAAATGTACTGGTTGATAAGGAATCTTACGTTTTAGACAAATATTTCAAATTGACACTCCAGGCCCTTCACAGAAATAAAAAAAATAAGAAAAACTTAACCAAATTTAACAAATCAAACACATATTCGGATTGTCAAAAACAAAGTCTACGTAAAAGGTTACTACCAGTTCTTTAACCCTAACCCTCCCAAATCCTCCAAATTCCTCATTGCAAAATGCAGGATTTTGCAGGATTGAGGTCACTTGGAGTTTGATGCATTGCAGGATTTTGCAGGATTGAGGTTACTTGGGGTTTTACCCCTGCAGGAATATGGAGGATTCAGGTTATCAGGCTGAATGTGACACACAAGGATTTTGCAGGATTGAGGTCACTTGGAGTTTGATGCATCGCAGGATTTTGCAGGATTGAGGTTACTTGGGTTTTTACTGACTGCAGCCAGGGCAAGACTGCAGGATTTTGCAGGATACAGGCTGTATGGTCACCAGTGACCAATATTGGAGGATTTTGCAGGATTCAGGTTACTTGGAGTTTTAACAATTTAGGAATTGGAGGATTTTGCAGGATTCAGGTTATGTGTAAGTAAAAATGGGTAGGGAGTTAGGGTTAAAAAAGAAACAAACCAAAACACAGATTTATATAAAAAATAATGTATTATGTTACCGTGCCAGTGCCCAAACCTCGGTATGGGGATACGTCTGTCCCGCCAGCAGGGAGAATATAATACTTAAGCCTAACCCTGCTGGCATCGGTGAGGTGTTGATCATTCCAGGAGATAGACGCCTCTGATCCTACATGTACATAACTGAACATCTAACTACCCGACACGGTGAAATAAGAACCAAGAGGGATTTTTAAAAAATACATTCTGGTTGACAAAAAAGAGGCAAAACTGCTGTCAAAAACACACATAATTAAACATTAACATTTAAACAGTCTAAAATTATCCAAATATGCAAGTAGTGGAACAAATTGATATTGTCTACAACAGGCTAATATTGACAGACAGACGCAGCTAGAACATCAAAACGACCAGAAACACACAATAGACAGATTGACACCTGAAGTAATTGACAGTAGACAAAAATGTCTAAAATCGTTATGTATGTATACGTGGACGTGCGAAAGCACACGTACTTAAGACGCATGAATGCCGACTATAAATGGGCTATACAGAAACAAATAAGTGGGTCTTCAGAAGTGTTTTGAAAGTGTCAATACATGTAGATGTGGCGGTGCTGATGTGTGCTGGTAATTGGTTCCAGGCTGCAGAGTGTTGAATGGCACGGGGTCCCCATGAGCGATGAACACGGGGGAAAACCGAAAAGATGGACTGTGAAGATCGAAGATTCCGAGTAGGTAATGTGCATGCTTCGGTGAGACATGCTGGTGCGGATTCACTGACTATGTTGTATGCATGTCGAAGAATTTTTAATACGATTTGGTTTCTGACAGGTAGCCAATGCAAAGATTTCAGACTGGACCGATGTGCTCTGAGCACTTGGTCAATGTTACTAGTCTAGCTGCAGAATTTTGAAGTCGTTGGAGTCTGTTATTTAAATAGCGGTGTTTTGCCATTCATTTAGAGTACAGTAAACTGAACAAAATACTGTACTTGATTCTAATAAGCCAGTGTAATAAAGAGTACTGCATACTAGAGTTTACTCAAGTAGTATTTTGTGATATTACTGTTGGTGACATTAGGATTACATGAGGTCTGCTCCACTAATAGACAGTTGTCTTGAAGTTCCATTAGTGCGTAAACGAGTCAGGGTACAGTGCACGACCATTATATTTAAACGTTTCTTCATGTATGTAAAAAAAACTGTTTGTCGTATCAGGTTTCAGTTCCTCTTATTTCTGGTGAATGATACCGGTAGGTCCAGTGCGAGCGACAATTCATTAACCAGTTCGCGCCGGATGACGAATATAAACGCAAAAATTTCCCCAAATTCAAAACGGATGACGAATATATACGCCAAGTTCAAGTTCGGAAATGTATGTCAGCAGCGCGCAAGGCCGGAAATGCGTGGGTGTGCTACCCAGCACTATAGGCCTGAACACGCTTCGGATCGAGTTTCGTTAAAAATAATCCCGCCCGTCGGCTCGGCGATGTTAAAATAATCCCGGCGCGAACTGGTTAAACGCCTCAAGTATTTAGCTTCCTACCAAATTTCAGCTCAGAAAATGTCGCAAATAAGTGAAAAGTCTAATGAAAGAAAGTCATTGATAGTGGTGCACGTTACCTATAATGTGTACTACTAGAAAACTTCAGTTCGGCCACTGTTTTAGGCTTTGTATTTTAAGATCCTTCTTTAAAAATGCAATGAGACATGACCTACCTGCAATCGGATTGGTGTTTTGGGGGAATTTGAGCTATCCATTCATTGGATGGGCTTACCGGTAACAGCCACTTGGATCTTGCTGATGGCCTTTCAGGACAACTTTAGCACAGCTACACAAATAAATAAACATAACAAATAAATAAACATAAAACAGATGTTTATAATAGCAATTTATCTTTTAGGTTACAGAACTGCAAGGGACGTTTGTAAAAACCTTACAGATATTCCAATTGAAAATTGCTGTGGCAGAGCATTGTCAAGTGTGTTTGCAAAATATAAATCACAGTGTGACAACATTTTCAAAAATTATAGAATGCATCCGGTATAATTGCGACTTCACAATTCCTCGGACGGAATGCGCACGGCAAAGCAAGATTTTTCAACAAATGTTACATGTTAATAAGTTATTGTTAAATGTTAGCGTGTACCGACAGATGTGTTAAATAGGGCAGCATATAGGCCTACCGGGGGGTGTTGGTAAAAGACGGAGGTGGTCTGAGGTAGCCGGAGGTAGCTTCTATTAATGCTGTACATGCTAATGAAGCGAACCCGAAATGGGTCAACTCGTACCCAAGTCAACTCGTACCCAAGTCGACTCGTACCCCAAATTTTACACCCAAGTCAAGTCGTACCCGAGTCAAGTCGTACCCGAGTCAAGTCGTACCAGAGTCAAGTCGTACCAGAGTCAAGTCGTACCCAAGTCAAGTCGTACCCGAGTCAAGTCGTACCCGAGTCAAGTCGTACCCGAGTCAACTCGTACCCAAGTCAACTCGTACCCAAGTCAACTCGTACCCGCGCGCGTGATGACCGTTGGAGAGGTAGTGTTATTTTAGAGTCATGACAGACGAGTTGACTCGATTTCAACTTGTTCTCAAGTTTATATAAATTGGAGGGAAAGAAAATCATACAACAAAATCAATAGTATTGAAATTTTAAATATTTAAAAATGTTAACTCTTTAAACATAATTAAAAGTACTTGTTGACTAGTAAAGTGCACCTGATTTGTCTCATTTTCGTTTTATACCGGCCCTGAAAGAGATTTTACAAAATTAAATTTGAGAGCTGATGGTGAATTTGAACGAAAAACTTTTAAAAACAGCCGGATAACCAACGGCGCCTGTGTGGTGTCATTTGTGTACGTTTTGTGTATAGGGTTGTTGTCTTTTAGATTTGATTTACTTTATTTAACTTTTACATTAGTTTCGGTCTTCAGATTTGACATGTACGTCTAGAAATGGGCTTAGAAATTATTGCGGGCGTGGTATGCCTTACTATCAGTGCTTGTGATCCAAATTGGGCGATGTCTCATGAGATTCCTAGCATTCTATTGTTGCTCAATGAAGAAAAAAGCTCTAGCGCGCCGGACCAATGCTACATCCTGATCCATTGTGGCGGCACTTGAAAAGACGTTGCGGTCAAGTATGCCCTCTGCAATTAAAAGCGGCTCTTTTGAAACTGCAACGTACTCATACAGATACAGATATACATCTGGGAGACCTGATTGGCTAGAGACAAATTTCACTGAATCCTTCAAAACGCTTTAAAAGCCATGAAGAGATCATGCAAAAGCACTCATCATCAAGACTAGACACTGTCAAGTTGCGATATTACAAGTTCATTCATCACCTTCAAGATTCAAGTCTAAACTCAGCTGTAATGGCACCAAAGCATCCTTGCATCGAGTGTGGAAAGGCAGTTCGAGTTTCTCAACAAGCCTTCGAATGCGACCAGTGCGACAAATGGCAACACCGGGGGTGCAATTCTGGCTTCACGTCGGAAGAGTACCTGCAGATATTTGCTAATCCCGACCCCCTGGCGGCTTGGGTTTGCAACAGATGTGCAGACCGCCAAGCGCCACCCTCACCTTTTCTGGCTGCCGAACCGATGGACGCAGATGTTCATGTCGCGTCTGACACCACAGTACCCGACCCACCCGAGGAAGACCCCCTGCCTGGCCCTGCCCAACGACCTACCAGACATCGGACATCAGGATCAGGTCACCTTCAAGGTTGTTGAGGGTGTAACCTAGCGTGGTAAACCTATCCTCGTCGACAGCGATGGATACAGCTACACCCAGAAGTGGAGAAAACCAGGCACATCATCATCACCCATCGTATGGCTGTGCAGCATCCGTAGTCGATCGAGATGTCCAGTCTCCGTCCGTCAAGATGGTTCCTACTTCTCCTTCGGCCTGCACACCGTTCACACCCATCCTGCGCGTCCTGGAGGTGATGTCGCTGTGCAGACTGTCACCGCGGTAAAGAAAGCTGCCCGAGAGGAAGTTTTCCGCTCAGCAGGTGTCATAGTGGAGCATGTCCTGAGCGAGACAGCCACCACTGCCCCCGCCAGCTGCCCCAACCCGTCCTACCTTAGACGCACTGCAAACCGAGTACGCCAAAGTCAACGTCCCCCCTAGACCCAATAATTGGGGCGTTTTCACTCCTTTTGGATTTTGTCTGTCGTTCTACGCCCCAACCGTTGTAAAGCATGGTGCCAATTAAAAAACAAGTTGTGACCACAAAAGTTGCCAAAAACATGCCAAATACTTGACAATGTATATTGGAAAGCGCACACTGGCTTCTATATATGTTAAAGAAGAACTATTATGGCTTTATTGGTACTCACGGTTATTTGGGGTTGCAAATCCGAGCAATTTTGACCAGCTTTTCAAAACAATGATGCCCTAGCCTAGGCAGGCTATATAAATAACGTCGCGGTCTATTTAAACTAGATAGACGTCCCGACAGCACCCGACTCACGTAAAGAGCACACTATGCGAAGACGGGGGACACGACAATGGCTTTTCGAGCGACCACCAACGACTGTTTTATGGTGCAAGAGCGCAGGCTTGCATCGCTGCACTGTATAGCGCGCATGCGTGTGCGCGCGTAGCGGTACTTGTACAAAATAATGCAAATTCGTATTGAACCGGGCTGATGGCTGGCACACGATCAGGGGCCAATTTCACGGAGCTGCTAAGCACAAAAATTTGCTTAGCATGAAAATGTGTCCTTGGTAAAAACAAGGTTACAGACCAAATTTTCACGTAATCTTTATTGTTTTTGATTGATAATCGGCTGTTTTTTTGCTTAGCATAAAAAACACGTAGAATTTTGGCTGATAAATTGTTTTTAATGAGCAAGATGTTTTTGTGCTAAGCAAATTTTTGTGCTTAGCAGCTCCGTGAAATTGGCCCCTGATCGTGTGCCAGCCATCAGCCCGGTTCAATACGAATTTGCATTATTTTGTACAAGTACCGCTACGCGCGCACACGCATGCGCGCTATACAGTGCAGCGATGCAAGCCTGCGCTCTTGCACCATAAAACAGTCGTTGGTGGTCGCTCGAAAAGCCATTGTCGTGTCCCCCGTCTTCGCATAGTGTGCTCTTTACGTGAGTCGGGTGCTGTCGGGACGTCTATGTACCGTTTATATGTTTATATAGACCGCGACGTTATAGCCTAGCTAGGCATCATTGTTTTGAAAAGCTGGTCAAAATTGCTCGGATTTGCAACCCCAAATAACCGTGAGTACCAATAAAGCCATAATAGTTCTTCTTTAACATGTATAGAAGCCAGTGTGCGCTTTCCAATATACATTGTCAAGTATTTGGCATGTTTTTGGCAACTTTTGTGGTCACAACTTGTTTTTTAATTGGCACCTAGCCCAGGTACCGGTTGGACGACGTTCTTCATTGCATTACGACTGACGTCCGGGGTACTATCAATGTCTCCTGCCATAGCGAAAAATTTTACAACAACATTTTTTCATACTTTTACCTGATGAAGGAGGCCAAAATCTCGCTTATGTATTTCTTTTGTCTGGAACTAAAGATCGTCATGGATGGGTTATAAAAAGTTAATGTGTCTTTAGGCAACTTATTTACAGAAAATAAATTTCAAATCCACGCTTTTGGAAGTGAACATCATATCATGTACGAACTCTCTACAATCCCTACATGCGTGCGCGGGTACCGTGCACGCGCCTGGCTTATCAGTTGTAGGCCGGCGCGGCTGCCGGGTACCCGCGCACGCATGTAGGGATTGTAGAGAGTTCGTACATAATGTTCACTTCCAAAAGCGTGGATTTGAAATTTATTTTCTGTAAATAAGTTGCCTAAAGACACATTAACTTTTAATAACCCATGACGATCTTTAGTTCCAGACACAAGGAATACATAAGCGAGATTTTGGCTTCCTTCATCAGGTAAAAATATGAAAAAATGTTGTTGTAAATTTTTTCGCTATGGCAGGAAACATTGATACCCTGGACTCCGTCGCGTTGTACACAACGGAGGAGTCCAACCTGGGCTAATTGGCACCATGCTTTACAACGGTTGGGGCGTAGAACGACAGACAAAATCCAAAATTCGAAAAAGGAGTGAAAACGCCCCAATTATTGGGTCTACGTCCCCCCGAGCCAAGAGATCTGGACTTTGATGTGGCCCATGACTTTATTCCAGCTGAATTCCTGCAGAAGGACATACGAGTCGGAAAGGCCAGACACCTGCTTTTTTTCACCGATGTCCAGATTGCGGTTCTGGACAAGGCTAAGACCTGGTACTTGGACGGCACGTTCAACTTCGTACGCCGTCCATTCGTGCAGCTTTTCTCCGTCCACTTAGTAGTACTGTTGAGCGCATTTTTTAAATTTGCGCATTTTTAAAATTTGCGCGCACAAATTTTAAAAACTGCGGGCGGAGATTTATTTTGGTTAAGTTTGCGCGCACAAACTTAAATTGCGCGATGCGGTCAACAACCAAGGCAAATACTGACACGAACTACACGGTAGACACGAGTTTTACATCGGCGTCAGGGGGAGCGTGCGGAATCCACGCGTCGCGTCATTTTCAGCACTCGGTAGATGATGCGTGGCGGCAACATCATGGTAGTAGAACCCACAGTAAATGTTGACCAGGACAAAAACATAAGCAACAGGCAGTTTAAGATTTGAACAAAAAATATATTGATTCCTAAAAATATGAGGATTAAGCCAATGTAAAATAAATATTAAGAATATTAAATATTAAGACCCATACAACTTTTCAATTTTACTATAGGGTTGAATGAGTTGATTTTGTTTTTTATATTCCCTCTCCCAAACCACCCCTAAAATGATCATCAATCCCTTGGTCGCGCCCAGGCCTGAAATATATTCCTGCCACCATATAAAATAGACACGCACATTAGTATTTTTGTAGAACTAAATCCCTGGAGTTTGAAAACGCAAGTCTCAAATGCTCGATCTCCACAAATAATTTATATTCGTGTAGGCCACATCCCAGCTAACCAAAAAACGTTCCATGAACGTTCTTACAACGTTACGGTAATGTTTCCGGAACGTTTGGAAAAAACGTTGCGGGAACGTAAATGTGTGGAGTTCTCTTGACGTCCTTTGAACGTTACAAAGAAACGTTGTGAAATAACATTTGTACAACATTCAGAGGACATTGGCAAGATAAAAAAATCTACTGTTGAACACTCTAATTATGTACATATTTACTGCGTGTACAGATTACGTAATACCACATTAACTTATTACACATTGCAATTACACATACATACAATAATAACCTATTCCTATTAAATATTACCTACTGAACACTTACTACAAACTTAGCTATTGCCGTTGTTAGTTTTATAGTTCGCTTTTTTGTCCACGAAAAAGTCACAGGAGATTTTTATGAATTGTCAACATTTGAAAACGAATAAAATGTAATACGATTTTGTTCTCACTATGTTTGCCCAAAAATCAAAATTCAATCGAGGAATCGTTTGAATAATTACATATAATGGTCAAAAAAGTGAATTGTTGGACTAAATACCACAATTTAACATCGACTATTGTGAACACACATTTCCTCACTTCTGATTGGTCAGTTGCTGTAGGTAAATTTCCTAACGTACGAAGAACGTGTTAGGAACGTTACAAAAAAACGTAACCATTTGGGCCCTTTTTTTTCTTTCTTTTTTTCAATCCAATAAAATTTTAAGATCGTATTTTATACTTTAGCATCACACTGTGTACATGCTCTGGAAATATATTTTGTTCCAATAGGAAGGCTAGGGTGTGACGTGTTGTCCTATAGGCTAGGGTGTGACGTGTAGTCCTGTACGGTGCATACTTGATCGACCCACATGAACTTTAATTTGTAATCGTGGGTGCCGGTGAACAATGTTTTAATTTTAAATTGGAAGATAGGATGTAAATTTATGTGACATGTTTACTGCATGACTCGAATTAAGATGTGTCAGGTGGCCATTTTGGAGAAAAAAAAAAAAAAAAGGGCCTCCTTCTTTAAAAAAAAAAAGGCATGACGCTACGGCCAAATAAAAAAAAATTACATGTTTAGCGTCACCGCTCGCTTCCTTTTTGGGGGCCGCCTCCTTTTTTTTTCTTTTTTTCTTTTAATAAATTTGACCCTTTTTGGCCAAAAAAAAAAAAAAAAGTTTTTTAAGATCGTATTTTAGACTTTAGCATCACTGTGTACATGCTCTGGAAATATATTTGTTTCTAATAGGAAGGCTAGGGTGTGATGTGTAGTCGTGTACGGTGCATACTTGATCGACCCACATGAATTTTAATTTCTAATCGTGGGTGAACCATGTTTTAATTTTAAATTAGAAGATAGGGTGTGACATGTTTACTGCACGACTCGAATTAAGATGTGTCAGGCGGCCATTTTGAAGAAAAAAAAGGGCCTCCTCCTTCCTTAAAAAAAAAAAGGCATGACGCTAAACATGTTTGTTTTTTTAATTTGGCCTAAACATGTTTTTTTTTTATTTGGCCATATAGCGCCCCACATGTTCAACGGGCAATAAAGCCTTTTCATTTTTAACAAACCGCCCCAGTACGGGTATGGGTGGCCAAAAGTTACAAACACTAGCAATTTGTTGTTAACAAATTGTGATGCAAAGCAAAATGTTTGACAAATCGTTTAAAAGGCAAATGCATTCTGTTATTTATTTAATTGCTCATAATAATAGATTAAACAAATTCTAGCATTTTTTTTAATTTGTTCTTGTTTTCACTACTGGTTTTCCATACTTTTGCCAAATCTTTGATTGTATCCCAGCATCCCTTGAGCGCACGCTTTGTCACAAAGAATTTCGAACTTACAGTTCGTGTGCAACGCTGGTTTACTCAAGTTTTGAACAAAAATATCACTTTAGACAGAAATTAACAAACAGCAGAACGCTACTTTGGCCTTACCCTTTTTACCTTCGGAGATAAAATATAATTCTACGGCAAGTAATCTATGGTGGTCAGAATTCTGTTTGAATAATAAAGATCGCGCGATTTTCAAAAAATGCGCGTCAACTCTTATGCGCAAATTTAAAATTTGTGCGCTCAAACTAAGTTTGCGTGTTTAAAAATTGCGCAACGCGCATTTTTAAAAAAGTGCGCGCCGTCGAAAAATGCGCTCAACAGTACTACTAGTATAGTTACTACACTTACTAAAAATTTGTTACCCGAGACAACTCGTACCCAGGACAACTCGTACCCGGGACAACTTGTACCCGGGACGACTCGTACCTTGTACTTTTCTTACCATGTACTCTGTTTCTTTTATTTAGATAGTATTAATTGACAAATCAGAAGAGGTGGAAAATTAAAGTCGTTCAGTTTTTGGAAATTGCCAGTGGTGACAATCATACAAGCAGGAGATTGTTCTGGAGAGATTCTGGCAGCTGGCCGATGATCGCGGAGTTTGCCGAATTCAGAAGTAAAGGAGCTATAGCAATCATGAGCTTCGTAACTTATTTGATCTTCATTTATTGCGAAAACGTATTTCTAAAATAATTGGACTGCTTCATTAAAATTATAAAAATGTTATGTCACCTTCTACAGTTTTTATGACATTAAAGCTCTGGAGTTTGCTCGTAACTTATTTGATCTTTTTGTTTAACAGTAGTTTCAGACACGCATATTACATTGTGTTACGTCTAGAACACATCATTAAATGCGTGTTTGGATATTTCATTTTTTAAATAAGTGTACTGATTCATTATGAAATGTTACATAATGATGTCACCTTCTTTGGTTTTTTTTAGCTTAATTTGTCTTTCATTTCATGGGGTTTTATTTTACGGGAACAAATCAATGGACACAAATCATCATACCATCAACAATCCGAGTAGCGTGTCAATCTTTGCATAGTATGTGAAATAATTCATAAGCCAAAAATTCAAAAAACAATTATCTTCAGGCCAACGATAGGCCTAAGCTTCCTTACTCTTTTAAATCTAAAACGGAAATAAAACAGTTTCATTCTTAATCGTCAAAAATCTCTAGTAATCAAACCATTCACAATTTCTATCTTGGATAATTGGTTAGCATAATAATAGGTTGAAAATAAGTACGATAACGTTTGGAACAAGTATTAAGTAAGGCACAATAAGGGGTTGATTTACGAGTACGCTGCACATACAGTGTTTAATTTTCCAGCCGTGTACGAGTTGTCTCGGGTACGAGTTGTCCCGGGTACGAGTTGTCCCGGGTACGAGTCGTCCCGGGTACGAGTCGTCCCGGGTACGAGTTGTCCTGGGTACGAGTTGTCCCACATCCCCTTTACCACAGGGTATTTCGTCTGTGCCATGTACCGGTACATGGCACAGACAAAATACCCTGTGGTAACAATCACAATCGAGTGGCTCTCCAAAAATGCCGCCATGCCAACATTAAATACATGCACATATACACAAAATGAAAACAAAACAATACAATTACAAGGTCATTCTATAGTAATACAAAAAAAAAAATTAGTTATAAATAGGTTACATGCAGGAGATGAAGTATAAAAATAAATATGTAGATAGATTTCAAATACATTAATGATATTAAATCTCCTTAAAATAAATACATTATGTACAAAAATAACAGATTGTAACAGTTCAGAGTAGACCTAAAACATAATGACGTCACGCTTTGCTTACATGCGCACAAGTATAGGGTAGTCTCAGGGTACGGGTACAGGCAGCTTGTAGGGCCATAGAAAAGCACGCAAGTAAGCAAACCAAGACTCTATGTTTCAGGTGCACGCCTATTTAGGATGGAATTATGATGGATTACCGGGAGACAGAATATAATTACGCAAACTACTGAGAAACTTGGACATTAAGTACAACTGTTCCTTAACATTACTTTATAGATGGTAAACTATCCCATAATCTTGGAAACCTAACAAATAGAAAGTGGTGTAAGCAGTTAGTGCGACCCCCCTTGCCTTGTGAACAAACTTAGCAAAATCACATAGAATTAACATTTAACAACAAAAGAAGTGGACAGAAAATTAAGTCTGTTGATCAACAAAGGAATTCCTAATTGCTTACGTCTGGAAGGGTAGTCAATGTCGGCATTGTTAGGTCTGGCTCTTTTAATGAGGTCAAGACAAGAACGTGTGAAACGCCTCTGAACCTTTTCAATGAGTGATTGGTGAGTGTGTACGCTTGGGCACCAGACAGGAGCAGCATACGCCATGACAGGTCTACATAGGGAAGTGTAAAGTTTAACTATAACAGTGGAATTATTACTCTTAACAACCCGTCTTATAAAGCCACAAAGTTTGGTAGCTTTGGAAGTAATGCTATCAATGTGGTTCTTCCAACTGAGATCACCAGTTAATTACATTGTTTAAGTCATTTTGAAGGATTACTGTGTCAGAGTTGGATCTAATGGGTCTACATGTACAGTATACAATACATTGTCATCTGCATATTGTCTAAGACTGGATTGAACACAGAATGGGAGATCAAAAACAAAGATATTGAAAAGCATGTTGGACAACAGAACGATTTTTGGTTGTGAAAAATGTTGTGCAAATTGTGAATCGGCTATAACGATAGACTGTATACCATGTACATATATGGGAAAAGTGGCATTTTAGAACCCTACTATCGCAAGATCATGTCCAGATGTTAAAAAAGCAATGTAGGGTCCTAGTTACTCGTCCTAGAACATACGAGAACAGCATACACGACCGTGTGTAATGTGTGTACGTAGTTTGTACATGTACATTAGTCCAAGTAACTACATGTACATGTAGCCGACCCAAATATTGCTTTTTTAACATCTGGACATGATCTTGCGATAGTAGGGTCCTATAGGGAGTCTCATTGTTTTTTCTTCATTTAAATCAAAATGTCAAAATGGTGTCTGGTGGGACGATGGTGCCCGGTGGGACGATGGTGCCCGGTGGGACGATGGTGTCCGGGAGACGATGCTGTCCGGTGGGACGATGGTGTCCGGTGGGACGATGGTGTCAGGTGGGACGATGGTGTCCGGTGGGACGATGGTGTCCGGTGGGACGATGGTGTCCGGTGGGACGATGGTGTCCGGTGGGACGATGGTGTCCGGTGGGACGATGGTGTCCGGTGGGACGATGGTGTCCGGTGGGACGATGGTGTCAGGTGGGACGATGGTGTCAGGTGGGACGATGGTGTCAGGTGGGACGATGGTGTCAGGTGGGACGATGGTGTCCGGGGAGACGATGCTGTCCGGTGGGACGATGGTGTCCGGTGGGACGATGGTGTCCGGTGGGACGATGGTGTCAGGTGGGACGATGGTGTCAGGGGAGACGATGGTGTCAGGGGAGACGATGGTGTCCGGTGGGACGATGTTGTCCGGTGGGACGATGGTGTCCGGTGGGACGATGGTGTCCGGTGGGACGATGGTGTCCGGTGGGACGATGGTGTCCGGTGGACGATGGTGTCCGGTGGACGATGCTGTCCGGTGGGACGATGGTGTCAGGTGGGACGATGGTGTCAGGTGGGACGATGGTGTCAGGTGGGACGATGGTGTCCGGTGGGACGATGGTGTCAGGTGGGACGATGGTGTCCGGTGGGACGATGGTGTCCGGTGGGACGATGGTGTCCGGTGGGACGTAAAGAATCACTGCCGATAGATGACAAAAACTGGTCAATCAGGAGAAGACGCACTATCCTCTTGAAATCCAGCGATCCCACAGTCTCGTTCTTGGTAAACGAGCCAACGGCGGAGATAAAGTTCAAGCCTGGTCAACAACTCTTCAAAACTTACGTCTATTGTCTTAGACGCTGTTCAAAATTTTTACTGATGTGCAACATCATTGGGAAACCTACACTTTACTGTTAATGAAACCCTAATTATCTTTCTTATTACAGGCATCAATGAGAACAACAAAAGAAAAGAGATGGCCTGTGAATGTGACATAAGTAGCTCATGCCGTCATACAGGCGAAGGGAGGACTCTTATTGTTGGCCTTGTATGTCTTGACATCATTAATGTGCTGGACGTTTACCCACTGGAAGACACCGACACTAGGTACGGTATGACCAGTTGCTCTTAAACTTATAAAACAAGATTATTATCCAAAATCAAAGCCAATTAAACTCCAGTGTTGGATTTTGGCCAGGTTTTGGCATATTCGTGGCTGTTTTGGTACAAAACACTATGAACCTGTATGTAGTTCATATTGTGGGACTTTGTTGGATTAGCTACTGTATCAAAGCAAGGAGAACCTGGTGAATTTGTTTAGATTTAGAAAGGCATGACAGTTGTGGAAATGTTGCATTTAGGGAATAGGCTTTTCTTCTGTGGACAAGTTCGTCCCCTAGTTTGTGCTGTTAGTTAAGGCCGGTTCATACTTCAGGCGAATTTGATACAAATTTAATGTTAATTTAATCAGGTTTTGCCCTTATTAGGTAGGATACACCAGTACCAGGAAGCACACCCACGCATTTTCGGCCTTGCTCGCTGCTGACAGACATTTCCGGCCTTGCTCGTGGCGTGTTTATGCGTCATCCGTTTTTAATCAAGGGAAAACTTAGCGTTTATATTCGTCATCCGGCGCGAACTGGTTAAACGATATCCACCAATTCATGATAATTCAAGCAATTACCGATGGTGTATCCTACCTTTAACTGACGTACATGTATACTCAATGATTACTCGGGTGAGACTCAGACTCACAACCTCCTGATTTCACTATTCAACTTTTTGCGAATTTGTAGCAAGGAAACTTACCCTGTCACAAATTCGCATTCGCTTTTGTGCCCAGTATCATATATCAAAATCTAAACTAAATTTTAACCCCCCCCCAAAAAAAAAATGAGTTGTTGAGGTGGACACGTGATACTAATCATTTTGAATTCACTCTAATATTTTGGTTGGCAATTATTAAGTTAAAAATGTTTCTTAAAATGTTGCACTGGACCCATAAGTTACCGGGTAGTTTGTTTAACCCTAACTCCCTCACCATTGTTATTGAACAATACAATTCCTTCAAAATCCTCCAACTTCCTTTGTTGTGTAGGGAGTTAGGGTTAAACCACGCTTATTCTTTTAATTTGTTATACCGTGAAAAAAATGCCATAGGCTGATACTACACAGCACATAATGCCTTGGTGCTTTTAGAGGAGAGGTACCGATACGGTATTTTGTCGCCAGGTTTGGACAACAATGCCAGGGCCTTGGGCAACCAGAGTTTCCAGTGCTATTATTGCACATGTTTTTTCAGAGAATCAAACTCAATAATCATGTACATGTACAAGAAGTTACACAAATCGGCACGTACAAGCAACAATATTCACCCGCAAATAAAGTTTAATATTATCGCCATTCAGTAACTTTGTATTCTGAAGAAAAAATGAAATACAAGTACCTTTCAAAAAATATATATGTACACACTGTATATGTTTTTTGGGGGCCCAAGTTTTGAATATTCGGTCATAACGCAGTTTCGAATATCGAATACTAAATTATTCGAAAATGAACAGCTCTACCTCCTTTTTGGAGGATGAACAGTTTTTCTCAAACAGTGTAATAATGAATTTACATGTAGCTCAGTCCATGTGCTGGTAATTTTAGAAAATGATAATAAATTACTCCTGTATTTTTCCTAATTTCATTGGCCAGAGTTCAGGATCAGCTATGGGAGAGGGGAGGAAATGCTGCCAATACTTCAGTTGTTCTGTCACAACTTGGAGTAAAAACTGAATTTATTGGTACATTGGCTGACAGCACTTTATCAGGGTAAGTGTTTCCACTGACTATTCATTGTATTTATCTTTTCTATTTAAAGGGATCGTATACGTTTGGTAATTACTTGGTAAGAAGTACAGCAGCTTTGGATAGTATAATGAATTTTTAGAAACTTTTAACTTCGAAGTACTGCGGTTATAGAAAAAGATATCACTTTTTATCCCCAAAAATTTGAATCTGAGAAGCGTTACTGCAGTGACGTTTCTCAGATTGTGTATTCCAATGCAGATTATTTTTCCTGCGTGGACATAATCGCTCCAGATTTGTGGCAATATCTCAAAATCGCTACCACCTTTTGAAATGAAACTTTTACGGGTTAGTTTTATGGTATCTATAATAGGTTTGAAACAAACAGTGGTTTCCAATTACCAAACGTATACGATCCCTTTAAATGTATTATGAATTAGTTTTTTTTTTAAATGCACCAGTTCGCGCCGGGATTATTTTTAAATCGCCGAGCCGAGGTGCGGGATTATTTTTAACGAAACTCGATCCGAGGCGGGTTCAAGCACACCCACGCATTTCCTGCCTTGCTCGCTACTGACAGACATTTCAGACCTTGCTCTTGAAGTGTTTATGCATCATCCGTTTTGAATCTGGGGAATTTTTTTCGTGTATACGTCTTTCGGTGCCAACTGGTTGAAGGCAAATAGCATTATTTGCATATTACCCAAAAGTACAGAAAGAGGCAAAAGCCTCTAAACGGCAGAACAAAATTTGATTATCGTATAGGCACCGAGAGCTTTCATTTGATTTCACTTGAAATCAAAGAAATGTTGGTGATACATTACACAAATTAATAACCGATATTAACTAAATTGTTCATGTTAAGGTTTAGAACAGTCACTGCTGGAACAAGACATTGCAAAAGAAGAGATAGGTGTACACATAAAGTGAGCTAGAGTTGCAATCTTCTGCACATACATAACTTGGCGTCCTTTAAAAGCTCAGTTCTCTTACTGTGTAGTACAGTACGGTCCATATCATTGCAATATAAAATACAACAAAAATCTAAACTAAATTTTAAACCCCCCCAAAAAAATGAGTTGTGTTGAGGTGGACACAGTTATGAAGAGAGAAAAAACCGTGATACTAATCATTTTGAATTCACTCTAATATTTTGGTTGGCAATTAAGTTAAAAATGTTTCTTAAAATGTTGCCCTGGACCCATAAGTTATGATTAGAAAGATATTTAAGTTAAAAAAACAACACTGAATCAATTGTAGTAACAGCAGCAAATGTAAAAACTACATTAAGCGTACATAACACGGACACCACGATGTCCCAGTTATGTATGTTAGAAGTTCATTGTAACCTCATGGCTAGCAACTTTGGTCGTAACATGAGAAAGATTGACCCCCTAGCATGCTATAAATGCTATAAGGAGTCTCCTGGCAATCGTGTGCTGGCAACGTGCAAAGACTTGCGTACCCAACTAATGGACACCAAAATTCCAAGCCACGAGGAAATTGATATTTATAGTTCACCAGCGTTCCGAGACCCTCTACATGTATATAACTGATATTTTGTAAAGTAATACTCATTGCGCATGATGTACGTGGGACGGGTCCCAGGTAACTGCGTTTTTAAGTCCGATAAAATGGCATACAATGTATAAACAATGGCACAATTTAGTAGACACCAAGAGTTACGGTATGTACTGTATGCAAATGATAAATGTGATTTCATGAGAAAAATAAACAATACTAGGTGGGAATTATTTTGGGCCATAAAGTGATTAAAGGGTAAGTCTGAAAGGCTTGTGGGTGATTTTCGTAAAAAATCTACAAGATATTCAGATGGTTTGGTATAAATACACCTGTTAACAGACACTGGACAGTAAATACTTTGCCAAACAAATTGAAGACTTTGGACAATTATGTGAATTAAGCTTTTAAGAAAAAAGCATTCGGTAAGTACATACTTAACGGAGTACTTTTTGCAAAGTTCTGTTCCAAAACTTAGACCCAAAGTCCAAACTACTGTTTTTTGTATTTGTTGTCCATTGTCTATGTTTGTCTTGAGGCTATTATTTGGTTATAGAATATTTGGATATAGTTAGTTGAGTTTATACAGAATTTATTTATTTATTTGGGAAACGTGCCATTGTAGGCGTGCAATTGTGGGGAGCGGCAAGTCAATTCATTTTGTGTCGTTCCATCATACGACCACAACTTAATCGGTACTTGTAAACAATCATCGCTTGCTAACAATCACTACTCGCGAGTATTTATTGCTGCTCGGGCTGGCACGAGTAATCAAATATTAAAAAAAACGCGAGTAGTAAAAATTAATCACGAGTAGGCAAGTACTCTAGTTACTCGCCCAGCACTAGTGTGATTTTTTTCTCAACACTAAGAGGTTATCAGCTCGCAATAAACTTACAGCACAGTGTTCCATTTTATTTCAGGTTGATGGTGGAGGACTTTCACAGATACGGAGTTCTCATTGATCACTGCATATACCACAAGAACTGTAAGCCACCGATATCATGTATTATTGTCAACTCGTCAACGGGAAGTAGAACAATTCTCCACAGCAACAGGACGAGAGAGTCATTGTCAAGTTTGAGGTACATGTATGTTGCCATTCAAGTCACTTGATGCTGTTCTGAAACTCATTGAGACTAGTCTATTCCAGTGTTGTATTCGAGTCTCTGCAAGTCTTTTCACAAGTCATTGAACTGGTTGAACAATGACGAAGGAATGCTTTTATTAACAGTATATCTGAATAGCTAGTGAGTGACTTGAGACTGGAGGACTTGTGATGAACTTGCAGGGACTTGCAGGGACTCGAATACAACTCTGGTCTAAACAGACAGTACATGTACACTATAGTTTACAAATAGAACATGGTTGGAGGGTGGGTAGTCGATATTATAGCTACTATCCTCTGTAATGGAAGTAGACAAACTAGTTTCTGAGGTGAAGCCGAGGGAACTACAGTACATGTAGTTTGTCAACTTCTACATGTAATACCATGTTATATTTGTTTTACTATACCTCATATATATTCAGTTGCATTGTCAGGAGCTTTGGAAAACTGATTAACCATTTGTGACCTGTTCCAACAAAACCCGGACAAAGTCGACTTTTTAGTTTTTCAGATTTTGCTTTTTTCAAATTCTCTAGGTTCTCAGCTTTAAAATGATGTATCATTTACATATGTACCCCCACCCTATCTTCCCTGGGGTCTGGATTTAGTGATAAAACCCTGACAACCTAATTATGAGATAAACAGCTTTGAAGTTCAGAAAAGCGTATTATTTCTATACACAAATGTTTCACAAAATTGACAAAAAAACACACTTCTGGTAGACGGATTTTGTTCAAATTTGAGGAGATTGTAGATTAATAGTGAGTGACTTAGGAAAACCTAAAACCTCAAAATGGTAAAATCCATCCAGAAATGACTTCACAAGTACATTGTGACAAAACACATTGTGCGACTTTGTCCGGGTTTCGTTGGAACAGGTCACATTTATATGTGTGCTGCTATCTTTTTGTGTAGCGCATAGTAGCGCTGCTTGGGTGATGTTTGCGCATGCGTACCAGTTTTTATCCCCAAAAATTTGAATCTGAGAAGCGTTACTGCAGTGACGTTTCTCAGAGTGTGTATTCCAATGCAGATTATTCTTCCTGCGTGGACAAAACCGCTCCAGAATTTCGGCAATATCTCTAAATCGCTACCACCTTTTGAAATGAATTTTTACAGGTTAGTTTTATGGTACTGTATATATAAATAGGATTGAAACAAACAGTGGGTTCCAATTACCAAACGTATACGATCCCTTTAAAGGGTAACTGAAATTAAAAACTTTAATATGGCGAAATATACGCTTTAATAACGCTGAATACTTAACAACTGCAAAAACTTCTTATTTGTTTAGGTTTGCTCATTAATCGTGACCCTAAAATGAAAAGCAATATGCGCCGTGCCCCGCCCACAAAAGATGACGTCACGGTAAGAATATAGCGTGGATATACCAGGCTAAGCCTAGCCTTGAATACAAGGCTGCACTGTATCCGCAACGTGGGATCATCGTTTGTCATAACACCAAACATGTACATAGCCCGCAATGCATTATTATACGTATATGCACGGCTATGTACACGTATGTATACGGCTATCTTCACGTTTAGTGTTGTGGCAAACGATGATCCCACGTTGCAGATACAGCATAGCCTTGTATTCAAGGCTAGGCTTAGCCTGGTACAGCCACGCTCTATTCTTACCGTGACGTCATCTTTTATGGGCGGGGCACGGCGCATATTGCTTTTTATTTTAGGGTCACGATTAATGAACTACTGTAACATAAACAAATATGAAGTTTTTGCAGTTGTTCAGCATTATTAAAACGTATATTTCGCCATATTAAAGTTTTGAATTTCAAGTACCCTTTAAATGTTGTACTGCGCCATAGACAAGCATGGGTGGCCTGTGCATCTACCAGAGTTGTATTCGAGTCCCCACAAGTCCATCACAAGTCCATCACAAGTCCATCACAAGTCCTTTAGTCTCAAGTCAGGGCACTAGCTATTCAAATAAACTGTTAACAAAAGCATTCCTTTGTCGTTGTTCAACCAGTTACCTTTGACTGGCTTTATGAAAGGACTTGTGACTGGACTATAGTGACTGGACTATAGTGACTGGACTAGTGACTGGACTAGTGACTGGACTAGTGACTGGACTAGTGACTGGACTAGTGACTGGACTAGTGACTGGACTAGTGACTGGACTAGTGACTGGACTAGTGACTGGACTAGTGACTGGACTAGTGACTGGACTAGTGACTGGACTAGTGACTGGACTAGTGACTGGACTAGTGACTGGACTAGTGACTGGACTAGTGACTGGACTAGTGACTGGACTAGTGACTGGACTAGTGACTGGACTAGTGACTGGACTAGTGACTGGACTAGTGACTGGACTAGTGACTGGACTAGTGACTGGACTAGTGACTGGACTAGTGACTGGACTAGTGACTGGACTAGTGACTGGACTAGTGACTGGACTAGTGACTGGACTAGTGACTGGACTAGTGACTGGACTAGTGACTGGACTAGTGACTGGACTAGTGACTGGACTAGTGACTGGACTAGTGACTGGACTAGTGACTGGACTAGTGACTGGACTAGTGACTGGACTAGTGACTGGACTAGTGACTGGACTAGTGACTGGACTAGTGACTGGACTAGTGACTGGACTAGTGACTGGACTAGTGACTGGACTAGTGACTGGACTTGTGACTGGACTTGTGACTGGACTTGTGACTGGACTTGTGACTGGACTTGTGACTGGACTTGTGACTGGACTTGCAGGGACTCGAATACAAATCTGGCATCCACAATGTACTTCCAACTGCTTTTCCAAGGCCATTAGAGAGTGCAACTGCTCTTTGGCCAAGACGACAGTATTTGATATTTGATTTAGTCTTGCTCCAAGATCGAGTTGTTCATTTGTTCCGAGCGTACCGCGCCGTCATTATATGCAGTTCATCAATCGTCAATACTCCGGCTTATGAGGGTGCCCTTAATTGATTATCACGAGATTTGTTTCACAGCTCGGTCTTTACGCAAGGGCCACGTAAACTCGTAAAATTCCGAGGACATTCCAAGCATAGCTCAAATAGCTACTCGACCCCGCATGCGCGCTGGGTTGTTTTCATTCAATGTAGTGTACGATATACACACTGTGTGTTTCCCATAAATTGCACACGGCACCATTGCACAAATAGGTTTCTTACACGTCCGTAAAAGGCAAACAATTTCCGGGTGTATCATGGTGCCATGGCAGCCGAAAAGTCTTCGCCTTTTACGGAACTGTAAGAAAACACACAGCTTGTATATCCCCCAATATGACCAGTCATGGAATACTGTAGTAGGGGTGTGCAATTAATGTACATGTACCGGTACATATGGGAACTGGATATTGTACAGAAGAAATATGGGTATCCCTATGGGTACCCGTCAAAGAAACTCAACCCCTTTCAAATCTTAGAAGTTACTGCTCAGTTGTATTATATTGTCCACAGTAATTTTAAATACCAAACAATACTGACAAACTATGTACATGTATGGGTACATGTACCGGTGATATGGAATTGAATCTTGAGTGAGTTGTATTGTTGCAGCGTGGGATAATTGTAAGGTCATGATTCCTAATGGCAGGGTCTAAAAGTAGTAGCCCAGAATACATGTAGGACTTATTGTATGCATGATTTACTAGTTGTTCAATGTATGTATTTCTTTGTTCTTTTCACCCTTGACATGCTTGATTAAACCCATGCTGCAGATCTTTCCCTGAAGTGATGTATAAAGACTTTGAATTATTGAACCTCAAGGACTACACTTGGATCCACTTTGAGGTATTTGTTGTCCTTTTACTAAGCATTTCTTGAGAAGTTGATAAAAACCTTTGTATTTAAAGATCAATGCAATAGCAATAGATTCTGTACAGTTTTAAAATTTAAAATTATCTTGCCCTGTCCCAAACACCTCCTAATATAACTGCACCAACCAAGCTCTGTACCAGTCACTTTGCATGGATGTACATGTAATTGTTGATGCTTGCTTGTGCATGTTTTTTTGCATTGTAGTTTTGGAACAAGACCACTTTGGTCTTTTTAAAGACCAAGTCTTTTTAGAACTATTCAGTAGATTTCAAAATAGCAAAAAGCATATGTTTTGCTTTCAGCTGCTGACTTAACCAGTTCGTGCTGGAGGACCTGTATACACGCAAAGTTTTCCCCAGATTCAAAACGGATGACGCATAAACATGTCACGGGCAAGGCCAAAAATGTCTGTCCGCAGCGAGCAAGGCCGGAAATGCGTGGGTGTGATTCCCGGTACCATCGGCCTGAACCCGCCTCGGATCGAGTTTCGAGTGCCTCGGCTCGGTGATGATAAAATAATCCCGGCACGAACTGGTTAATAATCGGTTGGTACATGTACGTGGTTTATGGTTAAACAAAATTAATACATGCATCTCCCATACATGCCATGCAATTTCGAATACATTCTTTGAAACTTTCAAGGATTAATTATTAATAAAAAACTATAAACCGAAATCCACTGGCTGCCATTTTTAGAAAGTTTGTATGTACATGTATGCTGAAACACAATCTTTGACAAATTTTCTCTTTTTGGGGCATGCAAGGACACTTTTCATCATTGGTTATGGGGAAAGCAGAAATTATAAGATACTGCAACATTGATTTCTACTCATGTCAACAGTCTTTGTTCTGATTATACAGCCAAGCCAGTCACTAGTCTAAGCAGTAAATCAGAAAGCAAAATTCTTAATTTTTTTTCCCCTGTTTATTGTTAATGAAAAGTTAATTAAAACTAGCCTACCGGTACATTGCTTTTTTAAATTTCTTCATCAAATAGGGTCGAAACATTGAAGAAGTGCTGAAAATGATTGAGAGGGTAGTCAATTACAATGGACAGTTTGTAGAATCTAGTGATCAAATTCGGATATCATTGGAACTGGAGAAACCTAGATTGGAACCTTCCTTTTGTAAACTACTTCCAAAGGTAGATGTGGTAAGTGCAGTGTCAGATGGGTTTATCTCAACCTCGTTACCATGGCTACGATCTTGCTGCGCCATGTTTTCCCACCATGCCTTGCGCGATCTTAACCCCTGGAATTGTCTAATTTAAATGTGCCATATATTGGCACATTTAAATTAGGGATGCAGTTTGATACGTTTAACGCGCGACGCTATATTTAGCATTTTGTAATTGTTATTTTGTAGAATCAATCCTTTCAAACATGATATTTTGCAACGCGTTATTTAGCAAGGATTTATATTAAATGTACGTACCTCTGTCGTCCATCTATAACGCGTTGGATACAGGTTTTTGGCAAAAAAACCGAGGCTTCCAAAATCCATATTGTACACGGTAAGGCGCAGATTTGAAAAAAAATTGTACGTGACGTGCGTTCAGGAACACGCGCGCACATTACATTCAGGGCATACAGTTTACGAAATACGCACACAGTACGCATTGAATAGCCACTCAGCGTCGTTTACGCATTCCTCACGGCCAGGGGTTAGTGAAGAAATGCGCACGCGCCCATGGAGTCGAGGCTGGGTTTATCTCTACTTTATGCTGTAGGCCTATTTGTTTCACACAAATCCGGATCCTGGTCAGTTAACAGGCCGCTACATGTATTTCATCCATCAATTAGATAGGATTTGACTGTGAACCAAGGGCCAAATCGCTTATCGCAAACCGGATCCTGCATGAAACAAACACACCCTTTGGTGGATGCAAATATTGTAAGGAGACCATTTTGTCTGTATAGTGACAGGCTGGGTCTTATGTCTGTGATAGGCCTGCATGTACATGTATGAATATTGTAAACACACAAAATTGTTTTGATACCAGGTACATGTACATGTAAAGAGCATGGTGATACTGCTAGCCAACCCACAATGCAAAAAAAAAGGGTTGGACAGAGTGGCCCGAGTAAACATGGAAACTAATAGAGCAAAAAATGGTTCATTTAATCATCTCTCCATACTTTATTTAGTACTCATGAATGTCCATCAACTTCTTGTTCTCATGCTATCTTTTAAATGCTGTTATTTTACATGAAGTTAAGTTTGGACAAACACTATTGGTGGCTGCAATGCTGCTCTGTGTTTCTTATTTGTAAAAAGGATTTAAATTTTCTATCAAAAATAACTGGCTCAAATCACACACTTAATTGAGATTTTAAAGGTTTTTGTCTGAAATCAGACTTTATGCATCTTAGATAAAGACATCATTTGTATACAAATGTATGCATATTTCAGACACTTATGGCAATCTCATCCTTGCATATACTGTATTGTGGTTCATCTATTTCATTTCCCTGTTTGTGTTTAGGTTTTTTTAAGTAAAGACATAGCTAAAGAATCTGGATGCCAAAATGGAGAAGAGTGTGTGCTGAAATATAAAAAAGATGTCAAGCTAAGGTGAGTTATTGCTTCAGTTATTCAGAATATATATTGTAAACTCTTGCCATAATCTTGAAACAATCTTGCGACACTCTAGCCGCTGGGACGTGATGGTTAATGGACCAGTGAGAATTTGGCTCTCGATCATAAATATGTATGAAGTATAGTATTAAAGGAAGTATCACATTTGCAAATATCAAAAATATTTACTACCGAATTATTAAGAAATATCCTACTCATCTGAAAGTAAATGTTGATTCTGGGCATCCAGCAAAATGATTGCGCTAGATATCCTGTAATTATTCCGAAAAATATAATTTTATAATGAAAAATTCGCGATCGCCGGACGGCGATTGCGAAAAACAAAGATAACATAAGAATAACTGCTCGACGCTGGTTGAAAACAAACGCTGTTTTTCGTGCTTTTTTTTCGGCATCAATGACTCTAAAACTTCAGAGAGCTCAGTTAAACGATATTTTCTATAAAATACAACCCCCCAAATCTACCCATTCATGATAATTCAAGCAATGACCAATGGTGTATCCTACCTTTAATGAATTATTACTATTTAACATTCACGTACTGCCAAAATGATCTACATGTAAAAAAGTGACCAGTGCCAATTTGCCTCTATTGGCCACCCTTGCTTGCCTTCTATTGTTGTCCTTTTGTTCCTATAGAAATCTGAAAATACGTACCGGGTAGCATTAGGCTTATTAAGCCCCTAAATTTCTAAAGTTGAACTTGTGGGGTAGCATTGTTACCCTTTGTTACCGGTACCCCATAAGACCCTATTACGTACGAAAACACGTTCTTGTTCTGTAATTGTGGGGGACATAAACAGGCGTAACTTGGTTATCAACTGTCCTTCCCGATCTATCAGTTACCGACTGCTCAGAAGGGTACAGGTCTAAAACACGTTACAGGTCGTGGCTGCTAGACTCCTTGGGTGATGTCTCGCACGAGACGCGCGCGTACGGCCGCGCGCGGCAATCTCTTATTCCCTAAACTCACCAACAGAGGGCGGGCTTTTCACAGCGCGCGTGAGAATTAGCGCAAATATGAATATTCATAAGGAATTTTATGAATGAATAACTGACTTCAGGCGCTATAAGCAAATTCGTGACTTTACTGATAGCAAACTATAATCCTCTGCCTAATTTGTAGAAAACAAAACAAAACGATGGGCCATCATAAACAGTTTATATGGCTATTCATACGTCACTGCAACGCACAAAACGAAACGTTTTTGGTAATAACTTCTTAAATGCTTCAAATGTCATTGCAAACAAAGTCGCTAGAGACCTTTTACCTAGTATCCCTCCACTTTATACCGTCATTGCATTAGTGTTGGCCTGCCCTTAACACGAAATAGACCCTCAAAGCAATGGTTCCGCATCCTTTGTTTTAAGCTTAAACGATGACGTCATCATTTTATACGGTTTACAAAACCGCATTTTAACACAATCCCAATAGTTGTCACCAATTAAAATGTAATTATAAATAAAAAATATGATATTTTAAAGCAGTTCCAAGTGTAACCTAGCAATATTACTCCGCCAACACCAACCTATACACTGTCGAATCGGCACGTGTACGTATAGTGTGTATTGTGTATATTAATTTTTCCTTTTGGAGAGAGGCAAAACCGTTGAAAATTCCTCATTTTGGGTAAAATGGCTCAAATGTCAGATCAAAAACCACCTTAAATGAAATTTGACATACTATATTAACGCAAATTGTTGTTTGGTAACAAAAACCTCACTGCCCTTGTTTTGAAAATGAATAAATTTTATGGCGATTAACTGCTGAATCTGACCAATGTTGTCGTAAGTTTTTTAAAAATGGCGGATCTGACTCACCGTATTTTTCACGAAATAGATGCAAAAGTAACGCGTTAATATTATGGTTTATAGTCGTACTAAAAAGTGAAATAAAGACGTTTCTTGCCTAAATACACGGATGATATGTTTGGGTGGGGGTGGGAAGGGGTGGGGTAGACAGGGGGAGGGGTGATGTGGGGGTGGGGGTGGGGGTGGGGGTGGGGGTGGGGGTGGGGGTGGGCCTGGGGAGGGTAATGGCATATCATGTATATTTTGAATTGACAAGGTCTGAAGGTGTTCGTCAAGATTTGTAATCACATGCCTTTGGAAAAGGGGTGGGTAGGGAAAGGGGTGCATTGGTTTTGTTTTTCTGCTGGCCGGGTCGGATGCTTGGCAGAGTTGGCGGTGGGAAGATGGTGAGACTCATTCGACTCGTTGGTGGGACTCGGCAGTGAGACTCGGCATTGGGTTGAGTACCGGTTGTTGTGTTGGGCATGGTCACGGTGGGTGATACTCAGTCTCAGATGTTACAATACAAATGTAGATCCATACCAGTAACCCGGTTGACCATGTACTCCTCTAAAGTTTTTTTCTTTTCTTTAAAGTCAATAAATTAAAAAATTCTCATTTAAAAAAAAAACCATTCATACTCAATCCTCCAAAATCCTCGTTTAAAAAAAAACCATTTAGCCTCAAATCTCCTCGACACTTGGTGCGGCTTTGACGTTTTGATGAGAACAGATAGCGTTCGGCTAAAAATGTGTTCATTAAACCTGATTTTTCCTATTTTTCTTTTATTTAAAAAAAAATACATCTCCCCATTGAAACCTAATTTTGGTAAAAAGATTGTTTAAATTCAGATCTGTGTGATATGGCTAGCATGTCGTGCGCAATAATCCAAGAAAAGATATGCAGCACTGACAATTCGAACCGCCCTTATCTTGCCAAATCACAATCATCATCATTTAATTTTAAATGCCCACGCTTTCCCCATGTAGTGACAAAATTTTCTTGTATTTATCATTAGTTCAGTGTTCACTCAAACAATTGGGAAGCATTTTGTGTTATTGTTATTTATTTTTAAATTTTTTTAAATATTTTTGTTTGCATTAGATTCATAAAAAACACCAAGATGAGAGTAAATTGTGATAACTGGATACCCCAGACTTACCACAACACTTAGAAAAGTACCTTTCACTTTGCTGATTTGAAGCAAATGCAATTTTTGGAAAACGAATTAACTTGTAAACATGTACCCTCTCATGCATATACGATTACACAAAATGTTCTTGTATTTATCATTAGTTCAGTTTTCACTTGAACAATTAGAGGCATTTTGTGTTGTCTTGTAATTGTTATTTATTTTTATTTTTATTTTATTTTTATATTGTTTTTGTGCATTAGACTCATAAACACCAAGATGAGAGTAAATTGTGATAACTGGATACCCCAGACTTACCACAACCTTTAAAAAAAGTACCTCTCACTTTGCTGATTTTGAGCAAATGCAATTTTTGAAAAATGAAATAACTTGTAAACATGTATCTTCATGCATAAACGATTACACAAAATTAATGATTACACGAAATAGTCTGATAAAGTAAGCACAATTTTATTATGCATATGATGCGCGGCTTGCGCATGAAATTTTAAAGGAGCATGCATGCTAAATGCCAAAATATGCGCAGGCTGCGGCTAAGGCTTACTAGATCAGTCTATCCCTAATATTTACAACTTGAGATGTGCAAGTTTGGGTGAGCTGTACTGGGCATGCTGTCTGATTTGCAGTTTCTGTCGCTTAGCAGGAAGGCGTACTGTGCAATACATGCGCTCATATTTGTTTAAGTTTGCATGGATACTTTCTATTGCCTGCTCAGACATCATGCCAACAGTACCTAAGTGTCGTGCTTGTCGAGGGACTTCAACTGTCAATAAATGAAACTTTCTTTTGAGTTTTTCCTCTGGAAAATTAACTGGAAACCAGCAACCAAACTCAGAACATCGCAAGGCTAGCAGCTCCACCTCATGTTTACAAAGCATTCTGTTGAGTGTGTACAAGTCATAACAAGATTTGAACTTCTGAAACATAGTGTGTACTTTATTGGACAGTTCTTGAGAGCCAAATGACTTGCATTCTGTTGTAGTGTCTATCAGAACTGGCAGAAAAATGTCTGAATATTTCTGACAGTTCTTCAAAACCTTGTGTACATCAGGGCCAATCAGTGATCCCCCATGATAAGACTGTTTTCTAATTCCAATTTCTTCCGAGACCTTTTTGAATTTAGTCACGAATGGCCCAGTGACATTCTGAATTTCTTTGTCAATATCAACCCTCCATTTTGTATTTTGATTTACATCCTTATTCAAGTGTTGAACCCTACGATTGATTTCCTTGATGTCTGTATTGCTTTGTTGAACCAGTTTCCTAGATTCCTTAGCAAGTGCACTGTTCTCAGTGTATTTTCGACCATTTTTTGTGAAGTGGTTTGGATTATTTGTCTTAGCCTGAGCAACCTGGTCATGCTTAGCCACAAGTTCGATTTCAAGTTCCCTCTTTGAATTGCACAATTCTTCATGTTCCTTGCTAAGGTCTTCAACACGCGCATACAACTTATCAGTCCCATTGTATATCCCATGATTTTCCAGTACCTCTTTGTCCAAACTACTTGCATTATTCTCCACAATTTCATAGAACTGCAAACCTAGCCCTAAGCCAATATGCAAGGGACTGACTGAAATCTGATCTATAACATAGCCCTCAGTACCGACAAGCGGCCGTTGAATGCAGTTATCGTAATTTTTGGCGTTCTCTTTTATTGCACCACCGTCTTGAAACTCTGTGGCTTTTGCATGGCAGGTTGACAGTTTTCTTTGAGCAACTGCAGAAATGCCATTGTCTTCATCGTCATCTTTGAATTCTTCAAGAATGTGCAGCGCATGCGGTTTACCTTTTTTCACATCTTTGAGTGTGATTAGACAGTGTGGGCAAAAGTGATGACCATTTGGCCCCGACAAACCAAGAATCTTGGCAATCCATTCCCAATCTCCACCCCAAGTCAGTTTGCATTTTGTATACATTTTAGGGACTTCCAAAGGTGTTGGATTCTTTGCTTCAGATGAAGACGAAGAGCACTGGCAATACCTGCAGTTTGGACTAATGAACCTGTTGTCTGGATTTAGTTCCTTGAGTGAAGTGAAATCCAGCTTTTCATCTACTGATTGAACCATGTCATCTGTGTACAAGAGTTCGGAGTCATCAATGTTGGGGCATGGAAGCTGTAGCCTTGCAATATCCCCAGTGACCTTCAGCAAGTCGTCAAATACTGGCTTGAAAGCCGCTTCAATGTTAGGCCTGTCATCTTTTCCACCCTCAAAAATTCCCATTATTTTCAGTGACCTTACAGAGTGGCGATCCTTCGAGTTCAGAGTCTGGATCGACTGTATCCCTTGAAAACTTAGTGCATACATTTAGACCCGCTGCTTTAGATGCTATCGTATACCCATCTTTTTGCCGTTTGATATTTGCCGAGCGCTGAGCAGCAATGTCGGAGATTGTGGTAGTACTAGTACTAGCATGAGAAGGGGATCTTGCAGCTGAAGAAGTTTGTTCTGAACTTGATGAGGAACTTTGCCTACGTGCAAGGCCACAACTTTCACCAAAAGATTCACCACCTGAAACTATTGTCTCTACTTTCTCTATGATTTGGCTTCTCTTTCTGAGTGTTCTCTTACTACAAGCAGAACTTCCTACCGCAGCTACAGGAACCCGAACATAAAGCTTTGTGCGCCCATGTGTGCCCTCAATTTTGATAATATCAGGGTCCTGAGTCTGTGAATCTTTTACAATGTAATTGAGAGCCTCTGTTCTAAGTTGTCTTACCCCAATTGAACTATCCACCCCAAGTTGTTATGCGACATGTTTTTCAAAATTCTTCAGTCGTTTGATTGTTGCTTCAAGTTTTTCGATTTTTCCCTTTAAGTTAGCCACCTCCTCTGAACTGTCAAAATCTGCGCTAGCGCCCTGTTCTTTTTCTTTTACAGTCCCAACGCGCTGTCCCCCTACCCTGCGTTTTTGAGATTGATTCTTGCAATCTATACGATGCTTGAAATTCAGTGAATTGTTTTGCCGAAATTTTCGAATGCACATCAAGCATGTAGCACACAAATCACCCTCCCTCTCTTCTTGAAGCAAAAAACAAGACTGAAAGTCATCTTTGTATTTGGCCTGCGCATAAAATCTACTACTTACACCACACTTACAAATGCAACACTTGTTTCTGTCTGAAGGCATTTCCAAAATGTAGATTTTTAAGTCAAAATAAGGAAAGATTGTCAATGCGAGGTCGGCGTGATAGACACAGTTTTAACGACGGTCGGAAACCCAGAATTGTTCAGTGCATTATTAACGTGAGCCACACGAAGGGTGGCACCATACTATTGCTGGACAATGTTGAACACAAGAGGGCGCAATTGACTAATGTCCTGGTTGGCGACTCGTGCTCGGGAGGCTGACCTACATGTAGTCAGCTCGTAGTAATGTAATTTGTCTTCTCAGAGCAGAGGTCTGAATTCCCTGGCTATCAGATTTTCTAATATTAGTCATGTTATCCAAGCTGCGGTTAGCCCACCTGACGTCTTGACACTGAGTGAGAATAAGTTGGATAACAGCATTTCCTCGGACCCATTTGCCTAAAGCTATGGTCACAAATCAGAGCAGCGACCGACCGATCAGTAGCCTGCTCGGTCGCTGCTGGAATTTAGGCATCGCCCAGCAATTTTTTGGAGAAGTCGAGCAGGCTGTAGGGCCCCAGTGATGCCTGGGCGGTGACCTGTCGATTTCTTGTCGGTCGCCAGTCGATTTTAGGTCAAAACTGGGCCGGGCGGTCTCCCACCAGCCACTGGCTGATTTTAGGTCGGTGCCCGGGCAGCGACCGCCCAGGCACCGAGCGTATTTTGGGCGGCGAGTGAAAAGTGAGCAGGCGCCGCCCAAAATTTAACTCCGCGCTAAAACTTCAGCGGCGACCGAGCGATGCCCTAAAAACGAGCGGTGCCTGGGCGACCGCCGCTCGGTGGCCGGGCAGAATTGGTTAAAAACTCGCCGCTCGGCCGCCGAGCAGGTTACTTTTGGGTAATGTGACCATAGCTTTAGCTACATTCTTCTTCTGCTTGACAGTCCTTCCCATGGTCTCTGCATGTACATAAAGGATTCTTCTTATTGCTCGTGAATGTGTTTCCGCTTGGCCCTAATTAACTCTACTACATGTACTTGTATTTTTGTTTACAGATCTCTGTCAACTTAATCTTGTTTAATACTTGATTCAACATAAATTTGCAAGAGCATTGATAAAGCTATCGCCCACAATATGCTCAGTTTATGGTCTCTGATGAGCTTTAATGCACACCATCAACAATGGCTGAAACATTCCAGAACCATTGATGTTTCTGGTGTTGATGAGGCCTTTGCTCAGAATCTCTCACAGACAGTGAGTGAGCCAACTCAGATTCCCGATTGCCCCTCTTATGGTAGCTATCTTCTGGATTTATTTCTTCGTGCCAATTCTGATGATTGCACCATTAACCCTAACTCCCTCACGGCTTTTACTAGAAAGTATCCTGAATCCGCCACAGTCCACCAATTTTGGTTTGCAAAAACTGCTGGTGTCCTGAGTCCATCAGACTCCACCAGTATGCATACTGGAGAGATCCTGAGTCCATCAATAATCCACCAGCAAAAGTTGATGGACTCTGGCGGATTCAGGATACCATGGTGGCATACACAAAATTGCAGTGTGCTTCTCCATAGAGTTGATCAAAGTCCATCACCTAAATTTCTAAATCCTGAATCCATCAAACTCCTGCAGTAACGCTAGGCTTAAAATTCTCAATCCATCACACTCCTCCAGTTTGTTCAATATGGAGGTATCCTGAATCCTCTAAAATCCTCCAAAACAGGAAATGGATGTTAATGGACTCAGGGCTGTTAGGGTTAATGCACACCATCAACAATGGCTGAAACATTCCAGAACCATTGATGTTTCTGGTGTTGATGAGGCCTTTGCTCAGAATCTCTCACAGACAGTGAGTGAGCCAACTCAGATTCCCGATTGCCCCTCTTATGGTAGCTATATTCTGGATTTATTTCTTCGTGCCAATTCTGATGATTGCACAATTAAAGGGCATGACCATTTGCCAGATCAAAGCAGCAAAAGTGCTCAAAATATAAAGAAAGGTTCGACAACTAACCTTGTGAAGTTTTAGCTCAGTGAATGATGCATATTGTAAGATTTTGATTTAAAAAAACAAATTGCCGAGTTTCGTACTTATGTGTCATGCACTGAACAGGGGTCAATTTCATAGAGCTGTTAAGCACAAACATTTGCTTAGCACCAAAAATTCTTGCTAAAAAATAACGGGTTGCCAGCAAAAACTCTTTGTGCATTTCATCCTAAGCAAAAACCAACTGAGTAAAGTCAGAAACATTATGTTACCTACAAATTTGGTTTGTAGCCCTGTTTTTGACTAGGAAGAATCGTCATGCTAGGCAAATTGTTATGCTTAACAGCTCCATGAAATTGGCCTCAGGCCATAGCAACCATTGATGACTATCTGGTACTTAAATCGTGTGGACCACCAGACTCTCATGTACAGTTGGAGCTTCTTTGTAGACCTGCAAGTGAAAGATTACTTATCGAATAAAAAATCATTCACTTTTTAACTGGTGGGTTTATGACTTTATGACTGATTCATTAGGTTCTTTATCTACATTCATTATATTTTATTTTGATTTGTATATATTTTTGCCTATTCTTATTTGCAGTGCTGTAGTGATTTGTGCGTGGGGTGAGCTCGGAGCTTGGGCTGTAGGACCAGATGGTGAAGCTGTACATTCCCCTGCCTGTCCACCAGCCAAAATAGACGATACTGTGGGTGCTGGAGACACGTTCAATGCTGGAGTCATTCATGCCCTTTCCAGGGGTAGTAGCGTACTAGAAGCTATCAAGCAGGGTTGTAAAATAGCCGGAGATAAAATTGGCCATCGGGGATTTAAGATTGATACATGTACTAACATTAACATTGTAACAAAATAGATCATTGTGAAGTGATGTGCTGCATTGCTTTCGTTTTTAGACATAGGGACATACACTGATAGGTGCCTATGCATTCTCGATGATGTACCTAAACAAAAACCAGGTGTAGCATAGCCTTGGTCAAGGCGAGTTCGTCGTTATCCGTCCAGAAATAGACTGTGCGCGCGCCCCGCATATATATGCTGCTAGCTTGCGCCCCGTGCAAAGATACAGCGCGAACAGCGACCTCATACGGCCACTATTAATGCAAATCAACTGAGGCTACTTTTTCGCCTTGGATCATTGGGTTTTTGAAATCTTATTTTTTTTCTTCTATATTTTGCGCTACATTTCTAGCGCATGACCTCGTATGCAAGTACAGATAAGTATAGGCGGGGCTAAGATGTGAAGTGTCCAATCACAACGCGGTTGAATCCCGACGTCATCAAATTTGATGCAGCATGAAATTTAAGACAAATGGCAGATATTCAGCGTCGTCTGTCGTCCGAAGATCTGTCGTGTTGTTTGAATTTTGCAGCGAAAATATTATCCCTCGAAGATGTTGGACCCGAGCAGCGGAAGGCCATTAGAATCCTTTCTTCGTGGTCACGGTGTTTTGTGAATTTGCCGACAGGTTATGGGAAATCCGTCATTTTTCAGGCAGCCTGAGCCCCATTTTGCTCGGAGCTCGTACGTACGGCCAGGTACTCAGCATCAGTTTTCAGCGTGTTCGGTCAGTTTCTTATCGCCCCATAATCGGCATTAACCCAGGCATGCTGGTCTGTGCGTTATCGCCACATTGTATGGTCCAAGCATGGTCCAACGCTGTGGGGAGGGGGCATGTTTACGGCTGCAGAACTAACCCTTAAAGTGATCGCAATATCGTAATTTAAACAGGGACAAGTGTCTTATATCCTCAATAACTCCTCAGATTATTTTCTTGGCAAAATTCAGCCAGCAAGGCATTTAATTATTAGAGTTCCGCGTTTTACCGAGCCATGGTTTTCAGATCAGCTGGATTAGATGCGTGCGATATAATGTAGGGCCGAGTTCGACACATTTTAATAGAGTCGCGGCCTTCTCCAGTCACCGCGGTTGAAAACTCAAAACTAAGCAGCTAAACACAACTAGTTATGACCATAACATTGTCAACATTCAAGAAAATACCCAGCAAAACGAGCGAAAATAACTGCGACCCTCACCAATCAAGCAAGACAGTTCAAATCTTCATGTGTAATTACTACAAGCCTTCGTAAAAATCACTCAACTTTCTCTGATAAAATATGTCAACGATGGCGGTGTTCGTAAACACTTGCGAGCTAGCTATGACCTTTCACCGCTAGCTCAAATTATGCAGTTTCTACGCAACGATCGACCAATAATAAAACGACTATAAAGGTCAGCTTAATCTATTAGCATAATGAGCACCGCCCCCAAAACCTCAACTTAACCAATGATCCAAGGCGTTCAAGTATCTTCAGTTACTTTGCATAATAGTGGCCGCGTGAGGTCGTTGTTTGAGCTCCGATTACCGCTGCGCTGTACGTACGGACGGGTATCGACGAACGCCTTGACCAAGGCTAGGTGTAGCATGGCATGAACCCTCTCTCTCTCTAAATGACAAAAATGAAGAGAGATAACCCCTCATATATGAAGCACGATATGTGGCAGAGAAAACCCCCCTCTTTTGTGTTGACCCTTGTGTTTCCAGAATTTCAGGAATTCTTTTTAGGTTTCAAGGGGGATGTTTTAGGTAACAATAGTGTTGAGTGTGTATAAGTTATAGGGATACGAGGGGGGTTACCCCTCTGCCACATTCGTGCATACCCCTGGGAGACGCTCTATACCAAATTACAGTGTTTAACGGTTTTGTAATTTTGTAATATTGGTACAGTTGACAGGCAGTTTTGTCAATGTACATGTATCCACAGTATGTACTTGTATAAAACTTTTTCATTACATATCAAATAACTTTATGATAAACTCAAATCCCCATGGTTAACTGGTGATATGTATAATTCGATTAGGCGTAAGAATCGCTTGTTCAGCCGGAGAAAGTTTTTAAAAAAACTGTCTATTTATACTTGCTACAGAAACAAACTTAATAGTGCAGCTGCTAAGGTAACAATTGTGCACTTTGTGGTAAAAGCATGAAATTTGCCATGGTGCTTGGTATTGGGCTAAATATCAGTTTTAGACGTGGACCCACGTTGGGTCTGACCTATTTGGGGGCGGAGCTCCATTTGCATAAAATGGGGGGTCTCAAATGTAAACAATGATAAAACTTATTCTAGAATTGAAAGATTGTAAATTTTTTGGCAATAAATATAAGCTTGAACAGCATAATAATTGTTTTGGTAATATTAAAAGTCAAAAATTGCCCTTTTGTGGGCGGAGTTTCGATATTCCTAAAAGTGGGCGTCCTTATTTTAACAAACTTGTATCTTTGTGCATTATCACTATTATTTGTTCATTAATGTTACTCAAATAGGCACAGAATAAATGGAAATTGATCACAAATGAAACTTCTCTTATTATACCCCCCTTTTGTGGGTGGAGCTTGATTTTTAAACACTGGGAGACACGCCTTAATATGGGTACATATATGCATGTCTATCTATCTAGCCTATATGTCATTCCACTGCAGAAGGAAGGCCTCGTCATCATAGCCAAAATTCGCAAATACTTGTCTCTGAATACAGCTGAGAAAGTCATCCATGCTCTGGTCTCCTCCCGCATGGATTGTTGCAACTCGCTCTTAGTTGGCCTTCCAGCTGCATCTATTTCTCGTCTGCAACGTGTACACAATAATGCCGCTCGGGTCGTTGTCCAAGCCAGAAAATACGACCACATTTCGCCCGTCCTAAGACGCCTACATTGGCTCCCCATTGCAAAGAGGATCACCTTCAAAATCTGCCTTCTTGTGTTCAAAGTTCTGCATGGACAAGCCCCACAGTATCTTTGTGAACTAATCTCCACTAAGTACAGCAGTCGTGCTCTACGGTCTGCTGGATTTCACTTGGCTGGTGGTAGAACCAAGGTCTAGAACAATTCGTTACGGAGACCGTGCTTTCGCCAAAGCTGCTCCTGCCCTATGGAATAAGCTCCCTGTCTCACTTCGCAAAACAACATCACTCAACAACTTCAAGAGGGAACTAAAAACACACTTGTTCACTTAGACTTTCATTGGGTTTTGTTTAAGTTCAATTATGTTTATTTTTCATTTTCTATTGTATAATGTTTTCTTTTTGTGTAGGCGCCTTGATCGGTTTTCTGGAGAAGTGCGCATTATAAATCCATATTATTATTATTATTATCACCATTCCACCTTGATCTTTCTTGTGCTTGTCGCATCCATGTAACGCTTCCAAATTCTCTGATGTCGTCCATCCAACGCCTACTTGGTCTGCCTCTTCGTCTCGTTTGTGGTCTTGGGGTCCATTCTGTTATACAATGTGTCCATCTATTGTCATGACGCCTTGCAAGATGGCCTGCCCATCTCCATTTCTTTGTTTTTATTTCCTGTATGATGTCCCTAGCATTTGTTTTCTTTCGTAAGTCCTCATTTCTGACCCTGTTCTTTCCTGTAACTTCTACCATGATCCTCTCCATTGCTCTTTCTGTGACTCTATATGTTTCTTTTCCAATTTCTAAGTTTCTGTCCCGTAGGATAGTACATGTACCAGAATTATTCATTGATTGAAGATCTGACTTTTTAGGGAGAGTAGGAGATCCTCGTCTCTGAGTATGATGCTGAGTTTCCCAAATTTCACCCAAGCTAACTGTATTCTTCTTCGCACTTCACCTGCCGTTTTGTTTTCAAGGGTTTTTACCAAGGTATATGTAGCTATTCACCTTCTCGATTGTCGTGCCATCAACTGTTATTGTATTGTCTTGTAGCTTGTTGCTCATCATTACTTTGGTCTTCTTGATGTTCATTTTGAGTCCTGCCTTTTACTCTCTGCACTCAACTTACGAATCATTATCTGCAGCTCCTAGGGATTATGACTGACAAGCATGATGCCATCTGCAAACCTTAAATGAGTCAGATGTTCCCCATTTATTACAATTCCTTTCGATTGCCAATCCAGTTTGAGAGAAATTGGATCACCCTGTCTGGCACCTTTTAGATTTTTGAAAGCACTGGTGGTATATAGTATTTTTCAAATGAATTCTGGCACTGGGATCTTTGTAAATAGCTTTGATGAGACGGATATATTTGCCATTGCTGATCTGTTTCTCCAATGCATCAAGAATTGACTGATGGTCTAAACTATCAGATGCTTTCTCATAGTCCACGAAGCCTATAGGCAGATGTTAAAACGATATTCTTTCGCCTTTTCAATTATCTGACGTAAGGTGTGTCGATGATCTGATGTTCTAAATCGTCCTCGGAAGCCTGCCTGTTCTTTTTGGCTGATTATCATCAAGCTGTTTTTGGACTCTTGCAAGAAAGATTTTGGTAAAGACTTTGTACAGTGGCAAACTGACAGGTCTGTAATTCTTGATGTCTTTCATGTCCCCCTTTTTGAATAATACAATGACCTTAAATTTATTCCACTGGGTAGGAACTTGTTCCAGTTGAAGGATCCTGTTGAACAATTTTGTCAATATCTTAATAGTATCCTCCCAACTTTAAAATGTCAGAAGTTAACTGGTCCTCTCCAGAAGCCTTACCTTTCTTCATTTGGTCTAGAGCATTCTGTACTTCTTCCTTCATAATGGGTTGTACACTATCGGCCTTTTTATTCCAGTCTTCTTCTGTTCTCCAATTTGGTCTATCAGTGTTGTACAGCTCTTTATAGAACTCTTCAATGTTTTTTTTATGATTTTAGTTTTGTCAGTAACTCCCGTCCCATCTTTTGTTTTCAGTGATGATAACAGCTTTTTTCCTCCCTCTAGTTTTCTATTGATGATTTTTTGCCATTTTAATTGCTCTCCAGCACCACTTTCACCATTTTGGTTCTGTGTTGTCTCTTTTGCTGCCGTCTCATCTTGCGGATCGTCTTGTTTAATTCTGTATACTCGATCTGATTTCTCACTGATGTCTGTGTGAAGGGTTGTGATCTTTTCTTTTGTCATTAAACTTTCGGATCTCTTCTGTGCAACCACTTGTGGCGTTTACCTTCTCTTTTTGACCTTTAGCTAGCTTCTGTGCTTCCTTCATGATAATGCTGGTGACTTGCTCATATGCAACATAAATTGGATCATCCTCTACAGAGTCTTCAAGAAGTAAGAATCTATTCTTTAGTTCAAGCTGCAATTGGTGTTGCTTGTCGGAAAGCTTTCCCAGATCAATATGTCTTTTCTTTGACTGCTTCATTCTTCTAATCCTTTCCATCTTCGTATTAATCCGTACTATTGCTCTGACGAATGTATGGTCACTGCCTGTGTCAACCGTTGGTATAACCTCCACATCCATTAAGTTTCTTTTGTGGTCAGTGATGATATAGTCTATCAAGTTATGGGTTGCTGCATTTGGACTTTCCCATGTCCAATATCTATCTTTTGGTTTCTCAAAGCATGTATTGCCAATTCACAGGTTTCTACTTGCAACATATTCCAGAAGCCTTCTCTCGTTCCGGTTACCTGTCCCAAATGGGCCTACACCTTTCTTTTCCTAACATTTTCTCACCTTTGCGTTTAGGTCTCCCATAAGTATGGTAAAGGATATAGGGGCCTACATTCAGTTGTCATTATCCGGTCTATGCCAGTGTAGAGATCTTCCACTGCTTCATCATCATAAGATGTAGTGGGTGCATAAACTTGAATAATCTTCATTGCGTGTTGCTTGTTGATTTGTAATTTCAAATACGCAAACCTGTCTGATACTTCTTTATATTTCAGTACATTATTTTCAATGTCCTTATTAACCAGAAATCCAACTCCGTTGAGTCCCCGTTTCGTTGCAGAAGTTGTGAATAATGTATGGCCACACCCACGTAGCTTGATTGGTCTTCGTGTTTCTGCGAGCCGTATTATGTGCAACTTCACGTTCTCTACTTCTTCAAGGAGGGTGTCTAGGTCTTCTTCTGACTTCAGTGTTCTCACATTATAGGTGCAAATACATAAATCCGTGTGGTTCCTGGTGATGCTTTTTTCAGAGCCGACTCTTCCTTGCTGGTTTGGACCCAGCTCGTCATACTTTGGTACGACACCAGAAGGATCACCATTTACCGGTTTCCTAGCTCTACCTGTTGAGCTGGGCCCGTTATGGCCATAGGCGTTACAGCCGGCCTCTTCTTGTCTCGTTTCTATGTTTATGAAGATTAATTGCCTACTCTACCGCACTGGCAAGATAAATTGGTAGAGGCTGGATGAACTCCTTGTACTCCTGCCCGATCTAAAGGAGCTCTTAAGTCAGACCTTGGTCTTAAAAAAACAAACATAAAAATCAAGCTGAAAAACGGAAAATCATGCCTCCCACTTTTCAAAAATGTAACTCCGCCCATAAAAGGGGCAGAAATAAACAAAACTATTGATTTCAAAAGGATCATTATATTGTTATTATGTAATACAGTCATAAAATGTGCATGAAATATTGTAATAATGTCAATTGTTTTATTCCCCCCCCCCCCACTTTTAGAAAACATAGCCCCGCCCCTAAAATGGGCAAGATCCGAGGTGGGTCCACGTCTAAAACCGACATTTAGGGTATATATAACAACTGTAGAAAGTTTCATGCTTTTACCACAAAATGCACAATTGTCCCACATTATGGGCCTTAGCAGCTGGACTATAACTCTCTGATTCAATCATCAAAAAATAATTGCCTACAACTATACAAAGTAAAAAAAGAAAAACGGGTATGGAATATTTCACAATTGTTTTCTCGGGGTTCTCACAGGTCATGGACAATCCTCAGTGAAAACCTCGGTAAACAAATGTTGACCTGGAAAGTCGTGTAGAGAGTGATATTGATCAAACTGCTGTCAAATTTGAGCGAGTGGTTACTACCGTTAAAAACACTAGGTATTTGTAGAGAAGTGTCGCCTCAATGCAACCACCGAGCATCAAGGAAAAGAAAGTGAGGGCACGTGATATCGGTCGATCATGTCTGATCAGCAAGAGGTACCGCGGTCAAGCTACCAAATGGGGAACGTGAAACTGTACAAGCATTTAAAGCAATTGCTAAAAACAAACATTTGCTTTTGCTTAAAAGTATAAGCTTTTGCTTCATAGCAATTTCTTAGCCTATGTTATCCAGGTGTTAATTCATTGGGTTCTGGTCGTTGGTGATCAGCCTGTAGAAAGCTACGACATGTAATGCTCAGTACTGGCAAAACTGAGATTTTTGGAAAGAGCTATGCATACTTGTATCTTCAAGCAAACTTGAATCTCGATCCTGATTGGTTGATAGATATGGCTATGGCAACAACACTGTGATATTACACTGTCCGGTCTATAACGTGTGTGCTATCAGTGTGTGAGCATGATATCATCACACGGCTGCTGTCTCTCAGCTCACTGGTCTGTTATATGACGTTTGAACACCCTCGGCTTTGCCTTGTTAAAACGGTCATACCCAACATCACATCAGTCAATTTATTATTTACACAAATAAACCACAAGGTTCATAATAAACCACAAGGTTCATACACTTTCAAACGTCTTGTACGTGATGCGGGAAATTTGATACGGAAATGCATGTGTTTCTCAGATTGTGTATTCCAATGCAGATTTTTCTTCCTGCGTGGACATAACCGCTCCAGATTTTCGGTAATATCTCAAAATCTCTACCACCTTTTGAAATGAAATTTTTACAGGTTAGTTTTATGGTACATGTAGGCCTATATATCTATAACTATATAGGATTGAAACAAACAGTGGGTTCCAATTACCAAACGTATACGATCCCTTTAATTATCCGGGAGCGTTACGTATGAAAGTTTTTTCGATTTGATAACTTTCAAGGTCGGATTGTGAATTTATCGCAATAAATAATTTACATATGTACCTTGTATTTTGGATTATGAATTAATATGTTATTTCGTTTCAGCAATTCTTAATCGAATAAATTCGTATAGGTTCCCGGTCATTTTAACACTTGTGTCACACATATTCCCCATAACGATACTTCAAATTCTTCCCCGAACATCGCCGAACTCAATTCTAAATTTCTATTTTAAACGGTTACCAATGGATTTCGTTTTTAAGGTGTAGTATAATTTAAATTTGTAGCATTCCGATTCGTCCTATACATTTTTGAAATTCGTCTTATTATATTGGGCGATGGGTGTTGTTGAATCCAGAAAGCAAATTTGGTTTCTTTTCATACGTTTTAAAGGTTGGATACATCATTTGCAGATATCAGCTCGATTCCAGCCGACATCATAACGGACAAAAAAAACAAAATTAGGAAAGGAACACTAAAATGAATGAGGATTGAAATCAAGGGATTTTAATTTAAAATTAGATTATTTTAATTTACAATTCACCAATACACACATAAACCAGTATAAATTAACAGATGCGGAAAACAATAACTTTTACATTATCAAATACCCTAAATTATACATTTGATTGGCCATGCTGAGAGGGGAGGTACCTCCGGTGGAATCCTGAAATCGAGTTTGCTGGGGAACAGTTCGGAAGCCGCGAGAGAGTTCTTGTCATGATGGAATCTTGATCGGCGACCTCCGAAGATGGACCTTGGAGTGATGGATAACGGTACGGGTGCGGAGAACGGTACTGGAGTAGACCGGATCAGTGGGGGGTGTTTGGGCTAGTCGACCAATTGACGAAGTGTCATAGCTGAAGGACACACCGACGGAATCGTCACCATATTGCTGGCCCAATCCAAGCCAGTGGTCATTGTACGGCCGTCGTGTGGGCAAGAGACCGTGCCCAGTGCAGCTAGCGTCGGGCAAGGCACATACAGTCCCACGACCGCACTCCAGCCGACTGAAGATCAGAATTACGTGAACAACGAACTTCCAGTGTTTATAAGTCCGGAGGGAAATTCCAATGTCCATTGCAATGCGCCGGAATGTTGCTGGACCTCCGCGTAAATTCTCCAGACCAAGTACAAAAGTTTGTCGCAACAAAAGCGGGGGACGTCAGGCGAGCGCGGACTCTCGAACTTTACATAACTTAATTTGCATGTACATAAAACTTTAAATTACTTAAATTACTTTACGAATTCTTAACAAAACCATAAAACCAAGTTGGCAACACTTTGTATTCTTTAAATCAAATTGTTATAAACCATACACAAATAAACCACAAGGAAAACTGACTATAAGGTAAATTTGCATACATTTCAAAGTGAACAAATAAATTGACAAAACGGAACTCGAACCTGCGACCTCCGGAATACCGGACCGGCGCTCTACCAACTGAGCTATCTTGCCCTATTTTGGCGGAAGACACTTAAAACTATCGGTTCGATTTTTTTTCTTTCAAAAGCTGGGTTGTGCGTAAATGTATATCCATGAGAAAGAACAATGGCAACTCGTATATACATTAAAGAACTACATGTCATACAGAATTATAAAGAACGGTTTCCTCAACTAACTCGCTGAAAGCGTAGTTGGTAGAGAGAATAGCTATGGATCGAAAGGTCTGTGGTTCGAATCAGACTATCGTAAACGTTTGTCTTTTTATTCGACAAATTTTCAAACAAAGTTGAATGGAAAATGGGTTATGTACATAAGTTTCTTGAAAAATACAACAAGAACCGCTACACTGGTTAGTTTTTAGTGACTTTCTACTCTGGCGGTCTCCCAAATTGTCAGTATCTTTGTTCGAGGGCGCTAGTCAGAAGTCATAAACACCAGAATGCCTTGTGGACAGGGATTGCACCCAGTTTTACAAAACAACATTGGAAGCGACATTTATTTTATTACATGTATTGTCAAATTTCTGACAAAGAAAAATCAAGGATTGTGGAAAAAACTGTAACAGTTCCACTCAAACCACTCCCCGGATAATAATTTAAAGGCTATTGTAACTAAATAACTATAAATAAAATAACTAAATTATAAACCTGCACTTTAAAAGTAAAATAGAAAAGTAATAAGGAAAGAACTAAATAACAACATACCAAATAAATAAATCACAAACAGATAATTAAACAAACAAACACCCTACCAAACAAACAAACCGACAAATACATTAAACTATAGATTAAAAATAAAATGAACTTCTCAATTACATTTTCAAAGAACGAAAACAAAAGGGTAAGATAAATTTGAAAAAATTAACCCCACTGATCCACAAACAACATGGATGATTAATTACAATTATGATCAAACAAATATGGAACAATAAAGTGTTAAAATAGAGTTAAAATTAAAACGGAAAGTTGGAAAAAAATTAAAAATTACATTAAACATCGATAAAATTGCACAATAAAAACAACAAATAAGTAAAAACATAAAAACAACAACTTTTGAACACATTCAAAGACGCATTTTGGATGACGTGTTTCGGATGACGTGTCCACTTATTTGCTGTACGGAGGAAGTAAGAATACTTAAAACAATCAGTTCCTACAAAAGGAATGTTCAGTTTTAGGCTATTATCCTTTCTCCCAATTCTTGAGGCTGGATGAAACTTTTTAAGGAAATTAATATTGATAAAACCCTTAATATTTTTATAACACAAAACCAAACGAATTTGTTTTCGTCTATTTTGAATATCAGTCTGGCTGAGCTATCTTGCCCTATGTTGGCGGTCTCCCAAATTGTCAGTATGATTGTTCGAGGGCGCTATCCATAAGTCATAATACGTCCGATATTCCGGAGGGCGCAAATTTCTTTGTTCGCAAATTTACCTAGTCAGTTTCCCTTGTGGTTTATTTGTGTATTATCAGATAAAAAAGTCGGATCCTTAATGAGTGATCCCAATTGGGTGTGATCCCTGGCCACACAACATTCTGGTGTTTACGACTTCTGATTAGTGCCCTTGAACAAAGATACTGACAATTTGGGAGACTCAATTGGTAGAGCGCCAGCCCGGTATTCTGGAGGTCACCGGTTCGAGTCACGCCTTGTCAATTTCTTTGTTCAATTTGAATGTTATAAACCATGGTAAAAACGTCGAATATACGCAAAACAATTATACAAACGGTGCCTCATATCGAACAGCGGCTGTGTTGCACTAACGTTCTTTAGTGTCGTTTGCTAGCATGCTTCCTAATGCTTTCCGTGGCAATATCGACGTGACGTTAATATCGACGTGACGTTAACATCGGCTTAAAGTTGAGATTCAGGGCTGATGGAAAACTCTTCAATCTCAGAAGACCTCAAATGTATTGAATTCGTTCGTGAACTGTATGACTGCGCACTGCTTGTCGCCCACGCTCAGAGGAAGACTTATACAAGTGATCATGGACTGCTTTGCAGCAGCTTGCTCATGCTTTAGGGAAAAGACAGGTGTTGTTTCAACTTGATCCAAGTTTAGCCGTATGTTCCACCAGTCATTACCGCTGGAGACCACACCCTTCATTCTGTGGACAAGTTTACATACTTAGGCAGCACTCTGTCAAGAGAGGTCCCCATAGACGATGAAATCGCTCACCGGATTATATCCAAAGCGATCTGTAGCTTAGCATGGATCGGAAGACTTCGTGAGCGTGGAATAAAAGAGGCAAAAGCTTGAAGACAATTATATTAGCTGCGCGTCTGTCAAGCTGCAGTCCCGGGGCCAATTTCACGGAGCGGCACAACAATTTGCTTAGAACAAAAAAGTCTTGCTCATTAAAAACAAGTTATCAGCCAAAATTCTACGTGTTTTTCATGCTAAGCAACAAACCAGCTGATTATCAATCAAAAACAACAAAGATCACGTGAAAATTTGGTCTGTAACCTTGTTTTTACCAAGGACAAATTTTCATGCTAAGCAAATTTGTGTGCTTAGCAGCTCCGTGAAATTGGCCCCAGACTTCTATGCTGTATGCATGTGCACACAGTACAGCCGCCACATCAGAAAGCTAAACCACTTCCACCTTTCCTGTTTGCGCAAGATTTTACGCATCAAATGGCAAAACAAGGTTCCTGATACTGTGAAGTCCTCATCAAGCGAACGGAATTGCCCATACAGTGTAGGTTAATTTGATCATAAAAGCTTAGCTTCGCTGGTCAGTAGGCCTGGTGATCGACTACCCAAAAAGATATGGTGAACTAACAACCGACAAAATATCTGCTGGTGGTCAATTCAAGAGATATATAGGAGGATTGCCTTAAAAGCAACCATGAAGCAGTGGAACAACAATGTGAGTAGCTGGGAAGAACATGCCCAGGATCGGACGGCATGGCGAACTTCCACGAGGGTTCATAACGCTTCGAAGCCCGCTGCATCAGTGAGACAGCTAAAACGACAACAACGGAAGTCTACGTTGTCAGCTAGTTCTGAAAAGAGCATCATAAACTGTAAGGAGAGCTACAGTTTCTGGTGCTATGGGCAGAACGGTAGGCAGACTGGAGAGGTTCAGACAGGTTATTGGAATGAACAAACAAAGCAATCTGAGAATATAGTACCTTTTCTATAAGTTTACTTGAAGAAAAGGTACACTAGAGACAGGTCGATAACTCTTAACTCTCAAGGGATGACCTTTTTAGGATAATTTATTATCGCTTTACGGGGCTCAGCTGGAAGCACACCTGAAGAGTGACCATTGTGACCTGGCACCACGAAATAAGCGGAAAGTCGCACATTGCCAAAACGAGTTATTGGCCGATCATCAATTTTGGAGGCCGTTTTGGAGAACTTTTTTAACGTTTTTACATACAAAACAAACTTCTTTATCATATCCCCTCCCAAAATTGTATAGTTTTTTTTGTGTGGCATAATTGCACTGATTGGTGGTACCGGTATACAGACGATGTGCCTCTGTTTACATCGTCAATATGCGCACGCGTCATGTTTTACATACATTTGGTTAAGAGATTACATCAGAGGTCATATAATTCAAAGGCGATCTGACCTGCGACGTCAATCTTTAAGCAAATTTTATGTAAAACACGATGGGGCGCATCACTGCCGGGCATAATTTGAATACAGATGTAAACACGTGACGTCAGAGGGCACATCGTCTATAGTTGGCATGGTTCACAGACTTTGAACTCCGTTTTTTCAAAACAAGGGAGCATGACTTCAGCTATTTCAAAAGAGTATAGCGGCAGCTAGGAATAAGCTACAGCAACACACAATACATCACTTGAAAGCTTAGGACTCCTTCTTTCTAGAAATGTAATAATGTCAACTTGTTAATTTCGCGACTTTCCACCCATTTCGTGGTGCCAAGTCACAATTTACAATTCGACACACGATCTGGATAAGAGCTGGCAAGTGTTTTTGTACTAACCTTGTGGGCATAGGATCAAGATCAGAACAATTAGATGGATAATGCATGACAAGTCTAGTTAATTAATCGGGAGTGACAAGAAGCAAGACAAAGTACAGCGTATATAAAGGGATTACACTAGTACTACCAGTGTGTACTTATATAATGCAATCTAGTTAGAACGGATATTATCAACTTTACGTTACAAAGAAATCACTGCAATCATTGGCAACTGCATGGGGAGTAGGGAGGTCGAATCAGGAAAATGATATTGGCTATTTTTTAGTAATTCAATTAACAGTTTTAAACTTATCTTTAGAGTTGCAGTTGGAGAATTGCTCATTAAAGTAACCAGTCTTGGCTTGAGTAATATCATCAGACAAAACTCGTTGAGATTTTTCTTTTTTCATTTCAACATGGTTTATTACAAATCACGAATGGCAGCCACAGCTGAATTGCACGTGATTTACATTTAAAAGAACAATTAGTAATGCCTCACAGATATTTAGATACAAATCTATAATACAAAAATGAAATATATAAAATATTCAAAGTATTTAAAATGTTTAAAATGTAAAAATAATGCACTATACCCAAATACTTAAAAAAGGTTTACACGTTCAAAACGGATTAGTAGGTTTAAACATACGAGTAATATGATTTGTCTTGTTCATACAACATTATGTAGAAGATGGGGAATAGCACTATTCTGCATTCGATTGGTCTTACACCTAAGTTCCGGTATTTTTTTTTGAATTTCGGAGGGTTCTTTTTTAAATCTTGAAATTGGTCAGTTTGTTTCAATGTTTTTTTTAATAAATGATCTACATATAGTTTCTCTTCTTTGTTTTAAGGAGGGAATCCCAAACCTTTGCCGCATTTCAGAATAACTACTGTTATAACCACAACCTGCAATTATTCGAAGCGCCCTTTTTGTTAATGCTTTCAATTAAGATGGTTATTATAGACTGAGCATTAGTTAATCCTCCATCCCACACTGGAGCGCCATATTCAAGAATCGGTCTAATATAGCTGTTGTAAATAACAAGCAAATCTTGAACGGGTATAAACAGTGGCCTTTAAGAACACGAAGCATATACAGTTTTCTACCAGAGCGTTAATTAGGTCAGTAATATGGGTCTCCCATTTCAAATTGCTCTGAATTAGTATGCCAAGGAGTTTAATTGATTGAACTGTTTCCAAATCCAATTGGTGCTCATTCAGCAGGAACAAAGTTGGTGTTGGGGGGTTGTGCTGAAAAGTTATTTCCATTGCTGAACATTTCGTTGGATTTAATTTCATGTTATTGCCAGTAGACCACTGTGCTAAGGAGGAAACCGCATGCTGCATGCGCGATGATTGGTTTTGAGACCGACATTCTACAAGAGTCAAGCTTGATGATCAATGTCTGCATGGGGGGTTGTATTTTATAGTAAATATCGTTTAACTGACCTATCCGAAGTTTTACAATCAAGAATGTCGAGAAAAGCACGAAAAACGGCGTTTGTTTTTAACCGGCGTCGAGCAGTTATTCTTATGTTATTTGTGGTTTTTTTGCGATCATTTTGCTAGATGCCTAGAATCATCATTTACTTTTAGATGAGTAAGATATCCCTTAATAATTCGATATTTTTTTCGTTATCTGCAAATGGTGTATCCTACCTTTAAGGACAAGTAGAGTCGTACAAAATTGACAAGACCATATCAACGTCGTTATGGTCAACTGATAGAAGATTCTCTATTAAGTTTGGCAGCAAGATCGTGTTCAAAAGCGTCAGAGTCTATCCATTAAAATTTGCGGGATGTAAACAAAAAACATGAAAAACTACAATAGATCCTCCCCTGATGCCTAACCGTAGCTGTGTTCAACTAGTGCTTGAGTTGATCCCGTTAGCACATTGTGTTGATGTAGCTGTCAACGGTCAGCATTGGCACAAGATATGTGTTACCGTCCACTGTGATGATGCCATGGGACTCAACATCTGAGCAGAATTTTTCTCTAACAAATATCTGCAAACCAGGTTCAAACTATTCAGCCATTAGAACTGACAGGCCTACCCCACTTGATTCCAAGCTAAAGTAATTTGGCACGTGTCGAACAGTGAGTGTGACGAGCCGGAGAGAACGAACTCAGTCTAGTCGAGCTGCCAGCAAGTTGCCGCTCTTTTCGTTGGAAAGTTAAGTACAATGCTAGCAATTCAATTTGAAAATATATTTTACAGAGTGCTACGTACACCTATTGTGATACAAGGTAATACAATACTGAACAGAAATGTAAAAATACGTATCAATACATTCATCAGGGCCCAATAACTTGGCTCTGCTTGTAATATCATTGTTGATATGATTTTCCATAAGGTTTTAATAACTGTGCCAGTAAGCAACTTGGTGAATTTGAAGCTCACTAATACTGACTACTTGATGGTATCTGGAGACAGTGTAATGTGCGCACATTTATGGGTTCACGAAGTTGTCATTTTGGATAATTACTATGTTCACATAATTATTCAGTCACTTATATGCTTTAGAAAATGTTATTGAAGAATGGATATGTAAGTAGAATCACCAAAATAAACCTTTTCAAAAAAATTAATAATAATAATATACCAAAATATAGGAATAAATATATTACGCGGCAGGGATTAACGATTTATGCAAATTAGTCATATTTCCACCACTTGGATTCTTTGAGATTTTTAGTATGTCATTCTAGGGAGCTTATAGAAGTGCACTGTGGTGAAAAATATTCTATTGCAATTTGTGTGAGTTCAACAAAACAAAATTAAGTATTTCCCTGGACTAGCCCTGCAGTTATTTATTTGTGTCGATCCTGGCTCAGAAATTATCTGTCGACGCGAGCGGGCGGGGGTCTGCATGCATAATGGCACGTGCCTACCAGTATGATCCGCACGACTGATTTGTAGAGATCATCAGTGACCTGCACCATACACCCGGTACTCACCATCAGTAGTGCAGTGAGCATATCGTCGGCCAAGGCCCCCCACGAGAAAAATAGCTGGAGTGCAGTGGGAGGAATTGTATTGCGCCCTCTTTGGATAAACATTGTTTCACTTTAAGCGCGCACGCGCACTTTGTCAATGTGTGGCCGTGGCATGTCTGCAGGAAAAGTGGAGAAGAACAGAAGTTTTAGCTGACTTTTCGAAAAATTCATGCGTTTTCTGGTATTATTTGGTATTATACCAAATTAAATAGACCTAAAGGTTAGCTGAAGAGAAATAAGAGAATCATGGCGAGTGTTTCTTATCATATCTCCAATCTTTTGGAGAAGGTGAGTAACTCTGTACTCCCTGACCCTGTACTGTACTGTCAAGTGTCATGACTGTACTAGCATTATTAAATGGAGGAATTAGATTAAAAATATAGAAGGTTCTTCTTATTCCTCCATGCTTAAACAATTAACGTAACGTAACCATTAACGGGAGACCAGCACTAGTACAGCACTCAGCAGGGCAATTTTTCGCCTTCCAATTTGTCACATTCCAATCTGTCAGTCACCTTCTGTCGCCATGGTCCACGCTAAAATTGTCTAAAATCTTGGATTTTTAGTATCAATACTTCCCGAACGTCAAAGAAAATTAACCAAAATAAAGAGGAAAACATGCTTGTTTGATTGATGCTGCTTAATATATCGTCATACCCTCTACGCATTCACATTTAATTTACGTTTGTCAACGCGCGCATGCATGAGCGTTAGTAGTTGCGATAATCGTAACCCTCCATCGACGGTCGAAGACCGGAGGGTTACGAGACAACTAGTGTACAAAATAGGAGATGTTGCAATTTCGACCATTTTGGCCAAACTAGTCACCAGATTTGCCGGATTTTAACCACTTTTAAAGATCATGACACACATTTCAAGAACACAGATTTGATCTGCAATGTGTAATGACTCCGCTCATAACACTCTAAACATCATTGAGAAAATATTTTGGGGAAAAAATGACCAAAACTTACCAGAGACTGAGCGAAATTCTAACTAAACTAGGTTTACAGCACTTCGGAACCTAGCAACAATCTCGACCAATCAGCGTAAACCAAGGAAAGACAGACACCACTAACCGGCTATTCCCGCTTGCGGACTCACTGCACGGGCTTCTAGAATTCTCTCTCTAGCTTATACAAGCTAGCCCCTTCATTTGTTCCGCGGCGCGCCGTCCGTATTATCTGGGCTTATTGAGGGCGCCCTTAATTTCTTCCCCTAATGGCGCCCTCAAAAAGCCCAGCTATACGGACGGCGCGCCGCGGAACAAATGAACGGGCTAGCTTGGTCTTGACCAAGACTAAGCTAGAGAGAGAAATCTAGAAGCAGTGAGTCCGCAAGCGGGAATAGCCGGTTAGCGGTGTCTGTCTTTCCTTGGTTTACGCTGATTGGTCGAGATTGTTGCTAGGTTCCAAAGTGCTGTAAACCTCGTTTGGTTAGAATTTCGCTCAGTCTCTGGTATTAAGTTTTGGTCATTTTTTCCCCAAAATATTTTCTCAATGATGTTTAGAGTGTTATGATGAGCGGAGTCATTACACATTGCAGATCAAATCTGTGTTCTTGAAATGTGTGTCATGATCTTTAAAAGTGGTTAAAATCCGGCAAATCTGGTGACTAGTCTGGCCAAAATGGTCGAAATTGCAACATCTCCTATTTTGTACACTAGTTGTCTCGTAACCCTCCGGTCTTCGACCGTCGATGGAGGGTTACGATTATCGCAACTAGAGCGTTAGGTGCGCAGATTACGGAGGGTCGAGGATAAAACTTCAACGTTCTATTTTTTGAGTAAACCTAAGTTACAGTTTTATCACGGACACGGCCATTTCGAACAGGTGATCTGTGTTTTCATTTTAATTTGTTTATCGTTTAAATGAGGGTTTGGTAAATCTTTTTATCATGAAATTTGAACAGATATGCTTTCTGATGGTACCAAATTTGGCAATTTGGGGGGCAAATTATAAGGTAGGCCTACAACATGTAAGAAAATTTACTTTTATAAAAATAAATGGGGTCTACTGTACCATTACCTAGGCCTCTAAAAAGGCTGTATTTGAGCCACATTTATGGGGCTACCTCTTGAATAAAGCGTGGAGGTACATGTATACACCGCCACACTTTGATGGATTGCAAACACTATCCATTTTCCGATAAAAAACGCTATGTTTTTTGCAGCGAAAATTTCTTCTCATTGTACTCTTTAGTGAGTGATACACATTGCTCTTTTACACCAAAAGCCGCAAAAAAAGCAACGTCCGTTCCCAAGAAATTTAGTGTATACCGCCACGTTCACGTTCTTGCAGGCAGAGACTCCAGAAAGGTGGGTTCCTGCAGGCAGAGCCCCATAGAAAGGTGTGTCCCTGCAGGCAGAGCTATATAGAAAGATCAGTCCCTGCAGGCAGAGCTCTATAGAAAGATCAGTCCCTGCAGGCAGAGCTCTATAGAAAGATCAGTCCCTGCAGGCAGAGCTCTATAGAAAGATCAGTCCCTGCAGGCAGAGCTCTATAGAAAGATCAGTCCCTGCAGGCAGAGCTCTATAGAAAGATCAGTCCCTGCAGGCAGAGCTCTATAGAAAGATCAGTCCCTGCAGGCAGAGACCCATAGAAAGGTGGGTCCCTGCAGGTAGAGCCCTATAGATAGATGGGTCCGGCCTGCAGGCAGAGCCCCATAGAAAGATGGGTCCTTGCAGGCAGAGACTCTAGAAAGGTGGGTCCCTGCAGGCAGAACCCAATAGAAAGGTAGGTCCTTGGAGGCATAGCCCCAGAAAAAGGTGGGTCCCTGCAGGCAGAGCCCCATAGAAAGGTGTGTCTCTGCAGGCAGAGACCCATAGAAAGGTGTGTCCCTGCAGGCAGAGCTCTATAGAAAGATGGGTCCCTGCAGACGTGGCTCCATGGAAAGGTGGGTCCCTGTATAGGTGTGGCTCCATAGAAAGGTGGGTCCCTGCAGGTAGAGCTCCATAGAAAGATGGGTCCCTGCAGACGTGGCTCCATGGAAAGGTGGGTCCCTGTACATGTATATGTAGGTGTGGCTCCATAGAAAGATGGGTCCCTGCAGACGTGACCCCATAGAAAGGTGGGTCCCTGTATAGGTGTGGCTCCATAGAAAGGTGGGTCCCTGTATGGGTGTGGCTCCATAGAAAGGTGGGTCCCTGCAGGCATTGCTCCATAGAAAGATGGTGTTGGCACAGATTAACGGTGTTAAACGACAGTTGCAGCATGTGTCAAATGGTGTAGTAAAACTTGTTGTACACATAAATATCATCCAATTACTCCCAAACCACTGCAAGGTTGAGTTAAACTTGGGTTATTGGTTTATATAACTTTTCTATGACAGATGACATCTAGTGACAAAGACTTTCGATTTATGGCCACCAATGATCTGATGTCTGAATTGCAGAAGGATTCTATCAAGTTGGATGATGATAGCGAGAGGAAGGTGAGCCAAATACATTTGGATTGTTTGTACGGTGTGTTTTGTCTAAGATGCTCCGAAGTACTTGTACGGTGTTACAAACTGTTTAGTTTTGTCGTCGTTGCATTTGTTGAGAGACTAATAAGCTTGTAATGTTATCATGCTCTTCCCTTAGGCAGATTCTTTAGGCAGATTCCCCCCCCCTCAACTTCTCAACTCCTGATTGGGGGGGGGGGGGGGTTATGGGAAGGAAGGGTGGGAAGGAAGGGTGGGAAGGAAGGGTGGGAAGGAAGGGGGGAGGGTGGGAAAAAGGTGGGAAAAGGGTGGGAAAAGGGGAGTATGGAGAGGGGGGGGGGGGGAGATAACAATCTCTGGTCTTTCAAAAGGCAGCTTTTTGAAAATCTAAATGTAATGTGTAATATTGTTCCTTCTTCCACAGGTTGTCAGAATGCTGTTGAAATTGCTTGAAGATAAAAATGGAGAAGTGCAGAATCTTGCAGTTAAATGGTTGGTCGAATACTTTAACCCTAACCCTAATCCTAACCCCATCCAGTTTGTCATGCTAAAAACTGTTGGTATTCTGAGTCCAACAGAATCCACCAGTATACGGTACAATCAGGAGAAATCCTGAATCCATCAATAACCTACTAGCAAACATATGATGGGTTCTGACGAATTCAGGATACCATGCTGGCAGAACAATATTTTGCAATGTTTCTTCAAAATTCATCACCTCAAAATCCATTTTGCAGTATTGCACAATCCTGCAGTACTGCTAGGCTTAAAATCCTGAATCCATCAGATTCCACCATTTTGTTCAATATGGAGGTATCCTGAATTCCCACAAAACAGGGAATTGGATTTTGATGGATTCAAGTACGTTAGGGTTAATCATGAATTTGATGTTTATAATTTGTATTCCTGCTGGCATAAAGGTGTATTACATGTATGTCGCGTGAAATTGAGTTATATACATGGTTGAAAAGCCCACAACGTAAGCTTTCATTTGGTATATAATAGAGCTCCACAGCCCCTCTCATTCTGGAGATATGACGTGTTTACATATTGATTACTTCCTTGGAGTTCAAATTACACAACTGAGAAAACAGGCTTTAAAATAGCCGACTGTGTTGTACTACAACAGAACGATGCACACAAAATGGTATTTTTTCCCACTTTATTCGTCAAAAACAACATTGCTTTAAATGAAACCTTAAACTGTAGGTATTGAAGATGTCATTCATGACAACAAATGTAAATCACATTTTGATGAAATGTTTACCCTCTCAACGTTCAGCGGGCCATTACATGATAGTGCACAGCGCGACTTAATACACTTTTTTGTAGAGCCGGTCACATATTTCGTCAATCAGGAGTGATATGTTATAGAGGCTATGATGCAAGTTAATTTGCTTGTGTGAAACACTGTAAAGTATTCATATTATGAGATGTGTTACAGTTATCCGTTTATGTGATGAGAGAATGTTTCTTTGTTTCAGTCTTGGTCCATTGGTTTCTAAGGTGAAGGAGTATCAAGTTGAAACCATCGTGGACAACCTTTGTAACAACATGTTATCAGAGAAAGAACAGCTGCGAGATATATCAAGCATTGGTAAGCTCTGTCCCAACCCAAACTAGATTTCAAATCTATTCTTGGCTTGGATTGGTAAACATTTTTTTGTAATACCTGTTGGTATCGGTATGGTGATGATGTGAGCTGTATCGTTGCAACCCACGCATACACTGTTACGATAGCAAACTATAGGGAATTAATAAATACCTAGGAGAGTTGCTGGCTTCTGATTGGTCGAGACTCGATCACGCGGAGTGGATTATCAGGTAGTAATATCATGGGTTTCAAGAAGAAGCGAATAAATGTTCCCTGAACCAGCATTAATCAAGCATCATGTAAGCCCATGATTGGCCGAATGCAACAGTTCTACGGTAACTTGTAACAGGACGCGTCAAATCTTGATACTGCGCGCTATAAAATGTACGCGTAAAACGTTTGTATCAATACGCGCGGCATTTTTCAAAATGCGCGTGTCGTCTGCTATGTCGTCTGCTATGCACGGTGGGCATCAGTGGTCAGCTAGTCTGGTCTCAAAGTATAGGTTATAATAACAACACATATTGAAGAGACTGGATACCATGCATAAGCTAAAACATGGCCCCTAAACATGAACACAAAACGGTAGAAATATCGCCGAAAGTAAAGTCACAAAATTTGGAGCATTTTCACAATTTTTCTTGTTTAAAAGGTATTTATTAAAGGTAATAACAGTGCGAGGACCCGGTTATTACTGCGTGATAATGACCGGGTTGGGGGATGACCGCTGGTAATGGATCTGTTATTACCTAAGCAATGAAATAGCAGATGATCGGCTAGCTGTGTTTTGACAAACATGGAGGTTAATTTGTAATTAGTTTTTTTTTTCAGAATAAGTTATTCATAAATACAGCTCTTTATCTTGTTGACTTATTGACAGGATATAATTGATTGATTGTAACAGGACTGAAGACTGTGATTAATGAGCTGCCTCCCGCATCCAGTCCACTGGCTGCTAATATCTGTAAGAGTATCACAGGACGACTGACTAATGCAATTGCAAAGGTAAATTATCTTGAAGTCATAATGATTAACCCTAACCCCCTAGGCCTTACTTTGGGCTAAAGAACTGCGTACTACAGAATACTACTTAGTATTTTGTAGCATTGGGTCTCTCTGTGACTGATGATTGGGTGTGTACTGACAGAGTACAGATACTGCCAACTACAGAGTACTAATAGTGGCAATACAGGTCAGTAATACTTACCTGGCAAAAAATGCAGTAGTCCAGCCTTGACCCAATGTGTCCCAAGTGACAATTGTTGCTGTAGAGTTTAGAACACCTTACACAGCATACATGGGCCATGCACACTCAGCAAGCAGAGGGACACAATGCTTAAAAGTACTACGAGTGCAATAAGGGGTGAAGTACCAAAAACATTACTACAGGCTATTATTATTACTACACAAGTCAGTGAGAGTACTGCATACTACTTTTTACTACTAGTAGTAATAAGTGGCATTAGGTAGGGTTAGGGTTAATGGTATGTTATGTACCGTACACATGAACTGTCACTTTAACTCTTGCTCCCCCCTCCCCCCCTCCCCCCTCCCCCCCCCCCAAAAAAAAGAAAAGAAAAGAAAAGAAAAAAAAGCTGTTTTTTTTACATTGCACTCCAAATCACTCCAAGGAATGCCATATGAAACTACGGTCAACTGGGTCATGCTACGATGCCAATGTATTACACTGTAAGCAAAGACATATGGCCATTTATTAGCTATAGAAGTGCTCTTCACTGTACATGTACATACAAAGAATCATTTCAACGCACTGCAGCTGCAGCGAATTGGCATTTGCCACTGCCAAACAGTGATCTGCCCTCATAGAAGAAGGGTTAATGTCCTTTCTCTTTCACAGTAGTGATTGTTCACCCTGGTATGCTGTCATTTTAAGGAGAATTTGTATTTTGTATCATTTTCTAATGATGGTTTGGCCAACCATTGTTGGAAACATTCCCCTCCCTCTAAATACTACCCCCAAATGACATTTTGTTTGCAATTAGTAACATACACCCGAGACACAGGATTTTAAAACTTGGTTTACCATATGTCATTTTCAAAAACCAAAATAGAAAATTGTGTACAGGCAGTAAAATGACGTATTGACGTAAGACATCAATTAGCTTGTTTTGCAGACCCCGAATTTTAACTTATGATATGGTCACAAATCATTTTGCTAGCAATTTGTAGCCTGTAACTTTGGCCACAACCCCCAAAATTAGCCTGCTCGGCGGCCGGACGGCAAGGTTTTTAGCCAATTTTGCCCAGGCACCGAGCAGCGGCCGCCATTGCACCGCTGGTTTTTAGGGCATCGCTCGGTCGCCGCTGAAGTTTTTGCGCGAAGTTAAAATTCTGGCCACCCGACCGATTTTGAACTCGCCGCCCGGTGACCGACCGATCTCCCAACGGCGACCGCCCGGTCACCGAGCGTATTTTTGGTCACCGAGCGTATTTTTGGCCGCGAGTGAAAAGTAGGCAGGCGAACGAGCAATGCCCTTAACCCTAACCCCCTACCGGTAGGCCTTACTTTGGGCTAAAGAACTGCGTACTACAGAATACTACTTAGTATTTTTTAGCACTGGGTCTCTCCGAGTCTGATGATTGGGTGTGTACTGACAGAGTACAGATACTGCCAACTACAAAATACTAATAGTGGCAATACAGGTCAGTAATACTTACCTTGCAAAAAATGCAGTAGTCCAGCCTTGACCCATTGCTGTGTCCCAAGTGACAATATTTGCTGTGGAGTTTCGAACACCCTACACAGCATACATGTACATGGGCCATGCACACTCACAAGCAGAGGGACCCAATGCTAAAAAGTACTACGAGTGCAATTAGGGGTGAAGTGCCAAATACTAAAAATTACTACAGGCATTGCACACAAGTCAGTGAGAGTACTGCATACTACTTTTTACTACTAGTAGTAACAAGTAGCATTAGGTAGGGTTAGGGTTAAAACCAGCGGTGCCAGGGCGACTGCTGCTCGCTTCCTTAAAATTGGCTAATAACTCGCTGCCGGCCGTCGAGCAGACTAATTTTTGGGGTTGTGACCATAGCATTATCTATGTTGGACAAGGTTTGATTATTTAAAATCCGAATGTTTAGTATTACCGGAGCTGTAATGTATCAATCTATATTGTTATTTGTTACTTGTTCTTCTTGTTTAGCAGGAAGATGTGTCTGTCAAGTTAGAGGCTTTGGATATACTCGGAGACCTTCTAATCCGCTTTGGAGGTATGGGCATTATAATTGCTTGACCACACATACATGTGTACATGTTAATTTTGACATGAAAACAACAGATAAACCTTGTTACCAACCACATGATCAGTTCAATGACGAAAAGTCTACACTGTACTGTACAAAATAATATATTGCAATTCCTATAAACAGGTTGTGTGACTGTCATTCCGCTTCTCCACCCCTGTCCCCCAAACCAAAAAGTAACACCCTCAAAGAAGAAACTTTGACGGTCTTTCAAACAAAGTTCTTTATTTCCTTCCCTTTATTATCAGGCACGCTTTTACTGAAGTCAGGGGATAAAACAGACAGAATTACCCAATCTTTTGATACTTTTAAACCCAAACAAGAGAAAGAAAACCATAATGTGTAAAGTGTACATGTACGTAGATTATGAAAACAGACAAGTATGTATCACGCATGTACATACCGGTACCGTTACCCCTTGTCTGCTTGTACAAGGCAAGGCAAGGAAAGTCAGGTAAGACCGTCCAGTATGTACATGCACATGTACACTACATTTTGCATGTACCGGTAGCTGCTTTGTTTGATACACATAAAGTAATTCTGTACATAACTACTTGTATTATGTTTGAGCAAGCGGGCGCGAACAGAAAATTTACTGCAACTTGTTTCTTTTTATATTGAAACCCACAAGGAGAAATTTTGTATGCCCGTGTTCAGGGCCCACGTTTGTTGCTGGCTAGTATTAACCAGTTCGTGCCGGATGACGTATATAAATGCAAAGTTTCCCCCAAATTCAAAACGGATGACGCATAAACACGCCATGTTCAAGTTCGGAATTGTCTGTCAGCAGCGAGCAAGGCCGGAAATGCGTGGGTTTGCTTCCCGGGACTATCGGCCTGAACACGCTTAGGATCGAGTTTCGTTAAAAAAAATCCCGCCCCTCGGCTCGGTGATGTTAAAATAATCCTGGCGCGAAGTGGTTAAACACTTCCTGCCAGTGTTATTTTGGTGGTTTAAAACCACCCAAGAGACAGTCTGCCAATAGGAATAGGTAAACCGTTTCGGGTATTTTATAAATCTTTCTACAATACTGACATTTGATTGCAGGATTGTTGATGAGTTTCCACTCAGCAATACAGAGTGCTTTACTACCACAGCTCAACAGTCCCAGGATGGCTGTACGTAAGAGAGCCATCTTAGCACTAGGTAGGTATGGACAGGACTCGGTAGACTTATCTAGGGATGGAGTGTTTGTTCACTTAGATTAGTAGTCAGCAATGTCGGAAGAATCAGCCAGTTTGGTGTTACAACTGCGAATGTACACAACACGATTTGACCTTTTTTCTTTTGAGAAACATTTCATAGTGGGTACCGTATATGTACCAGCAAAGGTACCAAGATCGTCGTGTTCTTGAGTAACATCTTCCCCAATATCATTCGGACAGTGTCTTATGTGTCCAAACGTTTGTTTTCAAGAACAAAAGTTTCCATCGTCTTTCATCAAATTACACAACTTAGAAAACAGGCATTAATATAGCTAGCTCTGTTGTACAACAGAGCGATGCACAGCCAGCAATGTAAAATGTGACCGTCCACACGAACGGGCTGTAAGTTGCACATGATGATTTTGCAGGAGGGACTAAACCTTAGACAAATCAGTTGGTTGTCAATTTTTGTCTCGCCTGAACAAAGTTTAAAAAGAGACTATACAATCACTACATTTCTGTACGTAGTCTGTGTATGTAGTCTGTCATGTATGTGTCATTTTGGTTAGTTTAAAAAAATTCTCTAATTTGAAAACTTAGTCCAATTGCAATCAAACTTGGGTTATGCATGTAATAATGTAACCTATATATAATGGTCATGTCAAAGGCCAAGTAGTGAGGTCAACGGTAATTTGAGGTCAAAGCTAATTTGAGGTAAAAGGTTATCTGAGGTCAAGTTGTAAAAGAGGCTGGAATTGTAACATTGATCTCATTTGGAAACTCGAAGTTCAGTTGCGATCAAACTTGGGTCATAGATGCAATATGGAAACTTGCATGTGATGGTAAAATTTAAGGTCACATACTAAAATGTATAAAATGTGACCCGTTCCATTGAAATCAGGAATAAGTCTCAAAATTATGCACATGGGATATGTATATGCACATGGTGAGAAAGGGAATTTCATAAGCTTTCTAATGATACCCATAACAAGTGTGTATCTGTTTAGGTTAACGAGTTATGGTCTGATGAAGATGAAAGGTGTATATTTATTTGCCGAATCCACATTCCCAGAAAAACAGCTTTGAAATAAACAAATTGACCAAAATCATACGGGCAGCGCACAAAAATCTCCCTAATTTTCGTCTTTATTATTCGTTTTTAAATACGAACCATTATTGACAATAATCTGTGATAACTACATTTCCTAAAAATACAATGTTAAAAAAATCGACTTCGTCACGATTTTCACCCATGCGTTCACTTCAGCGGCCGATTGCGTAAAACGGCCTCAGTGACTTAATCCTGATTACGATGGAGCGGGTCACAAATAGGGTTATCACGAAAGTAGGCCATACTCGTGGTTCGAGAACCATTGTTATTTTTTCTTTGTAATCAAAAGTTTGTAATTTAATCTTTTAGTTCTAAGAAACTGAGATTGGTCATCCTTTTAGAAAATTGTGAAAACCATCAGTTTAGAATCTGATGAAACTTACGAAGTGAAAAACTCACAAATTGAGCTGCTCGTTGCGAGTACACTGACCCCATGAACCTGTGCAGACGGCTATCATTTTAAAGCTGATGTTTTACTCTTTTCAAAATTTCATTAACCTCAAATGTGTTTTAGTTTCGTGGTAAGTTAGTGGTTTGAAACATTAATGTCTCTTGTTTACATTTTAAACCACTGTAGTAGTATGTCTAGTATCGCCAATGTTTGTGATTTGATACTAGGTCATTTGGTCATGAGCAGTAGCAATAAGCTGTTTGCTGACCTAATGGAATTCCTTATGACTGAGCTGCGAGAGAATGCAAACCCATCTACAACCAGGACCTACATACAGTGCATAGGTGCAATCAGGTAGGATGATTAGCTGAGGAGTAATCACATTCTCACTCGTCACTGAAACGGGATAAGGGAATACAAATGTGGTTAGCTGGTTTTAAAGGTAGAATACACCATTTGCAGATCTCAAAAAAAAAATTAATACCGAATTATTAAGAAATATCTAACTTTTTGGAAAGTAAATAATGATTGTAGGCATCCATCAAAATGAATGCGCTAGAAATCCTGTAATTGTTCCGAAAAATTGAATTTAAAAAAAATTAATTCACGATCGCCAGACGGCTATTGCAAAAAACAAGAACAACATAATAATCACTGCCCAACGCCCGTTAAAAACGAACGCCGTTTTTTTTGCTTTCCTCGGCATCCATGATTGTAAAACTTCGAACAGGTCAGTTAAACGATATTTACTATAAAATACAACCCCCCAAATCTACCAATTCGTGATAATTCAAGCAATTACCAATGATGTATTATACCTTTAAACAAGTTTGTGGAAAGGATTGAATATCCTCTGTCCAATGGTACAGGGTTCATTATGTCATTGCCACGGATGACTGAACTAACGAGACAGTTATGAAAGGTACTGAAATCAGCACTGTGACAAGTTGGGATGAGAGACATGAGACAAAGATGCCAGCTATGCATTAACAGGAATGGTGGCCATGTGAAGGGCACAGCACCTTAAATTTGTCATGTAAAAAGTGTTCAACAAAAAGAAAGGGATCAGACAAAATTATTCATTGCCCCTGTCATCACTATTCCAATGAGTTCAAACAGCAAACAAAATTTGTCCTTAAAAATACCTGCCTGAGCTTCGTCACTCAAGTAAACAACTTGTCACAGTGCTGATTTCTGTACCTTTCATAACTATCTTGTTCAGTCATTCATAGCAATGTCATAATAAGAGAATAAATGTGTGTTCGAGAGGTTTTAATCACTCTGTTTAATACCGCTTGGAGTCTGGGTGCTGATAATTACCCGAGCCGAAGGTGAGGGTAATTATCAGCACCCAGACTCCAAGCGGTATTAAACAGAGTGATTAATACCGACCGAACACACATTTATTCCCATTCATAAATATCTTTTTTGTAAAATTTAGCCAAAAAAGTCCTAAAAATCCCGGAAAAAAGTCGCAAGTAAATTTCGTTGTTTCGCCATTCTGTGTTTCCGCCTCTGTCGCTCTACACAATACATGCAATAAAGCGTATTTACTATGAACCAGACTATTACTGCAATTGGCAACCTCGTTCCCAGGGTGTTGAGCTGTACGCGCCCAACACTACCTGCTCTTACTATTGGAGACGAGGTACGGTTGGAAATAAAGTGAGCCCTGGGGACGGGTATAATGCGACATCGCGTGACACGGTTTTGTTGCCAGCTGGTTTTAAACACTTCCAGCCATGTCTTTATCGTCCATTTAATACCGGCCACGTGACGGGTTCTCGACCAATAGGAATGCCTAAACTGTCCCATGTATTTATGAATGAACCTTATACCATTGGACAAAGGATATTCTACCATTTAGTTTCCACAAACATTTGAATTTTTCTGAAATATTCAGCAGTTTTGTGAAAATATACCTTTTGAAATAGGTATATTTTTTTGAGAGACACCCTGTATAATAAAACTGCCATAAAGATATCAATTTTGTTTGTTTTTAAAGAATCTTATGGAAATGCAGAAATGATCATTACATGGCTTTTGGCAGTAAAAGAATAATGAAGTCTATGTAGCGCATTTCATTCGGGGTAACACTAACAAAAAAGTTGTGAAATGCTACTCCCTTACATGTAGGTATGCACAATTAGCCTAATATAAAAACCACTCTTTACCCATATCTATGATACCTGCATGTATTGCAATACTTGGTTACAGTCGCCATGCTGGTCACCGAGTAGGGGAACATTTGGAGAAGATTATGCCTCTGATTGTGACATTCTGCAAGATTGATGATGATGATGAGCTGCGAGAATACTGCATCCAGGTACATGTAGCTAATAAGACCTCAGTCAAGAGATTGCAATACAGTCGAAGCCCGTTAGTGCAAAAACTAATATAACAACATTCTGGTTATTACAAACATAATATCCTCGGTCCCGGCAATACAGTGCATGTTTCTATGGGGACAAATTCACTTATAACAAAATCGGATTGTACAAAATCGGATTGTACAAAATTCCTGTTGCAACGAAAGGTTTTGGTAACCCCGTGCGTCAAAAAGCATTGTTGGCGATCCATTTATAACAAACGCTTAAAATTCCTGGCCCATGGCTTTTCATTTAGATCTAATTTTGAAAGCAGAATTAGTCATCATGGCGTTTGTCAATGGTTGATTCATCTTGCCCATGGAGACTCTATTCAGAGGATAGTGCTAATTGCTTGGACAGTGCACGATTGTTAATCGACCGCTGCGGTACGCAACAAAGGCTCGTCTTAAAAGAGTGCCGGTGACGAGTGCCAAAAACCCAAACCATGTGGGCCTCGCCAAAGGACCGTCACCCCCAATATGGAGGTCTTCGAAGCGGCCGAGGCTGGGTGCAAGAAGGGGAACATCGCACGGAAGTTTAGGATTATCCCAAGCACTTTGTGTACTGTCCTCAAGAACAAGCAAGAAAAACAAACAAACCCCAAAACTTTGGTGACGGGTTAACGGAAACTTCATAATCACACTCTCATGTTGTTGTTGTTGTTGTTGTTTCTTTGGCAGGCTTTTGAATCCTTCGTCAGACGTTGTCCAAAAGAAGTATCGCAACATGTCTTGACTGTAAGCACGTTCATTTTATTTTTCAATCTTGGGATCATCAAACCAGACGCTTTACTCAAAAATATCAATGTCCAGCTGAGCGTGCTAAGGTACATCTGAAATGCATTGTTTTTTGTCATGTCTACTAGTGCTGCAGAATTCATTGCCTTCAATAAATCAAAATTAATAAATATAAATGGGAACCCCATGGGATATTGATTTTTTCCCATTGATCCCATGGATGCTCATTGGGGATCCCATGATAAGACCATGGGAGCCCATGGGAACACTATGGGAACACCATGGGATTCTGATTTGTACACCATGGGTTAAACACCATGGGATAAAGGAAAGTTGATAGCTTCTGGTTGGTTGAAACTCAATCACGTGGGTGGGCGTTATTTGTAGGTGGGGCCTAAACACGGTACCAGGACAAAAATTACCTTTATGAATTGCTGTAAAAACTTGATCACGTGGGTGGGCGTTATTTGTAGTAACAGACCGGCTATTTCAAGAAGCGATAAATGGCCCCTGAACCAGCGTTGATCAAGCTTCATATATAAGCGAATGATTGGCCAAATAATATAATAGGTGGGGCCTAAACACGGTACCAGGACAAAATTTACCTCTATGACCCCCCCCAATTCAGACCACCGCTTGACCACATGGGCACGTCTTGGGAGATTGAAGCTTTTGACTATATAAATTATTATCACTTTAAAGAAAAACAAAACTTTGATTATCCCAGTCTTTATGGATGAAATGGGGCTTTTTAAAGTTGTTTTTATCACTTTTTTGTTTGCTATCGCTACAATTGTGATCTAAAAATGGTGACCTGGAAATGGTTTTGGCATGCTTGGTGGAGCTTATTTTAATACAGATTTATATATACAGATTAATACAGATTTATAATACAGATTTCTTTTGGGGTTTTGGTAATTTTTTGGCGGCCATTATAGAAAAAGGGGGGCAGGGGAATATATAGTCGTTCAAAGATGCTACTAAAATGAACAAGCAATTTGCAGATGCAAAAAAGGGTCGTCGCATCCACACTTTGAGAGGCTGTAACAGGGAAACCGTTGTAGGTATCAAGCTGAAACTTGATATTTCTTCGCTTGGTATACCAAGGTATTTAAAAAAAAAAATCCAGGCAAAACTGAGTCTGTTCATGTGGGAGATACCCTGATTTTGTGTGATTTGACACGGAATGACCCATTAACAGTGTGATGACCCAGTCTTCACTGCGTGATAACGGACGGGGTTGAGGGATGGCCGCTGTTAATGGACCTCGCTGAATAGCCATTAACAGCAGCCATCCCCCAACCCAGTTCGTTATCACGCTGTGAAGACTGGGTCTTTATTCTGTTATTCCCAAATTAAAAAATGCAAAGCCATAGTTTCACTTTGTCTTCAGGAATAGCAATTTCGAGCCAATATATTAGTGAGCCATCAGCAAGGAGTGGTTAATTGACCCGTAATACTTCCTATTGTTTCAGATCATTGAGTTGTGTCTACAGTATATCTGCTATGATCCAAACTATAACTATGAGAGTGATGAGGATGACGATGCAATGGATGCAGATGCTGATGATGAAGAAGAGGGGTAAGACCAGGAAGGGGCCATGCACGCCGTAAGGGCTTCGGACTACGCGCTTGCTTTTTCTATTTCAAAAAGCCAGCACCTCCTGCCAAAAATGTGTTTTAGCGGGCCCGTGTAAAAAAAAGGAGAAAAACGGATTTTACATAAAGGACAATCTTCTATTTTGTCAACAGAGAAGCAGATGTTCAATTTTGAACCTCCATAAGTCAAGTTTTGAACATAAGGTTAAAATTCACTTGTAGGGATTTTGCACCACTCGGTGGTATGCATTGTACTAGCATAAGTTCTGTATGGTGTTTGGCATTCTTCACTAACAATTGTCTGTATGTAGGGAGTCTGACGATGAATACAGTGATGACGATGACATGAGTTGGAAGGTACGACGATCTGCAGCAAAATGCTTGGAGGCAATCGTGGGCTCCAGACATGAAATGCTGAATGAGTTTTATCGTTCAGTCTCGCCAGCTCTTGTTTCAAGATTTAAAGGTATGTTTGTGTATGGAGTCTATGATGAACATGTCTAATCATATCTCATTTTACTACAGTTAACATTTGCTCAATATCGACTGAGTGAAAGCATTGATTTATATATTTTGCAGAGCGTGAGGAAAATGTGAAGGCGGATATTTTCCATGCCTTCATAACCCTGCTGAAGCAGACCAAGCCAATTGTGACGGGATTTTATGATCCAGACTCCATGGAACATGAGGACGGGTTAGTTTGAGTCTCGGTGTATTAAAGATGTCATTTAAGACAACAAATGAAAATCTATTTTGGACAAAAATATTGACCCTATTAACTTTAACAGGCCTTTCCTCATAAATGCATAGCGCGACTTATGTCACCTTTTCCTGTAGCGGGTCACATATAAGAATAAAACATTATTATTATTATTACATGTATTTCAATACTGCCTCGTTTGCGGGTCTACTGGAGGCTGAGCAATTTGCCTGTTCTGGACAAACACATTTTGAGCCGGCACTGCACTAGTACTTTAAAATCAAGTGAATTGAGGAATTACTTTTGCATGGATATTTGGTAAAAATGGCTATTGGAAAGTAATGTTTGCACGTACTCTTTCTCTTTATTCGTGTCGTTTTTTCGATCCCTGCTCAGGCCAATATCAATGTTGAGGCTGCAAGTTCCAGACATCGTTCGTGCCTTGCATAAACAGATGAGAGAGAAGAGTATTAAAACTCGTCAAGGTTGTTTCTCATTACTGACTGAGTTGATCAGCGTATCACCGGGAGCGTTGGCTGAACACATCCCAGCCATCATACCTGGCATTCAATTCTCATTGGGGTAAGAAACTCGACTCGTTAGTCATTTACCTATTGAGACTTTAGTTGATTTGATGAGCCGATACTACCCTGCGACGCGCCGCCATCTTTTTTATACACCAACACAACTAACTACGATGTTCGGTAGTCGCTTGTATTTCGTGTACATGTATACCCCCAAGCTGTTTTGGTTTTACGGCTTTATATGTCCACACAGCCCTTTATCATAGGTCAGAGACCTAGAAACCAGCTGGTGTTGTTGAATAAGGCAAGACAACAATAGCACGATTTATTGCTTGGGAAGGTCTCGCGGTGAAATCCAGACCACAAAAAGCTGCGACGACGTGCCGCCATATTGTTTATACACCAAATACTACGTACTATTTTCGATAGTCGCTCGTATTTCGTGTATACCCCCAAGCTGTTTTAGTTTTACGGCTTTATATGTTCACACATTATTCGGCATGCTTTGAACTAGGAATACATGTAACATGAGATTTTTTTGACCTTTGATGAAAAAGTTATTGCTTTTTTACGGCGAAGCGACTATCAGAAATAGTAGGGTGGCACGTCGGAGGGTTAAATGGTCATGTTCATTTGCCGAGTTGTAATTTGAATTGCGCCCCAAATCAGCATTCGGGGCGTATTCTCATTCAGCCGATTGCAGCTACACACATGAGTAACGCACTGAACCAAAGAATAGTAGCACCCACACGCATGCGTGGGTCAGGCCAATGCTTTTGTGTACCATTCACATTACAAACGCAAATTGTCAAAGATGACCTTTTATTGTATTTTATTTTTCCTAAAAATGGCAGCATGCCAGGAGGAATAATGTCACAGTGTCATTGATATCTTGTCTATATACGTATATTTTTCACTTTTTGGATCTATAGCTACAAATGATGTACATTAGCTTGAAGGTGATTACTGATTGTGTCAAATGAAATCTTAAGGTCAGTCTTATCATTCCCACTGAGGTTGCTCTGCCCTTGAGATGAGTTTCACAAAATAAATCCAGACATAATTCATACACTTCTTATATATTTTATTGACATAATTTTATATTATAATTAACTGGACAGTTAAACAGGGGGCCCTATGGGGACTGGTCATGGAGGGTTGACCAGACACTCGGTGCATTTGTCCCCTCATCACCCGGAGGTATGTGGACCTGTGAAAATACCGGCGGGGCCCGGGCCCTTAAACTGCAAGGGAAACGGCCGGCCTTGCGGGACCCATTTAGACAGGGTGCCGTGTGTCTGGGGGATCCTCCGTAGCTCGCCTTCCATGGGATTCTCCTGGAAAACTGCCTAGAATTCGTTACACTTCTATACAATAGTTCTTTCATTCTTTTGAAACGTTCTCATTCTTTTCCTTTGTGATAATTGTTCTGTTCCGACTTCAAGTTTTTATATTCTCCACAGTTCACTGGATTGTTTTTTATTACTACCTATTGTCTTATATTTGTACACATTCCCCGATGTGAATATGGCCACTGATGCCGGCACGGCGTTAAACCCTAAACTCACTCACTCACTCACTCATTCCCCCTGTACAGGGACAAGAACAGCAGTTCCAACATGAAGATCGATACGTTATCATTTCTGAATTGTCTGATGATCAACCATAGTCCACAGGCCTTTCACCCCCATATGGCCGTCATTGTGCCCGTAAGTTCCTTCATTTACTCCTCCATGTGTCTCCTGGTTGGGACACAGCATTGTTTGTATTTAGTTAAAGGGACAATATACTATATGTCGGTTCTGCATTTTGATCGTTGGAAGCAGCAAAAGTACTCTAAATATAAAGAAAGGTGCTTGACAAACAACCTGATGAAGTTTTTAGCTCTGTGGATGCTGCATATTCCGAGAAAACAATATTCTAAGATTTCAATTTCAATTTCAATTTTGCCGAGTCACAGTTGCACATTATGCGTTCAGGGTAAGGATGTGAATCTACGTTTAATTTTGTAAACGTTTAGCAAACTTTTCCCGTAACGTTTAAACGTTTAAACGTTTATTGAAAACTTTAAAAGGCTGCCGCCTGTCCCGGTCTATTTGCGTAACTGCGGTCGCGTTTGTTTGTATACATTGTGTACACTTACCACCATTCTTTTCTATGCTCTTTGAAGGCTAAACATTTCAAGAAGCATCACCTGCAAGTTCTGTCAAATCAAGTGTCACTTCAAGGAATGTCCAGACTAGCCTTAGGAAGATCGTTTATTTATTTATGTTTTAGCTACGATTTAAAAAAAAAATAAACTGCCTTCAAATAAAAAAAACCGTTACCCTCACAAATTTCGTGATAGCTGCAGCATTCCAGCGAGTACTGTCGGTATACCGGTATTTTCCTACAGCCAGGCCATGAGAACAAAAACCCAATCATTCATAACTTTTCCCCATTAGACTTCTGGCTACGCGCCTTGCACTACGGGCAGGGGAGCCTCGCTACTTGGCAACAGTATTTCCTCCAAGCAACAGGGTTTGGGGTGTCACAGTACCAATGCACCTAAACATTTCAATTGAGACTACTTGAGCAGAGAAGGAACCGCAACCAATGGCATTTTATTTACTGGCATTAAACGCATTGGCGGACGTCCTCAAAGTTCGGTGACCTACATTGTGCACGTTGTGCCGCGGCCCTGAAGTTCGGTGACCTAGTACATTTATCTACTGAACGCCACGTCCTCAAAGTTCGGTCACCTTGTAGATAGGTTTGTATCAAACAAGAGATATAATGTATCAATTTGGACAATGGGGCTGTCAATCATTCTCTGGAGCCTGGAGAAATATTCTTTTAGGGGCCGAGATTTTTTTAAGACTGGGGAAACCTTAAACTGTATCCGAAAAATAAGAGAAACAGATTTTCCAGCAAATGATAGCAACATTTTAACAATTTTCTTAAATAAGTATACAATTCTTTTCGAACCACAATATTTTTCATGGGGGAGATGTTGCAGAATCGTCAATGATGATTAAATAGTCGACATCAATTTGGATAGAAATAAATACAGGGTTTGGACTCGGAAACTATAACTTTGTGTTTATTACTTGCTACAACAAAACACCGAGATAAATGGCGAAAACTCTACATTTATATCACTCTTCAAAAACTAATTTTAAAGTTTACACATCCCTATTCCACAAGTATTCTGATATGTCACTCCTAGCGGAACCCGTTCTACGATCTAAAGAATATTTTATCCATCGAATTGATTTTTTTAAGGGAACGGTGGTGTTTGCACTTGCAGCCCAAGCGGATCTTGAAGAGCGACACAGATACATTGTTTTAAATAACGCATTGGTTTGATTACTGCAAAACACGCCGACTGGTGATTTTAGCAAATTTAAGTTCCAACTTCACAGAAAAAAAAAGAAATACGAGAGACTCAGAATTGTTTGAAAACTTAGTAGTTTAATCTGAACAGCCCTCGGAGATAAACGGCGTCCACGCCGTGTTTATTTATTTCCCAGCAGCGGCGTAGTGAAAACATCAAACACATGTGTACATGTGTTTGATGTTTTCAATACGCCGCTGCTGGGAAAAAAAATAAACACGGCGTGGACGGTGTATGTATATACACTGTATAATCATCATCATGGGCACAATAGATACCGGTAGCTGCTGGTCATTGAGAAAAGTATCCGATTAAACTTCTTGGAACGTGACCAAGTACTACAGGCATTACAAATGCTTTGTAAAATAAATAGATGTTTGAAAAAAGTAAATTCTTCGTGAATAAAACTTGAAGGTATGGCGTAAATGGAAGATCCATTTATTTTTTATTCGAGTTCCGTTTAAACGTTTAAAAAAAATTCTAAACGGATTTGATTTTGTTTACGTTTACACGTTTAAACGTTTAAACGTCACATCCTTAGTTCAGGGCACGTTCTCAGCCAGTAGATTGCAGCTACTCGTGTGTTACGCACTGAACAGACCAATAGTAGCGCCAATGCATGCGCCGCGCGTCGTTTAAACACTTGCGCGCACTATTTGCAGAAATGTCCTAAAGTGTGTCTTTGAGACGTATAATTATTTGGAAATGGCATTTTTTTGTCATTTTTTTTCAAATGGCAGCATGCCAGACGGAATAATTTCCTAGGGAGTTTAGGATCATTAGGCCAAATATCTTAACAACAAGTAAGGTTTTCCACAGTATTTTGGTTGGCTACTTTTTGGATAGCTGCAAAAGGTACATATGTATATTGCCCCTTTAAATACATTTCAGGTTGAAACCTGTGGTATACATTTTACAATTATTGACTGCTGTGATTTTAACACTCGATATGCATAGCATCTAAGGCAAAGCCGATAGTGCTGTGCAGGTTCTACAAGAGGTAAAGTGTTGTCTGTGCATTTGTATAGACTGGGCACGTGGCCGACTCGTGTACCTACATGTACGCAATTTTCACCTACACTGTTGACTATAGTAAACTATAGGATCATTCCATGTCAAATCAACTGAAAAAACGAATACAATTTACAAACAAATAAAATTGCACTAACACCGCTGGTTGGATGCCGCTATAACTGTTAATGTCGGCTTTCTCACCCAACATAACCATATAAAACAAATCTGAACTAACTTGAAGGGGGTGGGGTGTAACTCATTGGGTGATCTGACACGGAATGACCCTAGCCTATATACACGTTGTGGGAACAGTGAATGGCAGATGATGCTGTTTAGAACACGTGTTTTGTCTGAATGTTTTTTACTAATTGGCACGATATGACAAAACAATGTTGCCTGCTGTATGTGGGATCTGACGCTTTTAGGGGGACGCATAGCACCCTCGCCATCTCACATCACAGCAGTCAAAAACTGTTGCATGTTGCTGGTTATTACTGATACACCATTGGTAATTGTTTGATTTATCATGAATGGGTGGATTTGGGGGGTTGTATTTTAGAGTAAATATTGTTTAACTGACCTGTCCAAAATTTTACAATCATAGATGCTGAGAAAAGCTAGAAAAACGGCGTTCGTTTTCAACCGGCGCCGGGCAGTTTTTTTTATGTTGTTCTTGTTTTTTTTCGTAATCGCCGTCCGGCGATTTTGTAATCGCCGTCCGGCGATTGTTAATTTTTTCTATTAAATTCAATTTTGTTAGAACAAGTACTGGATATCTAGCACAATCATTTTGCTGGATGCCTAGAAACATTATTAACTTTCAAATAAGTAAGATATTTCTTAATAATTCGGTAGTAAATTTTTTCGATATCTGCAAATGGTGTATACTACCTGTAAATATGACTTTAGAAGTAGAGTTGAAATTTTAACATTTGTATTAGCTAATGTATATGATTAGATGATGGTGTTGTATTACTTTTCTTTGATTGTATACAGCCAGTGGTTGCAGCAGTTGGTGATTCCTTCTACAAGATAACATCTGAAGCTCTCTTAGTCACACAGACTATTGTCAAAGTCATCAAACCACTCAGTAAGTTGCTTATCTCTACAGACTAACAAATTATAGTGGTGGTTTAACAAGTTCGCGCCGGAGGACGTATACATGCAAAGTTTTCTTCAGATTCAAATCGGATGACACACAAACACATTACGAGCAAGGCCTCAAATGCCTGTCAGCAGTGAGCAATGCGTGGGTGTGCTTCCTGGTACCATCGGCCTGAACCCGCCTCGGATCGATTTTCGTTAAAAATAATCTCGCGCTTCCGCTCGGTGATGTTGAAATAATCCCGGCCCGAACTGGTTAAACTTAACAAACGGGTTTCAAAGTATAAAGTAAGCAATTTCTGTCATACAGAAAAGAAAGAAAATCCAACATGAAAATCAATAATTTGTGTCATCCAAACACTGTTCAGAATACAATTACTTTTCTTAAATTCTTATCAAAAAAATCTCCAAGACCATGTCTTGTAAACCTGTGTGGTTTTATTGTTTGAATTGATATTTACCCGTCGTTCGCTAAACTTTAGTAAATGCTAGGTGGCAAACTAGCGTTTACTGAGCTTTAGCCCTTACTGGCTAAATATCAAAGTTACACAGTCAGTGCAAACACACAATCTACACACATGCACTGCACTGCCAATTGACAGATGTTGTCATCCAGTCGAAGGGAATCCCCACTGATTTCTCCTTGGGAATGTTAAACTAATCCCGGCACGAATTGGTTAACCAAGGCAAAAATATTCTAAATTGTACATTACCTTTTGGGGGAAAAACTGCATGCTAACTGCCGTGAGTAGGCCACTCGGTAATCCTATACTCATTCTATGTACAGTAGTTAACCTATGACCAGCACCCTTAGTTAAAGGTAGGATACACCATTTGCAGATATCAACAATATTTACTACCGAATTATTAAGAAATATCTAAATAATGATTCTAGGCCAGACGGCGATCGCGAAAAAACAAAAATAACATAAGAATAATGTAACTGCTCAATGCCGGTTGAAAACAAACGCTGTTTTTTGTGCTTTTGTCGGCATCAATTACTGTAAAACTTCGAACAGCTCAGTTAAACGGTATTTACTATATACAAATACAACCCCCCAAATCTCCCATTCATGACAATTTAAGCAATTACCAATGGTGTATCCTACATAACCTTTGTGGCATTTATACATGGCTCATTCTGTGTCGAATCAAACACTTTTTGCATCAATCTCACAGATTTTCTATAAATTTGCTGGAATTGTTCAGCCATATGAACAAACTCTAAACCCAAATTTGAGTGTTTCGTAAAAGAACTGCCAACATCGCAGTGAGTAAAGGTACAACTGATGGAATCTACATCCTAAAAGGTGTGGCGGAATTGCACTACGCAGAAATCGAGTGCTGATACACTGAATACCTGATACTGATATACTGATATACTGAAGACCTGGCGCTGATATACCGAAGACCTGGCGCTGATATACCGAAGACCTGGCGCTGATATACCGAAGACCTTGGCGCTGATATACCGAAGACCTGGCGCTGATATACCGAAGGCCTGGCGCTGATATACCGAAGGCCTGGCGCTGATATACCGAAGACCTGGCGCTGATATACCGAAGACCTGGTGCTCAACATACCGCTCGGCACCAATACCTCGTGTCACATCTTTCAAGTACCTGGGTAAAGGTACAGCTTGCTCAGGCACTAGTCATATCAAGGGTACTGTATGGTGCGACCATCCTGTTATTAAATGCAGCTGACATCAAACGTCTTGACAGCTTTGGCTGAACCATCTGGTGTCACCTGCTCAACATTCAAGTTGCAAGATTATTTGGACATTAACCAGGCCCAGGCGTAGGAATATTTTTCACGATCCGAAACAGGTTCATTCCGGTATCTGTGGGTAGCACACCCTGATATTTCTAGCCTCGCTTGGTGCCGGTCGCTCATGCATATAACCGGAAGTCACTATAAACTTGTGTAGCGGTTCTTGTTCTATTTTTCAAGGCACTTTATAGGTAACCTAACCCGGTTTTCCCTCAGCCTTGCTCTATGATTAAAATATTCCACAAGAACATTTGGCGAATTCAATAGCTGGATTCCAAACCACAGACCTTTTGATCCATAGCTCACCTCTCTACCAACTAGTCCATTGTCAAATTTGTTGAGGACAGCTCTTCTTTACAGTTCTTAAAGGGAAACTCCACCCATAGTTTATAATTACTTAATGTTAAAGAGTGTCAATTGCCATTGTGACTTGATTTTTATTTCATTTTTATCGGTTTCCGTAATCATATAAAACAGGGATTTTCTCGCACTGCGCTCACCGTCATGCGAGCCGCCATTTTGTTCTGGTTTATCGGTACATCCGAGATATTGTGACGTAGTGTCTGCACCATCAGTACGCGAAACCCGATCGATAGCGGCCCTCCACACGCAAGGAATGCAAGTGAACCCTTTTGTGTACGGCATAGCGTATACATAATGTGTACTGTATGTGAAAGTGGGCTCAAAATCATACGGGGAAGGACCTGATGCCATAATTACTAGCTCACAGAATTTCTATTCTTCTCAGAATGTACTCGCAATAGTCGGGCGCCGTACAACAAACGTCTGCATAATGTAGTTGGCCGCGTCAAAGTGGGATACCAGTGGGAACAACATGCAATAAAGCGATGTGCATTGAGGTGCAGACACTACGTCATAATTTCCCGGGCGAGGCGGGAAATTTAAACAATATATCACCGCGCCCCTGTACTCCTGAATGGCAAGAAATCGTGAATATAATAAGCGCTGTGTCGTTCTCGATAACAAATCAAAACAAGTTCTCTGCGGAGTCAGTATGTTACCATATATTCTTTTAAAAAATAAATTGCGAACTGCTGCACGGGTTGATATTAAGTGTCTTCCGATATTTCCGGCTTTGCTTGTGACGTATTTATCCGCCATCAATTTTGAATTCTGGAAAAAACTTTGCGTGTATACACAGCATTCGACGAGAACTGGTTATTTAAACAGACATTTGCTTCAATTATATATGGTCATAACTAAATAGTTGTGGACTTCACAATGATATTGAACACAATTGCTGTCTATTGTTAATTAAACAAACACATGGAACAGAATTCATGTCAAAGAATGGATACTCTATAGTTCACACTGCGACATTGTGCGGTGCCGTCAATAAGCTACACTGGCCGTGCACTTGCATTGTAGCCTCATTGTAATCGGTCTTTTTTTATTCCCATTCGCATTAACAGTGGGGGACTTGATTTTACATAGGCTAATAGCTTCGGAATAAGCCAATACCAGCCTCGCCCGATTTTCTTGATGGTATTGGTGTGTTCCTCAACCATTACCCTTTATATATTTCTAACTGAATGTTGCTTTTGACTTATTGATTGTGTTCAGATACAGAGACCACCTTTGACTACAGTGCCTATGTGTTGGACCTTTATAACTGCACATTAATGAGACTCAAGGCGGCTGACATTGATCAAGAGGTCAAAGAAAGAGCTATTTCATGCATGTAAGTACCATTGACATCATGTATGACTGGTGCTTCACCAGTTCGCGCCATTTTTTAAATTTGTTTTATTTACCGGACTTAGGCTTAGGATTATTTTTCACGAAAACATCAGGCCCAGCAGGCCCAGGCCGGCAGTCCGTGGGCAGCACACCCACACATGCCAGCCGCGAGCCGGTCGCTGACAGATTGTTTTGGCCTCCGTTGCGAACTGGTTAAAGGAACTATAGGTTCTGAGTTGGATGCAATGTGAGTGTATGCACAAGAACATAAATGCTCTTATTTGAGTGGATGTTTCAGTAGAGTAAAGCCATGGTGACTGACAGTACATTTTTACAACCTACAGGCAAATAATTCTGGTCTAGACCCAACCACTCTATTAAACATTAGTCAGTTTTGCACAAGCAATAGATGTGCCAAACACATTTTGCAATACAAATCCATCAATCTGTCCTGTCCTCAGCTTAAAAGGGCACTTCATGTACCATGACTAAACACAACATAACAAAAACGCACAAAAATGCTACATCAAAATAAAAGTTTCTCTTCAACTTCCAAACTGAACAGATTGACGATGCGAAATTGTGTACGTTTTTTAAATGTTTAGCAAAACCAGTAAGCACCATTTAAATGTCAACATACACTTCACAAAAGCTAATACATGTACCTTCGACTTGTTTCGACTCGGGCACGTTAACAAAATAAACATACTTTTATCAGGGTTTCGCTTTAGCGGTCGCCCGGTCGCCAAATGCGCCCCAAAACAGCCACGGACGACTCAAAACACTTCCCTCGGTCGTCCGGCCGGCGATTTAAAATATTGAATACATTACATGTGATTTCCCAGATCAACTGTTTACCAGTACAGCAGTACCTTAACACAACACGCACGTGCATTGCAGAGATAGGATCGTGTCATTCCTGTACATAGATTCGCGATGTTCATGGCCGGCTAGCTACAGCTAGCACATACATTGGCGCGCATGGCCGGCGCAGCGCGGCACACATACATGTACAGTCATGTACATGTACCGGTACATGCACATGTTGAGTACATGTATACCGCAAGCGTACGTAAAAAAAACCAGTACCTTTATAGTAAATGTACATGTACTTTGAGTACTGTAGTTTAGGTTTTTCCATGACACAAAATCAATGGACATCGTTGCGGTTCGCGTTACAAATCAAACTGAAGAAATTACTTCTCCTGCGGAATTTTTAAGGAGCGCTCCGCTGTTTTTGCCCCAATATGCCCTGATAAATGAACAACTAAAGGCTTTCGGTGCGGTACGGTTTATGCTTGTGTTTTTCGTGTGGTGTGTTGGTCAGCTCGGCGTCCATTGTATGAAAGATTTAGGCCAACATTCTCCGGTTTTTTTCCAAACAGTTTTCAACCTTAAACCTTTAAAGTTTAATATGCTTTTACAATAACTCGGCCAGTTTTGTTGTCACAGGCAAGGTTTAGTTTTGATAGCTTTTGTGGCGGATGCAAATCAAATCTTCCCGCAAGATCAGCGATTACAACAAGCAGTGGGCTGTATAGTGCCGTGCCGCGTTACGGCAATTTTCCCGCACGCGCGCGCTTTCGTTACCGGAAGGTCGGACAATGCAGTTGGCGTTGCGTAACCTCGGTGGAAAACACAGATATGGCATATGCACACGTGGGCCACTAAAAATGCTTGCGGGCCACTGAAAACTCTAATTAGGTAGCCCGGCGGGCCACTGAAAAAAAAAGGTTAAGGGCGAAGCACCAATATTAATTATGAATTATTAAGTGAGAAAACTATTTCAATTGCTCTACTTGTAAAAATATTATCACTATTTAAATGAAACCCCCCAATAATTAGGTTCTTCCATAAATATCAAGAAGTGTCGTTACAAAATTGTCTTCGAACATCACCAAAACCTGAGTTTAAAAGTAACAAATATGTTCAAAATCTTTTTGAAGGCCCGTCTTTAAACAAAAGCTGGATTTTATAAAATCCAGCTTTTGTTTAAAGACGGGCCTTCAAAAGCCTTTTATAAGCTGTTAAAAGGACTGATAAGTTTGCAGAGGCTTTTCAATTTTTTCATTTTTGGACGAAACTGATTTTAGGGTGATTTCTTCATGCCATTTATAACATTACTACTTGGTTGAATACTATTTTCAACACCCTAGGGGTCAGGTCCTGTGTAATCTTGGAGATCATCTTCAAGAAGAGTTGAGCACCTGTCTTCCAATCTTCTTGGATCGTCTGAAGAATGAGATAACACGGCTGACCACTGTCAAGGCCTTGACAATGATTGCTGGCTCACCACTCAAGATTGACATCAAACCAATATTGGTAAGCATTTTTGTCAAATAGTGCAGTTCATTGCTGTGTGCACATTGGCTTAATGACACTGGAAATGAAGTCAGTGACTATGAACATAGTCAGCTGTAGATGTGACTTTGTACTCTGTGAGTACTCAGGAAGAACACATTGCAGACATATACACTGGTTTGCCTGTGCTACAGCTTATTTGTGCCTCAGTCACACTGGATCGTGCGATTTGTGAACCAATTGGCATTGTTTGCTACCATCTTCATTAGCGGTCGCATCCTGCGATTGCTCTTTATTTAGAACTGGTGTCAGGTCATCGGACGATTGGTGATACTATTGTACCGATTGTACGAATAATCGCGGCGGCTGGCGACCGCTCGCACGATCGATTGTGAAATCAGATGAAAGGTGGCACCACAGGTGGCATGACCAATCGTGCGACTGCGTGACCCGCGATCATTCATGACTGGTGGTGCGACCATGTATGACCTATCTGCGACCTCTTACGATTTTGAATTGCTGGTCAGCAGTTTTTAACATGATCATTGACCTTGCTGCGACTGATTTTGCTCTGGTGATCACCCACAACCTCTGTGACCAGTTGCACACTCTTTCTACGATTTGCTTGCGATTTAAATAATATTTTTTTGTCACGGCTATTTTTTTTGTCATCTGGTAACAGGCCTGGTTTGACTTGGTCTTTAGGTGCCAGTTGATGGCTAAATGTGAACAAACTTGAGGTGTATTTGTGTTTAAGGAATGCACCTTCTGTTAAAGAGTCCTTTCACCCTAATTCCTAGACCATCTGGCTAAGAACCATCCTCAATACTGCAAAATCCCCCAATTGCCACCATGTAAAAAAATTAGATTCGGCCTCAATCCTCACAAATCATCAATTATTTCTTGAATTTGTTCAGTAGAAGGTGACCATTGCCTTAATCCTCCAACTGTCGCTGTTTTCCTGTGGTAAAGTTCCTGTGGTAATAATGTCCCAAAAAAACAAAGAAATCTGTGTGGTAATATCCTGTGGTACTGTCCTGTGGTATTTTGTGTGGACATTTTGGTAAGGGCAGTGCCAATGACATTCAGAAGCAGTGCCGGGGATGTCTAACATAACGCTGGCCTCATTTACAATGAATGCATGGATTGCATGGGTGAACATAACCAATTTGGCACAATGCATCCTCCAAAATTAACCACCACCTTTTGCCATTAACCAGTTTGCGCCGGGATTATTTTAACATCACCAAGCCGACGCGCGGGATTATTTTTAACGAAACTCGATCCGAAGTAGGTTCAGGCCGCCAGTACCAGGAAGAACACCCACGCATTTTCGGCCTTGCTCGCTGCTGACAAACATTTTCGGCCTTGCTCGTGGTGTGCGTCATCCGTTTTGAATCTGGGGAAAACTTTGCGTTTATATACGTCACCCGGCGCGAACTGGTTAACCCTCAATCCTCGTAAATCTTCACAAACCACCCGGGGGATTGGAGAGGGTTAGGGTTTGTCACAGCTGAGGGAATAAATTTCCAAAAAGTCCAGAATCTATGAAACTAGTTGCTGTATTGTAGAAACTCTCTGCTAGTCTTACTCTTTGTGTCTTGCAGGTGAAGGGAGTCCCAATCCTTGCTTCTTTCTTGCGTAAAAACCACAGGGCACTCAAGTTGTCCACTCTCACAGCCTTGGATATCCTGCTCAAAAATTATGGTAAGTCCTCTCAACTACATCTTTTGTTCTCATGCGTATGTATGACCCCTGTAGTAGTATAAAGAGACGGGTCCAAGTGGGTTAGCCAGGTCAGAGCATGATCTGTCATTAGATAGATTTCATTGATGTTCCAAGGGTAACTCTCTCAGCATGCAATTACTCACGGTATCTGAGATGGTGTGATCTCAAACTTCCACTTCAAGAGATGATGTTAAATACCTGGCATGGAAGGTGTGATTCATATGTGACCCGCTCCATCGTAATCAGGAATAAGTCGCTGGGGCCGTTTTACGCAATCGTTCGTTGAAGTGAACGCATGGGTGAAAATCGTGACCAAGTCGTTTTTCTGAACATTGTATTTTTAGGAAGTGTAGTTATCACAGATTATTGTCATTAATGTCTTGTATGTAAAAACGATCAATAACAATGAAAATGAAGAGGATTTGTGTGCGCTGTCCGTATGATTTTGGTAAATTTTGTTTATTTCAAAGCTGTTTTTCTCGGAATGTGGATTCGGCAAATAAATATACACCTGTCATCTTCATCAGACCATAACTCGTTAAGCTAAGAAGATACACACTTGTGATGGGTATCATTAGAAAGATTATGAAATTCCCTTTCTCACCCTGTGCATATCTCAATTTTAAGACTTATTCCTGATTTTGAAGGAGCGGGTCACATATGTCGGGTGGTCTACTGTCGCCTGCCAAAATTGGAAACATGGAGGCTCCATGGTACAATTTAAGAACCTGCACTCACTCATTGATGGCAAAAAAACACTGTCCCAGAGACTGGGCCAGGCCTCCTTTGTGTCAAATCCAGTGTCATTCTTTGTGCTGTCAGAGACCCAAAAAGGTTTGCGAGATTTTAGTGGCAGCTTCCGGAACTGAAGAATTGATTTCAAGTTGTTCTCGATTCTTGATTCTTACCAGGATCATCCCTGACAATGCCAATGGTGGATGGAATCCTGACCGAATTGCCTCCTCTCATCAGTGACAGTGACCTCCATATTTCACAGTTGACCCTTCACCTCTTGACCTCTGTGTGTCAAGTACACCCATCCAGCTCTGCGAAGACCAGAGATGCCATCTTGCCTGCTATTCTCTCGCTGATCAAATCACCACTCCTCCAAGGTCATACTTTTCTTCTCTTCTGTAGTGTTGACCATCTAAAAATTAATGGCTAGTGTGAAATGAACTAGCTTATATGTGACCCAGCACGAGTAAATGAGACACTTTGAGGCAAAAATTGAGATTTTGATTTCATCATTTAAAGCTTGTTTAGCTTTAAATGATGAAATCAAAATCTCAATTTTTATTTTTGCCTCAAAGTGTCTCATTTACTCGTGCTGGGTCACATATTGGTAAATTGCTCTTAATAGCAATGAATATTTAAAGCATCTCTGTCAGTATAGGGCATGTTCTGGTGTGCAATGATACTTTGGTAATTGGTCATAAAATGGAGGGGCAGGAATTGAGCCATTCTTACTTTGTTCTCGTAGTAAGCAAAACATGCACTGATTACTGACTAGCAACAGTTGTGGAGTACATGTACAATCACACCCGGATGGTTAAGTCTGACTATTTACATTGTAGGTGGCGCTCTTCATGCAATGTTAGAGTTCTTCCAGTCACTGGTAGCTACTACCACTCCTGGCTTGGGATTCCAAGATCTGTTACAGATGTTATCACTTCCCATCTACAGGCCCTCAGATACCCAGTCTCCATCCTATGCAGTTCACAAGCAGGTAGGGCTACAGTCTCGCATTTTGTTTAGACCAATTAAATTGTCACTTTCCAAGACAATGGTCTACTATGGCAAATTTTACACAAGAATGTACATGGCTGAAAAAATTAAATGAATTTGTATGAATTCTTCAGAACTACAATCATCACAATCCAATATGTGACCTGTCATCACAAAATGAGCGTAAAGTCGGCAAAATCCAAAATTGAGATATGGGCATTTCTAAATTCTGTGAAAACATAGCTTTCCAATGGTATATAACACTTGGAGGTTTGATACTCAATATTTTTTTAATTGTTATTTTTTAGTCTTAATACAGAGATTATGAGAAAACGGGCATTTCTTGCGAGAAATTGTGTGAAAGGCATAGAAAGGCATAGTCAAAATTGTCTCAAAAACTAATTATGTTTTTATCTGATCGTCCTCAAAAATTGGGAATTGATTGTTGGGAATTTAATCTTAAAAAAACCCCATATAATCTTAAAATCGACCACCCCTTCAAATTTTGACTTTGACTGGCCATACTGGGAAATCACTCCGTGCGACTTTACGCTCATTTTGTGATGACAGGTCAAATATGTGGTATCAAATGAAAGAATAGCGGCAGGGCCCGGGCCCTTAAACTGCAAGGGAAACGACCGGCCTTTCGGGACCCATTTAGACAGGGTCCCTGTGTGTCTGGGGGATCCTCGGTGGCCCGCCTCCCACAAGATTCTCCTGGAAAACTGCCTAGAATTAGTTTATCGTTAAACTTCTATACAATGGTTCTTCCATTCTTTTGATACGTTCTCCAAGTTTTATATATTCTCCACAGTTCACTTGATTGTTTTTTATTACTAACTATTGTCTTATATTTGTTCACATTCCCGCATTTCCTCTTTCACTCACTCAAATGAAAGAGGACCAAAAGCACTTTCATTTGAGTAGTGTGCCATTGGGGTAGAATTTGATTTTGTATATTTGTCCCCCAAAAAAAGTTGTGTGACTTAAATATTTTTTTTACAAGTTTCAGGTAGTCATTTGGTCAGCAATACAAGATGGAAGAAATAAGACTGGCCGCAGATTTAAATAAAGGAAAATTTATGTGCTATATTGACCTCAAAGAAAACATCATAAATAGCAATTTTGGTATAAAGGCAGGGGAAGGCACGTGCTGGTGCTACATGTATCTGTTGTTATAGGGTCAGTGTTGTAGTTGACACCTTTATGTCCAAGACCGATACAAAGACCAAGGCTTTCAAGACAGCGGCTTTCAAGACCAAGACCAACACTTTCATATCTGGAATGATCAATACTGTCTCTCTATATAGGGAGACCATGATGAGATTATAACTGTGCTGTCGGTATCTTGCATTGCATGAGTGGACGGCTTTGCAGGGATTCATACAGGGAGTCCACCAACTGAATCTGTACTTTGAAGATCTCACTGTACATAGCTTGTGGTATTGTAGGCAATCATTAGCTGCTTAGATCATCGGACAAGAAAGCTATCCCAAGTTATATCCATACTGTCACATTTTATGATTTAGATGACTCAAGCTAAATGTTTGCTGATGTAATATCTCTGTACATGTACTATGTTGTTATTTGCAGGCATTTCACTCTATTGCTAAGTGTGTAGCAGCATTGACCATCTCGTGTGCGTCTGAGGGCTCCATCGTTGTCGATCAGTTTGTCAGTGATGTCAAGGTATGTCATGGCTATAGCAGGTTGTGATGCATAATGTATTCAAACCCAGTGTCCTCGCAAAATGCCTGACACTTTCTATTAGCCTGACCACATTTCCCCAATCTTCCGCGATCTGCACTGGCTTCCAGTTAGAAAACAGATTGTGTACAAAGTACTTGTACTTGCATATAACTGTATCCACGGCAACACGCCAACATATCTACATGATTTGATTCACAAATATGAACCTCCTAGAAAACTGTGCTCACAATCTCAATCCCTACTCACCTGTTCATCGTCATCGACAAAGACATACGGCCAGCGTGCTTTTTCTACGTCATCTCCCAATCTTTGGAACAAACTCCCCCAAAACGTCAAAGATGCACAAACCTTGGATCAATTTAAATGCCTTCTCAAAACCCATTTATTCAATGTTGATTAATTTCCCCTCTGTACAGCGCATTGGGACTCTGTGTGCAATGCGCTTAATAAGAACGGATTATTATTATTATTATTATTATTTGTGTTTTTCTTTTGCTGTTTGCTTTAGAATTCCAAGTCATCAGACTCTGTGCAGCTCTTTGCTTTGTTGTCGTTAGGAGAGATTGGTCGACATGTGTAAGTTTGACTACAATTTCAAATAAGGCTGTGCATCGGAACCGGGTACCTGAGAACCTGACTGTAACTACTCAGACAATGAACACGAAATAAGCGCCGGTCACAACCCACTGTGCGTGTTTTTAGTCCGTACGTTTTTTGGGGAGGCCACGGCCAACACGTTTTTCTGAAAACGTGTGGAGGGAGTGGCAAGAGCAGGGAGGGAGTACGTCAACGCACGTCACCCGCACGGTTGCGCAAGGTGTAAGTACGTGGCCCGCACGCCACGCCTGGCCGTGAGCGGTTGCGTGCATCGTATGTTGCGCAAGTGGTAAGTGAGTTGTACGTGCTTACATCGTGCTTACAACGTGCTTACAACGTACGTTCTCCGTGCGATTGCCACGTTATCGTACGGAGGCCGTACTTACACGTGCTGCTCACGTACGGTGTCCTTACTCACTCGCATGTTGTAAGTAATAATATTAATAAATCTTATAAAGCGCTAGTATCTAGAAAAAACTATTCACTGCGCTTCAAAAACTATTCAAGTGCGTGCAAGTGCGCCGTCTGTAAAGCAACTGACTGTGGGAAAAATTTAAAAGACTCACGGAGTCAGTGCATTGTGCGCTCATTGGCTGTAGAGGGCACGTGCGTCACCCATACTGGGGGTGAATCCGTAGCCCGAACGCAGCGAAAGTTCCTCGTGCACTAAAAGTGCTACGGCGTGTCTGCGTGCTCCCAAATCCGTACTGAGGCGGTACTCACCACGTACAGATCCCCAAATTTTGCCCACATTTTTGCAAGTAGACAGCACGCACTTGCAAGTACGGCGGGTTGTGACCGGCGCTATATGTGACCTACTGAGGCTAAATGAAGAATGCCCCCCAAAACCTTGTTTCGAGTAATCGGCACCTGAAGTTGGTCATACACGTAAAAAAATTGTTTCAAATTCGATTGAGTTTTCTGTATTTTTGAGTTCCCAAAGTATTTAAGATTCACACTGTAGTTATGTGGGAAAAATACCCCAAAATAAAATATGTGCAAGCGCGTATGTTTTTTTAATGCGTTTTTTTCTCTATAAAACCTCACTGTACCTGCTGTGAGAAAAACAAATCTGTTCCGTAAAGATCACCTCAACAACCACTAATGGTGTGAAAGGGAAGTACGTGTGAATGCCTGATGTAAACCAATGATGCCACGTGTCGTCATTAAATGTTGGTGTTAAAATAAACTTCCAGAGTCTAAGCATACCAGATAAAAAACATCTATTGATTGCAGAAATTACGGATGTCCTCGTGAATTTTGCAAACTTTGGAATTCGGAGGTAAATTTTACCAGCTCGCACCGGGATTATTTTAACATCACCGAGCCGAGGCCCGGGATTATTTTTAACGAAACTCGATCCAAGGCGGGTTCAGGCCTATGGTCCCGAGAAGCACACCCATGCATTTCCGGCCTTGCTCGATGCTGACAGACAATTCCGGCCTTGCTCTTGGAAGTGTTAATGCATTATCCGTTTTCAATCTGGGGAAAACTGTGCGTGTATATACCTCCTCCGGCGCAAACTGGTTAATACGAGAATTGTTCGACTTAGCCTTGTACATGTTCAGATTTGTTCTAGTACATGTCTGAACTGATTAGATTTGCATGTTCGCCGTTGGCCGTCTGCTGTATGTTCGACCCCTAATGGGTGGCCTGCAATCTGAGAACACAATTGCCATAAATTTAAACTCCCTAAATACTTAAAAAATAGGTTTGTGGGTGTTGACATGTTATTTGAAATGATGAATACAGTTGTTAAAATCTTTATTTCGTAAGTTAGTAGCTGTTCTCTTTAACACTGTGTGTAGAAAGTGCACTGTGTTTGTAGACACCACAAAGCATCTTGTAACGCTAATCCTTGATTCATTTGCAACGCTGAGGGCTGGCGGATACCACCCACCGCATACTTAGAGTTCATGACTTAATACGTCCCCTGCAAATAAGGAATGGCTATCTTTCTGATGATTCCACTCGGGACAACAACTGTACATTTTTCAAATAAATTATCCAAACCGCGCCAACTCACTAAAAATGTAATTCCATACCTATTTTGCCGGGATTGTTCATATGAAGCACGATATGTGGCAGAGAAACCCCCCCCCCCCCTCCTCTTTTGTGTTGACCATTGTGTTCCCGGAATCTCAGGAATTCCTTTTAGGTTTCAAGGGGGGATGGGTTAGGTTACAATAGTGTTGAGTGCGTATATAAGGTACCCCTCTGCCACATCGTGCTGGGTATAGGATTGTTTGGTTTTATTGCCAAGATTTTATTTTTGTGCACCTGTATTTCTTTTCCATCGGATTCACGGTTCTTGTACCACCCATACTCCCAGTTCCCCCAATGCATGCATAAGTTGATAAACATGACTCAATTTATATGTACAGACTGGTTTTGTTTTTAATTGACTTTGTCCAAAACAGGGATTTGAGTGGGCATCCTGAACTGCAAAAGGTTATTGTGGCTTCCTTCTCTGCACCAAGTGAAGAGGTCAAGACAGCGGCTTCATTTGCTCTGGGTCAGGCTTATATCATTGTCTTGTATACATATATTGACTGCTTTGAGTGGTGTAGTAAATTAGCCTCCCTCGGTGATCCATGGAGCATTCTATTTTCCCGAGGCGAAGCCGAGGGAAAATAGAATGCTCCATGGATCACCGAGGGAGGCTAGTTTTACTATACCGCGAAATAAAGCAGTCAATATTTGTTTTATAACACCTCACTCACAGATTCTGCACAATTTAAGCTTCCTGAAAGTATAGTAATGACAAAAAATCTCAAAATCTCTGAATCTCCAAGCAGTACGTTGTTTACGTCGCATCTCGAGTTACGAAGAGTAACGCGTCGCATGACTCGTCGTAGAGATACGATGCGTCGCGGGGCTGCGATGCATCGTAAGTTACGAAGAGTTTAGTGAAATCGGGTGCTGCAAATTTAACACGATTTTCTCGGTGCAAAGGGACCACTGACTTCTCTCCAAACTACTGGCCCAAATCAAGATATCTTGGTATAATTTTTCTTTTTGAACGATGTTCTATCCAATATATAGGTTGTTTTGGCGTCGGGGTAGTGGAAGTATGCTTGTCTGTTGAGATATGCTTGTTCATTTTTTTTTGGGGGGGGGGGGGCACACCCTGTATAGCGCTTTCCATCGTATTAACGATCTCAAAGCGCTTTACAATTATTACCCCGTTCATCAGGCCCCGGACCACGCGGCAGCCGTTTATAGGCGCTCAATCGGCTTCGACCCCGACCCTCACTCACAGGTACCCATTTAAACTCCAGGGTGAAGAGAGGCAATTGTAGTTAAGTGTCTTGCCCAAGGGCACAAACACCATGTTCCTGGCAGTGTTGGAACCCGTGCACCATCGCACATGAGTTGAATACCATAACCACTGGGCCATGGCATTCATAAGGCCAGAATTGATCAAAAATTCCACTTTCAGCTGAGACTATTGACTTCATTTACTTCATTCAAGAAAAATTAATGGCTTTTTGTTTGTCTTTTTTATGTTTATCAGGGAATGTTAGTGTTGGCAATTTGCCCGAGTATTTGCCATTTGTTCTGGATGAGATTGAAAATCAACCCAAGAGACAGTATCTTTTGCTCCACTCATTGAAAGAGGTAAGAGACCAATCTATCAGAAATAATACCAACACTACTCGCAGACTAAAATAGGCCACATTTGTTTTCCTAACCCATTTCAGTCTTCCAGAATCAACATGATAATGTGGAAGTTTGAGGCTGTCCGTCATTGTATACTAGTTGATTTGAAGGTTCGATTAAAAAAATTATTAATCACCATGAATAAAGACTTGCTATTAAGGGATTCTGATTTAAGCCTACTTTTATACATGTACTACAATGTAGTACATCTTCCAATGCCAAATTTGTGTTATCATATTTAGGTTGTTGATAATCAAGAAGAAGTCTAATGCCTTAAACAATTTGTAACAATGCTAAAGAATGACTGTTGCATTCATTTAAAACAGCTCAACTGAAAACAAGCAACGGTACATGATGTTTGCCTTTCAGCAAAACTATTATCGTATATTATGACTTAACTAGAGTTACACCAAACACAGTTTGATTCAATGGCAATTACACACTAAAGTGGACATGGCTGAAAAGTGGACAATTTAGGAAATCATCCAAACTACAAGCATCATAACAACAAATGTGGTGTAAAAATAAGGGAGGACAGAGAGATCTTTCATTTGGGTGGTACATGCATGACAATAAGATGGGATGTGGTTATAAAAAGTGCAACTTGTTTTGCTAAAAACTCTGTGTTTTTTGCTACAATCCTTTTAGTAGTCATTTTGGCACCTTCTGTTAAAGGTAGGATACACCATTTGCAGATATCAAAAATATTTACTACCGAATTATTAAGAAATACCTTACTCATTTGAAAAAAATTATGATTCTAGGCATCCAGCAAAATAATTGCGCTAGATATCCTGTTATTATTCCGAAAAATTGAATTTTATAAAGAAAAATTTGCGATCGCACAAAGATAACATAAGAATAACTGCTCGATGCCGATTGAAAACAAACCCTTTCGTGCTTTTCTCGGCATCCATGATTGTAAAATTTTGGACAGGTCAGTTAAACGATATTCACTATAAAATACAACCCCCCAAATCTACCCATTAATGAAAATTCAAGCAATTACCAATGGTGTATCCTACCTTTAACATGCAAAATGCGATTATTGTGAGTGTTTGTGCTTAAGACACTTCTAAATGAACTCCACATTCTACTTTGTGTAAATTTGAAGATGATTTTAATAGTCTTCAATGTAGTCTCATTTTTCATTGATTTTGTAAGTGTTATCCAGCGTTCACGATTATTAAAAATGTACAGGTCTTTCATTTCTAAGCGTCCAGAATTAAACTAAATATCCAGTCCTATTTTGTATTACTTAAATGCAAACTGTTTGTGATTTTATTTGATAATTTGTTTTAAAAGCTGCACCTTCTCTGTGTGATTCCTGATACTGAGTAGTATTTCCCAGGTTTGTGGCACGGAAGATGTTTCTAGCAAAGACAACCAAAACGAACAAGGTTGTGATATTGAGGGGCTTTTTCAGCATGATGAGGAATGTGTTGTCCTGTAGATCACGTAACTAGTTCATTCCCAAGCAGCTTGACTTTAATACGAGTGTTGAACATTTATGGACAACTAGAGCTTAGTTATAAAAAAAAGTTAAGAAAAATGCCACGTAACTATTAAACTTCATATTTTAGTTAAGACTCATAATTTGTAAATACCAGCATATCAATGTGTATACTTTTGCCTTGTTCAGATCATAGCATGCCAGAGCAGCAGTCCTACAGCAGTGGATCACCTCAAACCATTTGTGGTCAGCATTTGGTAAGTTAGAAAATAGTAATATAATTAAAGGGATCGTATACGTTTGGTAGTTGGAACCCACTGTTTGTTTCAATAATAACGCTTCCCAGATTCATATTTTTGGGGTAAAAAGTGATATCTTTTTCCATAACCGCAGTACTTCGAAGTGAAAAGTTTCAAAAAATGCATTATACTATCCAAAGCTGCTGTACTTCTAACAAAGTAAGTTTTTATTGCCATTAATTTTTGGAGTAATTACCAAACGTAAATGATCCCTTTAAGTGTATTACCGGTATACGTTGTTGTATGTGAAACGTTGTATGGAGAATGCTGGATTATTAGATCTGCAGTAAACATCCGTTAAGGCGAATCTCAAGGAAATGGGACAAAATTTGAGGTATCCAAAATTTTGAGCTACATGTATGTGACTTTCTTCCACTATCAAGTCTACACGTAGGCATTGTCACTCACTCTGCCCTGCTGGACTCGAAATGGACACTTTCTTAGGCAAATTCACAATTTTTGTTGTTGATTCAAATGGTGTATTTTGTAGTCGAAACATATCAGTTTACTAAGATGCGCTGCATCTTCAAAGATTACTATACTGTCATGGTCACCGCGTTGAGTAAAAAAAATGTAGACAAATTCTAAACAAACCAAGTCAACTTTCTAGAAACAGCCAAGTCAACTTTCTAGAAACCACCAAGTCAACTTTCCAGAAACCACCAAGTCAACTTCCTAGAAACCACCAAGTCAACTTTCTAGAAACCACCAAGTCAACTTTCTAGAAACAGCCAAGTCAACTTTCTAGAAACCACCAAGTCAACTTTCTAGAAACCACCAAGTCAACTTTCTAGAAACCACCAAGTCAACTTTCTAGAAACCACCAAGTCAACTTTCTAGAAACCACCAAGTCAACTTTCTAGAAACCACCAAGTCAACTTTTTAGAAACCACCAAGTCAACTTTCTAGAAACCACCAAGTCAACTTTCTAGAAACCACCAAGTCAACTTCCTAGAAACCACCAAGTCAACTTTTTAGAAACCACCAAGTCAACTTTCTAGAAACCACCAAGTCAACTTTTTAGAAACCACCAAGTCAACTTTCTAGAAACCACCAAGTCAACTTTCTAGAAACCACCAAGTCAACTTTCTAGAAACCACCAAGTCAACTTTCTAGAAACCACCAAGTCAACTTTCTAGAAACCACCAAGTCAACTTCCTAGCTAGAAACCACCAAGTCAACTTTCTAGAAACCACCAAGTCAACTTTCTAGAAACCACCAAGTCAAATTTCTAGAAACCACCAAGTCAAATTTCTAGAAACCACCAAGTCAACTTTCTAGAAACCACCAAGTCAACTTTCTAGAAACCACCAAGTCAACTTTCTAGAAACCACCAAGTCAACTTTCTAGAAACCACCAAGTCAACTTCCTAGAAACCACCAAGTCAACTTTCTAGAAACAGCCAAGTCAACTTTCTAGAAACAGCCAAGTCAACTTTCTAGAAACAGCCAAGTCAACTTTTTAGAAACCACCAAGTCAACTTTCTAGAAACCACCAAGTCAACTTTCTAGAAACCACCAAGTCAACTTTCTAGAAACCACCAAGTCAACTTTTTAGAAACCACCAAGTCAACTTTTTAGAAACCACCAAGTCAACTTTCTAGAAACCACCAAGTCAACTTTCTAGAAACCACCAAGTCAACTTTCTAGAAACCACCAAGTCAACTTCCTAGAAACCACCAAGTCAACTTCCTAGAAACCACCAAGTCAAATTTCTAGAAACCACCAAGTCAAATTTCTAGAAACCACCAAGTCAAATTTCTAGAAACCACCAAGTCAACTTTCTAGAAACCACCAAGTCAACTTTCTAGAAACCACCAAGTCAACTTTCTAGAAACCACCAAGTCAACTTTCTAGAAACCACCAAGTCAACTTTCTAGAAACCGCCAAGTCAACTTTCTAGAAACCGCCAAGTCAACTTTCTAGAAACAACCAAGTCAAATTTCTAGAAACCACCAAGTCAAATTTCTAGAAACCACCAAGTCAAATTTCTAGAAACCACCAAGTCAAATTTCTAGAAACCACCAAGTCAAATTTCTAGAAACCACCAAGTCAAATTTCTAGAAACCACCAACTCAAATTTCTAGAAACCACCAACTCAAATTTCTAGAAACAGCCAATTGATTCAACTTCCTAGAAACACCGTACGCACTGGCAAAAAAGAAAGTGCTCTACCAAGACATTTCAAGAATATCGTATACTTTAGGTTATTAAGATAGATTTATAAGGTGTTATTGTGTAAGTCTAGATTTTGTCCACGTATAAAATATACTTTTTAAATCTTAGTAATGCATGATAAGTGATATTTGTTTATAGCCCTAATCCACTAATCCAAGATGAAGTGACATGATTAAGAGTGATTGTTTATTTCTAGGACCATGCTGTTTAACCATTGTGAGTGTTCTGAGGAGGGAACTAGGAATGTAGTAGCTGAATGCCTTGGCAAACTCACTCTGATTGATCCACAGACATTACTCCCAAAACTCAAGGTATGTACGTGTAAAGTACTCAATACTTTGCTAATCATTATTAGATCTATCGGATTTTATACCTGTGTATAATTACTCCTTTAGTTCTCAACTTCACCTATATGTGACCTGTCATCACAAAATGAGCGTAAAGTCGGCAAAATCAAAAATTGAGATATGGGTATTTCTAAATTCTGTGGAAACAGAGCTTCCCAATGGTATATAACACTTGGAGGTTTGATACTCAATAATCTTTTTCTTTTTCTTTTTTAGTCTGGAGTCTTAATACAGAGATTTTGAGAAAACAGGCATTTCTTGCGAGAAATTGTGTGAACGCGCAAAGAAAGGCATAGTCAACATTGTCTCAAAAACTATTTTTTGTTTATCTGATCGTCCTGAAAAATTGGGAATTGATTGTTGGGGATTTAGTCTTTAAAAAGAACATATAATCTCAAAATCTACCACCCCTTTAAATTTTGACTTTGACTGGCCGTACTGGGAAATCACTGCGTGCGACTTTATGCTCATTTTGTGATGACAGGTCACATATGAAACGATTCCCATGTCCAAACAATATAAATGGTGTGTTTACGGGAACGGCCTGAACAACAAATCCAGGTAGGTAGGTAGGTAGGTAGGTAGGAAAATAATGTTGTTTTGTAAAGTTTTTCTCTATTTTAGTTCATGCATTTCTGTGTTCTTTTGTAATGTTTAAAACTCACTAACCGTACTTAGAATTATTAATAACCGTCTTAATTTGAAAACGGGTAAAATCAGAGTTGTACTGACTCTAAAATAATTTTAAAAATTCATAACATGGTAGTAAAGAAGGGGTCAAACACCTTGACTTTTTGTTTTGATACAAACAAAAAAATAAAATAAAAATAAACAGGAAACAAATCCTGCAACTGTTTCTGCCATATTCTGTAAATGTCCTGCAAATGCTCACCTCTACCTGTGCCACTCAGTCTTTTAATAGCTGGTGAAAAGTTCTCTAACTTGAGTATTTCAACTGAGGTTTTTGTTAGCATCAAGGGGAGTCGGGTTGGTGTAGTGGTTCTTTCCTCGCCTTCCACCACTATGACCCGGGTTCGAATCCGGCCTGGACCAATATGTGGATTGGGTTTTCAGTCCCTGCCTGACTCCGTGGGTTTTTCCCCAGGATATTCTTCTGGGGTTTTCCTCCCACCTCTAAAACTGTAACTTCTTCACATTAATTGTTGAATGAAATAAAAAATTGTTGAATGAAATTTGTTCCCGCCGTGAATATGGCCATTGATGCTGGTACGGCGTTAAACCCTAAAAACTCACTGTTAGCATCAAACAGCAAGCCACGAGCTTAGCCATTCTAGTTTGTATACAATGTGTATTGATATATTTTTTCTTAGATTAGTTTTTATTAAAGGGAAACTCCACCCATAGTTTATAATTGCATAATGTTAAAGAGTGTCAATTGCATTGTGACTTGATTTTTATTTTATTTTTATCGGTTTTGGTAATCATATAAAACAGAGATTTTCTCGCACTGCGCTTACCGTCATGCGAGCCGCCATTTTGTTCTGGTTTATTGGCGCGTGTGTCGTTCTCGATAACAAATCAAAACAAATTATCTGCGGAGTCAGTATGTTACCATATATTCTTTTAGACTAGGTAAAATATTATTGAGCCTGGAATTTTCCTTTTAAGTGTTGGAGCTGAAGCAGTCAATGCATTAACTCATCAAGTATGAAATATATTTTCTCATAGAGCAATGAAAGAAAAATGTAAAACAAATAGTGACTTGAACATTGACTTTGATAATTGCAGGGGTGTCTGTCCTCGGAATCAGCATTCACAAGAAGCACCGTAGTGACTGCTGTTAAATTCACTATATCTGACCAGGTAGGTATTAAACAGAACATAAGCATGTTAACCAGTTCGCGCCGGGATTATTTTAAAATCACCGAGCCGAGGGGCGGGATTATTTTTAACGAAACTCGATCCGAAGCGGGTTCAGGCCGGGAAGCACAACCACGCATTTCCGGCCTTGCTCGCTGCTGACAGACATTTCCGAACTTGAACTTGGCGTGTTTATGCCTCATCCGTTTTCAATTTGGGGAAAAAATTGCGTTTATATACGTCATCCGGCGCGAACTGGTTAAGTCAAAACTGTTTGGTTGATATATTGAAAAACACCTGCCAGGTCTTTTCGAAAAGAATATGATACTTTACACGGTCAAAAGCTTCAATCCCCCAACTTGTGCCCACAGGGTCAACCGTCGGCCTGAATGGGGAGTCATAGAGATATTTTTTGTCCTGGTACCAAGTTTAGGACCCAGTTCTTCTGATTTGAGGCTTGCGATCGCACCCCCCACACCATCGCATGCCTAAAAGCTTCCTGAGAAGTGCTAATAATCGCACGCCTGAATCTCACTGTACTGCACATCTCAGCATACATTTACGGCATAATTATACTACATAATTTGTAAAAAAAGTATGTCATTTGTTTGTGGTTGCTTATACACATGTATACACAACTCAAATGTAGGGCATCCACAGTAATTCAGCACATCCCTCCATTTACATACTTGTACACATGTGCTAATGGACATGTGCCTACTATATGTTTTTATACTATCGCAGATTCACTGAGTTGGCAAATTAATTTGTGATTGTGGCCAATGTGTTACTGTTATTCGAGATTGAAATGGTAGTTTATGTTTTTAATTTATATGAGTCACTCAGGGTAACTTGGTTTGTTTGGATAAATCAATCTGACTAATTGAAGAGGAGTTAGGGTTAAAGTGATAATAATTGCGATTTTGACAAAGCGCGTTTTGAATATTCAAGCAAAGTGTAGTTTGTCAATTTGATCAACAATCACCGCTTGTAGCAAGAAACACTGGTTGTTGTCCGATGTGGAAAATATGACCACATCTCACTGATTCTAAGAGAGCTACATCTGCCTTGTATTCAAGATCCTGCATGTTCGTGCTTCTCAGTATCTCTGTGAGCTCATCTCCGTCAGGCAGACAGGTCGGGTTATGTGATCTTCAGGCTCATACTTGTTAGTTGAACCGAGAGTTCATACTGCCTTCTTGTATTCAAGATCCTGCATGGTCGTGCTCTTCAGTATCTCTGTGAGCCCATCTCTGTCAAGCAGACAGGTCGGGTTCTGAGATCTTCAGGCTCATACTTGTTAGTTGAACCGAGAGTTCATACTACCTTCTTGTATTCAAGATCCTGCATGGTCATGCTCCTCAGTATCTCTGTGAGCTCATCTCCGTCAAGCAGACAGGTCGGGTTCTCTGATCTTCAGGCTCATACTTGTTAGTTGAACCGAGAGTTCATACTGTCCGCTATGGTCATCGTGCCTTTGCCAAAGCAGTACCTGCCATTTAGAAAAAACTCCCTGCCACACTTCGTCAAATAACATCCCTGGACATCTTCAAAAGCCTCATTTACTTCATTAGTTATCACTTAGTTTGGAGCAGAATTTGTGTGTAGGCGCCTTGATCAGGTTAATACCGGATAAGTGCGCTATATAAATCTATATTGTTATTATTATTAATTCTCAAGAAATACAATGTTTGTTTGTATTGTTTTTTTAATGCAGAGTCAGCCTATTGACCCTCTTCTGAAGAGTTGTATCCAGGACTTCTTGAAAACAATGGAGGATCCGGACCTGAATGTTCGTCGAGTGTCCCTAGTCACATTCAATTCTGCAGCACACAATAAACCCTCATTAATCCGAGATCTGCTGGATCAGATATTGCCTAATCTCTACAATGAAACTAAAGTCAGAGTGAGTCAAAGTCATCACATAATATCTTATTGAACCTCTTATTGAGGTTCAGTCTGAACTTGTTCTGAACAAGATTACGGCCCGATAGTTAAAATATACTATGACATACTATGATTGTGTGCCAAATTCCAATCCTTTTATCATTTCATTGAACAATTTTTAACCAATCTTCCTGACTTCAAATGGTATTTAAGCATTTGAAAATGTGCTATGTTATCTGCTGAGACAACGTGCCTCATTGGAAACAATGTCAGCATAAACGACTAGATCATTGCTGATAGTTGATTTAATTTTAATTGCTGTGTCATTAGCAAGGGTGGTAATCAAACCCTGACCCTGTCAGACGCAGCAAAGTGCATCAGGAAAATAAGTCTGGTGCACTTTGTTGCATTCGGCTGTCGACACCAGTGCATTAATGACCACAGTCTAAGACTATTGAGAGCTACATGTCAGAGATGGATCCTGCTGTGTTGGGTTGCTGCAGACTCTGAGGCAGTTTGACCAGATTTTTGACCCGATGGATCTTGCTGCACTAGGTAGGGTTGTCACTTTGACAAATGATGCAGACTGCTGCATCCGGCAGGGTTTCTAGCCACATTACCCTGAAGGATTAGGGTTAACATGTAAAACAAAAACAGATATCAAGAGTAAGTGGAAAGACATATTACATGTAAGACCCAGTCAGCTTTCGTTGTGATTTGATAGTCTGTTGTAATCAATTGGATTGATTTGATATTACAGAAGGAGTTAATTCGCGAGGTGGAAATGGGGCCTTTCAAACATACAGTTGATGACGGCTTGGACATCAGAAAGGTTTGTTTCTTGTAAATCAATAGTATCATCACACTAGCCAAATCTTAGCCTTGATCAGAATGTTCAGTTTGTCATCGGTCGCTTGTTGTTGATGCAATGGCAGAGTGAGCACATACATGAAGTAGAGGTGGCATAAATCCTACCCACTCTACAACAATGTTGTAGCCTAAATGCCATTAGCTTCTTAGGGTATCTAAATGGTAATTTATTTAGGCTACAATTACATTGTCAGCAATTCCTTGTTGTTGGGTTTTTATATAAGTTCAAGTCTTTAACAGCTGGTCTCATTTCAAGTCTCAAGCCACCGTAGAAATGTAAATTGTCTTTTGTTCCGGGCAGCCTCGCCACCACGGGGGTGTGTGCGTTCCTTCACCGAGTCCCCTGGTTGCGAAGAATACGTAAACGACGTATGTAGTATGAATGTAGTGCACTCGTGCGTTTTAAAATGTCACGTCATGTACGCACATCTTTTTTCAAGACTACGCAATAACTGAACAATAAGAATTTTGGCAGCGTCATTTTTACCCTCCAAAACCTTGTATCTTGCGTTTTAGACGTACATTTAATATAAATCCTTGCCAAATAACGCGACGTCAAAATATTATGTTTGAAAGGATTGATTCAACAAAACCACAATTACAAAATGTTAAACATGGCGTTGTGCGTTATTAAAATGCATCGACTGCAGCCTTAATTTAAATGTGCCAATATATGGCACATATAAATTAGACAATTTCAGGGGTTAACATCGCGCAAGGCATAGTAGGACAACATGGCGCAGCAAGATCGTAGCCATGGTAACTAGGTTGGTTGAGTGAGTATTTACTCTTTTTTAGTTTAGCTAGTATATGTTTGATTGCACAAAGTTGTGTGAGATATTAATGCGGTGGGTTTTGTTTTGACAGGCTGCCTTTGAGTGCATGTATACTCTGTTGGATTCTTGTCTGGATAGACTGGACATCTTTGAGTTCCTCAACCACTTAGAAGACGGTCTGAAGGATCATTATGATGTCAAGGTCAGCACACAATACATATTTTGTACGCAATCCTAATCATACAGTATACAGGGTGGTATGTAAAAAACAACAGAACAACCTATTTTCAGCACCCTCCATCAAGAAAAAGTAGTTTGGATAGACGGTGAATCTTTCTAGATGAAAACTGATACCAAGATCACCTGATTCAGTCCAGTAGTTTTTATTGTAGTGGCTTTTTTTGGAACAAAGTCGGGAGTCAGTTGGACAGGTGATCAACAGAAACGGGACAGCAATGAAAAGTTTGTTCAATTGACCACCGACCTTGTTCCAAAAAAGGTCCTTGGAACGAAAACTACTGGACCGAATCGGGTGATCTTTGTATCATTTGTCATCTAGAAAGATTGCCCGTCTATCCAAACTAGTTTTTCTAGTCAGAGGGTACTGAAATTTAAATGTATTTACTCGACCAACAGAAAAAGGAGTCTTAAGTTATGAAAGCTGCCTTTGAGTAACAAGTAATAGGATGTTAAAGTGAGGGATATATTAATGTCAAGAGCTGAGTACACTTTGTGTTATGCATGAAAACTGATGAATGAAAATAGTTTCCTTGAGACTTATTTGACTACAACTGGTCACATTTATTGTGAAAGTCCCGAGTTAATTTCATGAAAAGAAACAACATGAAAACAGTTCACCGAATGCAACATGTTCATAAAATGACAACATGATTACAACGAGCTGTTGAGGTTTTGTACGTTTGAAGAACAACGTTTTTATAAAATAGAAGACATCTAAACTGAATGTTTTTAAGTGATGATTGGCATCATTTTCACTGTTTGACTGACTATTGGGTAGATTGGTGGACATTTCCAGGTCAGCAGCCAATTTCACAAAACTACACAATGGCGCAAGTCCTCTTGCGTAAGTTGTGCAACATTTCAGTTATGACAATTTCATGAAAATGTCATAGTGCGTAGGTCTGCCACTTGTGCAATCACATGTAAATGTGACCCACTCCACAAAAAAGGATATTATAAACATGGTTGGAAAGCCCGCAACATGTAGCTTTTATTTGGTAAAAAGCTTCCGTTCTGGAGATATGGCATATTTGCATATCAATTGCTTCCTTGAACTTTAAATTACACCGAGAAAACAGGATTTTAAATGGCTGGCTCTGTTGGAGAACAACAGAACGATGAACACAAAATAGTTTTTTTTCCCCCACTTTTTTTTCCCCACAACATTTCTGTGAATAAAACCTGAAGCTGTGGGTATTAAAGATGTCGTTCATGGCAGAACATAAAAATCACATTTTGACAAAATTCATCCTCAACATTGAGCGGGCTATTACATGATAATGCACAGCGCGACTTAATATCTTATTTTGTGGAGCCGGTCACAATTATGGTGTAACTTGCACAAACAATTAAAGTGGCGTAAATTGTGGCTCACAACTGAAATTGTATGCCTATTTTATTTAATTTTATGCCCCTTTTCCACATACACAATGTTTGCTACGGTAGAGCACGATTTTTCAAAGTAGAAAAATCTTAATGTACCGTAGCAATTTACACTCAAAAGTTCAAGGTCAATCAGAGTCTACGTCTTGTCAATCCGCTACCAAGACGCCGTCAAGATGTGGTACGGCAGTAGTGCGATAGTGTCACGACAGTGTTACAAATTATTACGATAGAGTTACAACATCGTCTAGATTTGTCACGGCATACTACGAAATAGCAAGATTGTACTACGACGTCACTACGGCGTCAGTTCGATTTTACAAGACAGGCACCTGTACGATTTAATTAATAACATGACGAAAAAGGCGCACTGGGTGAATATTGGGATGTTGTCGTTGACGTTATAATTCTTAGATGATTCATGGAAGGTTTTTCTAGCCCCACAAGTGGGAGCCCCTTTTGCGCGTTTTTCTCAAGTTCGGCATGGCAGCGTGTGTGTTATAACTTTTCCTATGATGGAAACAAACAAACAAACAATACGATCAACAAGAGTCACGTGATACAAAATACGTTCTTGGATTTTATCAAGCTGATAAATGACACTGGCAGCTTTGTGTTTGAATTGCTACTTTACTTGGGACCAAAGTTGTAGAGTTGCCTGTATGTCACACGATTCCACAGAATGTTGGACAACGCTAACAGCCATCGTAAATGCTGTTATTGTCCTTGGCCAAGTTTTGTGAACTTGATCGTAAGTTTAATGCGCAGCTACGCAACAAAACGTACGTGGCTGCAGTTAAATTGGCTGCAGTTATGTTTTTGTTTTGTAGATAACCACTGAAGACAGTTGTGGTGGTTTCATTTATTATAGATGCTGACATACTTGATGTTAGTGAGATTATCAACATTGTGTCCACCAGCAATACTGCAGCGTAAGTAGCAACATGTACCATTTACTAATGTCTGTCTTTAATTTATTGCAAACGAATTCACGAAGGTATTGTAGAATGTGTGTATTATAGATTGGTTTCGCTGTAGATCATTTTGGTTTTTTTCAAGAACTACGTTACATTTTTGGATAGATTGTGCTAAAGAATGGTTTAAATGGTTTGATGTACCGGTATGTTTCATAGGTACTCAGTTTCAATTTATATTTAAAACGAAAATTCATTATTATTTTGTATTTATACCTGTTCCAGCTTTTTTTTGGGAACAGCTATTGTTTTAGTTAAGATTGTTTTGTGAAAAAGCATTTGTTTTTGTTTGTTTTTTCCCTCTTCGGTGTCTTCTTCTTCTACTTCTTCATCTTAAATTTTCAAATGTTATAGACTTTGTACTTGTTTCATTCCGGGTCACTTTTGCCATTAAACAGACCTGAATCTTAATGAAACTTTGTACATATTCAGAACTCGCATTAAACTCGTGCATATTACTCGGATGCTGATGATGATGATGATGATCGTTTAAAGGTAGGATACACCATTGGTAATTGCTTGAATTATCGTTAATGAGTAGATTAAGGGGGTTGTATTTCATAGTAAATATTGTTTAACTGACCTGTCCGAAGTTTTACAATCATGGATGCCGAGAAAAGCACGAAAAACAGCGTTTGTTTTCAACCAGCGTCAAGCAGTTATTGGGTGTGCTGAGGTGCAAGGCAAACGGACGGTATTCACGGGCTGCTCTAACAATTTGCAACGAATGACCAGAAATCTCTAACAAAGGAGACATATACTTCATATCAGAATCAAGCTAATACATCACTGCATCCACTGATGTGCTCGACAAAATCAAGAAAGGAAAGTAACACCCTGTAGAAGGAAAGTAACAACTACCAATGTTACTTGCTTGGCACATAGTCAATCGGCCATTGCTCGCAAGGAGCTACCCAAAGCGCTTGTAACAATAAACCTATTGTTGTTATGTACGGCTGAGTACACAGCAGTGAAACACTGTTTTACATTATAATGCACCTCGGTGTGTGGTCTGACACCCACACATGGAGTCTACTCCACACATGTCTATTTCGTCATTTTTCCCCGGGGAGTTCTCCCTCATTCTTGACCATCGCCAGATTCAACGTCCGTGGCCTTACTGCTCCAACTAAGCGTGCACAATTAGCAGCTGATATGACTAGCCAAGGTATTGCAATTTGCTGCCTTCAAGAGACCAAGTGCCCTGATGGAATTGACGAAAAGCACAATGGCTATCGCCTATTGTGCTTACGCCAGATACATGTAATTGGGATACGGTGGCCGCACCGCATCTCCAATAAGGCACTCTATTGTCGCTGCAAGTGTGGTCTGCTCAGCATCAGGACCCTTGAAGCACGCTGGCGACTCTTCGGCCATGTCCTGCGACTACCAAGAGACGTACCTGCTCAGAAATTTATAAATGAGTATTTTGGCATAGAAGCAGGCATGAAAGGTTGGCGAGGACGCCCTCGCACCACACTTCCAATCGTTCTCGACAACGACCTGAAGACAGTGGGCAAGCGCCTACACAACACCGCCAACTTGGAGCAGCTACGGCTACTGGCAAAGGAAGAGTGGAGGATGCTGACGAGGAAAATCGTCGAAACGGCAGAAGCGAAACTGACATAATCTTTATGACAGCAACGCGAAAACTGCTTCACACACACATACATGTATCTAGTGCAATAATTTTGCTGGATGCCTAGAATCATCATTTACTTTCAAATGAGTAAGATATTTCTTAATAATTCGGTAGTAAATATTTTCGATATCTGCAAATGGTGTATTCTACCTTTAACTGACCTGTCTGAAGTTTTACAATCATAGGAGCTAAGAAAAGCAAGAAAATGGCAATTGTTTTCAATCTGCGTCGGGCAGTGGTTCTTATGATGTTCTTGGTTTTATTTCGCGATCGCCGTCCGGCCATCGTAATTTTTTTGATAAAATGTTGATTTTCCTCCGGTTCTTTTTTCAGAACCACACAACTCACAAAAGAGAATTACCACATGGTGCTACCGCAAACAACTGATCTTACTGTCTTTTCACCAGACGAACCTTCAATTCTCATCCAATCACCCTCTCTAGTTTTGTTTTCTTTAAAGATGTTTTGCTGTAACATTTATATTTGCCCATAGGTCTTGACAGACTGATTGAACCATTAAGAAATACATGTACAACCAAGGTCAAGGCAAATTCAGTCAAGCAGGAGTTTGAGAAACAAGATGAATTGAAGCGCTCAGCAATGAGAGCTGTAGCATCCCTGCTTAGTATCCCAGATAGTGGTAAGTCACCATCTACATTCATTATTTGTTGGTGTATTCAAATGTATTCACATCATTCAGTTGCCCTTTGACCCATTGTTATCAGTGATTTTGGATGTTTGAAATGTATTCCCCCTCCAAAACCCTGGAAGAAGATTACTATGATGAACACCATTGGGCCTACAAACACTTGGTCTGTATGGTAGTCATATTGTACATGTACCTAACCTTTAGCAGTTTTGAGTTCAATAAATCTGATTGTCCAATATGGTGTCCATATTGCCCTGCATATACTTGTTCTTTGCAGTGGCAAAATATTTGTAGTATAATCCTTATCAAAGCCCCTGCTGAGTTTGGCCATGCAAACTAACAAACATGGTATAGTATCAAAGTGTGTCAACAGTGACAATTAGCATTACCAAAATATACAGGGTGTCTCTAAACAAGTATACCCATTTTAAAATTCATATTATCGCAAACCTACTGAAATACAATTGTTTGTGGAAAGGGTTCATTATGTCATTGCCATGGATTTCTGAACTAACGAGACAGTTATGAAAGGCACTGAAATCAGCACCGTCACAAGTTGAAATAAGGCGGGCAGTATAAGAGACATGATACGAAGATGCCATCTATGCACTAACGGGAATGGTGGCCATGTGGAGGGCACAGCACCTTAAATTTGTCAGATAATTGTACCACCAAAAGAAAGGGATCAGACAAAATGATTCATTGCCCCTGTCATCACTATTCTAATGTGTTCAAATAGTAACAGAATTTGTCGTTAAAAACACCTGCCTGAGCTTCGTCACTCAAGTAAACAACTTGCCACAGTGCTGATTTTAGTGCCTTTCATAACTGTCTTGTTTGTTCAGTCATCCAATGCAATGACATAATATACCCCTTTGTAATATTCAGTAGTAATAATATTCAGTTTTGCGATAATATTAATTTTAAAATGGGTGTACTGTTTTAAGAGACACCCTGTAAGAGCATAATGTATACATAATATGCAGGTACACGTATATGTACATTTAAGGCTTTTTCCTGACACAAATATAATAACAAAATCATAACTTACTAGTACAAAGTTTAAGAGCGCCCATGACAAAATTGTCCAAGATTGTTGCTAACATCATATTTAACCAGTTCGCGCGGACGACGTGTATGTTATACACGCAAACTGTTTTCCGAAATTAAAAAAAAGAAAGACTTATAAATACGTAACGAGCAACTCCGAGCGAGGCCGGAAAATATCTGCCAGCGACTGGTTCGCAGCTGGCATGTGTGGGTGTGCATCTCAAAAACTAACAAGTTAAATTCAGTTCTGGGGGTTTCTCATATAGGTCAATCATAACACCAAATATTTCAATCTGTTAGGGTCAGGTACAAAATTATGTTGAATTGACACGGAATAACCTAATGTGCAACACAGTAAATATGACGTATAATTTATATGCAACACAGACTGGACATGTGATCCTTTTAGACCAATGAAATTACAGTATCATGAATACGTTATATGACCACTGAAAATATATGTAGTTGCATAAACCCGTTAGCGTATATTTTAGGTGGACCTAAACAATCTTGATGTTTAATTTCAGACAAGAATCCCCAACTGACAGAGTTTGTTGCTCATATTCGCTGTAATCCGGAGATGTGTACAATGTTTGATAGCATTCAGAAGGACAGTAGCCTGACCAGCACAGATGCCCTGATGGATACCACCTGAATTAAACTTCAAAATCTCTCAGCTTGCGGTGCTTGCTCCCACATCTCCTTTAACAATTCAACTATGTTTTCCTAACGTATCTCAATAATTTTGTTTAATGGGTACATTGTATACCATACATTTAGCTGCAATAACTGCATAGTAACATGGACAAGCCAAGTATACGATTTGAATATTACTTATTACATATTTGATAAAACTAATATCAAACACGAGATCTGTATCAAAGTAGCAGCTGTCGTTGCAAGATTCTATTAGTGCACCAACTATTCACTCTATTTCACGGAGACTTGCAACAAAAATACAAAACTGTGAATTGATGATTCAATTCAGTACTGAAACAAATTGTTAAATTTAAAGTTTAATTTCCAATCTGTTTGTTCTGTGTCCATTGATATCGTTTGATTATTATAGTACCAATAATTAATAAATACCTTGGAGAGTTGATAGCTTTTGATTGGTCGAACCTTGATCGTATTATAACAACTGACTTCGAGAACAAGCGAATAAATGGCTTCTGAACCAGCATTGATCAAGTATCATGCATTGTCATGTATTAAAGCCAACGATTGGCCAAATAATACAACAGTCTTACAGTAACCTGTAACAATACAGCAGTACATGTCTGAGAATAAAGCATGCCCCAAACCTTGATACTGCGCACACTATATGTACACGTAGAACATTTGTATCGAGCGTGCAGCATTTTTCAATGCGTATGTGTTGTCCGTTAACGTTACAGCGTTGCTATGCACGGGATAGTGGTCGTGAGCTTACAGTCTGGTCTCAAAGTATGGTGTAATATTAACAACACATGTTAAAGAGATAGGGTACCATGCATAAGCTAAAATATGACCCCTGAACATGAACACAAAAGTCTAGAAAGTAGTCACACAATTTGGAGCATTTTAACTGTTTATTGCATTAAAAAGGTATTTATTAATGGGAATAATAGTGCGAGAACCCATTCTTCATTGTATGATAATAACCTTCTGCTATCTTAAGGGTTTTAATTAAAGAAATACTCTACATGTGTATCTAGCAAGAAACACCTGGTAGAGTGTTAGGGCTACCTACTGTGGGGTCCGAGGTTCCAGCACACCCATAGCCTTTAAAAACAGAGTTTGAAAAAGTCTATTGTTTGGAAAACACATGGCCCACTTTTTTGTCACATTGATAGTCAACCTCACTCATCCGCTATCAGTTCAATAGTGTGTTGCAATATAGGTTTATTATTACAACATTAACAGCGGTCATTATCACGCAGTAAAGACCAGGTTATTAACACTGTTATGCCCAAATTGAAATCTGAACAAGTTGGTTAACTGAAAGTGAACTTTTTGTATTTATTTATAAGCCACATTTTAAAAAGGATCTTCACACCTTTAAAACACTACATTAAAAATAGCCAGCATTTGAAGTTGCATTTTGAAAAGACATTGTGAAAGGCATGGATTGTGTGCATTACGTACAGCACTGCATATACCACAAGTTAAGTGATCCTTATACATCAAGGATTTGTAAGTACAATGGAGTTGTATGTTTGCCTACCTAAAAGTATCCATGTTCTCTTTTAATCAAGTAAAGGATTTTTGAAAGAGTTCTGTTGGGAATGTATAATGTTTGGGTTAATTTCCCAGGTACAAAAGGGTACAATGGATGGATGCCTTGTTTCCTTGCGAGGGTGTCTAGTTACTCTACAGCTGAGACAAAACACAGCTTATTTAATTGTATAATACAATGGTAATATTAATCAAAGGGATCCCTTTTTATATCTATTCTCATATTTTGTTGATTGGTTGGTTGGTTGGTTGGTTGAACAAAAAAACTTCTGAAAAAACAAATTGTAGTTGCTCTAGTAAATATTGCCTAATTAAATGATTCCCTGTACATGTACATATCGTCTAGTTTGGTTTATTGCAATGAGTACATTGTACGTTATGAGTTGATAATACTGAATAAAATTAAACCATATTTGAAAATTGTTAACTGACATTATATGTGCATGTCATGGCTATATAGTGTCGGCCATGTATGTGGTACCATTGAATGTTTATGGGAGAGAGGATACATCCCTCGCATCTATTTGGATTCTACTGGATAAATAATGTATGCATGTATAAGTACGCATATCTTTGTAATGTACATGTACCCTGTATTTCATATTCAATAGCTTACAAAATGTACAACACAGCCTGGTTGCCTGATATTTTGTATTTTGTATTTTATTTTGTATTTTGTATTTTTTTTTGGTTTTTTTGGGGGGTAATTAAATGACGTTCCAGACAGGTTTGACAGACAAAAGAGGTCAATCTAGCCTATAAAGGGTGGCCAATAACAAAGAATGCTTCCACTACCCCAAGGCCAAAACTACATGTCGGGCCCATACGCAGGGGGGTGCGACGGGTGCGTATGCACACCCCCTCCCCCCCCCCCCCCAGATTACCAAAAGGTCCACATTTTCAGGGGTAAATAATGGTATTTTGATGTAGAAATAATGGTACTGGAACACAAACAATTTTGTTTCCATTTTTGGTCCCATCAGTACAAATTTGCACCCCTCCCCCCATAAAAAATCCTGAGTACAGGCCTGCATGTACCTACACACCAATGAATCGAGAATCTTTCTAAACAATTTGTTACTATCCACGGATGGCGCGTTAACCCATCGGGCACAGCGGTTTAATTCTGTGGAGGTAGACGTGGCAAACATGCTTGGTTGACACAGTGGACATGGTGATTAGGTCTATTTGACACCCAACTTCAATCGTCTTCATTAAATTCATACAGCCAAGGATTATCAGCTGCATCAAGTATATTTCTTGACATTCAAAGTTCCCCACTATTGTTTCTTAGTTTCCTTTAAAATTATTGAAAGCGTTTTTTTTTTACATAGGTTTTATCATGTACAATTGTCCCCGGCCCGGAGCGTAGTTCCACTGCTGTCAGATTTAATGGCGGAAGCGGATGACTTGATATCACACCCTGACTAGACTGCAGAGAGAACAAAATGCCGTAGGTGACACATTGTCGACGAAAACATGTAAATAACGGTGCTAATAAACTAGTGTTGGTATTGACAAAACAGGAATATTTTACTTATTAAAAACTTTTTTGGGAAAGAAAGTTAATCTCACTAGTGGTCCCGGTAACTTGAGAATAAACCTGACGTGAACTAGTTTACAGGGCACAGTTTAGGTATTTTTCGGTGCCAAAGAACCACTGACTCCACTTTACAAAATAGGGCCTAGTCTGGAGCTAAAATTACCTGCACAAATCAAGATATATTTGTATCATTTTTCTTTTAGAAAGATTATCCATCCATTGGTATAGGTAGTTGGCCGTAGGGTAGTAGAAGTATGCTTTGCTGTCAAAATATGTTTGTCCAGTTGGTTTTTTGAACAACTCTCAAAGACCCAGGCCAGGTGAAGCAATATGAATAATTTGGTAGTTTATATGGGAACGTTTTGTTTATTGTTAACCACTGTATAGTAATGTGTTCTCTTAAACCCACCAGTATACAGAATGCCATGTATCCAATTTGGGAATTATAGAATACCTTAGTGGTGTTTGTACATTCCCAACATATCCAATTCTACCAGTTATTTTTATGCCATAGCTGAGCATTTTGCAGTTCAGAAAATTTGCAATTCATGGTGGAAGCCGTCAAGTTGGCACCTTGGTGTCATATTTCCAAGTTCATTGTCGTATGAATATGAAAGAATATTGCAGGTCTTTGAGCCAGAATTGCTGTACAAACTTAAATTGTAGTCTTTTGCTGATAGTGACCATTCTCATTTGTAAGGGAGCAAGTATATTCGGTTTTCTGATGTGATATTAGCGAGTTCCCTATTAAACTAGTACACTGGAACAGTTTGTGTTGCATTTTTTTCTATTTCCAAACTCTGTTAATGTCATAATTATGCAAATGAAGGGTTTGGGTCCACTTCAGTAGTGTTGTGCGATTGCATTAGTAGTTTGTTCAACAAGTCATGTTTCATGTGGGAGTCATACATGGTATTAAAGATGAGAGAGCAAGGTCTTTGTTCAATTTCTTTTAATAAATGTAAAGTTTCTCTGGCAGGGATAACAACAAAAGCACATGATGTATATTCCACTTGAACATGTGACCCAACAGGCCAAAACCAGGCGGAAGTCGGCAAATGCCATTTCGAGATATATGTGACCTGTCACCACGAAACCCGGACAAAGTTGACAAAATAAATTTCGGGTTTATGATATTTTCAAATTCTCCTGTTCATTAGCTTTTGAATGATATATAACTCATGTGGGTAGCCCTTCCCTGTAATCCCCTGCGAGGAGATTAAGACCCAGGTTCAATCATAAGCCAAACAGAGAAAACGAGGTTTTTGTGCAGGAAGTGCTTTTATAATTATATACAACCACCGTTCGGAAAAAGGGTTAAAATATGTCTTTATTGTGATCAGACTGTATTTGTTTTTTGGGAAATGCTCCGTGAATATTTTAAGATAACAAAAACATGGAAACTTAAAAATCGATGATCCCATGCAAAAATGACTTCACACGCTGTTTATATGGAATGCATGGTTGCAACTTTGTCCGGGTTTCGTGGTGACAGGTCACATATGGCATTGAACACACAAAAATGTGTTGCCGGTCTATTGTTGTTTTTTTCATAAATCGTTAGTTAAAAGGCTGTTTATAGGCTGTTTAAACCTTTTTTTAAATCCCCGAAAGTGATATCGGCCTTCTGAAACGGCAACAAAATGCCACTTTTTGAAGCGTCGTTACTTTTCATTCCATAGCGGTACTGGTGCATGTGATGTATCATTTTAAAGCTTAAAACGCTAGCAATACAATGGTATAAAAATCTCTCATATAAACAATTTCAACTTTAGCCTGATTTTGGGGTGGTGGGTCACATATTTACAGAGCCGTTTTGTTTTGGAGGAAAAACCTCCCTTTTTTCTCCAACAGTGAAGTTTTAACTCTTACTTAACATCAAAATCAGACATTGAGTATTAGTATTCAGGTGTGGTTTATTGGATCATTGCTTTAACACAATACAGATACCTAGTCAGTTACACACAAAAATAAAAATTACCTTTAAATTGTTTCTTCAAATAGCATGGTGACATATTTTCCTTGCAGTGTGGAATATTTACTGCTGCAAGTGAAACCAAACATTGCAAAAATTGACAGGAAATGGATTCGCAATGGCGTCTCAATTCTTACTTAGAATGCAATGCACTTTTTTTTTCTTTCCCAGGAACAGACAAGATAATGTATATTTGCTTGACACGTTTGTTCTTGTGAGAAATTATACATGATTTGTTTTTAGCCTACATAAAGATATTATACAGATTTTCTCAGTCAATTTCAGCAAATAAACGTCTAATTTAAATCACCGCATCATTCGGTTTTGTGCAAATTTGAATGCTGCATAAAAATCTTCATTTTTGTTTTCCCGAGCTCGCACAAATACTCTTGCGTTGTGCAATTTAAACCAAATAACCTCCAAATTAACAATCCATGCACTCAAACAGCACATAAATTTTGAAAACGAAACTGAACGTCTTGAAAGTGAATAAGAACCACAGAACCATTTCCATGCAATGCACGATTTTTTTTTCCAAGGAACCAGAGAGATGTTTATTTTGTTTTGTTTTGTTTAAATTGCACGACGTAAGACTGCGCGCAAGCTCGGAAAACAAAATGATAATTTGAAGCAGCATTCCAATTCCCACAAAACCGAATGACGTGGTAGACGCTTATTTGCTGAAATAGAAATCGCTTGAATACGGTCACTCAAAAGCTATTTTAAATGAATTTCTTGAAACCTTGATAAAGAAAACCTATAATTAGTGTTAAGCTGACTGAAACTAGTATTGTAATGAGTTAAAGAATGGCACTGGAGTTGGTCTAATCAAAGAGACCGAATCCCATATCATCGTCAGATTCTTCCTCTTCCTCTGGTTCAGCAGCCTTCTCTTCTGCTTTCACATCTTTGCCTTCTGCTGCAGCTACCGGGGCTGCTACAACAAATGCCGAGGGATCAGCTAAGAACGCCTTCATCTGTAGGTATACCAACAAATAAGATGACAACATAACATCATTAACTATTACTCAGCAATACCTGCAACTGTCAACATCAGTAAAGACCAAGTTAACTACAATATACAACAAAATATGTGAAGAATGCCATTTGTTAGTACTCGTTTTGAGCTTTCACAAAGATTCTATCATAGGCTTTTCCCTTTCCATCTGTAATTTCCAGTCAAATGTATTTTCTGAGAGTGCGAGGTTAAACACTAAAACGGGTGGAAAATTAATACAATGGCTGAATGGCGATATTAATCACCACCTATAGAGACCATAGACAAATTTCAAAATAGCATTACAACTGATGTCATCTTGTGATGAGGATTAAAATCAAAGCTCCTAATGTCAAACAATGGCTTTAGCAATGAGAGCCTATATATAGCTAAAGGTTTGTAACAGCTAACAGAATACTGATTCAGACAGCCTATGCAGGCCAATATTGCTCTTAGTCTGGTGCTAATGCCAGTGGGTTCTGCCATTGCTGGCACTGACACCATCTAGCAACAGACTCGCAACATTATGTATTAAGTCATCATCATCAATCACCTGAGAAAAAAATATCACTAAAACATCAGACGCCTTGAAAGCCCAGTTCATTAAGTCATTAAACAAAATCCAAAGGAATAAACTGACCTGTTGTGCTTCTTTGAATTCAATCTCAGTTGCACATGCAACAGCCAGGAGTCGTTTGAATCCATTGATGATGGAGTGTGGTACACTAGCCTGGGTTGGATAGCCAATCTGAAGACACACACTTGCTACACGCCGAACTCCCTGTAGGGGGTTGGGTTCATTTAAACAAATTGTATGCATGTATATTTTCTTCGGGACCAAAAATCACCATTAAAATCAAAGTGTACATGTCAACAAATACAACAAACTATGAGCATGACACAATTGGCATCAATTTGTAACGTTCCTCACACTGTTTAATTTCTTCAGTGTGAAGGTTTTGTAATGCATTTAAACTCAAAGCCACTCAATGTAAGAATTCAATATAGCCTTTACAGTTATTTGAAGCCATAACTTGCCACTGTTTAATTAGTTTAAAAAAATAGACGGCTAAATGCAGTAAGGTCCCACAAACCTTCACACTGACAGGGTACCGACATGTACCGGTATATAAAAAGTCGAAGGCATGCCTCTGGCAAAACCTGCAAAACTCTGGCAAAACATGCAGCCCAGTGTAGCAAAATCAATATGGTCAAAAATCTCTAGGTCAAAATGCCTCTGTGGGCATCAAATGTTGCAGGATCCAACTGTGGAATTGTTCAATGAGACTAGCTCTCAAATGTTTCTGAATGGGTCATTTATGCACTGGCATTGACGGCTCAATGCAGTAAGGTCCCACAAACCTTCACACTGACAGGCTTAGGGTTACATACCTCAGCAAATTTAGCTAGGATGTCTTCTGTAGTGATGTCCAGAATGCTAGGGTGGAACACAGAACCTCCCTCACATACTGCAGATTACATCAACACAAGTACATGCATGTCAGTTCATTATGGGAGACCTTATTCATAAACACCATTTAAATTGTTATTTCAGCGAGTCAGTACCGGTACCTCAGGTATATTCCATTTTATTAGTTTGAAAGCACGAGTTGTACTTTAAAATCTAGACACCAGCACTCTCGGACTTGGAAACAATACACGTAAATATGTCAAAATTATACAAAACAAAAATATACATGTAATCAACTTCCAACTGCACAGTGCTAAATAAAATAGTTGCCTCTATTATGCAATAGAATATCTAAACAATAGCTACCGTAGCACAATGGGGTCTCTGTGATACAAGCGATGACTCAATTAATTTTTGGTATGTCAATAATTTATAAACAAAAATGTGTACTTCCACATTGTTTATGAATTTCCACATTGTTTATGAATTTCTACATGAAACACAGAAAATCTGTACCAGTGGGCAACTCTGGATGACCATAGTAAAAACAAATTAAAAATTGCTGTTCAGTACTATACAGTCGACTCGTTAATTGGTTGAATGTTATGATAGGGATGTGGCACCTCAAGGAATGCAAACAACAAAGTATTTTTACCTTGTTTGATCTTGAGACCGTACGAGAATGGATAGATCTTCAACATGTTGAGCAATGCTGCTTCAGATGCTCCTACCTTCTCATCAGCTTTGATCAAATGCACCTTCGACTGAACACATAATCACAGTTGTTAGGCTATGCACGCTTCATTTTTTGCAGCGCATTGTTGCGTCAGTCATGTCCGAGAGGGGGAAAGTTTCTTAAAATGTAAACTACATTGTGGGTCACTCAAACGGTTCAATATATACATTTGGGAATCTACAAACCTACAGATGTGAAAGGCTTTTAATTTAAATGTCTTTGATGCACAAACAGATCTGACCTGCGAGCAGACTGCTCACATTATCGATACCACCAGTGAAGGGAACCAGTCTATACTGTCGAACTACAAATAATTTACATTTTTTGATCAATCAATAAACAAAGGGCAATTGTTTGGTTTCTTGTCTCACTCAAAGTGAGTAACATTTATAACGCGCTAGAAAAATAACAAGTCTATTTCCGAGGGTAAAACTTTAATAGACCGTGTAAGTCTCACGCACTAAGGTCAATAATGAACGTCCGGGCACAACCGAGCCGCCGGCTATAGGACTTTTACGTGTGGTTGATTTTGTTTTCTATAATTACTTTGCTTTGACGAATTTCTGAATCATGAAATGACCATAAATATGGATGATAAAGTCAAACTTAATTTTACAATATGAAAAAACATACACAACTGTCTAAATTATTGAAGAAAACTTGTACGAGAAAGAGATAGGGAAGAGAAAGCCTGGCCACCATCTTTTACTGCATGTGATCCACACTTAAGAAAGACTAGCGCGTGAATGAGAGAACAATGGAATGACATACCTGTATGTATGACGTAGCTGAAAATGTTGGTTCTTTTCCCTAATTTGATATATCGTTCACATTTTGTAAATTAAAACAAATATTAATATATATTTATTTAAACAGTTTTATGAACAGCGCCAAAACAAAGTATTTCAAGAAAACTACTCATTTTACACATTGAAACTTCGACTCGATGTGCCCGGGAGTTTGGTTCCTTGTAAATTCTAGTATGTTCTTGATGTCAACTTACACGCTCTAGAGACAAATCGGCTTTCTCCTGTTATCTGAACACATTTAACAATACCTGTCAACTTGTATTCTCTGCACTCACAAAATGCTGTCATTTTTTCTTCATTTACAGGAGTGTACATCATTTGCTTTTGCAGTAAATTTCAGAAATGGATGGATTTGAAGGCTAGTATGTTATAGCAAATATCTTTACACTGACTTGTTTCTCATTTTGGGTTCGTAGATGCTGAACAAACCAAGAAAGACAATCATGTTCTTGTAGTTTGGTTCTCAAACTACAATTAACCAGTTCGCAATTTTCCCCAGATCCAAAACGGATGACGATTAAACACGCCAAGAGCAAGGTCAGAAATGTCTGTCAGCAGCGTGGGTGTGTTACCCGGTACTATCGGCCTGAGCCCACCTCGGATCAAGTTTCGTTAAGAATAATCCCGCGCGTCGGCTCAGTGATGTTAAAATAATCCCGGTGCGAACTGGTTAAGATGAAACGGAACAATTTATAGACGTTTCAAAATTGTGAGGTCAGGGAACCAGTCTAGCTGGCTTGTACCCTTCACAGGTGTGTAATCGATTGCAAAGAAAATGTGGAAAAACTTCATATTAAAATATGATATATGATTAGGAGAAGTATTTAAAATCAACGCTGGTCAGCCGGTCAACGTTAGAAATTGATACGAAAATACCACTTTACTTGAAAATGCTAGCACACCAGGAGCCATGACTTTACAACGATAACCCTAACTCCCTCAGCATTGTTTTTAAACAAAACAATTCCTTCAAAATCCTTCAATTTCCTTTGTCTAGGGAGTTGGGGTTAACGTTTAAGTTAAATTTTAGTTTTTGATGTTTGCAAATGTTAAATATTCCCTTTAAGCAGTATAATTGTGAATTCTTACCAGAATTTCAATAGTGCCTCTTGAAATCTTTGGTCTGGATTGACAGGGCTTGGAAGAAAGATGTCTTCTCCGGTCCAAGGCCAGTGTTGTGATCATCTACAAACACATTAACAGGAGCGATAGCACCTGCCTTCGCTGGCGCAGCAACCTACAAAACATGTCAATATTCAGCCCAATCATTGGAAATAAGAGAGTATTTGGGCAAGCATTAAACAAATAAAAATTAGTTTTGTAATGCAATGTGGTAACAAAATCAGCTAAGCCCTACAGCTCCACATTAGAAAAGATTCAAAGCTAAATGTATATGCAGTGAAGCTTCGTACACAAAGTCCAAGTATGTTGCAAACACTTTGGTGGGGCATGCTACATGGAATAACTTCAGTAACTGATTGATTTAGCACCCATGAATTTCAAATTATAGAAACAAACATTGCAGGATGGGGGACGCGGGACCGATGGGGGACGCGGGACCGATGGGGGACGCGGGACCGATGGGGGACGCGGGACCGATGGGGGACGCGGGACCGATGGGGGACGCGGGACCGATGGGGGACGCGGGACCGATGGGGGACGCGGGACCGATGGGGGACGCTAGACCGATGGGGGACGCTAGACCGATGGGGGACGCGGGACCGATGGGGGACGCGGGACCGATGGGGGACGCGGGACCGATGGGGGACGCGGGACCGACGGGGGACCAATGGGGGACGCAGGACCAATGGGGGACGTAGCACTATAGATATGTAACCTTGTCATGCTATGATGTAGAAAACCACATACGCACCTTGTTTTCGATGATTTTAGCACGGACCTCACTTAGTTCTCCCTTAGTGAAGACAAAGCCAACGTTGCCCTTGATGTGAGGAATCAACCTATCAACAATGAAAAGCAACCAATCTCAATCAATGCTCCGAAAACTACTCCATTATCATAGAAAAACAAGATACCTGCAATGATTACAGGAAGGCAATCAAATGGTCAATGGTATTTAAATAAATAATCAATTCAATCCATTCGATCATTTCCATCATGTATAAAAAAACACATAAATTTCATATCAAGCACACCCACACATTACCGGCCTTGCTCGCTGCTAACGGATATTTTCGGCCTTGCTCGTTGCGTGTTTATGTGTGTTTATGCGTCATCTGTTTTGAATTTGGGAAAAACTTTGCGTTTATATACGCCATCCGGCACGAACTGTTTACAAAAACAGTGACACCAACACTTAATACTGTGGTGTAAAAGGAAGTCACTGTGTCAAATAAGAACTAGCAAATCATTGTCACTACAGACATCTTAACTTCAGTGAAATACAATTGTGTTGTTACCCTCTTGTAAAACACATTGTTCTGACAAACTCATTTACTTTTCCAAGTCGGGGTTGGATTCCAAGTGTCCTCGAATGGCTTTACGCATCATGGTGTTCTTCCCCATCAGAACCACTGCAAGGTAACAAATCCAAACATTATTAAATTTGTTTATTAATAGAGAGACTTTTTTGGTTATTTGTGTTTAATGCAGACGACTTCAGATTTGTACGAGTTGTGCATATTGTGGGGTTTCGGATTCGGCTTGGCCATCTACTTGTAAATCACTGACGAAACACAACAAATCAAAGCTGCCTAAGTAGCCTGTTTATTTCATATCAAACAATTGAATGTTTCCAAAGCAAATTTCACACTAGAATATAAATGTAGGTTCCGCAGCTGATGAGGGCCAAAAACCTAGTCAGCCCAAGAAAAAGTGCTATCAGCAATATCGATGTTAAAGTGATAATGATAAATGTTTGATATTTCATTTTTCTACTCATTTTACTTAAGGGTAGGATCATGGAGCAATAAACTACCGTAGATAGAGTTAGAACGAAGACCACTCTCCACCATAGAGAATGCACTGTGCCCAATCATGGCCCAATGCATCAACAGCCGGCCTTTGTGCACAGAGATGGCCACCGCGTTTTCACTGGTAACCTAACGACTCTCCAAAAGCTGAACCAGCAAATAAACTAGATCAGTAAGCACTGTAATGACATAAAGCTGAAATTGTAACGTAAATTTTTGTATAATAATACATTTTTCAAAGATTTTCAAAGGCTGAAAAATAACCAAAGCAGACATTGTCGACATGAGGAAAACAGTGATACATGTTGCACTGCAAGCCAGGTAAAGCCAATTGGTAAAATGTACGTTCTAAAAACAATCCAACGCGACTGGTATTTCCCGACTTCCCCGGCGAGGCCACGGTGGCGCGTAATCTGATTTGTTATTGCAGTCGTAAAGCTCATGTCGGTGGCCTTCTGTGTTTCCTTTTATTTTAGGTTGTTCTAACTTCTTCTAGTTTATTGCTCCATGGTAGGAAACACCATTTGCAGATATCAAAAATTGTGGTACATGTACCCCATTATTAAGAAGTATCTTTCCTTTTTGAAAGTAAATAGTAATTGCAGGCATCCAGCAAAATAATTGTTCCGAAAAATTGTAAGAATCACTGCCTTCAGCTCGGTCCATTACAAGCGGTCATCTCCTAACCCGGTCAATTATAACGCAGTAATGTCCAGGTCCTCGCACTGTTATTCCCTAAATACAACCTTCCCAAATCCACCTATTCATGATAATTCAAGTAATTACCAATGGTGTATCCTACCTTTTAGAGGTTTGCGTTCGTCTTTGCAACAAATGCAGGCTAATGGGGCGCTGAACTATTTTTTTAAGCTATTTTGTAAAAGACAAGTATTTGAACAAATACATCCTCCAGGAATTGTTAGATTCCAAAAGACATTTTATCTTAACTTTACTTCTGGTTTGGAAATTGATGCTACCAGCAAACAAAATTACATAAAATGAATACTGATATTAATTTAGCTCAGAAATTTAACAAAAATATTTCTGTACCCAATGACACCTGACTTATGGTGACCTACGTCGCCCACCCGATGACCAACGCCAGGCTCCTCTGAAAAGTCTAGTTACTACTTACCTCCAGTGCCTCTCAATGAACTCCGGATTTGTTGCATCTGCTTGGAACCAACATTGTCCACACCAACGATGAAACACTTGGGATAGTCATCGAACAGTTGCTATTCAAATTAAAAACAAAATATTACTTCTAATGTTTTGTGATATTGTATTTTAGTTTAAAATTATCTCAACATTCAGCGTGACCTCAATGACTGCTGCCTTAGGTTTCTGTACAAAATCACCATTTTACCTATACATGTACCAGTAGCTGACAGGCGTGACCGAGACATTTGGTGAACAATATAGTATGCATTGTAGTCACTAAAGTGAAAGTTGTTAATAATACTATCCTCTGTTTTTAATATTTTTGTCCCCGCAAACGTCGACATCAAAACACTCATGCCACAACTATAATGTTTTTTTATTTTTTTATATAGCGCTTTAGACTCGCACAATGTGGGTGTATCAAAGCGCTTTACAACTATTATCCCTGTTCACCAGGAACGAGACCATTTCTGCAGCAGCTCAAGATCAGCGCATGTGGTCTCTACCTTCACAGGTACCCATTTATACTCCTGGGTGGAGAGAGGCAATTGTAGCAAAGTGTCTTGCCCAAGAACACAAGCACCATGTTCCCTGCCAGAGTTTGAACCCACGTACTATCGTACAGGAGTCAAACACGGTAACCACTGGACCACAGTGCCCTACTATACACAACACGATGGTAACAGTTGCCATACCGTTGCGGTACATACATGTATTGCAGCACTGCCATCCATGCACACTATAACTTTGTACAGATGAACTACAGGTAATTATACAATGTCTGAATAAATCACCCATCTTTTGATTGTATCATGTAGATTACATGTCAGTAAATTATTTGTTCCATTGCCAGCACAGCAGGGCGGCAAAGTCTATTTCACTGTAAATGTAAGTTCACTTGCACCTAGTCACACTTTTTGTAGCTCTGACCAATCAGAAAAAAAGGATTTTTACGCGTGTTTTGCATTTTTGCATGATCTGTTTCACTCTTACCATCACACTCATAAACATTCCTTTTTGTATATTATTCATTAATTGTCTCTCCTGCTTTACAAGGTAGGCTGCTTTGACACCTTTTGTCTCCCCTGTGGGGAGTCATCCACTGTTGCCTTCTACCCGCTACTCGGGTCATCAACTCACACAATCGAGGACCCTAACTTGAAACCCCTTTGTTCTCTGGTGTAACTTTTTTAGCAGGGTTAAATCTCAGAAGTTGCTGTTCAGCTAGTTTATAACAATGTATAAATGTCCGCATGTTAATAGTACACAAGCCCATACAGCAGGATAGATACAACAAGTGTGTACAGTGAGCTTTAAGCTTTAAGCCTAAATACCCCAAACCCATCAAATTCCAACTGCAGGTTTTGGCAGGTTTGGTATCAAACATTAGCAACTTCTTGTTGGACTTTGTTTGACTCATTACAAAAGGCCCAGGGACACTGTTGAATACTGTGATGTTCAGGGCAAAATGGCATGAGACCTGTAAACATGTTACTTTAATAAAAATATAGTAAAGATAAAGTAACGATGGGTTATTTTGAGTTACAAATATGCTAAAACTACAGTAACAGTGTAGTTTTACTGCAGTAAACACTGAAATAATACTACAATAAAAATGTAGTAAAGATAAAGTAACAATATGGTGAAACTACAGTAACAGTGTAGTTTTACTGCAGTAAACGCTGAAATAATACTTTAATAAAAATATAGTAAAGATAAAGTAACGATGGGTTATTTTGAGTTACAAATATGCTAAAACTACAGTAACAGTGTAGTTTTACTGCAGTAAACACTGAAATAATACTACAATAAAAATGTAGTAAAGATAAAGTAACAATATGGTAAAACTACAGTAACAGTGTAGTTTTACTGCAGTAAACGCTGAAATAATACTTTAATAAAAATATAGTAAAGATAAAGTAACGATGGGTTATTTTGAGTTACAAATATGCTAAAATTACAGTAACAGTGTAGTTTTACTGCAGTAAACACTGAAATATACTACAATAAAAATGTAGTAAAGATAAAGTAACGATGGGTTATTTTGAGGTAAAAATATGCTAAAACTACAGTAACAGTATAGTTTTACTTCAGTACACACTGCAGTAAATACTTCAATAAAAATGTAGTAAAGATAAAGTAACGATAGGTTATTTTGGGGTAAATTTATGCTAAAACTACAGTTATACTACAGTTTAAATACATTAAGTATAAACTAAATCTACTTATTCATGATAATTCAAGCAATTACCAATGGTGTATCCTACCTTTAAAACCGCTTGTGCGTGTATTAAACTTTACATACTTTACTCATGATCCGGAACTAGGAAACAATTTGATATAGACTAGTCCGAGTTACTGGACTCTAGTTATCACTTTTTTAAACATTGGGACATTATCTGGCGCTAGTCTAAATGTTAAAAAAAGTGATAACTAGAGTCCAGTAACTCGGACTAGATATAGGCCTACGTTCATTCTTTGTCTTTTTTTTCTCTTTTTTTTTTACTTTTAAAATTGTTTTTAATAATGATACTTTTTGTTTTAACAATTTTATTACAAGTAATACTGTAATACATAATAGTTGGTCTTATTGCCTTTTAACCAGTTCGTGTCGGAGAACGTGTGTAGCGATTTTACGGACACAAATATTGATCAATATTGGCATTGATGTCGCGTGATAAATAATATCCTACCTTTAAAATATTTTTTCTTAGGTTTAATTTTGATAATTGGCCATGACTTCTTCACGAAAGGTATATATTTGTAATATGGCGCAACATTTTTTAACTTTCTTTTACATAAAGATCGAAGCTGCAGTAAAATTATAGGCCATTCGGTACTTGTACCACTGCACCAGCTAGCTCTTTGCATGGACACTATTTGGACTATATTTTATCGACAGTATTTTGGGGGTTTGTAAATGCTACATGTGTACTATCTATATGCAAATTTCTGCTATTATATTGCAGATCCAGTCACGTGTATCTTGCACTTGTGAAAAAAATAAAATCTAACTGCAAACAGAAATAAAAGTGCCATTTGTAGTTCATATTAAACATTGTCTCAGGTTGTTTTCAACAATTATATTTTGAGATTCCAGTGAATATGCATATTTTATTGTCATTTCTAACTTCTGGTCATGCCCCCCCCCCCCCCCCCCCCCCCTCTCTGAGCAATATGTGTAGTAAATTTGTTTACCCTACCAGGTATTCTTGCATAGAATCCTATTTAAAAAAAATAGCATCCTATGATCAAACATAGCTTTCTATATTATAAAAACAGCATCCTATTTAAAAAAAAATAGCATCCTATGATCAAACATAGCTTTCTATAAAAACAGCATCCTATTTTTAAAAAATAGCATCCTATTTTTACGGTAAAAAAATGAGCTTTAAAATCACCAAGTATTAAACCCTTATATGAACAATGATAACATTTTGATATTTAGCCCAGCAAATAAAAACAGGCAAAAATGAGATGGCTGTAAATTGGGCTAAAAGGTTGGTGAAGGGTTGCCTAACGTGGGAGACTTAAACAAGTTCAGGGAAATCCCCAAATAAGAGTATTATTGCTTATTATGTCAACGTCAAATAGTTTCTTACACATAATTTTAGTGATTTCCTTGAACTTTGACCACTTTTTAGCCCAATTTACGGACACCTAATATTTTTCCCATTTTGTGTTTGCTGGGCTAAATATTACAATGTTATCATTGTTCATAGGATTTTCCAAAAGGTTTTAATATGGTAACTGTGCCAGTATGCAACTTGATGAATTTGAAGCTTATCAATACTGAGGTTTGGCAAGACTACTTGATGATATCTGGAGCCAAGTTAAATGCGCGAAACTTAAGGGTATGATTTTTAGCCATTTCGATCGTTACTGTGTTCTCATAATTATTCAGTCAACCAAATGTTATTGAATTAAGGAACTGTAAGTAAAATCACCCAATTTTTTTTTTTAAATATATAATATTATATCCAAATATGGGAACAAATGGTATTACACGACAGGTGTTTATTTATGCAAGTTAGGCATATTTCCACTAAAAATCCAGCTTTGTGGCCATCATTTTCGGATTCAGCAATCCGAAATAGATACATGTATGTTACAAACTTCTACTCAAAAGATGCCTCTTCTTGCCCTAGAGGGGAGTCGCGGGTTGGTGTAGCGGTTCTTTCCTCGCCTTCCACCACTATGACCCGGGTTCGAATCCGGCCTGGGCCAATATGTGGATTGGGTTTTCAGTCCCTGCCCGACTCTGTGGGTTTTTCCCCAGGATATTCTTCTGGGGTTTTCCTCCCACCTCTAAAACTAACTTCTTCACATTAATTGTTGAATGAAATAAAAAATTGTTGAATGAAATTTGTTCCCGCCGTGAATATGGCCATTGATGCTGGTACGGCGTTAAACCCTAAATACTCACTCACTCACTCACTCACTCTTGCCCTAGATGAGACCCTTTTTTAAATATCGCCTAGACTATTATAGTTCTTATTGCCGGACAACCATTGAAGTAATAGAAGGCAGTTTGTTGTTAATCCCCATTGTTGCAAATCCACGAGTGAAAAGAAATTAAACAATCGGCTACCGAACTCGTTGTGAAATTCTATAGACCTCGACGGTCGGATGGGGTTGGAGCTTGGGGCGGAGTCAGTGTAACCGATACGGAAGGGCTACTGCACAAATTTAGGACAGGAAAGCAAACTTGTTTTCTTGAAGAAAATATATATCTAAAATTTTATTGATTTGTATATAATTTGTCAACAGTTGGCACAGTTGCAAACAGTTGCACACATTTGATATGCAAACTGGATATTACAATAGACAATTCAATTTATAATATTTCCACCAAATTTGGTATGACAAGTATACAAATATGACAATCGATTTTAACACAACAACCGCTATTAAAAACGATGACTGTTAATTATCAAAAACGACAACTACTATCCAAAACGACAACCACTACCCAAAACGACAACCACTACCCAAAACGACAACCACCACCCAAAACGACAGCCATAAGGTCTATTCATAGAAAAATAGAAAAGGTCAATGTTATGGGCAATCTCAAGTATTGGCAATTGTACATTTGTATACAAAGGAATGAATTGATTTTTAAAAGATCAATACAATCCAGTTAGTCTCGATAATACAATTCATAGATATTTTTAAGACAGGCAATTTACTAATACAAATTATTATATTCGCAATACAATATCTAAACATTCATAATTTAAGGGTGTGCAAATATGAAACTTGCAAATCACCATTGCTTCCGTATGGATTAAAGTTAAGACACAATACCATTGGGTGAATAAATATATATTTGTTTAAATTGAACATACCTATTCAAGGTGTATTAACAACCCTGAAGATGCAACACTAAATGCCTTAACTCCAGAATCCAGTACCCTGTCAAGTTACAACAAGTATCAATAAATATACACATTTGTATCACTACTACGTTTTTTTTTAAGTATAAAGGTCAAACAATGTCCAAGATATGTTCCTAACGATATACTACCATATGTACAATAGATGTTGCAATCAAAATGCAGTGCAGTGTGTCCAAACATTCCCAGATGTGCATTTTGAATTTATTAAGCAATGTGAGGATGGAGGTTACTAACCCCAAAATATAAGGTGCGATATACTCGTAGGATAATTTATCCAGAGTACACAACCTGGTGCATCAATTTAAGATAATTTAATAAGGTACACTATACTCTAGGATAATTTGTCCCGAGTAGACAACTTAGTGCATCAAATGCAAAAGGAATTAATAAAGGAATTTCACACAAAAACAAATGCAAGTTATAACACTTACCGACCAAAGCGGCCCCACACCTCACATGCCTCCAAGAAGACGTGAAACTTGTCCTAAGACATAATATTTTTTAATGTGTGCACCAACGTTTGCAAAGTGTGTTGGCAAATACGTCAACGAAAGTACATGTATTGGCATATGCAAAGCAAAGGCATGTGCTGCGTTGCTGGCTCAGCTACAGAGTGACTCTCTATAAGACCACGCGTCCAACAAGAAAACTAAGTGGAATGCAAGGAATTTATCAAAATAAAACCCGAGCATAGTCATTCTAAAATCAGCTGACTACTAGCGCACAGCATGCCATATGTAAATTGATTACTATAGGGCGCCGCCAGGCGACTCAGTTATACAATATAATAATTTCAATTGGTGGCGCTATTTACAGTGCAAACAAAATAACCTACAAGTACCAGGCAGCGTAACAGTCTGGTTGGTTACATCAGCAAAGCAGAGCTTTTCATTGGCCAAGAGCTCAATGACCGTCTTACGTACGTGCAAAACGCATGAACACTATTAAGACAACTCGACCGGTGTGTACATTGTACATTTAACAATTGTTGCCTGCTGTGACATGGTCCATGGCGTTTTGTACACCCGAGGGGGAAAATGGCACCCGAGGCGAAGCCGAGGGTGCCATTTGCCCCCGAGGGTGTACAAAACGCCATGGACCATATCACAGCAGGCAACAATTGTTTTGTTATACCACGGTAATAGATTACAGCAGGCAAGAATTGTTTGTTATGGGTCCGTTCCCGTTGCGGTGCAAAATTGCCGAAGTAGTCGCACTGAATGTTCCGTGTTTTTCTTCGTACTGGCGCTGTCCTGCTCGAAAATCAAATTTCTGATCTCCTCTTTTGAACGAGACAGAAATCGCTTCTTTGGAGGTGACTTAATGCTGTCGTCTGCCGATATTACGGAGAAAATAAGGCAAAATTGGAACAGAAAAAAAGCAGACGAACAGCATAAACGAAAGCCGGTGTAAACAACAATGGCGGTCGTAAGTCGTTGCCGAAAGTGCTAACTTCACTGTTCCCTTGTTTACATCGCACAGGAACATACATCAATTTACGTAGTACCAGCTAATATAACACAGCGTTGCTAGACTCTAATATCAGTCGCTTCCATGGTATTTATCACAGAAATGGCCGGCCAGGCTATGCGCTAGCGTGTAAAAAAAGATTCCGCGGCCTGGAAAAAGAAAGTTCATGTACCCCGTGGGCCATGGGGTACATTTAACAATTGTTGCCTGCTGTGACATGGTCCATGGCGTTTTGTACACCCGAGGGGGCAAATGGCACCCGAGGCGAAGCCGAGGGTGCCATTTGCCCCCGAGGGTGTACAAAACGCCATGGACCATCACAGCAGGCAACAATTGTTTTGTTATACCACGGTAATAGATTACAGCAGGCAAGAATTGTTTGTTATGGGTCCGTTCCCGTTGCGGTGCAAAATTGCCGAAGTAGTCGCACTGAATGTTCCGTGTTTTTCTTCGTACTGGCGCTGTCTTGCTCGAAAATCAAATTTCTGATCTCCTCTTTTGAACGAGACAGAAATCGCTTCTTTGGAGGTGACTTAATGCTGTCGTCTGCCGACATTACGGAGAAAATAAGGCAAAATTGGAACAGAAAAAAAGCAGACGAACAGCATAAACGAAAGCCGGTGTAAACAACAATGGCGGTCGTTAGTCGTTGCCGAAAGTGCTAACTTCACTGTTCCCTGTTTACATCGCACAGGAACATACATCAATTTACGTAGTACCAGCTAATATAACACAGCGTTGCTAGACTGTAATATCAGTCGCTTCCATGGTATTTATCACAGAAATGGCCGGCCAGGCTATGCGCTAGCGTGTAAAAAAAGATTCCGCGGCCTGGAAAAAGAAAGTTCATGTACCCCGTGGGGTACATGAACTCATGTACCACGCGTACTCGGCGTACATCACTCATACATCGGCACACTCAGATACATGCGTTTTTGTGGCATGTCACGTGAACGCTTCTCGACCAATAAAAATTCACAATCTATTGCCGTGGTATAACAAGAACTCATGTACCACGCGTACTCGGCGTACATCACTCATACCATGCTCATACATCGGCACACTCGGATACATGCGTTTTTGTGGCATGTCACGTGAACGCTTCTCGACCAATAAAAAGTCACAATCTATTGCCGTGGTATAACAAACATGTTTCCGAGCAGGGGGGGGGCGGAGGTGGGGCCCAACAAAGTGCGCCACCAACGTTGAAATGTATCTCATTCGTTCTTCCACGCTCATGAGTCGCACATCTCACACAGTAAATACGTATAGATCGCTACCTCGAAGCGCGCCATTGAAACACGTACAAATTTGCTCAGCGCTCGCTCCCCGAATTCAGTGATTCATACAACGTCCGCAAAGCCAGGTACACCGGCACGATCTACACGAATTTGTTTTGGGGCGATGTCATTTTCTGCCATTTTCGTTCGAAAACAACACGATAAAACGCAAGGGGGTCACAGGCAGATTTTTTTTAAAATTCCGTATATCACTGCTACATCCTTTTGTAACGTATCCATGGAAAAAAATGAGTGGGGTCAAAGCACGATTTTTCACAATTTATCGATTATTATTGCCCTTTTTAGGGGAGGTATTTGTTAACGTCGTTTGAGTATTTGTGCACAATCTCCACGCGCATCAACGGTACGTCAACGCCTAATTTTTTCGACTGCTTTTTTCATTTTCAATACAATTGTTGTCATTGGATGATAAACATTAAGGTAAATAACAACCTTTTACAACTACAAAAGACAAGATGTTAAGATTGGATGCCAAAAACTCTTTATTTTTCGCGTGAGAAAATGGTTTCCCCCTATTTTGAGAATGGACGGTACGTCAGCATTGCGCAATGAACTTTCTTTTTCCAGGCCGCGGAATGTTTTTTTACACGCTAGCACATAGGCAACAATTGTATAACGTACACTTGTGTACATGTACAGCGCAGCGCGTGTTTCAATGCAGGCGCACGTTGCATTCATGACCGGTCGACCACACCGTTCTCGGGCACGGTACGTGCCGCGGCGCACGGTGCACGGTTTGTCTAGCGGTCGAATTGTCTCACCGTTAGCGTTGTGGAGTATTGACATTGTAGGATATTCCATTATTACAAAGGGGTCATCTTGGCGGGTTGTTGATTTCACAACTTTCTGTTCGCGTTTGTAAATGTTTGTTTCCTATGGAGTTCTATATCTGCCACCTCGCGCCGCGGATCTCGCGTCGCGGATCTCGCATCGCGGGTCGCGGATCTCGCATCGCGGGTCGCGGATCTCGCATCGCGGGTCGCGGATCTCGCATCGCGGGTCGCGGATCTCGCATCTCGCGTCGCGGATCTCGCATCTCGCGTCGCGGATCTCGCATCGCGGGTCGCGCATCGCGGGTCGCGGATCTCGCGTCGCGGATCTCGCGTCGCGGATCTCGCGTCGCGGATCTCGCGTCGCGGATCTCGCGTCGCGGATCTCGCGTCGCGGATCTCGCGTCGCGGATCTCGCGTCGCGGATCTCGCGTCGCGGATCTCGCGTCGCGGATCTCGCGTCGCGGATCTCGCGTCGCGGATCTCGCGTCGCGGATCTCGCGTCGCGGATCTCGCGTCGCGGATCTCGCGTCGCGGATCTCGCGTCGCGGATCTCGCGTCGCGGATCTCGCGTCGCGGATCTCGCGTCGCGGATCTCGCGTCGCGGATCTCGCGTCGCGGATCTCGCGTCGCGGATCTCGCGTCGCGGATCTCGCGTCGCGGATCTCGGTTAAAATAACTCAAACGAGCTGTTAATTAAACGCGGTCACACGACATGTGTGAATCGTGGCGATTCCTGAACGTCTATAAAAAAAAACTATATAAACAGAATGGTTGCTGAAAATAGACGCGACGGTGAAAATGCTTCGTCGTCTTCCACTAAAATCCAGCCGCCGTTCAAGTCGGAGGGGGCACTTGCGGTTTTATTGCGCAAAGATAGATTATTCTGATTGGCCAATTTTCATAGAGGGCAACGAACTGGGCGCTCCTTGGAAGAAAGGTTGTGGCGCTGGTTCAACAAAACCTAACTGCCAAATCCTATTGGTCCATGACTGATCAGTTGGAGGCTTATCTGACAATAATGTAATACCTTTTTTACTTTGTGAATTCCGCCTGGTCGGGTACTGTCGGCACTCAAAGCAACATGGGCCACTTTCCCAGCTATTGAAATGGTCGGCCACATGTTGGTCTACTTGCTACAATGTTCATGTAATACATTTTGTAGGTCAGCTGTCAATCATTGTCTGGGTTGCTTGCTCCAACTTGGAATATATTTGGAAAATACTCCCGAATAATTCTCCCGTGGTTTTATTTTATTCCTCGTGCACTATAAAGGTGTTTATTAAATATTATGTAAAACTACACCACAGAACCACTTATAAATTGAAAAATGTAACAAGCTCTTACAATTTCCACATCTTTTTAGGGACAAATTAACTATTATGGTTTTATTAAATAACACCCAGCAAATTATTTATTAAATTTGAATAACCACTTCTTATTAGGACGTTTAGAAATTCACTTTAAGATTGAAGTACATGCTTCCGGGAGTAATTTGCTGGGATAAAACCTCAGCTCGTGCATTTTAAGGGACAATGCAGGACAACAAATAATACCCGTTTCAAAATCATGCCTTGATTTCTGGGTCTTAATTTAAAGTATTTCAAATATTCATGGCTCAGTTTATCCTGGGGTCCGCCATCGGGATTTTGTACCACCTCGATTTTATTCTTGCTTATTTATTCTTGGCTCGTGTAGGTTTGGTAAATGTTTTTAAAAGCTAGCCTTGTAATTTATGGGCCACGAAATAGATCTTTTTTGTCAAATACAAGAAAAATGGAAAATAAATCGTATTAAATGTCCCATTTAAATCTGTTGGAAAAATGTTGAGGAGCTCAAAATATTAAGTGTTGAGGTCCCGTTTTCTTTTTTGTTCTTTTTTAAACAATAAAACTAGAAATAAATATTATTATATAAACCTGGAATTTATTTCGCTAGCCTCGTAATTCAATGGTCAGGTGTATGTCGATTTTGTTAGATACCGGAAAAACCAAGAATAAATCGTATTATTATTTACCCCTGAAATTGGTTGGAAATGTTTTGGGAAATCAGACAAATAAGTCTTTAAGTACCCTTTTTCTTTTTTTCTATAAAACAAGGACAATTTCATAATTAACCTTAGAAATATATTTTTTTTACGACTAGGGTTTCGTAAATAAACAGGTTCAGGGTTTTTTAACCCCTTTTTATTTTTACATCTTAATACATTTTGCAAATGAGCAGGCAAAGTTTGTTTAAAGTACTCACACCCAATTTAATGACCATCGGTTGGGCCAAGAGATAAATAAATTCGAGGAATACACCAGCCAAAGCCTTTTAAATACATTCTGTATCTGCCAGGCAAGGGTTAGTGTAAGTAAATACAATGTATCTTTGTTGGAGATAAGCGGGGCCAGGGCAACATTCTTTGAGTAGCCCTTTGTGTTGAGAGAACGTCTGTGCGGAAAGCTAGAAAAGAAAATCAACACCAAATAGCAACGAAGAATTTTTTAACTGGACTTTAAGATTGGATAACGATCTTGTCACTGAGGAAGTAGTGAGCGGCGCATCGGCTGCAATTGGGTTTGTTGACAAAGGGTACTAGTCCAGGAAAAATAGGTTTTGACCTCAAACAAATTGCAACAAATTGTTTTTCACCACAGTGCACTTCTATAAGGTCCCTAGAATTACATACTAAAAGTCGACAAAAATCAAAGTGGTGGAAATATGACTAATTTGCATAAATCGTTAATCCCTGCCGCGTAATATATTTATTCCCATATTTGGGTATATATATATAGTTTTTATTTTTTGAAAAGTTTATTTTGGTGATTCTACTTACATATCCTTACATCAATAACATTTGCTAAATCATATAAGTGACTGAATAATTATGGGAACATAGTAAATATCAAAAATGACAACTTCGTGACCCTATAAATGTGCGCACATTACACTGTCTCCAGATATCATCATGTAGTCAGTATTGGTGAGCTTCAAATTCACCAAGTTGCTTACTGGCACAGTTATCATATTAAAACCTTATGAAAAATCATAGGAACAATGATAACATTGTGATGTTTAGCCCAGCAAACAAAAACTGGAGGAAAATGGTGTGTCCATAAATTGGGCGAAAAAGTAGTTAAGGGGTTGCCTAACATGGGAGACGTGAACAAGTTCAAGGAAATCCCCAAAATACATTTTAACGTAGATAGGATTATTGTAAGCAACAACAATCTTTAATTTGGGAGGTTTCCTTGAACTTGTTAAAGTCTCTCACCTTAGGCAACCCTTCACCTACTTGTTAGCCCAATTTAGGGACACACCATTTTCTCCCAGTTTTTGTTTGCTGGGCTAAATATCACAATGTTAACATTGTTTATGTGATTTTCCATAAGGTTTTAATAGGATAACTGTGCCAGTAAGCAACTTGGTGAATTTGAAGCACGTCACTACTGACTACTTAATGATATCTGGAGACAGTGTAATGTGCGCACATTTATAGGGTCACGAAGTTGTCATTTTTGATATTTACTATGTTCCCATAATTATTCAGTCACTTATGATTTAGCAAATGTTATTCAAGTAAGGATATGTAAGTAGAATCACCAAAATAAACTTTTCAAAAAATAAACAATATATATATATACCCAAATATGGGAATAAATATATTACGCGGCAGGGATTAACGATTTATGCAAATTAGTCATATTTCCACCACTTGGATTTTTGTCGACTTTTAGTATGTAATTCTAGGGACCTTATAGAAGTGCACTGTGGTCAAAAACAATTTGTTGCAATTTGTTTGAGGTCAACAAAACAAAATTATGTATTTTGCCTGGACTATACGTTCAGGGGAAGGCGTAAGTTACAATAACTTTTGCGGCACATATTAAGTTCTGATTTCAGTGAAGTTTTTTGTTTGTTTGCAAGCAGTTTTAATACATTTTGTTAAATATCGACTATATCTTGCGAATATTGTCTGGGTCACGATATTTCGATATTTTTTAAACCAAAGTCGATACTGTCGATATCGTCTTCAGTATCGTATCGTGACGATATTATCGTGATATCGTCCAGCGCTAATGTATACATTACAATGGGCGAGAACAAAACGCAAAGGAAACGCACCCTGACCATGCTTCTCAAATTACACATTGTCATTGGGCATGCGCATTACCCAGCAAATAAAATGCGAGATGCGAGATCCGCGACGCGAGATCCGCGACGCGAGATCCGCGACGCGAGATCCGCGACGCGAGATCCGCGACGCGAGATCCGCGACGCGAGATCCGCGACGCGAGATCCGCGACGCGAGATCCGCGACGCGAGATCCGCGACGCGAGATCCGCGACGCGAGATCCGCGACGCGAGATCCGCGACGCGAGATCCGCGACGCGAGATCCGCGACGCGAGATCCGCGACGCGAGATCCGCGACGCGAGATCCGCGACGCGAGATCCGCGACGCGAGATCCGCGACGCGAGATCCGCGACGCGAGATCCGCGACGCGAGATCCGCGACGCGAGATCCGCGACGCGAGATCCGCGACGCGAGATCCGCGACGCGAGATCCGCGACGCGAGATCCGCGACGCGAGATCCGCGACGCGAGATCCGCGACGCGAGATCCGCGACGCGAGATCCGCGACGCGAGATCCGCGACGCGAGATCCGCGACGCGAGATGCGAGATCCGCGACCCGCGATGCGAGATCCGCGACCCGCGATGCGAGATCCGCGACGCGAGATGCGAGATCCGCGACCCGCGATGCGAAATCCGCGACGCGAGATGCAAGATGCGAGATCCGCGACCCGCGACCCGCGATGCGAGATCCGCGACCCGCGACCCGCGATGCGAGATCCGCGACGCGAGATGCGAGATGCGAGATCCGCGACCCGCGACCCGCGATGCGAGATCCGCGACCCGCGACCCGCGATGCGAGATCCGCGACGCGAGATCCGCGGCGCGAGGTGGCAGATATAGAACTCCATAGTTTCCGGTTATTTTTATAATTGTACAATTATTGGAGGGTTTAATATTTGTTTGTAAGCCAAAGACATTTTTTTTGCCAAAGATTATTTGATGTTGCTGTTCAGTTTTATATTGTTCACCCCTAAAGCACATCAATAATGGAAACCAACCTAGAGTGGAAAACTTTTTTTTTTTTTACTTTTACTAGTTTTAGTTAAAAACGAGACGAGTTGGACGAGTTATTTGTCACTATTTAAGTTATTTTTTCTTCTCTCTTTTTTCTTAATGACTTTATATTAAAAAAAGATGCAAAGATTTTGTTGGCTTGCTGGTTGCTGCAGCAAAAACAAATTGTGATGCTTGGTTTACAATTTTTTCAAACCTAGTAGTAGTGGGGTCTCTAGTCTCTAGTCTAATTAATTATTGTGTTCAGGTATTATGTGCCTGCCTTTGTAGTTTGTATATTTTCAGCAGTTTTGGTATAATTTCAATTATTAATTATAAACAAGATTTTTTTTTTGATATTGGTTTTAACATCTTGTGTACATTTTGACATCTACACGAAATAAGTTTGATAGTGTGTAGTATGGTGCTATGAGACATTTTTTATTTATTAATTGCTTAAATATGTATTTTTAAAAGATTTATTCCATCCAGCCTTTAACATGCCGCACCCATCTGTACCACACTCATCTGTACCGCACTCATCATATGTACTTCTTTTAAAGAAAAGAAGGAAAGATGTCATCACCATCTAAGGAAAAGGAGGAAAAGATGCCACCACCTTATCAACTACGTATTCGATTCAGATGTGAAAACAGTGATCTTGAAGATGCTTACACAGGCTCTGTTCCTACCCAGTCAACTTCAAGGCAGACAAAGAATCGCAAATCAAAGACTAACATTGGAAAAGACGGAATTGCAAAAACAAATTCAGAAAAGTTGAAAACAATTCGTGAACGTACAAAGTTTTGGTGTCCCCCTTACACAGAGAACCTTTTTGCAGGTTCTAGTATTGTTATAAGGCATATGATTGTGGTATTTATGTTGCAATCAGTCATGCTAATAGTTTAAATGTCCTTATCTTATTTGAAATTAATAATGTCCAAGTCTAAAACACATATCTTACTCTAAGTTCCACATAGAAGGGAACACCAATATTTTGGTGTCCCCTTTACACGGGGAACCTGTGTCCATGTTTCTTGCTTGCTATAGGGTAAGTAATGACATTTATTGTGTTGCCAAAGTAAAAGAAATGTTAATTAGCACTTGCAACATCAAATGTTATGCAATAAATGATATTTACCTTAGCTTAACACCTTTTTTAAATTTGGAAATGGGCAAAGTTCTTCTTTTAAAGAGCGACTACCAAAATCACATTTCTTGAGCACTAAAGAAGTCCAAATGTGTAGTAACGTGTAGTAACTAGTAGTAATTGTGTTGCAAAGAGTTATGCTAGTGGTTTAATTGTGCTCATCGTATTCCAAATAGATAATTTAAAGTCTAAAACACACCCCTTTACTTTGAGTTCCCTGTGTAAAGGGACACCAATATTTGTGGTGTCCCATTTACACGGGGAACTTTGGGGTCGGTTGTGAGCATAAACCTTATGTACTCATTTGATGTTATTAAAAAATAATTCTATACTACATATGCCACAAGTTATAATCAGATTTTTCTTAAGTATGATTAATTATTGGACCTGAAAACTTGTTCTTATCTAGAATAGTCAGAAATTACCTTTTCTGGCCGAAATTGTAAAAATGTAACATGCCTCCATTAAAAAATTTCTCGAACTAACCATAACCAAATATTGTTACATGTCAAAAGTGATTAAAATTCCAACTGATTTCAATCATTTGTAACAATTTGTATCATTTGTTTTATTTAAATAAAAACAAATATTTAAACAAATATAATCATTTTGAATTTTGGGTACATATGTCACAGGTTGGCCCCCAAATAAATGGAACTATAGCGCTGGCAAGTGGGCAAGAAGGGAGCTCAATACTTGTGTTCTGCGTTTGTGCGTATCATGCGCGTTCAATACAACGTTGTATGAGCTGTACCAATGTTGCACTAGCGGGCATGACTGAAGTAAAAAGATGTGAAAAGAAAGTTATACGTTGCCGACGCTTGCTTGCATGGTTAAACGTGGAACGAATACGAAGCTGTTCGGATTATACATTGCTTATGATGTTGTACAATGTTGATGCGGTTGTACAATGCTGATGCTATTGTGCAGCTCGTGCTTATGCGACTTTCTGAAGTATAATGTGCCGTGTTGATGCGCGTGTGCAGTGCTGACGCGGGCGTATGTGCTTTGTTATACAATGTGTATCGGTACTTATACTTTGATACATTGGCGACTTTTTGTTAAGCATTGCTGAGGTTGTTGCACTGCTGTGAGCAGTACGTTAACCACCCCCCCCCCCCCCCCCCCCCCCAATAACCAAGGACCCTGGTAATAAAACAGTCCCAATTGTATCCTAATTACTGTACATTCATAGATGGTTGTGGACTCTATTACTGTTATTGATCAATGTAACCGACAATCCAATTGCCAAAGTTTAAAGACTAAATCTAATTAGCGACTTACTAATTGGCCTGAGGAGAATCACGTCTATCCACAGGGTTCTCTTCCTTTGCGCTGGATGGCGTTGGAATCCATTCTTGATGACGTGTACACAACGGAGAGTGACGTGTGGTCTTTCGGGATCCTGCTGTGGGAGATTGTGACACTTGGTGAGCCACAAGATTATAAGGCCGCTCGTCTAAATCTCTTGTCTAGGGCTATTGTCTCGGTGTTCGCCATTAACTGCGCATGAACAGGCTAGTAACACCCGTAGCCGTATCGCGGGAAGCCCGCTTCGGACGACCTAATTCGTGAGCTTCGTGTGTATGGAACGACTTTAGTTACAGCATGTGTGCACAACATTTAGATTTATATGCTGAGGCCGTTTTACAAACCCTAGCTTTGTCTCTGTCTTTAATTGGCTTCGTTCATGCACCTTGGCAGGGTCCTATAGAAGTGATCTGAAAACAGATTTGGAATGCTTAGTAGGTCCACTTGTATATGTTTTCAAAATGTATTTGTCCTTGAAAAAATTATCTAAACTTGGTTGATTTTAGTTCGAAATGGTTTGAAAATATCCACAAGGTTTTTAAAATAGTGATCAATCATGTTTTATGTTTGAAACTGTACTGTAAAAGGGGCAAGCAAACATGCCCCTTTTAGGTTTCCAGGTTTCCATGATTTTACCTGAGCCGATTTTAAACAACAGGCTCAGGTGTTTTCTACGATGGCTAGCTAGTCTCTACTGTCAAACGAATAGATGTACCCCTATTTCCAACAGGTGCACGGCCGTATCCGATGATGAATACAAAGACAATGGGCAGTCAATTGCAGCAGGGATACCGTATGCCAAAGCCTCAACACTGCAAGAAACGGCTGTAAGTACTTACCGCTTAAACGCAAAACTCAAAATAATGTAAGTTGTGCTTTGTGTAACACAGATGTTCTTGGCTTGTGAGTGCTTTTTATTATAACCCAGTACAAAAAAAAGGTTGGTGCACGTGATCCTACATACAACAAATAAAACAAGAAAAGAACTAATAATCAATACATATTAAAGGAAAGCAATAAAGAAATAGGTGTAATTAATTAAAATCAAATTAAATGTAAAATACAATGGAATAATCAATAAACATAAACACCTAAGCCTAAATGTCTAATGGCACTATAGAGAAAATATAAGTAACATAGAGTCTACATCTTTAAACTGAAGAGTATATGCAAAGTCAACCCAAATGTGGTATACAAGATTACTGACCTTAACTTATAAAATTAAAGGAAAAACATTAAAGCCTTCAGTCTACTAAACAATCCCATTAAACTTCAAAGGGTAGTTGCCCCATTTGACCTGTGAAGCTTCAACAGGTGTAGCCTATCGACTGTTCTTATAGAAAACAAGATAAACTTTAACTGAACTTTAAAGAAAAGTATAACTCTGGCTAGCTAGCACCGAGGCCCATAAAGTGACCCTGTGGCCAAACCTTTGACCTGCGGTTAATGACTTTTCCATGAACTTAGAAAGAAGTTGGTGGACAGACCCACCCTAGCCGATACAAGGCTGACAATGATACAATGATCACATATCAATTGTTTCTCAGTTGAGGTAAGTAACCACTAAGCAAAGGCACTCCAATATCAATAATATCGATATAAGTTATATGAATAGCACAATTGCAACCGATCGATACACACAATACAGTACAGTTTCAACCTTATAAAATAATACAGAGTTTCAAACTGTTGTCTGAACTTAAGAGTAATCGTTAAACTATCAAAATGCATGTTGCTAAATGATAGTAATACGTCTCTAAACCTTTCAAACAAAATACTTAAAAAGATCCAGATAAAATATAAACTGAACCTAAGAAAGGAACTTCAGGAAATCTGGCATTACAAGGGAGTAACATATCCCAACTCAAAATAAAGTTCTTATAGGCCTATGACTAATTATATAAAACAAAACTAATCTAAGCACCCAAAAGATTATATTAAAGAGTACACAGGTTAACAGCAGTCAATTTCTACAAAGTACAAGAAGGAGCTACATGTACTTTTCATCATAAATTCTTCTAGCAAACTGTTAACAACCACCTTGTAAATCTCACTAATAGTGGGTCTATCCCCGTAATTTAAGGAAATAGAACAAAAGTGTGTACTCACTGTGCAGGTATCCAGGTGACAGCAATGAATAGATAGGTTTGATGCTGTGTGTGTCTCTCAAGAAATGGATACATTTGGTATTGCGTGTGCCTCTCAAGGAGAGCTGAGTGAAAGTGAACTTGGCCTGCTGATAACAGGGGTACCAGGGCCCCTGCACATGGTCGCTACTTGTCAACACTTTTACGACTTATAGTTACTTTATTGTAAGGGACTGTAAGGGATGGTCTACAATAAGCCAATGCACAAAGTGCTTGGTCACAACTCTCCTCTGCTAAACTATTGGGTTCCACACCAATAACGGGTCTTCATATTACACAACTTTAGAATAAAAGCAAACAAATTAAACTGATTGAAAAACTAACTAAACTTATAAACACTGAGAACAAAAAAAAAATACGCTACTTGTCCAATTGTGGGTGTTCCAAGGGGCCTTGCCAGTCGCACGTCTCCTTGGAGGAAATCCTGAAGCCAGTCCTCTACTCTATCACTGACGAGGCTGATCTCGGTGCATGGTATTTCCTTGGGACCGGGACCCTTGATTGACGGCATCCTGAAGCAAGACAGTCGTCTCCCTACTTGATTGAGCCTGGAGGATGACCTTGGAACATGATGAAGTTTGGAGTGCTTACCAGCTCTTCGTCTGCTGGATCTTCTCACAGGGTTGATTGGGGGCTTGCTTGTGATAGATGTTGCGCTGTCATCTATTACTGGCCCTGCGATGTGTTCAGAGATTTCCTGATTATCACCTATGCTCTGCAACTCCGCTGGTGACGTGTGGCTAACGTCTTTGAACGATAGAGACTCCAGGGTTGGGGTAGGAGCTGCTGGAACTACCGTCTCCTTATCAGCACTTTGCTGACACTGTGGCTCAGTAGGCGAACCGCTAGGGGTACTAGTAGTCAATTGACAGGCTGGTAGGCTGACTTTGGGCCCCACAGTATCCTCCGCTGAACATGACGGAGATTGGGGTTCCTTGGTGGGGGATGGTGTTGTACCATTATAAGTACCAGCGGACTGGACAACATCTACAGCTTTGTTGGGGTCATATTCCAACACCAGAAAGTCATGGAATTCCAGGGGATCATCAGGGCCACAGCACTGCTGTTCAGATGCTGCGCTTCAGACGTTTTCTGTACTTCATCAGGTGAAGAAGACCCGGGGGTGAGACCTCCCGACTGATGGTCTCCTCTGCTTTTCTAAGCAATGGGGGATCTGCAGTAGTTATCAGAGTGACTTCCTGGGGTGTTGCACCTGTCGCCTCTGGGTTGCTCTCTTCTAGGTCACTGGGGACTATCTCACCAGTGTCAAGTATCTCGGTCCTCGACACGTATCTGGATGGTCCGGTGCCATCTGCTAGCTTTACCTTATATACGTTAGTAAGTGGACGTTCTTCCACCTTATATGGGGTAGGCTTCCAGTAGTCAGCGATCTTATTTCTTCCTTGATGATGGCTACGAAGGAGGACTCGTGTTCCTACAGGAATCCCTTGATCGTTGGCCCTTGCATCACTCCGTTTGCAACGTGTAGCACTCCTCCTCTCCATCCTCGACAGAGCAGCCTCAGCAGCATTTTTCAGCTTGTGGAGGTGCTGGTCTACCCAGGTGTCCAACCCTAATGGGGGCGCAACCTCCAAGTCAGTCAGCCCTAGCAGAAGATCGAGAGGTAGGGTTGGTTCCTGTCCCATGAAGACAAAGAAGGGAGAAAGACCAGTGGAGGAGTGGGGTGTACAATTGTACACAAACACAAGCTCTTGAATGTGTTCTGGCCATCGCTTCTTTTGCTCTGTAGAGAGGGTTCGAAGGAGATTGTGCAGCGTCCGATTGAATCGCTCACACTGCCCATTGCCCTGCGGGTGGTAAGCAGTGGTGCGGCTCTTCGACGTCCCATAGGCAGTACAGAGATCTTTCACAAGTTGGGACTCAAAATTCCTACCCTGATCGCTATGTATTCGCCTGGGAATGCCATACTTATGAAACCACTCTTTAACCAGGACCTTGGCAACGGTAGTGGATTTTTGGTCGCGACATAGAACTGCCTGGGAGAACTTGCTGAATACGTCAGTCATGACCAGCACATTCTCTCGGCCATCTGTTGCCCGCTCCAGTGTCGTGAAGTCAATGGCCAGAATATCCAGAGGTCGTTCCGCCAGCAACGTCCCCATCGTGGGCCGTACAGCTGGTACGGGAGCCTTGGCCAAAACGCACCTCTCACACTGCTTGCACCACTTCTCTACATCGGATACCATGCCAGGCCAGTAACACCGTCGCTTCAACAGCGCCAGGGTCCTTTCTCGACCTTGGTGACCTGCCTGGTTGTGGAGGGCTGTCAGTACAGCTGGTTGCAATTTGGCTGGGATGAGTAATTGGCAGTATTCTCCCTCTACTGGGTCTTGTGTCGAGACAAAGAAGACGCCCTTCATTTCCCGGATCCGGTCCCACCTTTTCAACAGGGCTCGAGTGGCATTACTCTCCTTCTTCAATAGACCTGGCCTAGGTCGGGCACCCATCCTCCAGAAGACCAGAAAACGCGAAATCACCTCATCCTCCTTCTGCATCCTTGCCAGCTCCTCTGGGCTGTATCCCGGTAGGGTTCTTAATGCATAGGGGACCTCCATGGCAGCTGCTGCACGAACCTTTGCTTGGGCAACCATTGCATCTGCTAAGCCAACCTCCTGGAGAGATGTTGAATGGGAGATTTGCTGAAGGGTCTCCTCTGCTTGACTGTGCTGTCGGCTCAAGGTATCTGCATTAGCGTTGGCCTTCCCAGATCGATACTTGATCGATAAATTGAACTGCGCCAGCTGACTGGCCCACCTCATCTCAGCTGCTCCCAGTTTAGCCGTCTTCAAGTACGACAGTGGGTTGTTGTCAGTGAAGATCACAAATTCTGCACCCAAGAGATATTCGCGGAATTTTTCAGTTACGGCCCACTTCAAGGCCAGGAGCTCTAACTTCATGGAGCTGTAGTTCTCTATTTTCTTCTCGGGCGGCCTCAGGCTGCGGCTGGCGTAACCGATAACCACACGCCCATGTTCCTGGTCTTGGGACAGCACTGCACCAAGACCGTTGAACGATGCATCTGTTTCCACAACAAATGGTCGTGTGAAATCAGGGTAGCCAAGAATTGGCGGTGATGTAAGCCTTGCCTTGATCTCTTTGAATGCCCCGGTGCAGTCACTGTTCCATTGGCGGCAGAAGTCGTCTTGTTGGCCTGAAGTGGGACGTCGCCAAGCAGCTCCCTTTTTGCACCCTTGCTTAGTCAAGAGTGCATGAAGTGGTGCTGCCACCTGACTGAAATGCTTCACAAAGCGCCGGTAGTATCCCGCCAGTCCGAGAAAGGCCCTAAGCTCCTTTTCACTCCGTGGCTGCTTCCAATGGCGGATTGCTTCCGTCTTGGCTGGGTCAGTGGCAACTCCCTTAGCTGAATCAACATGACCCAAGTAGTTGAATTCTTCCCGGAAGAGACGGCATTTACTCGGCTTGATCTTCAGTCCGTGTTGCCTAAGTCGCCGGAAGACCACCTCTAACCTCTCTAAATGCTCATCAAACGTGCTCGAAAACACAAAGATGTCGTCAAGGTACAGGAGCAGACTCCCATAGTTGAGGTCCCCAAGGATAACCTCCATTAGCCGCTGGAAGGTTGCTGGAGCATTGCTCAGGCCAAATGGCATGCGGACATACTCGAACAAGCCACCGGTGCCCGCTCTAAACGCCGTTTTGGGGACATCCTCTTGTGCTACCGCTACTTGGTGGTAACCTTGGGCCAAGTCAAGAGAGGAGAAGAGCTTTGCCCCTCCAAGGGAATCCAGCGCCTCGTCAATTCTAGGAAGGGGGTAGGCATCTTTGCGTGTCCGCTCGTTTAACATTCGGTAATCGACGCAAAGTCGAAGGCTTCCATCTTTCTTGCGTACAACTACCACAGGGGCTGCGTACGGGCTAGACGAGGGCTGGATAATTTGTTGCTTCAAGAGCTTCTGCAAATGAGCTTTCACTTCGGTCATCTGGTGTGGGGGAACTCTCCGGTGGGGGGGCACATACAGGCTGGTCATTAGTGGTGGGGATTTTGTGTGTTACCGTTGTAGTGTGTCCTAAGTCATCCTCGTCTTTGCAAAATACATCTCAAAACCGAAGCAGGAGATCTGTAAGTTTCCCCTGCTGTTCTGGAGTTAACTTCATGCCACCCATATCTAGGTCAATAGGCAGAGCAGACTTCCCTGCCGGCCCCGCTCTGGTAGCACTGACTGAGTTGACGGTTGCTTCGTGCAGTTCCTGCAGCATTCAAACTTGGATGCCATCATCGGTGATTCTGACTTCTCCACTGTCAACCTGAAGCTCTCTTTCATCTGTTACTATACCAATTCTGCTCTTTGCTGGGAGCCAAGCATCCTCCTGACTGACGTTAGCAACCTTGATGTGGACAAACCCCCGCTCAACAGCAAACAACGTGTCGACCACAGCCAGATTACGTGGTAGGTTACCAGTCACCCCACTGACAGCTTGAATGAGGGCCTGTCCTGAATCATGATTGAACCTGGGGATGAAGCACTTTACGGCTTTGACTGAACGGGCTGGAACACACACGGGTCTAGTCCCACTAACCTTTGCGAACCCCATCCGTGCTTTTGACGCCTCAGACATATCGTAGGTACAAAGTGCGTTTGCCCGGACCGTACCATCCCCTCTCTGTAATTGATGCAGGTAGGACTCGCCATGGATTTCCTTCAAAGCCTTCCAGACCTCGCGGAGGATGTTCGAACCAAGTAGCCCTAGGGGCTGTGTCGTGTTCAGTTCTGTCGATTTGGAAACCAGGACTCCCACCCCCTTGAGTTGAACTCCGAGTAGATCCATATCCAACTCTGCATAGCCCACGTAAGGGATCTCAATTCCGTTCGCTCCATACACCTTTAGCCACCTAGTAACATCTTGTAGAGCTGGTTTCCTGGACGACAGACTCGTATAGATAGTATCTGGCAGGACAGTTACCTCGCTGCCTGTGTCTAAGACAACCCTCACCGGTTGGTCATAAATCGAAACACAGACTTACGGGCTTTTCGCAACTGCCCTGCCAAGGACCTCCTCCTTTGTTCGTTTCCTAGAGCCATCCTCCCGCCCCTCCAACGCTCGGCTCTTTACGATGGAGGGCTGGCTTTTGGGGCATTTTTGTATTGAGAACTGGTGTTCCTGGTCTCCCGTGGGGCTGGGTTGAATGGGGGTGCATCAGTCCAGCTTGTACGTGAGCTGGCTGGCGGTGGTGCCTGGGCTTCCCCTTCTCTTTGTCTCCGTTGGGGGTTGGGGCAGTAACGGGCTATGTGGCCTGTCCATCCACAGCTGTAGCAGGTCACAGGTCGATAGCCTCCAGCCCGAAGGGGAGTAACTGGTGCTGCAACGGGGCGGGCTGGGTGCGACATTAGAGAGGACACCTTCTCACACAGTTGACTCAAGGCCTCTTGAGTTGCCTTGATTTGGCTGGCGTGCTCCTTTAACTGCTCCTGGATGCACTTGTCCCCCTCACTGAACCGCACTTTTGCCGATCGGGCCTCAGCCACTGGGGGTGGTGGGGGACTCTCCCATGACAGAACTTTATCACGCAGGTCTGTGAAGGAGATTCCCTCATTCTCCTGGGTGTACCGGCGCACCTCCCTCCGTAGTGAGTGGTCTCTCAGCCCCGACGAGAACTTTTCATTCAGAATGGCATCCTTGTCCTGGAATAAAGGACTTCCTTCCGGAGATGCAATTTCCACCTTCCTGAGCAGCTTCATCAGCTGGAGGGAGTATTCCTGGATGGACTCTCCGGCACGCTGACTTCTTCCATAGAAATCTTCCCATCGGGTGGATGGTGTCTCATGACAAGTGTACGCCTTTGTGACTCGGCCTACTATCTTCACCGCGCTGCTTCTATCTTCGGCTGGGCAAAGGCGGATTTCATCCCGAGCTGGTCCCGACAGATGGTCAAGTACCAGCTGTGCCCCCTCTGCATCCGACAAGTCTTTTGTCAGGCGGTGCATATCCTCTGCCCACTCTAGTACTTCCGGGTCCTTGTCGGTAAGTGGCCTGCCTGCAAATTTCAACCCCCGGTCTCGTGGCACGACGACAATCCTTGCCGGTTTTGGCGCCTTTTCCTTCTCTTCATTCTCCAACTCCGACAGGCGGGTGGTCAGAGCCTTCAACTGCTCCTGTATAGCCTCCATCTTCACGACCTGCAGTGTGTCACTGATACACCAACCTTTTTGATAGGGCACTCACAATCCTGTCTACGACGCTTGTAACACAGATGTTCTTGGCTTGTGAGTGCTTTTTATTATAACCCAGTACAACAAAAAAGGTTGGTGCACGTGATCCTACATACAACAAATAAAACAAGAAAAGAACTAATAATCAATACATATTAAAGGAAAGCAATAAAGAAATAGGTGTAATTAATTAAAATCAAATTAAATGTAAAATACAATGGAATAATCAATAAACATAAACACCTAAGCCTAAATGTCTAATGGCACTATAGAGAAAATATAAGTAACATAGAGTCTACATCTTGAAACTGAAGAGTATACAAAGTCAACCCAAATGTGGTATACACGGAAGCCAAATCTTTTTAGTGATTCACCATTTCAAATTTTGGCCACTCATGCTCATGCTAAACATTTTTGAGGGGAATATTTGTCATAACAGATCAAATTTGTCTGAGCTGTTGCAACAAGGCAACATTCAGAGATCCATTTAGTCTTCGGCCTATATAAATAAATTTCGAACTTATGCTAAGTTAATTAGTCTGAATGGGTGATTGAGTTCAGCACACATTAGGCATATACAAACAATAAGTTTGACATAAGTTTGACATAAGTTTAGCATAAGTTTGAAATTGAATATACGACGAATTCGATCTCTGAATGCTGCCTTCTTATAGACGATGTTGATGAGATTGACGAATATTTACAAGCCAATGTTTAAATAGAGTGGCAAACATTTGAAATTAAATGGTCAAAGACTAAAGTGGTTTGGTAGAAGCGTCCAAATATATTTTTCGGACAAAATTGAATGTGAGAGTTGATGAATTGAACGAACAATGTTTTAAATAACCTGAAAAAAAACAGTTTCAGATTTAGCGGTCAATTTTAACTAGCAGTTTTTAGAGTGCTGGAATATAACAAAAGTAAACAGGGAGTTGGAAAGATCACTGAGTGTATTTTTTTTTAGCTAACTTGATGATTGGCATCTGTTTCAGGTATGACATGATGTGCAGATGTTGGCAAAAAATTTCCAAGGATCGACCTACCTTCCAGATGTTGTATAAGCAGTTGGGCGATATGCTGTCTGACGATGAGGTTGGTACAATCAGATATTATGAGCCATTACCACATAACTGCATCAGCTATTCAAATTAACATTCTCAAATACCGGTACCACTCATTTACTATTTAAATGGTGTGGTTCTACGGAGCACAATTACCACTGAGCGATAATTAGTTACCACGGATAAAATACCACCAATGTTGAATAAACCTTTACGTTTAGCACGTAGCTTGTGACCGGTAATAATCATGATTTGCTATTTTACCGCACATTTACCCTGAACAAATTCGACTGTACCATTTATTACCACTGATACCATACGGTTATCATTTCTTACAATTTCATACAATTGGTTGTGGGGAAGTGACTTGCTCATGGACACACAACCAATGGCAGCAACCGAACTATTTACTCTTCAGTCATGAGCTAAACTATAACATTCAGTTCATACTCCTAGTAGAAAAAAGACAGTGAAAAAAAACACAGAGCAGAATGCCAAACAGATAGCTATTGTCGTCATTAGAAGCGATCCAGGATTTAAAAAAACAATAGCAGTTTAGCCTGTGCCAAAACCCAAAATCTGAATCCTTAGAAACATCCCTAAACAATTGTCCCTTGCTATCACTTTAAAAATTAAAGTCGAGCTTGTGAAAATTACTGAAATTGTCTGAATATTTAACAGGATTACATCACAATTAACAAGCTGGATGAAATCATCTACGAAGTAACACTGATCGAAGGCACGAACGAGAAATTGTGAGAGTTGACAACAAGATCTCGCGAGATCCTGGACATGCATGATTCTTAACAATGGACTTGAAGTACAGACAATTTTGACAGCTGCTGTCTAATTCATTAAAACCGCGTAATCTTCATGTGCACGTAAAAGTACATGTACAGGGTGTCTCTAAAAAAAGTATACCCATTTTAAAATTGGTATTATTGCAAAAGTACTGAATATTTCAGAAAAAGACAAATGTCTGTGGAAAGGGTAGAATGTACTCTGTCCAAAAGTATAAGGTATATTATGTCATTGCCATGGATGACTGAACAAACAAGACATTTGTGAAAGGTACTGAAATCAGCACTGTGACAAGTTGGTTTTACTTGAGTGACGAAGCTCCAGGAGGTGTTTTTAAGGACAAATTCTTTTTCTGTTTTAACACATTGGAAAAATTATGACAGGGTCCCTTTCCTGACAAATGCAAGGTGATGGCCACTATTCATGTTAATGCATAGCTGGCATTTTGGTCTCATGTTATACTGCCTGACTTATCATCCCAACTTGTCACAGTGCTGATTTCAGTACCTTTCATAACTGTCTTGTTAGTTCAGTCAACCATGGCAATGACACATTGAACCTTATACCATTGGACAGAGGGCATTCTACCCTTTCCACAGACATTTGCCTTTTTCTGAAATGTTCAGTAATTTTGCAATAATATGAATTTGAAAATGGGTATACTTTTTTTAGAGACACCCTGTATAAATGTTTACTAGAAATATCTTACTACGATGATATCACCCATGGCATCAATTTGATACAGCCATTTTGTATAGCTATAAATATTTTGAAATAGTTTGTGTCACTTCCTGTAAAGGGTAGTGTAAGATTAGGGTGATGTTATAAGTAAATGTGTCCTGTATAGTTTATTAATGTTGACATGGATTTAACCAGATATGTAACATAAATTTTATATGGTAGATTTGTTGGTACATTGTATTGTTATTGTTTGTGCATAGTATACCCATTTAGTGATATACACGATATTTAACAGGACTTTTATAAAATACTTTATTTCTCATCGAGTTACATTTTCGCAGACTATACTTGTTTTGTGATAAGCCAACACTGCGAACTTTGACGACTTGTCCCGTTTGTGACAGTTCCTATATATAACTTATAAGTTATTTTTTAAACGATTTTTATTTAAATTCACCAAATCTCACATTCAATTTCGTTCGAGAAAAAAAGTCACACGCTTTTACTCAACCAATTCAGTTATTTATCATTAGATTTCAACGTTTGGTCACTCTCGAGAGTATTGATTCGTGTCATTACAGATCAAATTAGTCAAAGCTTTGCCAAAAGGCAGTATTCAGAGATCGAATTCGTCTTATATCAATCAATTCGCCGCGGCGCTTCCGCTTTCGCTGCGGCGCTGGCGCTTCCGCTTTCGCCGCGGCGCTTTTGCTTTCGCCGCGGCGCTTTTGTTTTGGCCGTGGCCTTTTTGCTTTTGCCGCGGCGCTTTTGCCGTGACAGTTGTGGGCCACCATATTGAAGGAGTCTATAATAATGTGAATGGCGATCGCTACTTCTTTCACATAAGTCGCGTCCTTACTGCGCCCTGCACCATTGACGGCGTCACGCTCTCTGTTAATATGTTGGAACCGTGCTGCATTCACCAGCTTCACCAGAACCCATCCCGAGCGTCTGGGGAGACGACCACGTGGAGTTAAACCCCTCTCGGTGCTCCTGCCGGAGAACCTGGCCAAGATAGACCCCTTTGCCTTCGTTCCGTTCCGTTCTGTTCTCTGCCGGCATCAGGAACTGCATCGGGCAGCAGTTCACTGAACAAGATCAAAGTGCTCTTGACCATGATCCCGAGGTGGTTTCGTCTCAGCTGTCCTCAACATGAATGTTGTCTCAAAACCTCTCAGCCCGTTGTATACAAGTCTCGAGCAAATTAATCGGAATGTTCACACATATCCAAACAATATGTACAGTTAATCAATCACGCAAACAAGTAATTATGTAGATGTACCTGTATTGTTTAACATAAAGAAGGTATTTTTTTTGTTATACATGTATATCTAAATCGCTTTATGTATGCAACATGCGTTAAGAAATAGATTAGTTTTTAAAATGTGCATGAATTTGTACATTAATTTTGTACTATTGATTAACCCATTAAGACTTGTGTGTTTTTATTTTGCGTGAAACACGTTTATAGCGATTAGATCCCTGAGACTTTACATTACCTTGTTATACGGTATCTTGTATTATCAGTAATGGAAAACAAAGAAAAACTAAGATTCAGGATTCCTTGTTATAAGCAGGATTTTGTATTAACAGCCATTAAATGTTGACTGATTTTTACACATCTGCTCAATTATATTCATTTGTAATTGTTGGGGCCTTCAATTTCAACTCGTAGCATTCTGAAATAAAGTGTTGGGATATCTTTTAACAGTTGACGCATTATAGCGAACGTCGGTGCCCATATGACGCACATGTACAAAACTGTACATGTATTACCATCTTTTATTTTCTTATTCGCTTTTAATATGGGCAATCGTTTTCATCGTTTTGTTATTCACACTATTATTTTCTTTAATGGATAAAGTTACAATTTTAAAGTTTACAATCCCCCTCCTTTCTCCTTTGTGGTGATCATTGCGCTTGCGGAATTTTTTTTATCACGAATTCTTTTAAAGTTTTGATGGGGGTGGTTAGGTGACAATAGTCTATAGGTATGGGGGACGGGGGGGGGGGGGGATATTGTCATTACAAGGCTACAGTGTCTCATGCAACATTAGAAACCAAACCAGCTCCATGAGACACGATCTAGTAGTGTTTAATAATCTTTCAAAGTAAAGTATTACATAATGTTTAAATAAATTACACTTACATTGTTATAAATTTATTTACACTTTGTTTCCTGGCCAAGTGTCATCGATCTACTAATCTTACTTTCCACAAGAAATACCAGTTCCAAATTGTAATGAGATGGACAATTCTCACGCAATACCGTCGTAATTGTTTTAAAAGTGATGACAAAGAAGATGAATTATTCATTTTGATAACTTCTTTCTTTTATTCAAAGTTCCAGATTATATACACATGTAAAAGAAAATCCAGTATAAAAATGAAAATGTCATACACAGCATTGCATACTTCTAGAACTGTGACCCCAAGCTCCAATAAAACTGATAATAAAATAGATTCAGTTGTATCTCTTGCAATAGTCATAGTACGGATTTACACGTCATCTCCTTTATCTTCTAATACACAAATAAACCACAAGGGAAACTGACTAGGTAAATTTTGCCTAACTTTCAAAGTGAACAAAGAAATTGGCAAGGCAGGACTGGGGTTCACTCAATGAGGATACAACTTTTATATCAAATACTAACAAATAAAAAACACAAGGGAAACTACCTTTTATTAAAAAAACATGACCCGCGAGGATTCTCCAGATCACATTATTTTTTTTTGGACTGGAGCAGTGCTTGAACCAGCAACCTCTGGAGTACCGTTCCAGTACTCTACAAACTGAGCTCCAGCCCCCCTGTTGGCGGTTCTCCAGATTTGTCAATACATGTATCAGTGTTCACTAGTCAAAAAGCGGTAATTATACCCAGTGCCATGTATGGCCAGGGATCACGCCTAATTAGTCACGACAAATAGCAACATTGGCATTGTTGCGAACCTGGGAAATAGCAAACAGGGATCACTCAGAGAAAATATTTTTTTAATACAATTTTTTTAATTTTTTTTATGTTCAGTGAGGATTATTTTTAATCAAGATAAGGCTCAATTACGTGGTCACAGTTCAAATCAAAATATTATCAGCTAGAGGACTTTAAAGGGATGGTATACGTACGTTTCGTAATTGGAATCCACTGTTTGTTTCAAACCTATATAGTTGTAAATATTATACCATAAAACTAATCTGTACAAATTTCATTTCAAAAGGTGGTAGCGATTTTGAGATATTGGCGAAATTCTGGAGCGGTTTTGTCCACCCAGGAAGAAAAATCTGCATTGGAATACACACTCTGAGAAACGTCACTGCAGTAACGCTTCTCAGATTCAAATTGTTGGGGATAAAAAGTGATATCTCCCTCCATAACCGCAGTACTTCGAAGTGAAAAGTTTCTAAAAATGCATTATACTATCCAAAGTTGCTCTACTTCTTACCAAGTAAGTTTTTATTGCCATAAATTGTTTGAGTAATTACCAAACGTATACGATCCCTTTAATTGGGGTAGGGCCCTGTTGTAGGCAAGAGTACATAGTGCATGATATAAAGCACCACTTGTAGTATAAACCATTCAGGCTATGTGCAGTATACAACCTTCCTCCACTGCTCCCTCTCATCTCCGATAACCACACCATACTCGGATGTTTGTTGCACTTGCATTGGACATTCAGTCGATACTGAGGTTGATTCTTTTTTGCATTAGTTCACGTCACACCTTTTATTCAGTTCGAACCGAGATTATTTTGACATTCATCGGGCCCAAGCATGGGATTGTTCTTCACGAACCTCCATCCAAGACAAAATGAGGCCGGCATCCGTGGATAGCACACCCATATTTCCAGCCTCGCTTGCCGACAGATATCTACCTTGGCGCAGCACTATTTCAAAGATTTGTCTAGCTAATGTAATGAATGTCAACAAAGTTATACTGTTAATCTTGTATAGAGTAGGAATTTGGGGTGTGCGGACAAAATTTAATAGACTGGTTGACCGGTGTATGTTTGGGTAAATGTGATTGGGGTGCGAGCAGAGGATTATTTTTGCAAATCCTCTAGTTTGCAATACCATGCTTTGGTGCCTTGCTGTGATGGCACCAGCTTTCTATGGTCTGTTGAGTCTTTTTGGTTATTTTAGGGATGGGGCTGTGCATGCTCTTAGTCTGTTGCAAGTTTTAAACTACGCCTGAAAAGGACAGCGCCTTTAAGTGATTGTGGCATACTGCACGGGCTATCTATCGCTAATGTCAATTAGTCATTTATTTTGCCATTTTAATCTTCCCTAATTACGTAATTAAAAAATATTGCCCCATCACTGTCTGCTCGAGATCCCTGTCGGTACACATGCCAAATATGAATGCTGTCAGGCTGCCGGTGTCCAAGGAAAATGTAGGACAGAGATACTAGCGGTACTTGCTCAAGCTAACTTGTATGTTTGTAAGATAATTTGCCTATCAGGGGAAAAAATCATTGTAAGCTATTCTTACCTCCAACTTGGTGACATTGAGTAATGACCGAATGACCGATTCGGTGACGCTAGGGCCGAGTTCTAGGAGGGTTCTCGTGGCATTGACAAACGGCTGCTCCTTCAAGAGTTTGACCAGGATGTGATCTGTAAAAAAAAATTACATCAACGGGAAATACGTGATGTGGTCAAGCAGAATGAGTCTGACGCCGACCCTAGTTAGGCCCGCGATCCCAATTCGCACAGTTCTCAGACGGTCTGGAACAACCTCCACCTGCTTAAGTCAGGGTTCGACCTTAACACTGGTCCGCTAGACAAATTCTAGTCAAAAATGCGGCGGTCTAGTAAAAACCCTTTTCTAAGTAGTCTAGCGTTCTAGTGACAAAAATTGCCAAGATAAGCTAAGCACGCGCGCCTTCAGAGCCAGATTGCCAACAGCGATCCCCAATTGCGGGGGGTTTACTCTATAAATCTTTGTAAATACAGTGTACTTGGTCAGTTTATTTTTCAACCGGGCCGTGAATGTATCAACTGTTTTAGCCGCCACAGTTGACCCGGTGTTGCATAAGCTGTTCTTGTGGCGTGCTCTTAAGCCCTGTTCGCACTGGACTTTTTTTGATAAAACTTACAGAGACGATGGGTACTTTTCCCATTTTAAGTCCAATGCGGACAGCCTATAGGACGTTTTCCTCTCAGTTACTTTTCCCGAACTGCTGCCCGGGAAAACTTCCCATGTAACTTTTCCCTAGACAATAAGTCCAGTGCGAACAGCGCGAGTCGGTAAAAGCGGCTTAGGAAAACGTACATCCGGCCCCCTAGTGCGATTTCATGCTACACAAGACACCGCGCATGCGCTCTTTGCATTGTTTACGTGCGCGCGCGGATGCATGTGTGGAGTGGACATTTATTTGATTTGTTATTCTACAAGTAACATATAGGACTCCAGTTGAATCACCCAGTCCATTGTTAACTGTGTGTACCCTGGGTAATTCTCTTGCCTGTTGAACAGTTTATTGGCCTGTAAAATAACATTACGAAAACAGTTTTCTCATAGGAGTAGTGCATCCTTCTGCATCCCATTTATGGTAAGGTTGTGCAGCCCCCTGTATATTTACTTTAGCCCATACTGTGCCATATAAAAGGACACTGACATTGGGGTCACATTCAGTGAGCATGGCAAGCAGCAGTGGACATACATGTACATCCAATACTTAGGCCGCTTAGGCGGCTTACCGAAATTGACTAGCCGTGATTCTGCAGTTCGTATGCGTTCTGGCCGATAAGTCTGCAGTTGCTTATGCTACAGTCACACGGCCATGTTACGGACCTGCGGATGCCTGCGTATATTTGGATAATGAAAATGCGTAATTTTTAACCCCAATACGGAAATTTGAGCAAAAGTTACCTATATTCTGCGGACGATACGGATTAGTTACGGATGTTACGTATGAATTACGGATGTTACGGGTAAAACCTGCGGATGAACCCATCCGCTGCCAACCCGCTGGCACATGTTACTGACGACTTACGGATGACTTACGGATTTTACGGATGACTTACGGACGATACGGATGACTTACGGACGATACGGATAAGTTACGCTCGTGTCTGCGCATGTCGGCTTCCTCTGGCGTCCGCACCATCCGCAAATAAACCCACGTGGATCGGAGCTTGCTTCAGTCGCATTTCATCAAGTCTGAGATCTAGTTCCAGTTATTCAACAGTTTCTTCTCCATCTTTTTGATGTTTACGTACCCCTATGTATCCGCAGGCAACTGCACACCCGACAAAGTGTGCGGATCAGTTACGTATCTAACGTATCCTGCGGATGAGTTTACGTATCTTACGTATGAGTTACGGATGCTTACGTATATTTCATCGGCAGCAAAATTGAGATTTTCAAAATTCCGCTGCGGATCTGCGTATGTCTGCGGATCCTGCGGATTGAATTACGGATGGATACGGATGCTTACGGATGATACGGATCCTTGCGGATGCTTACGGACTTTTATCCGTAAGCATCCGCAGCTACCGTAAGTGGCCGTGTGACTGTACCATAAGGGAGGCGAGAATCTGCAGACTGGACGGGTGTGTGCGTTCAAGCGCTGCGAGTTTAATGAGCTCCACCAGCCATGCGCTATTGTCATCTCAACAATGATATAATGAATAAACATGAGTCACTAGACCTCATGAATCCCGACGGCCGGTACGCAGAAAGACGTACTACAAAAATAGTACATGAATTAGGATACGGTCGTTTTACGAGTTCTGAATCGCAAACAAAATCAAGCTGCTTTCGGCTAGACCAATCCTCAAAAATCAAGTAAAAGAGGTTTAAGATTCCTACCTCGAGTGTTGGACATACTAGAAATGTTGCTTTTCATAATTTGAGCTCTTCTTTTTTCGAAAATACGACGTCAACCCATGCGTCAACAGAGCGAAATCTCTATTGCTAGTTCCGGATCGTTTTAACCAATAACCAGTTCCCGATTTTTAGATATGTGGATCGGGTAAAAAAAATGTTTCGTAAATAACGAAAAAATAATCGCGCGAAAATCTATTTTCAGCTAGGATCACCCTGAATAAAGCAGATTTTCTGAAAACGTATTAAATAATTAATATAAATAAATTTCATTTTAAATACTTACACAAAAGTTTAAAAAGAGGACTTTTGAAATGATTATCGTTTAACGTTAGACAGAGCAACAAGCCTGCCTGTGCTGCATAGCCTAGCCGGCGGCCCGGCGCGGCCAAACGAAAACTGCCCCGACACAAAACACGTCACATAAATCGCTTAATTGCTCGCGTGTAGTTGGTACTTATGGTAAGGCATACACTTTACACACAATCCGAACTACATGTACATGGTACAGGTACATGGCCTAGGCACGTGGTGTTCTCATAAATTGTTATCCCTCCGGCCCACGTAAAAAATAAAATTAATCGGAACAATTGTAGAAACTAACGTATAGAACGTGAAATAAAGCTTTGCTATTATATTAAACAGAATAAGAAACATAAAAGACTGAAAAGCTACGTAAACGCTAATAAAATTAAGTATAGGTGGTAGAAATTGTCTTGTTACCAGGGGTGGACGTTCATATCATGTATTGGCCAACTTGTTTAATGGTTGCTGCAAATGTCCGTGGTCAGCTCTGCGTTGCTCAGGATGTAATTTTGCGGCTCCTGTGAGTTTCTACAAACCGTCCAAACATATTCAAAGTGCGAGTCGGAAATCTAGCCAATTTTGTTTTCTAGATTTTTCATTGACAAAAAAGTGTTTCACAAATCTTTAACGCTACCTTTTAAAATGCACTTCATCCGAGAAATAAATAGTTTGAAAGTCCACCCCCCCCCCCCCCCCCCCCCCGCCCCAGGGACTAAACAAAAAATTACCAAAAGCAAAAGTCATTTAACAATTTAACACTGGTTTCCTTGACAACAATGTTCCTATGCAACCATCCTTGTTTAGGCCTTTATTAGCGTCTTCAGGCCGATAATCTCATTGGTGCTAGAATTCCGTCTCCATGACAATCTGCTGTCTAGCACTTAGTTCCCACGGTCAATACTTGGCGATGGGCCAAGAAGTTTCCCGCGAAAAGCATCAGTTTAAGTTGTGGACGGCTGTTTACTGTGCAAGTAGTAGACCTAAATGTGTTCGTCAATGTTCCTACATGGAGGTCTGCAAGCGCCGTCATCTCCGACGATTTAAGCTGCTTGTTTAAGTATTTTTAAAAATAACATTTAATTGAATTGATATAAATCTGCCTAGGATTTTCTAATAGTTTACCTGTCCCAAAACAACTCCAAATGATGTCACAAGACACCGTGTGTAAAAACAAAACCAAAGTTATACTGTATCATAAAAAACCGAATTTGTCCACCCCAAACATTTTACATTTATAAATTATCAGAGTGTATGGTCTAGTAGGCTGAATGACCAGGGGGTTGGAAGTTATTCGCCAGATGCAGACAACATGGTCCCATGAACAGGGAGTTTATGAATAACTCACTGGAATTACTTTTGTCGACTGGTAACAATTATATAATTGAGAGATACCTTTCCTACACGATACAGCATTGTCGGCATGTGTGTTTTTCTAATCATCCTAAAAAATAATATTTTCTTGCCTGTCCATAATTATAAAATAAATATGTATTTATAAAATTCCTATAAACATTATTAAACAACGGATGTTCACAATGAATATATATTAAATCAGGCCTAACGTGGCATACTTTCGGATTGTGCGAATGTAAACAATTCGTTAGACCATGTATAATAAAATGGTCAGACAATCCATGCAGCTAGGTAGTGTTGTCGCCAGCCCAGGAAAACCGTGGACGGAAGAATAATAAGCAACCGTTGATTATCCGTCCAGAGGCCTGCTACAGTGTCGAAAAACACCGACGATTTGCACCATACCATCAGCATTGGGAAGAATTAATTTGCTTTAATTTATCAACTTGGAGAAGAAACTTCTGTACTGGAAGTTGTGCCACACAAAATTACTTGTGCGTCCCATATCTGCATTTTCAGAGTGCATACATAAACGGTCGTCGTGTTCCCCGTAGCTAGCTACATGTAGCAACTTGAATTATTGCGTGCCAGCGGGAATTGTATTTTGGCAATAATGATGGAGCCCGCATAGGGGTGCACTGTCCTAATTGAAAGGAGAATTTCCCCGCGATCTCATTAGCATGAAATGTGCCCCCACAATTTCTTTTGAAAAAGGAGGCCGTTTGGTAAAAGAAACGGTGGGATTGTGTAAATATAGCATGGGATCAACTCCCTGGTTTCTGAGCTTCAATCTGAGGGCAGACTTGACAAAATTACGGTTGAAAAATGGGTCCTAATTGCCCTAGAACGTGGACGGATGCCATTTGTAAAATGGCTGCGTGCAGGCTGGGAAAGTATCACTTTTCGGGAGGTGAGTTTCTTTTGGTGTGAATATTAAAAAATGTAATCGGCTAACCCACCCAAAATTTAAAAGAAATGGAAAGATAAAGGCCAAGACAATAATCTGATTGTTGTTTGATAAACCCCAGTGATGTTGGTTTGCATGAAACTTGGCCCTAAACTTTGTTGATTTTACACTGTTTTCAATGGGGCTTGAATTAGGACAGTGCACTCATAGGGCCTAGGCAGGCTGGGGTTTGGAAAACGGCCCGCGTGCTTTTAGTTCCGAGTTGTGCAATGCATGCGTGCGATCGCGAAGATCGCTGGAAAGTTCGAATCGTGTAAATAGGCTGTTTCGTGTATAATATCGCGTACAGTTTTTTCTTTTCGTTTAGCAGTTTAAAACATAAAGATGGATAGAATATGCAAGATAAAGGTATCAGAGGAAATAAGAGATTCTAATCTTTGTTTAAATGATGCAAACTTTAAGAAACTTTGTGATTAATTTTGCAGTGTCTGTTCGTGAAAACAGAAAAAGGCCATGTATCAATTAGTCCCTTCGTGAAAACGAAAAACTCGATAGGGATACATTTTTCTTAATCCCCTAAAATAATCCCCCTTAAAAATAATAAATAATATCTCTTAACAATTTAAAACCAATGCCCTCTATTCGTGTTCGTGACATGCATGCATGTTCTTTTAATGTCGCCAATAACCAGTTTGGTATGCTATTTGGTCAACTATTCTGTATTTTGTTCCCTAATATTTATAATAGTGAACCGGGCCCTCCAAATAACGAACACGATCGTTAACTTATAAAGTCCAAGTGCGAACAGTGGTAATATTTGACCATTTTTTATTTTACCATCGTCTCAGTAAAACCTTCCCCCTACACGGCTTCAGTGTAAACAAATTGGTCCAGGGTGAAAGTAAAGGCCCTCATAGCGGTGTGGGCCAAACTGACATCGTTTCTTCGCTCCACTTGCCTTTTTATCATGCTCAAGAAAGCAACTATCCTTTAAGGCTATCGACTGCCGGTTAGTTTCTTTATTAGAAACAATCATTTGCTGAATCACGATAATTATTTTAAGAAGAATTTCTCGAGACAGCGCCATGTTGAAAATCATGCATTTAGGGTTCGCTGTTGTGCGCGCAACCAAGCGATGAATGCGTGCATTACGCACTGTGTTAGGAAGCGAGTATTCCTGCGGCCGGCTGCACACAGAATGTGTGCCCTCCCCTGCCCCCAAACACCAAGATTGACACCTGCGTCCCACGTCAGCTTCCTTTCTCTCAGATGACCCCTCCACATAACTGTTACAGCCACGGAACAAAATCCCTGGCGATTCAAAGGATGCGTCGCCGGCATTTGCTCCTGCGGTCTACTATTTTTTAGTGACTCATTGCTGATAGCAGCTATTGTTGATCTCTAGTGCCACTCCATCAATCAACCGAGTATCATGCCTAAGTAACCGGGTGGCCACAGTGTTTGTAGCGGGCGGGGGCGAGCCGAGCGAGCCGGGCGGGGGCGAGCCGAGCGAGCCGAGCGAGCCTGCTCCCCGAACGGTCCCATTAAGGATCGTGTCCCTTACTTTGAGTTTGCTACGGGTTTCTGTAGGTTTGCAAGTTACAGTGCATAGGGTGCTTTTGAGGAATTATTGGTTTCATTACCAGAATGAATTAATAACATTGTGTTATTTAAAATCGTAGCCATGTAATTCTGACCGGCCTATTTAACTGCCTAATAAAAGTTACATTTACCTTGTTGTCTTTCACAAAGAGAACTGTTGATTTGGACACCACAGTTGAGTCAGCTGGACCCAAAAAATACTTCCCTACGGTCAAATCGGCTATTTAAATTTGGGATATTCGCCCCAAAAGTGAGCGTATAGGGTGTAACATGTGGCTGCGGTCACTTTTTTGTGCATGCCCAACTTCGTCGGACGTTTGGTTTTAGCGCAGTGCCAATTATTAAATTCGATTTTTAAATTTGCGATATTCGCCCCAAAACTGAGCGTATAGGGTGTAACATGTGGCTGCGTTCACTTTTTTTGTGCATGCCCAACTTTGTCGGACGTTTGGTTTCGGCGCAGTGCCAATTTTTAAATTTGGGATATTCGCCCTAAAAGTGAGCGTATAGGGTGTAACATGTGGCTGCGTTCACTTTTTTTGTGCATGCCCAACTTTGTCGGACGTTTGGTTTCGGCGCAGTGCCAATTTTTAAATTTGGGATATTCGCCCTAAAAGTGAGCGTATAGGGTGTAACATGTGGCTGCGGTCACTTTTTTGTGCATGCCCAACTTCGTCGGACGTTTGGTTTTAGCGCAGTGCCAATTATTAAATTCGATTTTTAAATTTGCGATATTCGCCCCAAAACTGAGCGTATAGGGTGTAACATGTGGCTGCGTTCACTTTTTTTGTGCATGCCCAACTTTGTCGGACGTTTGGTTTCGGCGCAGTGCCAATTTTTAAATTTGGGATATTCGCCCTAAAAGTGAGCGTATAGGGTGTAACATGTGGCTGCGGTCACTTTTTTGTGCATGCCCAACTTTGTCGGACGTTTGGTTTTGGCGCAGTGCCAATTATTAAATTCGATTTTTAAATTTGCGATATTCGCCCTAAAAGTGAGCGTATAGGGTGTAACATGTGGCTGCGTTCACTTTTTTGTGCATGCCCAACTTTGTCGGACGTTTGGTTTGGGCGCAGTGCCAATTTTTTAATTTGATTTTTAAATTTGCGATATTCGCCCCAAAACTGAGCGTATAGGGTGTAACATGTGGCTGCGGTCACTTTTTTGTGCATGCCCAACTTCGTCGGACGTTTGGTTTTAGCGCAGTGCCAATTATTAAATTCGATTTTTAAATTTGCGATATTTGCCCCAAAACTGAGCGTATAGGGTGTAACATGTGGCTGCGTTCACTTTTTTTGTGCATGCCCAACTTTGTCGGACGTTTGGTTTCGGCGCAGTGCCAATTTTTAAATTTGGGATATTCGCCCTAAAAGTGAGCGTATAGGGTGTAACATGTGGCTGCGGTCACTTTTTTGTGCATGCCCAACTTTGTCGGACGTTTGGTTTCGGCGCAGTGCCAATTTTTAAATTTGATTTTTAAATTTGCGATATTCGCCCTAAAAGTGAGCGTATAGGGTGTAACATGTGGCTGCGGTCACTTTTTTGTGCATGCCCAACTTTGTCGGACGTTTGGTTTGGGCGCAGTGCCAATTTTTTAATTTGATTTTTAAATTTGCGATATTCGCCCCAAAACTGAGCGTATAGGGTGTAACATGTGGCTGCGGTCACTTTTTTGTGCATGCCCAACTTCGTCGGACGTTTGGTTTGGGCGCAGTGCCAATTTTTAAATTTGATTTTTAAATTTGGGATATTCGCCCTAAAAGTGAGCGTATAGGGTGTAACATGTGGCTGCGGTCACTTTTTTGTGCATGCCCAACTTTGTCGGACGTTTGGTTTGGGCGCAGTGCCAATTTTTTAATTTGATTTTTAAATTTGCGATATTCGCCCCAAAACTGAGCGTATAGGGTGTAACATGTGGCTGCGGTCACTTTTTTGTGCATGCCCAACTTCGTCGGACGTTTGGTTTTAGCGCAGTGCCAATTATTAAATTCGATTTTTAAATTTGCGATATTCGCCCCAAAATTGAGCGTATAGGGTGTAACATGTGGCTGCGTTCACTTTTTTTGTGCATGCCCAACTTTGTCGGACGTTTGGTTTCGGCGCAGTGCCAATTTTTAAATTTGGGATATTCGCCCTAAAAGTGAGCGTATAGGGTGTAACATGTGGCTGCGTTCACTTTTTTTGTGCATGCCCAACTTTGTCGGACGTTTGGTTTGGGCGCAGTGCCAATTTTTAAATTTGATTTTTAAATTTGCGATATTCGCCCCAAAACTGAGCGTATAGGGTGTAACATGTGGCTGCGGTCACTTTTTTGTGCATGCCCAACTTTGTCGGACGTTTGGTTTGGGCGCAGTGCCAATTTTTAAATTTGATTTTTAAATTTGCGATATTCGCCCCAAAACTGAGCGTATAGGGTGTAACATGTGGCTGCGGTCACTTTTTTGTGCATGCCCAACTTTGTCGGACGTTTGGTTTGGGCGCAGTGCCAATTTTTAAATTTGATTTTTAAATTTGCGATATTCGCCCCAAAACTGAGCGTATAGGGTGTAACATGTGGCTGCGTTCACTTTTTTTGTGCATGCCCAACTTTGTCGGACGTTTGGTTTCGGCGCAGTGCCAATTTTTAAATTTGGGATATTCGCCCTAAAAGTGAGCGTATAGGGTGTAACATGTGGCTGCGTTCACTTTTTTTGTGCATGCCCAACTTTGTCGGACGTTTGGTTTCGGCGCAGTGCCAATTTTTAAATTTGGGATATTCGCCCTAAAAGTGAGCGTATAGGGTGTAACATGTGGCTGCGGTCACTTTTTTGTGCATGCCCAACTTTGTCGGACGTTTGGTTTGGGCGCAGTGCCAATTTTTTAATTTGATTTTTAAATTTGCAATATTCGCCCCAAAACTGAGCGTATAGGGTGTAACATGTGGCTGCGGTCACTTTTTTGTGCATGCCCAACTTCGTCGGACGTTTGGTTTTAGCGCAGTGCCAATTATTAAATTCGATTTTTAAATTTGCGATATTCGCCCCAAAATTGAGCGTATAGGGTGTAACATGTGGCTGCGTTCACTTTTTTTGTGCATGCCCAACTTTGTCGGACGTTTGGTTTCGGCGCAGTGCCAATTTTTAAATTTGGGATATTCGCCCTAAAAGTGAGCGTATAGGGTGTAACATGTGGCTGCGGTCACTTTTTTGTGCATGCCCAACTTTGTCGGACGTTTGGTTTGGGCGCAGTGCCAATTTTTAAATTTGATTTTTAAATTTGGGATATTCGCCCTAAAAGTGAGCGTATAGGGTGTAACATGTGGCTGCGTTCACTTTTTTGTGCATGCCCAACTTTGTCGGACGTTTGGTTTGGGCGCAGTGCCAATTTTTTAATTTGATTTTTAAATTTGCGATATTCGCCCCAAAACTGAGCGTATAGGGTGTAACATGTGGCTGCGGTCACTTTTTTGTGCATGCCCAACTTCGTCGGACGTTTGGTTTTAGCGCAGTGCCAATTATTAAATTCGATTTTTAAATTTGCGATATTTGCCCCAAAACTGAGCGTATAGGGTGTAACATGTGGCTGCGTTCACTTTTTTTGTGCATGCCCAACTTTGTCGGACGTTTGGTTTCGGCGCAGTGCCAATTTTTAAATTTGGGATATTCGCCCTAAAAGTGAGCGTATAGGGTGTAACATGTGGCTGCGGTCACTTTTTTGTGCATGCCCAACTTTGTCGGACGTTTGGTTTCGGCGCAGTGCCAATTTTTAAATTTGATTTTTAAATTTGCGATATTCGCCCCAAAACTGAGCGTATAGGGTGTAACATGTGGCTGCGTTCACTTTTTTTGTGCATGCCCAACTTTGTCGGACGTTTGGTTTCGGCGCAGTGCCAATTTTTAAATTTGGGATATTCGCCCTAAAAGTGAGCGTATAGGGTGTAACATGTGGCTGCGTTCACTTTTTTTGTGCATGCCCAACTTTGTCGGACGTTTGGTTTGGGCGCAGTGCCAATTTTTAAATTTGATTTTTAAATTTGCGATATTCGCCCCAAAACTGAGCGTATAGGGTGTAACATGTGGCTGCGGTCACTTTTTTGTGCATGCCCAACTTTGTCGGACGTTTGGTTTGGGCGCAGTGCCAATTTTTAAATTTGATTTTTAAATTTGCGATATTCGCCCTAAAAGTGAGCGTATAGGGTGTAACATGTGGCTGCGGTCACTTTTTTGTGCATGCCCAACTTTGTCGGACGTTTGGTTTGGGCGCAGTGCCAATTTTTTAATTTGATTTTTAAATTTGCGATATTCGCCCCAAAACTGAGCGTATAGGGTGTAACATGTGGCTGCGGTCACTTTTTTGTGCATGCCCAACTTCGTCGGACGTTTGGTTTGGGCGCAGTGCCAATTTTTAAATTTGATTTTTAAATTTGGGATATTCGCCCTAAAAGTGAGCGTATAGGGTGTAACATGTGGCTGCGGTCACTTTTTTGTGCATGCCCAACTTTGTCGGACGTTTGGTTTGGGCGCAGTGCCAATTTTTTAATTTGATTTTTAAATTTGCGATATTCGCCCCAAAACTGAGCGTATAGGGTGTAACATGTGGCTGCGGTCACTTTTTTGTGCATGCCCAACTTCGTCGGACGTTTGGTTTTAGCGCAGTGCCAATTATTAAATTCGATTTTTAAATTTGCGATATTCGCCCCAAAATTGAGCGTATAGGGTGTAACATGTGGCTGCGTTCACTTTTTTTGTGCATGCCCAACTTTGTCGGACGTTTGGTTTCGGCGCAGTGCCAATTTTTAAATTTGGGATATTCGCCCTAAAAGTGAGCGTATAGGGTGTAACATGTGGCTGCGTTCACTTTTTTTGTGCATGCCCAACTTTGTCGGACGTTTGGTTTGGGCGCAGTGCCAATTTTTAAATTTGATTTTTAAATTTGCGATATTCGCCCCAAAACTGAGCGTATAGGGTGTAACATGTGGCTGCGGTCACTTTTTTGTGCATGCCCAACTTTGTCGGACGTTTGGTTTGGGCGCAGTGCCAATTTTTAAATTTGATTTTTAAATTTGCGATATTCGCCCCAAAACTGAGCGTATAGGGTGTAACATGTGGCTGCGGTCACTTTTTTGTGCATGCCCAACTTTGTCGGACGTTTGGTTTGGGCGCAGTGCCAATTTTTAAATTTGATTTTTAAATTTGCGATATTCGCCCCAAAACTGAGCGTATAGGGTGTAACATGTGGCTGCGTTCACTTTTTTTGTGCATGCCCAACTTTGTCGGACGTTTGGTTTCGGCGCAGTGCCAATTTTTAAATTTGGGATATTCGCCCTAAAAGTGAGCGTATAGGGTGTAACATGTGGCTGCGTTCACTTTTTTTGTGCATGCCCAACTTTGTCGGACGTTTGGTTTCGGCGCAGTGCCAATTTTTAAATTTGGGATATTCGCCCTAAAAGTGAGCGTATAGGGTGTAACATGTGGCTGCGGTCACTTTTTTGTGCATGCCCAACTTTGTCGGACGTTTGGTTTGGGCGCAGTGCCAATTTTTTAATTTGATTTTTAAATTTGCAATATTCGCCCCAAAACTGACCGCAGCCACATGTTACACCCTATACGCTCAGTTTTGGGGCGAATATTGCAAATTTAAAAATCAAATTAAAAAATTGGCACTGCGCCCAAACCAAACGTCCGACAAAGTTGGGCATGCACAAAAAAGTGACCGCAGCCACATGTTACACCCTATACGCTCACTTTTAGGGCGAATATCCCAAATTTAAAAATTGGCACTGCGCCGAAACCAAACGTCCGACAAAGTTGGGCATGCACAAAAAAAGTGACCGCAGCCACATGTTACACCCTATACGCTCACTTTTTTGTGCATGCCCAACTTCGTCGGACGTTTGGTTTTAGCGCAGTGCCAATTATTAAATTCGATTTTTAAATTTGCGATATTCGCCCCAAAATTGAGCGTATAGGGTGTAACATGTGGCTGCGTTCACTTTTTTTGTGCATGCCCAACTTTGTCGGACGTTTGGTTTCGGCGCAGTGCCAATTTTTAAATTTGGGATATTCGCCCTAAAAGTGAGCGTATAGGGTGTAACATGTGGCTGCGGTCACTTTTTTGTGCATGCCCAACTTTGTCGGACGTTTGGTTTGGGCGCAGTGCCAATTTTTAAATTTGATTTTTAAATTTGGGATATTCGCCCTAAAAGTGAGCGTATAGGGTGTAACATGTGGCTGCGTTCACTTTTTTGTGCATGCCCAACTTTGTCGGACGTTTGGTTTGGGCGCAGTGCCAATTTTTTAATTTGATTTTTAAATTTGCGATATTCGCCCCAAAACTGAGCGTATAGGGTGTAACATGTGGCTGCGGTCACTTTTTTGTGCATGCCCAACTTCGTCGGACGTTTGGTTTTAGCGCAGTGCCAATTATTAAATTCGATTTTTAAATTTGCGATATTTGCCCCAAAACTGAGCGTATAGGGTGTAACATGTGGCTGCGTTCACTTTTTTTGTGCATGCCCAACTTTGTCGGACGTTTGGTTTCGGCGCAGTGCCAATTTTTAAATTTGGGATATTCGCCCTAAAAGTGAGCGTATAGGGTGTAACATGTGGCTGCGGTCACTTTTTTGTGCATGCCCAACTTTGTCGGACGTTTGGTTTCGGCGCAGTGCCAATTTTTAAATTTGATTTTTAAATTTGCGATATTCGCCCCAAAACTGAGCGTATAGGGTGTAACATGTGGCTGCGTTCACTTTTTTTGTGCATGCCCAACTTTGTCGGACGTTTGGTTTCGGCGCAGTGCCAATTTTTAAATTTGGGATATTCGCCCTAAAAGTGAGCGTATAGGGTGTAACATGTGGCTGCGTTCACTTTTTTTGTGCATGCCCAACTTTGTCGGACGTTTGGTTTGGGCGCAGTGCCAATTTTTAAATTTGATTTTTAAATTTGCGATATTCGCCCCAAAACTGAGCGTATAGGGTGTAACATGTGGCTGCGGTCACTTTTTTGTGCATGCCCAACTTTGTCGGACGTTTGGTTTGGGCGCAGTGCCAATTTTTAAATTTGATTTTTAAATTTGCGATATTCGCCCCAAAACTGAGCGTATAGGGTGTAACATGTGGCTGCGGTCACTTTTTTGTGCATGCCCAACTTTGTCGGACGTTTGGTTTGGGCGCAGTGCCAATTTTTAAATTTGATTTTTAAATTTGCGATATTCGCCCCAAAACTGAGCGTATAGGGTGTAACATGTGGCTGCGGTCACTTTTTTGTGCATGCCCAACTTCGTCGGACGTTTGGTTTTAGCGCAGTGCCAATTATTAAATTCGATTTTTAAATTTGCGATATTCGCCCCAAAACTGAGCGTATAGGGTGTAACATGTGGCTGCGTTCACTTTTTTTGTGCATGCCCAACTTTGTCGGACGTTTGGTTTCGGCGCAGTGCCAATTTTTAAATTTGGGATATTCGCCCTAAAAGTGAGCGTATAGGGTGTAACATGTGGCTGCGGTCACTTTTTTGTGCATGCCCAACTTTGTCGGACGTTTGGTTTGGGCGCAGTGCCAATTTTTAAATTTGATTTTTAAATTTGGGATATTCGCCCTAAAAGTGAGCGTATAGGGTGTAACATGTGGCTGCGGTCACTTTTTTGTGCATGCCCAACTTTGTCGGACGTTTGGTTTGGGCGCAGTGCCAATTTTTTAATTTGATTTTTAAATTTGCGATATTCGCCCCAAAACTGAGCGTATAGGGTGTAACATGTGGCTGCGGTCACTTTTTTGTGCATGCCCAACTTCGTCGGACGTTTGGTTTTAGCGCAGTGCCAATTATTAAATTCGATTTTTAAATTTGCGATATTCGCCCCAAAATTGAGCGTATAGGGTGTAACATGTGGCTGCGTTCACTTTTTTTGTGCATGCCCAACTTTGTCGGACGTTTGGTTTCGGCGCAGTGCCAATTTTTAAATTTGGGATATTCGCCCTAAAAGTGAGCGTATAGGGTGTAACATGTGGCTGCGGTCACTTTTTTGTGCATGCCCAACTTTGTCGGACGTTTGGTTTGGGCGCAGTGACAATTTTTAAATTTGATTTTTAAATTTGGGATATTCGCCCTAAAAGTGAGCGTATAGGGTGTAACATGTGGCTGCGTTCACTTTTTTGTGCATGCCCAACTTTGTCGGACGTTTGGTTTCGGCGCAGTGCCAATTTTTAAATTTGGGATATTCGCCCTAAAAGTGAGCGTATAGGGTGTAACATGTGGCTGCGTTCACTTTTTTTGTGCATGCCCAACTTTGTCGGACGTTTGGTTTGGGCGCAGTGCCAATTTTTAAATTTGATTTTTAAATTTGCGATATTCGCCCAAAAACTGAGCGTATAGGGTGTAACATGTGGCTGCGGTCACTTTTTTGTGCATGCCCAACTTTGTCGGACGTTTGGTTTGGGCGCAGTGCCAATTTTTAAATTTGATTTTTAAATTTGCGATATTCGCCCCAAAACTGAGCGTATAGGGTGTAACATGTGGCTGCGGTCACTTTTTTGTGCATGCCCAACTTTGTCGGACGTTTGGTTTGGGCGCAGTGCCAATTTTTAAATTTGATTTTTAAATTTGCGATATTCGCCCCAAAACTTTTTTGTGCATGCCCAAACTTCGTCGGACGTTTGGTTTTAGCGCAGTGCCAATTATTAAATTCGATTTTTAAATTTGCGATATTCGCCCCAAAACTGAGCGTATAGGGTGTAACATGTGGCTGCGGTCACTTTTTTGTGCATGCCCAACTTTGTCGGACGTTTGGTTTGGGCGCAGTGCCAATTTTTAAATTTGATTTTTAAATTTGCGATATTCGCCCCAAAACTTTTTTGTGCATGCCCAAACTTCGTCGGACGTTTGGTTTTAGCGCAGTGCCAATTATTAAATTCGATTTTTAAATTTGCGATATTCGCCCCAAAACTGAGCGTATAGGGTGTAACATGTGGCTGCGTTCACTTTTTTTGTGCATGCCCAACTTTGTCGGACGTTTGGTTTCGGCGCAGTGCCAATTTTTAAATTTGGGATATTCGCCCTAAAAGTGAGCGTATAGGGTGTAACATGTGGCTGCGGTCACTTTTTTGTGCATGCCCAACTTTGTCGGACGTTTGGTTTCGGCGCAGTGCCAATTTTTAAATTTGATTTTTAAATTTGCGATATTCGCCCCAAAACTGAGCGTATAGGGTGTAACATGTGGCTGCGTTCACTTTTTTTGTGCATGCCCAACTTTGTCGGACGTTTGGTTTCGGCGCAGTGCCAATTTTTAAATTTGGGATATTCGCCCTAAAAGTGAGCGTATAGGGTGTAACATGTGGCTGCGTTCACTTTTTTTGTGCATGCCCAACTTTGTCGGACGTTTGGTTTGGGCGCAGTGCCAATTTTTAAATTTGATTTTTAAATTTGCGATATTCGCCCCAAAACTGAGCGTATAGGGTGTAACATGTGGCTGCGGTCACTTTTTTGTGCATGCCCAACTTTGTCGGACGTTTGGTTTCGGCGCAGTGCCAATTTTTAAATTTGGGATATTCGCCCTAAAAGTGAGCGTATAGGGTGTAACATGTGGCTGCGTTCACTTTTTTTGTGCATGCCCAACTTTGTCGGACGTTTGGTTTGGGCGCAGTGCCAATTTTTAAATTTGATTTTTAAATTTGCGATATTCGCCCCAAAACTGAGCGTATAGGGTGTAACATGTGGCTGCGGTCACTTTTTTGTGCATGCCCAACTTTGTCGGACGTTTGGTTTGGGCGCAGTGCCAATTTTTAAATTTGATTTTTAAATTTGCGATATTCGCCCCAAAAATGAGCGTATAGGGTGTAACATGTGGCTGCGGTCACTTTTTTGTGCATGCCCAACTTTGTCGGACGTTTGGTTTGGGCGCAGTGCCAATTTTTAAATTTGATTTTTAAATTTGCGATATTCGCCCCAAAACTGAGCGTATAGGGTGTAACATGTGGCTGCGGTCACTTTTTTGTGCATGCCCAACTTCGTCGGACGTTTGGTTTTAGCGCAGTGCCAATTATTAAATTCGATTTTTAAATTTGCGATATTCGCCCCAAAACTGAGCGTATAGGGTGTAACATGTGGCTGCGGTCACTTTTTTTGTGCATGCCCAACTTTGTCGGACGTTTGGTTTCGGCGCAGTGCCAATTTTTAAATTTGGGATATTCGCCCTAAAAGTGAGCGTATAGGGTGTAACATGTGGCTGCGTTCACTTTTTTTGTGCATGCCCAACTTTGTCGGACGTTTGGTTTCGGCGCAGTGCCAATTTTTAAATTTGGGATATTCGCCCTAAAAGTGAGCGTATAGGGTGTAACATGTGGCTGCGGTCACTTTTTTGTGCATGCCCAACTTTGTCGGACGTTTGGTTTGGGCGCAGTGCCAATTTTTAAATTTGATTTTTAAATTTGGGATATTCGCCCTAAAAGTGAGCGTATAGGGTGTAACATGTGGCTGCGGTCACTTTTTTGTGCATGCCCAACTTTGTCGGACGTTTGGTTTGGGCGCAGTGCCAATTTTTTAATTTGATTTTTAAATTTGCGATATTCGCCCCAAAACTGAGCGTATAGGGTGTAACATGTGGCTGCGGTCACTTTTTTGTGCATGCCCAACTTCGTCGGACGTTTGGTTTTAGCGCAGTGCCAATTATTAAATTCGATTTTTAAATTTGCGATATTCGCCCCAAAATTGAGCGTATAGGGTGTAACATGTGGCTGCGTTCACTTTTTTTGTGCATGCCCAACTTTGTCGGACGTTTGGTTTCGGCGCAGTGCCAATTTTTAAATTTGGGATATTCGCCCTAAAAGTGAGCGTATAGGGTGTAACATGTGGCTGCGGTCACTTTTTTGTGCATGCCCAACTTTGTCGGACGTTTGGTTTGGGCGCAGTGCCAATTTTTAAATTTGATTTTTAAATTTGGGATATTCGCCCTAAAAGTGAGCGTATAGGGTGTAACATGTGGCTGCGTTCACTTTTTTGTGCATGCCCAACTTTGTCGGACGTTTGGTTTGGGCGCAGTGCCAATTTTTTAATTTGATTTTTAAATTTGCGATATTCGCCCCAAAACTGAGCGTATAGGGTGTAACATGTGGCTGCGGTCACTTTTTTGTGCATGCCCAACTTCGTCGGACGTTTGGTTTTAGCGCAGTGCCAATTATTAAATTCGATTTTTAAATTTGCGATATTTGCCCCAAAACTGAGCGTATAGGGTGTAACATGTGGCTGCGTTCACTTTTTTTGTGCATGCCCAACTTTGTCGGACGTTTGGTTTGGGCGCAGTGCCAATTTTTAAATTTGATTTTTAAATTTGCGATATTCGCCCCAAAACTGAGCGTATAGGGTGTAACATGTGGCTGCGGTCACTTTTTTGTGCATGCCCAACTTCGTCGGACGTTTGGTTTTAGCGCAGTGCCAATTATTAAATTCGATTTTTAAATTTGCGATATTCGCCCCAAAACTGAGCGTATAGGGTGTAACATGTGGCTGCGTTCACTTTTTTTGTGCATGCCCAACTTTGTCGGACGTTTGGTTTCGGCGCAGTGCCAATTTTTAAATTTGGGATATTCGCCCCAAAACTGAGCGTATAGGGTGTAACATGTGGCTGCGGTCACTTTTTTGTGCATGCCCAACTTCGTCGGACGTTTGGTTTTAGCGCAGTGCCAATTATTAAATTCGATTTTTAAATTTGCGATATTTGCCCCAAAACTGAGCGTATAGGGTGTAACATGTGGCTGCGTTCACTTTTTTTGTGCATGCCCAACTTTGTCGGACGTTTGGTTTCGGCGCAGTGCCAATTTTTAAATTTGGGATATTCGCCCTAAAAGTGAGCGTATAGGGTGTAACATGTGGCTGCGGTCACTTTTTTGTGCATGCCCAACTTTGTCGGACGTTTGGTTTCGGCGCAGTGCCAATTTTTAAATTTGATTTTTAAATTTGCGATATTCGCCCCAAAACTGAGCGTATAGGGTGTAACATGTGGCTGCGTTCACTTTTTTTGTGCATGCCCAACTTTGTCGGACGTTTGGTTTCGGCGCAGTGCCAATTTTTAAATTTGGGATATTCGCCCTAAAAGTGAGCGTATAGGGTGTAACATGTGGCTGCGTTCACTTTTTTTGTGCATGCCCAACTTTGTCGGACGTTTGGTTTGGGCGCAGTGCCAATTTTTAAATTTGATTTTTAAATTTGCGATATTCGCCCCAAAACTGAGCGTATAGGGTGTAACATGTGGCTGCGGTCACTTTTTTGTGCATGCCCAACTTCGTCGGACGTTTGGTTTTAGCGCAGTGCCAATTATTAAATTCGATTTTTAAATTTGCGATATTCGCCCCAAAACTGAGCGTATAGGGTGTAACATGTGGCTGCGTTCACTTTTTTTGTGCATGCCCAACTTTGTCGGACGTTTGGTTTCGGCGCAGTGCCAATTTTTAAATTTGGGATATTCGCCCCAAAACTGAGCGTATAGGGTGTAACATGTGGCTGCGGTCACTTTTTTGTGCATGCCCAACTTTGTCGGACGTTTGGTTTCGGCGCAGTGCCAATTTTTAAATTTGGGATATTCGCCCTAAAAGTGAGCGTATAGGGTGTAACATGTGGCTGCGTTCACTTTTTTTGTGCATGCCCAACTTTGTCGGACGTTTGGTTTGGGCGCAGTGCCAATTTTTAAATTTGATTTTTAAATTTGCGATATTCGCCCCAAAACTGAGCGTATAGGGTGTAACATGTGGCTGCGGTCACTTTTTTGTGCATGCCCAACTTCGTCGGACGTTTGGTTTTAGCGCAGTGCCAATTATTAAATTCGATTTTTAAATTTGCGATATTCGCCCCAAAACTGAGCGTATAGGGTGTAACATGTGGCTGCGTTCACTTTTTTTGTGCATGCCCAACTTTGTCGGACGTTTGGTTTCGGCGCAGTGCCAATTTTTAAATTTGGGATATTCGCCCCAAAACTGAGCGTATAGGGTGTAACATGTGGCTGCGGTCACTTTTTTGTGCATGCCCAACTTCGTCGGACGTTTGGTTTTAGCGCAGTGCCAATTATTAAATTCGATTTTTAAATTTGCGATATTTGCCCCAAAACTGAGCGTATAGGGTGTAACATGTGGCTGCGTTCACTTTTTTTGTGCATGCCCAACTTTGTCGGACGTTTGGTTTCGGCGCAGTGCCAATTTTTAAATTTGGGATATTCGCCCTAAAAGTGAGCGTATAGGGTGTAACATGTGGCTGCGGTCACTTTTTTGTGCATGCCCAACTTTGTCGGACGTTTGGTTTCGGCGCAGTGCCAATTTTTAAATTTGATTTTTAAATTTGCGATATTCGCCCCAAAACTGAGCGTATAGGGTGTAACATGTGGCTGCGTTCACTTTTTTTGTGCATGCCCAACTTTGTCGGACGTTTGGTTTCGGCGCAGTGCCAATTTTTAAATTTGGGATATTCGCCCTAAAAGTGAGCGTATAGGGTGTAACATGTGGCTGCGTTCACTTTTTTTGTGCATGCCCAACTTTGTCGGACGTTTGGTTTGGGCGCAGTGCCAATTTTTAAATTTGATTTTTAAATTTGCGATATTCGCCCCAAAACTTTTTTGTGCATGCCCAAACTTCGTCGGACGTTTGGTTTTAGCGCAGTGCCAATTATTAAATTCGATTTTTAAATTTGCGATATTCGCCCCAAAACTGAGCGTATAGGGTGTAACATGTGGCTGCGGTCACTTTTTTGTGCATGCCCAACTTTGTCGGATGTTTGGTTTGGGCGCAGTGCCAATTTTTAAATTTGATTTTTAAATTTGCGATATTCGCCCCAAAACTTTTTTGTGCATGCCCAAACTTCGTCGGACGTTTGGTTTTAGCGCAGTGCCAATTATTAAATTCGATTTTTAAATTTGCGATATTCGCCCCAAAACTGAGCGTATAGGGTGTAACATGTGGCTGCGTTCACTTTTTTTGTGCATGCCCAACTTTGTCGGACGTTTGGTTTCGGCGCAGTGCCAATTTTTAAATTTGGGATATTCGCCCTAAAAGTGAGCGTATAGGGTGTAACATGTGGCTGCGGTCACTTTTTTGTGCATGCCCAACTTTGTCGGACGTTTGGTTTCGGCGCAGTGCCAATTTTTAAATTTGATTTTTAAATTTGCGATATTCGCCCCAAAACTGAGCGTATAGGGTGTAACATGTGGCTGCGTTCACTTTTTTTGTGCATGCCCAACTTTGTCGGACGTTTGGTTTCGGCGCAGTGCCAATTTTTAAATTTGATTTTTAAATTTGCGATATTCGCCCCAAAACTGAGCGTATAGGGTGTAACATGTGGCTGCGTTCACTTTTTTTGTGCATGCCCAACTTTGTCGGACGTTTGGTTTCGGCGCAGTGCCAATTTTTAAATTTGGGATATTTGCCCTAAAAGTGAGCGTATAGGGTGTAACATGTGGCTGCGTTCACTTTTTTTGTGCATGCCCAACTTTGTCGGACGTTTGGTTTCGGCGCAGTGCCAATTTTTAAATTTGGGATATTCGCCCCAAAACTGAGCGTATAGGGTGTAACATGTGGCTGCGGTCACTTTTTTGTGCATGCCCAACTTCGTCGGACGTTTGGTTTTAGCGCAGTGCCAATTATTAAATTCGATTTTTAAATTTGCGATATTTGCCCCAAAACTGAGCGTATAGGGTGTAACATGTGGCTGCGTTCACTTTTTTTGTGCATGCCCAACTTTGTCGGACGTTTGGTTTCGGCGCAGTGCCAATTTTTAAATTTGGGATATTCGCCCTAAAAGTGAGCGTATAGGGTGTAACATGTGGCTGCGTTCACTTTTTTTGTGCATGCCCAACTTTGTCGGACGTTTGGTTTCGGCGCAGTGCCAATTTTTAAATTTGCGATATTCGCCCCAAAACTGAGCGTATAGGGTGTAACATGTGGCTGCGGTCACTTTTTTGTGCATGCCCAACTTTGTCGGACGTTTGGTTTGGGCGCAGTGCCAATTTTTAAATTTGATTTTTAAATTTGCGATATTCGCCCCAAAACTTTTTTGTGCATGCCCAAACTTCGTCGGACGTTTGGTTTTAGCGCAGTGCCAATTATTAAATTCGATTTTTAAATTTGCGATATTCGCCCCAAAACTGAGCGTATAGGGTGTAACATGTGGCTGCGTTCACTTTTTTTGTGCATGCCCAACTTTGTCGGACGTTTGGTTTCGGCGCAGTGCCAATTTTTAAATTTGGGATATTCGCCCTAAAAGTGAGCGTATAGGGTGTAACATGTGGCTGCGGTCACTTTTTTGTGCATGCCCAACTTTGTCGGACGTTTGGTTTCGGCGCAGTGCCAATTTTTAAATTTGATTTTTAAATTTGCGATATTCGCCCCAAAACTGAGCGTATAGGGTGTAACATGTGGCTGCGTTCACTTTTTTTGTGCATGCCCAACTTTGTCGGACGTTTGGTTTCGGCGCAGTGCCAATTTTTAAATTTGGGATATTCGCCCTAAAAGTGAGCGTATAGGGTGTAACATGTGGCTGCGTTCACTTTTTTTGTGCATGCCCAACTTTGTCGGACGTTTGGTTTGGGCGCAGTGCCAATTTTTAAATTTGATTTTTAAATTTGCGATATTCGCCCCAAAACTGAGCGTATAGGGTGTAACATGTGGCTGCGGTCACTTTTTTGTGCATGCCCAACTTTGTCGGACGTTTGGTTTGGGCGCAGTGCCAATTTTTAAATTTGATTTTTAAATTTGCGATATTCGCCCCAAAACTGAGCGTATAGGGTGTAACATGTGGCTGCGGTCACTTTTTTGTGCATGCCCAACTTTGTCGGACGTTTGGTTTGGGCGCAGTGCCAATTTTTAAATTTGATTTTTAAATTTGCGATATTCGCCCCAAAACTGAGCGTATAGGGTGTAACATGTGGCTGCGGTCACTTTTTTGTGCATGCCCAACTTCGTCGGACGTTTGGTTTTAGCGCAGTGCCAATTATTAAATTCGATTTTTAAATTTGCGATATTCGCCCCAAAACTGAGCGTATAGGGTGTAACATGTGGCTGCGTTCACTTTTTTTGTGCATGCCCAACTTTGTCGGACGTTTGGTTTCGGCGCAGTGCCAATTTTTAAATTTGGGATATTCACCCTAAAAGTGAGCGTATAGGGTGTAACATGTGGCTGTGTTCACTTTTTTTGTGCATGCCCAACTTTGTCGGACGTTTGGTTTGGGCGCAGTGCCAATTTTTTAATTTGATTTTTAAATTTGCGATATTCGCCCCAAAACTGAGCGTATAGGGTGTAACATGTGGCTGCGGTCACTTTTTTGTGCATGCCCAACTTCGTCGGACGTTTGGTTTTAGCGCAGTGCCAATTATTAAATTCGATTTTTAAATTTGCGATATTCGCCCCAAAATTGAGCGTATAGGGTGTAACATGTGGCTGCGTTCACTTTTTTTGTGCATGCCCAACTTTGTCGGACGTTTGGTTTCGGCGCAGTGCCAATTTTTAAATTTGGGATATTCGCCCTAAAAGTGAGCGTATAGGGTGTAACATGTGGCTGCGGTCACTTTTTTGTGCATGCCCAACTTTGTCGGACGTTTGGTTTGGGCGCAGTGCCAATTTTTAAATTTGATTTTTAAATTTGGGATATTCGCCCTAAAAGTGAGCGTATAGGGTGTAACATGTGGCTGCGTTCACTTTTTTGTGCATGCCCAACTTTGTCGGACGTTTGGTTTGGGCGCAGTGCCAATTTTTTAATTTGATTTTTAAATTTGGGATATTCGCCCTAAAAGTGAGCGTATAGGGTGTAACATGTGGCTGCGGTCACTTTTTTGTGCATGCCCAACTTTGTCGGACGTTTGGTTTCGGCGCAGTGCCAATTTTTAAATTTGATTTTTAAATTTGCGATATTCGCCCCAAAACTGAGCGTATAGGGTGTAACATGTGGCTGCGTTCACTTTTTTTGTGCATGCCCAACTTTGTCGGACGTTTGGTTTCGGCGCAGTGCCAATTTTTAAATTTGGGATATTCGCCCTAAAAGTGAGCGTATAGGGTGTAACATGTGGCTGCGTTCACTTTTTTTGTGCATGCCCAACTTTGTCGGACGTTTGGTTTGGGCGCAGTGCCAATTTTTAAATTTGATTTTTAAATTTGCGATATTCGCCCCAAAACTGAGCGTATAGGGTGTAACATGTGGCTGCGGTCACTTTTTTGTGCATGCCCAACTTTGTCGGACGTTTGGTTTGGGCGCAGTGCCAATTTTTAAATTTGATTTTTAAATTTGCGATATTCGCCCTAAAAGTGAGCGTATAGGGTGTAACATGTGGCTGCGTTCACTTTTTTGTGCATGCCCAACTTTGTCGGACGTTTGGTTTGGGCGCAGTGCCAATTTTTTAATTTGATTTTTAAATTTGCGATATTCGCCCCAAAACTGAGCGTATAGGGTGTAACATGTGGCTGCGGTCACTTTTTTGTGCATGCCCAACTTCGTCGGACGTTTGGTTTTAGCGCAGTGCCAATTATTAAATTCGATTTTTAAATTTGCGATATTTGCCCCAAAACTGAGCGTATAGGGTGTAACATGTGGCTGCGTTCACTTTTTTTGTGCATGCCCAACTTTGTCGGACGTTTGGTTTCGGCGCAGTGCCAATTTTTAAATTTGGGATATTCGCCCTAAAAGTGAGCGTATAGGGTGTAACATGTGGCTGCGGTCACTTTTTTGTGCATGCCCAACTTTGTCGGACGTTTGGTTTCGGCGCAGTGCCAATTTTTAAATTTGATTTTTAAATTTGCGATATTCGCCCCAAAACTGAGCGTATAGGGTGTAACATGTGGCTGCGGTCACTTTTTTGTGCATGCCCAACTTTGTCGGACGTTTGGTTTGGGCGCAGTGCCAATTTTTAAATTTGATTTTTAAATTTGCGATATTCGCCCCAAAACTGAGCGTATAGGGTGTAACATGTGGCTGCGGTCACTTTTTTGTGCATGCCCAACTTCGTCGGACGTTTGGTTTTAGCGCAGTGCCAATTATTAAATTCGATTTTTAAATTTGCGATATTCGCCCCAAAACTGAGCGTATAGGGTGTAACATGTGGCTGCGTTCACTTTTTTTGTGCATGCCCAACTTTGTCGGACGTTTGGTTTCGGCGCAGTGCCAATTTTTAAATTTGGGATATTCGCCCTAAAAGTGAGCGTATAGGGTGTAACATGTGGCTGCGGTCACTTTTTTGTGCATGCCCAACTTTGTCGGACGTTTGGTTTGGGCGCAGTGCCAATTTTTAAATTTGATTTTTAAATTTGGGATATTCGCCCTAAAAGTGAGCGTATAGGGTGTAACATGTGGCTGCGTTCACTTTTTTGTGCATGCCCAACTTTGTCGGACGTTTGGTTTGGGCGCAGTGCCAATTTTTTAATTTGATTTTTAAATTTGCGATATTTGCCCCAAAACTGAGCGTATAGGGTGTAACATGTGGCTGCGTTCACTTTTTTTGTGCATGCCCAACTTTGTCGGACGTTTGGTTTCGGCGCAGTGCCAATTTTTAAATTTGGGATATTCGCCCTAAAAGTGAGCGTATAGGGTGTAACATGTGGCTGCGTTCACTTTTTTTGTGCATGCCCAACTTTGTCGGACGTTTGGTTTGGGCGCAGTGCCAATTTTTAAATTTGATTTTTAAATTTGCGATATTCGCCCCAAAACTGAGCGTATAGGGTGTAACATGTGGCTGCGGTCACTTTTTTGTGCATGCCCAACTTTGTCGGACGTTTGGTTTGGGCGCAGTGCCAATTTTTAAATTTGATTTTTAAATTTGCGATATTCGCCCCAAAAATGAGCGTATAGGGTGTAACATGTGGCTGCGGTCACTTTTTTGTGCATGCCCAACTTTGTCGGACGTTTGGTTTGGGCGCAGTGCCAATTTTTAAATTTGATTTTTAAATTTGCGATATTCGCCCCAAAACTGAGCGTATAGGGTGTAACATGTGGCTGCGGTCACTTTTTTGTGCATGCCCAACTTCGTCGGACGTTTGGTTTTAGCGCAGTGCCAATTATTAAATTCGATTTTTAAATTTGCGATATTCGCCCCAAAACTGAGCGTATAGGGTGTAACATGTGGCTGCGTTCACTTTTTTTGTGCATGCCCAACTTTGTCGGACGTTTGGTTTCGGCGCAGTGCCAATTTTTAAATTTGGGATATTCGCCCTAAAAGTGAGCGTATAGGGTGTAACATGTGGCTGCGTTCACTTTTTTTGTGCATGCCCAACTTTGTCGGACGTTTGGTTTCGGCGCAGTGCCAATTTTTAAATTTGGGATATTCGCCCTAAAAGTGAGCGTATAGGGTGTAACATGTGGCTGCGGTCACTTTTTTGTGCATGCCCAACTTTGTCGGACGTTTGGTTTGGGCGCAGTGCCAATTTTTAAATTTGATATATTCGCCCTAAAAGTGAGCGTATAGGGTGTAACATGTGGCTGCGTTCACTTTTTTGTGCATGCCCAACTTTGTCGGACGTTTGGTTTGGGCGCAGTGCCAATTTTTTAATTTGATTTTTAAATTTGCGATATTCGCCCTAAAAGTGAGCGTATAGGGTGTAACATGTGGCTGCGGTCACTTTTTTGTGCATGCCCAACTTTGTCGGACGTTTGGTTTGGGCGCAGTGCCAATTTTTTAATTTGATTTTTAAATTTGGGATATTCGCCCCAAAACTGAGCGTATAGGGTGTAACATGGGCATGCACAAAAAAGTGACCGCAGCCACAACTTCGTCGGACGTTTGGTTTTAGCGCAGTGCCAATTATTAAATTCGATTTTTAAATTTGCGATATTCGCCCCAAAACTGAGCGTATAGGGTGTAACATGTGGCTGCGTTCACTTTTTTTGTGCATGCCCAACTTTGTCGGACGTTTGGTTTCGGCGCAGTGCCAATTTTTAAATTTGGCATATTCGCCCTAAAAGTGAGCGTATAGGGTGTAACATGTGGCTGCGTTCACTTTTTTTGTGCATGCCCAACTTTGTCGGACGTTTGGTTTCGGCGCAGTGCCAATTTTTAAATTTGGGATATTCGCCCTAAAAGTGAGCGTATAGGGTGTAACATGTGGCTGCGGTCACTTTTTTGTGCATGCCCAACTTTGTCGGACGTTTGGTTTAGGCGCAGTGCCAATTTTTAAATTTGATTTTTAAATTTGCGATATTCGCCCCAAAACTGAGCGTATAGGGTGTAACATGTGGCTGCGGTCACTTTTTTGTGCATGCCCAACTTCGTCGGACGTTTGGTTTTAGCGCAGTGCCAATTATTAAATTCGATTTTTAAATTTGCGATATTCGCCCCAAAACTGAGCGTATAGGGTGTAACATGTGGCTGCGTTCACTTTTTGTGTGCATGCCCAACTTTGTCGGACGTTTGGTTTCGGCGCAGTACCAATTTTTAAATTTGGGATATTCGCCCTAAAAGTGAGCGTATAGGGTGTAACATGTGGCTGCGGTCACTTTTTTGTGCATGCCCAACTTTGTCGGACGTTTGGTTTGGGCGCAGTGCCAATTTTTAAATTTGATTTTTAAATTTGGGATATTCGCCCTAAAAGTGAGCGTATAGGGTGTAACATGTGGCTGCGGTCACTTTTTTGTGCATGCCCAACTTTGTCGGACGTTTGGTTTAGGCGCAGTGCCAATTTTTAAATTTGATTTTTAAATTTGCGATATTCGCCCCAAAACTGAGCGTATAGGGTGTAACATGTGGCTGCGGTCACTTTTTTGTGCATGCCCAACTTCGTCGGACGTTTGGTTTTAGCGCAGTGCCAATTATTAAATTCGATTTTTAAATTTGCGATATTCGCCCCAAAACTGAGCGTATAGGGTGTAACATGTGGCTGCGTTCACTTTTTGTGTGCATGCCCAACTTTGTCGGACGTTTGGTTTCGGCGCAGTGCCAATTTTTAAATTTGGGATATTCGCCCTAAAAGTGAGCGTATAGGGTGTAACATGTGGCTGCGGTCACTTTTTTGTGCATGCCCAACTTTGTCGGACGTTTGGTTTGGGCGCAGTGCCAATTTTTAAATTTGATTTTTAAATTTGGGATATTCGCCCTAAAAGTGAGCGTATAGGGTGTAACATGTGGCTGCGGTCACTTTTTTGTGCATGCCCAACTTTGTCGGACGTTTGGTTTGGGCGCAGTGCCAATTTTTTAAATTTGATTTTTAAATTTGGGATATTCGCCCTAAAAGTGAGCGTATAGGGTGTAACATGTGGCTGCGGTCACTTTTTTGTGCATGCCCAACTTTGTCGGACGTTTGGTTTAGGCGCAGTGCCAATTTTTAAATTTGATTTTTAAATTTGCGATATTCGCCCCAAAACTGAGCGTATAGGGTGTAACATGTGGCTGCGGTCACTTTTTTGTGCATGCCCAACTTCGTCGGACGTTTGGTTTTAGCGCAGTGCCAATTATTAAATTCGATTTTTAAATTTGCGATATTCGCCCCAAAACTGAGCGTATAGGGTGTAACATGTGGCTGCGTTCACTTTTTTTGTGCATGCCCAACTTTGTCGGACGTTTGGTTTCGGCGCAGTGCCAATTTTTAAATTTGGGATATTCGCCCTAAAAGTGAGCGTATAGGGTGTAACATGTGGCTGCGGTCACTTTTTTGTGCATGCCCAACTTTGTCGGACGTTTGGTTTGGGCGCAGTGCCAATTTTTAAATTTGATTTTTAAATTTGGGATATTCGCCCTAAAAGTGAGCGTATAGGGTGTAACATGTGGCTGCGGTCACTTTTTTGTGCATGCCCAACTTTGTCGGACGTTTGGTTTGGGCGCAGTGCCAATTTTTTAATTTGATTTTTAAATTTACGATATTCGCCCCAAAACTGAGCGTATAGGGTGTAACATGTGGCTGCGGTCACTTTTTTGTGCATGCCCAACTTCGTCGGACGTTTGGTTTTAGCGCAGTGCCAATTATTAAATTCGATTTTTAAATTTGCGATATTCGCCCCAAAACTGAGCGTATAGGGTGTAACATGTGGCTGCGTTCACTTCTTTTGTGCATGCCCAACTTTGTCGGACGTTTGGTTTCGGCGCAGTGCCAATTTTTAAATTTGGGATATTCGCCCTAAAAGTGAGCGTATAGGGTGTAACATGTGGCTGCGGTCACTTTTTTGTGCATGCCCAACTTTGTCGGACGTTTGGTTTGGGCGCAGTGCCAATTTTTAAATTTGATTTTTAAATTTGCGATATTCGCCCCAAAACTGAGCGTATAGGGTGTAACATGTGGCTGCGGTCACTTTTTTGTGCATGCCCAACTTTGTCGGACGTTTGGTTTGGGCGCAGTGCCAGTTTTTAAATTCGATTTTTAAATTTGCGATATTCGCCCCAAAACTGAGCGTATAGGGTGTAACATGTGGCTGCGTTCACTTTTTTTGTGCATGCCCAACTTTGTCGGACGTTTGGTTTCGACGCAGTGCCAATTTTTAAATTTGGGATATTCGCCCTAAAAGTGAGCGTATAGGGTGTAACATGTGGCTGCGGTCACTTTTTTGTGCATGCCCAACTTTGTCGGACGTTTGGTTTGGGCGCAGTGCCAATTTTTAAATTTGATTTTTAAATTTGGGATATTCGCCCTAAAAGTGAGCGTATAGGGTGTAACATGTGGCTGCGGTCACTTTTTTGTGCATGCCCAACTTTGTCGGACGTTTGGTTTGGGCGCAGTGCCAATTTTTTAATTTGATTTTTAAATTTGGGATATTCGCCCCAAAACTGAGCGTATAGGGTGTAACATGTGGCTGCGGTCACTTTTTTGTGCATGCCCAACTTTGTCGGACGTTTGGTTTTAGCGCAGTGCCAATTATTAAATTTGATTTTTAAATTTGCGATATTCGCCCAAAAACTGAGCGTATAGGGTGTAACATGTGGCTGCGTTCACTTTTTTTGTGCATGCCCAACTTTGTCGGACGTTTGGTTTCGGCGCAGTGCCAATTTTTAAATTTGGGATATTCGCCCCAAAACTGAGCGTATAGGGTGTAACATGTGGCTGCGGTCACTTTTTTGTGCATGCCCAACTTTGTCGGACGTTTGGTTTGGGCGCAGTGCCAATTTTAAAATTTGATTTTTAAATTTGCGATATTCGCCCCAAAACTGAGCGTATAGGGTGTAACATGTGGCTGCGGTCACTTTTTTGTGCATGCCCAACTTCGTCGGACGTTTGGTTTTAGCGCAGTGCCAATTATTAAATTCGATTTTTAAATTTGCGATATTCGCCCCAAAACTGAGCGTATAGGGTGTAACATGTGGCTGCGTTCACTTTTTTTGTGCATGCCCAACTTTGTCGGACGTTTGGTTTCGGCGCAGTGCCAATTTTTAAATTTGGGATATTCGCCCTAAAAGTGAGCGTATAGGGTGTAACATGTGGCTGCGTTCACTTTTTTTGTGCATGCCCAACTTTGTCGGACGTTTGGTTTCGGCGCAGTGCCAATTTTTAAATTTGGGATATTCGCCCTAAAAGTGAGCGTATAGGGTGTAACATGTGGCTGCGGTCACTTTTTTGTGCATGCCCAACTTTGTCGGACGTTTGGTTTGGGCGCAGTGCCAATTTTTAAATTTGATTTTTAAATTTGGGATATTCGCCCTAAAAGTGAGCGTATAGGGTGTAACATGTGGCTGCGGTCACTTTTTTGTGCATGCCCAACTTTGTCGGACGTTTGGTTTAGGCGCAGTGCCAATTTTTAAATTTGATTTTTAAATTTGCGATATTCGCCCCAAAACTGAGCGTATAGGGTGTAACATGTGGCTGCGGTCACTTTTTTGTGCATGCCCAACTTCGTCGGACGTTTGGTTTTAGCGCAGTGCCAATTATTAAATTCGATTTTTAAATGGACGTTTGGTTTTAGCGCAGTGCCAATTATTAAATTCGATTTTTAAATTTGCGATATTCGCCCCAAAACTGAGCGTATAGGGTGTAACATGTGGCTGCGTTCACTTTTGTGCATGCCCAACTTTGTCGGACGTTTGGTTTCGGCGCAGTGCCAATTTTTAAATTTGGGATATTCGCCCTAAAAGTGAGCGTATAGGGTGTAACATGTGGCTGCGGTCACTTTTTTGTGCATGCCCAACTTTGTCGGACGTTTGGTTTGGGCGCAGTGCCAATTTTTAAATTCGATTTTTAAATTTGCGATATTCGCCCCAAAACTGAGCGTATAGGGTGTAACATGTGGCTGCGGTCACTTTTTTGTGCATGCCCAACTTTGTCGGACGTTTGGTTTGGGCGCAGTGCCAATTTTTAAATTCGATTTTTAAATTTGCGATATTCGCCCCAAAACTGAGCGTATAGGGTGTAACATGTGGCTGCGTTCACTTTTTTTGTGCATGCCCAACTTTGTCGGACGTTTGGTTTCGGCGCAGTGCCAATTTTTAAATTTGCGATATTCGCCCCAAAACTGAGCGTATAGGGTGTAACATGTGGCTGCGGTCACTTTTTTGTGCATGCCCAACTTTGTCGGACGTTTGGTTTGGGCGCAGTGCCAATTTTTAAATTCGATTTTTAAATTTGCGATATTCGCCCCAAAACTTAGCGTATAGGGTGTAACATGTGGCTGCGTTCACTTTTTTTGTGCATGCCCAACTTTGTCGGACGTTTGGTTTCGGCGCAGTGCCAATTTTTAAATTTGGGATATTCGCCCTAAAAGTGAGCGTATAGGGTGTAACATGTGGCTGCGGTCACTTTTTTGTGCATGCCCAACTTTGTCGGACGTTTGGTTTGGGCGCAGTGCCAATTTTTAAATTTGATTTTTAAATTTGGGATATTCGCCCTAAAAGTGAGCGTATAGGGTGTAACATGTGGCTGCGGTCACTTTTTTGTGCATGCCCAACTTTGTCGGACGTTTGGTTTGGGCGCAGTGCCAATTTTTTAATTTGATTTTTAAATTTGGGATATTCGTCCCAAAACTGAGCGTATAGGGTGTAACATGTGGCTGCGGTCACTTTTTTGTGCATGCCCAACTTTGTCGGACGTTTGGTTTTAGCGCAGTGCCAATTATTAAATTTGATTTTTAAATTTGCGATATTCGCCCCAAAACTGAGCGTATAGGGTGTAACATGTGGCTGCGTTCACTTTTTGTGTGCATGCCCAACTTTGTCGGACGTTTGGTTTCGGCGCAGTGCCAATTTTTAAATTTGGGATATTCGCCCTAAAAGTGAGCGTATAGGGTGTAACATGTGGCTGCGGTCACTTTTTTGTGCATGCCCAACCTTGTCGGACGTTTGGTTTGGGCGCAGTGCCAATTTTTAAATTTGATTTTTAAATTTGCGATATTCGCCCCAAAACTGAGCGTATAGGGTGTAACATGTGGCTGCGGTCACTTTTTTGTGCATGCCCAACTTTGTCGGACGTTTGGTTTGGGCGCAGTGCCAATTTTTAAATTTGATTTTTAAATTTGCGATATTCGCCCCAAAACTGAGCGTATAGGGTGTAACATGTGGCTGCGTTCACTTTTTTTGTGCATGCCCAACTTTGTCGGACGTTTGGTTTCGGCGCAGTGCCAATTTTTTAATTTGGGATATTCGCCCTAAAAGTGAGCGTATAGGGTGTAACATGTGGCTGCGTTCACTTTTTTTGTGCATGCCCAACTTTGTCGGACGTTTGGTTTCGGCGCAGTGCCAATTTTTAAATTTGGGATATTCGCCCTAAAAGTGAGCGTATAGGGTGTAACATGTGGCTGCGGTCACTTTTTTGTGCATGCCCAACTTTGTCGGACGTTTGGTTTGGGCGCAGTGCCAATTTTTTAAATTTGATTTTTAAATTTGGGATATTCGCCCTAAAAGTGAGCGTATAGGGTGTAACATGTGGCTGCGGTCACTTTTTTGTGCATGCCCAACTTTGTCGGACGTTTGGTTTAGGCGCAGTGCCAATTTTTAAATTTGATTTTTAAATTTGCGATATTCGCCCCAAAACTGAGCGTATAGGGTGTAACATGTGGCTGCGGTCACTTTTTTGTGCATGCCCAACTTCGTCGGACGTTTGGTTTTAGCGCAGTGCCAATTATTAAATTCGATTTTTAAATTTGCGATATTCGCCCCAAAACTGAGCGTATAGGGTGTAACATGTGGCTGCGTTCACTTTTTTTGTGCATGCCCAACTTTGTCGGACGTTTGGTTTTGGCGCAGTGCCAATTTTTAAATTTGGGATATTCGCCCTAAAAGTGAGCGTATAGGGTGTAACATGTGGCTGCGGTCACTTTTTTGTGCATGCCCAACTTTGTCGGACGTTTGGTTTGGGCGCAGTGCCAATTTTTTAATTTGATTTTTAAATTTACGATATTCGCCCCAAAACTGAGCGTATAGGGTGTAACATGTGGCTGCGGTCACTTTTTTGTGCATGCCCAACTTCGTCGGACGTTTGGTTTTAGCGCAGTGCCAATTATTAAATTCGATTTTTAAATTTGCGATATTCGCCCCAAAACTGAGCGTATAGGGTGTAACATGTGGCTGCGTTCACTTCTTTTGTGCATGCCCAACTTTGTCGGACGTTTGGTTTCGGCGCAGTGCCAATTTTTAAATTTGGGATATTCGCCCTAAAAGTGAGCGTATAGGGTGTAACATGTGGCTGCGGTCACTTTTTTGTGCATGCCCAACTTTGTCGGACGTTTGGTTTGGGCGCAGTGCCAATTTTTAAATTTGATTTTTAAATTTGCGATATTCGCCCCAAAACTGAGCGTATAGGGTGTAACATGTGGCTGCGGTCACTTTTTTGTGCATGCCCAACTTTGTCGGACGTTTGGTTTGGGCGCAGTGCCAATTTTTAAATTCGATTTTTAAATTTGCGATATTCGCCCCAAAACTGAGCGTATAGGGTGTAACATGTGGCTGCGTTCACTTTTTTTGTGCATGCCCAACTTTGTCGGACGTTTGGTTTCGGCGCAGTGCCAATTTTTAAATTTGGGATATTCGCCCTAAAAGTGAGCGTATAGGGTGTAACATGTGGCTGCGTTCACTTTTTTTGTGCATGCCCAACTTTGTCGGACGTTTGGTTTGGGCGCAGTGCCAATTTTTAAATTTGATTTTTAAATTTGCGATATTCGCCCCAAAACTGAGCGTATAGGGTGTAACATGTGGCTGCGGTCACTTTTTTGTGCATGCCCAACTTTGTCGGACGTTTGGTTTCGGCGCAGTGCCAATTTTTAAATTTGATTTTTAAATTTGCGATATTCGCCCCAAAACTGAGCGTATAGGGTGTAACATGTGGCTGCGTTCACTTTTTTTGTGCATGCCCAACTTTGTCGGACGTTTGGTTTCGGCGCAGTGCCAATTTTTAAATTTGGGATATTCGCCCTAAAAGTGAGCGTATAGGGTGTAACATGTGGCTGCGGTCACTTTTTTTGTGCATGCCCAACTTTGTCGGACGTTTGGTTTGGGCGCAGTGCCAATTTTTAAATTCGATTTTTAAATTTGCGATATTCGCCCCAAAACTTAGCGTATAGGGTGTAACATGTGGCTGCGTTCACTTTTTTTGTGCATGCCCAACTTTGTCGGACGTTTGGTTTCGGCGCAGTGCCAATTTTTAAATTTGGGATATTCGCCCTAAAAGTGAGCGTATAGGGTGTAACATGTGGCTGCGGTCACTTTTTTGTGCATGCCCAACTTTGTCGGACGTTTGGTTTGGGCGCAGTGCCAATTTTTAAATTTGATTTTTAAATTTGGGATATTCGCCCTAAAAGTGAGCGTATAGGGTGTAACATGTGGCTGCGGTCACTTTTTTGTGCATGCCCAACTTTGTCGGACGTTTGGTTTGGGCGCAGTGCCAATTTTTTAATTTGATTTTTAAATTTGGGATATTCGTCCCAAAACTGAGCGTATAGGGTGTAACATGTGGCTGCGGTCACTTTTTTGTGCATGCCCAACTTTGTCGGACGTTTGGTTTTAGCGAAGTGCCAATTATTAAATTTGATTTTTAAATTTGCGATATTCGCCCCAAAACTGAGCGTATAGGGTGTAACATGTGGCTGCGTTCACTTTTTGTGTGCATGCCCAACTTTGTCGGACGTTTGGTTTCGGCGCAGTGCCAATTTTTAAATTTGGGATATTCGCCCTAAAAGTGAGCGTATAGGGTGTAACATGTGGCTGCGGTCACTTTTTTGTGCATGCCCAACCTTGTCGGACGTTTGGTTTGGGCGCAGTGCCAATTTTTAAATTTGATTTTTAAATTTGCGATATTCGCCCCAAAACTGAGCGTATAGGGTGTAACATGTGGCTGCGGTCACTTTTTTGTGCATGCCCAACTTTGTCGGACGTTTGGTTTGGGCGCAGTGCCAATTTTTAAATTTGATTTTTAAATTTGCGATATTCGCCCCAAAACTGAGCGTATAGGGTGTAACATGTGGCTGCGGTCACTTTTTTGTGCATGCCCAACTTTGTCGGACGTTTGGTTTGGGCGCAGTGCCAATTTTTAAATTTGATTTTTAAATTTGCGATATTCGCCCCAAAACTGAGCGTATAGGGTGTAACATGTGGCTGCGTTCACTTTTTTTGTGCATGCCCAACTTTGTCGGACGTTTGGTTTCGGCGCAGTGCCAATTTTTTAATTTGGGATATTCGCCCTAAAAGTGAGCGTATAGGGTGTAACATGTGGCTGCGTTCACTTTTTTTGTGCATGCCCAACTTTGTCGGACGTTTGGTTTCGGCGCAGTGCCAATTTTTAAATTTGGGATATTCGCCCTAAAAGTGAGCGTATAGGGTGTAACATGTGGCTGCGGTCACTTTTTTGTGCATGCCCAACTTTGTCGGACGTTTGGTTTGGGCGCAGTGCCAATTTTTTAAATTTGATTTTTAAATTTGGGATATTCGCCCTAAAAGTGAGCGTATAGGGTGTAACATGTGGCTGCGGTCACTTTTTTGTGCATGCCCAACTTTGTCGGACGTTTGGTTTAGGCGCAGTGCCAATTTTTAAATTTGATTTTTAAATTTGCGATATTCGCCCCAAAACTGAGCGTATAGGGTGTAACATGTGGCTGCGGTCACTTTTTTGTGCATGCCCAACTTCGTCGGACGTTTGGTTTTAGCGCAGTGCCAATTATTAAATTCGATTTTTAAATTTGCGATATTCGCCCCAAAACTGAGCGTATAGGGTGTAACATGTGGCTGCGTTCACTTTTTTTGTGCATGCCCAACTTTGTCGGACGTTTGGTTTCGGCGCAGTGCCAATTTTTAAATTTGGGATATTCGCCCTAAAAGTGAGCGTATAGGGTGTAACATGTGGCTGCGGTCACTTTTTTGTGCATGCCCAACTTTGTCGGACGTTTGGTTTGGGCGCAGTGCCAATTTTTTAATTTGATTTTTAAATTTACGATATTCGCCCCAAAACTGAGCGTATAGGGTGTAACATGTGGCTGCGGTCACTTTTTTGTGCATGCCCAACTTCGTCGGACGTTTGGTTTTAGCGCAGTGCCAATTATTAAATTCGATTTTTAAATTTGCGATATTCGCCCCAAAACTGAGCGTATAGGGTGTAACATGTGGCTGCGTTCACTTCTTTTGTGCATGCCCAACTTTGTCGGACGTTTGGTTTCGGCGCAGTGCCAATTTTTAAATTTGGGATATTCGCCCTAAAAGTGAGCGTATAGGGTGTAACATGTGGCTGCGGTCACTTTTTTGTGCATGCCCAACTTTGTCGGACGTTTGGTTTGGGCGCAGTGCCAATTTTTTAATTTGATTTTTAAATTTGGGATATTCGCCCCAAAACTGAGCGTATAGGGTGTAACATGTGGCTGCGGTCACTTTTTTGTGCATGCCCAACTTTGTCGGACGTTTGGTTTTAGCGCAGTGCCAATTATTAAATTTGATTTTTAAATTTGCGATATTCGCCCAAAAACTGAGCGTATAGGGTGTAACATGTGGCTGCGTTCACTTTTTTTGTGCATGCCCAACTTTGTCGGACGTTTGGTTTCGGCGCAGTGCCAATTTTTAAATTTGGGATATTCGCCCCAAAACTGAGCGTATAGGGTGTAACATGTGGCTGCGGTCACTTTTTTGTGCATGCCCAACTTTGTCGGACGTTTGGTTTGGGCGCAGTGCCAATTTTAAAATTTGATTTTTAAATTTGCGATATTCGCCCCAAAACTGAGCGTATAGGGTGTAACATGTGGCTGCGGTCACTTTTTTGTGCATGCCCAACTTCGTCGGACGTTTGGTTTTAGCGCAGTGCCAATTATTAAATTCGATTTTTAAATTTGCGATATTCGCCCCAAAACTGAGCGTATAGGGTGTAACATGTGGCTGCGTTCACTTTTTTTGTGCATGCCCAACTTTGTCGGACGTTTGGTTTCGGCGCAGTGCCAATTTTTAAATTTGGGATATTCGCCCTAAAAGTGAGCGTATAGGGTGTAACATGTGGCTGCGTTCACTTTTTTTGTGCATGCCCAACTTTGTCGGACGTTTGGTTTCGGCGCAGTGCCAATTTTTAAATTTGGGATATTCGCCCTAAAAGTGAGCGTATAGGGTGTAACATGTGGCTGCGGTCACTTTTTTGTGCATGCCCAACTTTGTCGGACGTTTGGTTTGGGCGCAGTGCCAATTTTTAAATTTGATTTTTAAATTTGGGATATTCGCCCTAAAAGTGAGCGTATAGGGTGTAACATGTGGCTGCGGTCACTTTTTTGTGCATGCCCAACTTTGTCGGACGTTTGGTTTAGGCGCAGTGCCAATTTTTAAATTTGATTTTTAAATTTGCGATATTCGCCCCAAAACTGAGCGTATAGGGTGTAACATGTGGCTGCGGTCACTTTTTTGTGCATGCCCAACTTCGTCGGACGTTTGGTTTTAGCGCAGTGCCAATTATTAAATTCGATTTTTAAATTTGCGATATTCGCCCCAAAACTGAGCGTATAGGGTGTAACATGTGGCTGCGTTCACTTTTTTTGTGCATGCCCAACTTTGTCGGACGTTTGGTTTCGGCGCAGTGCCAATTTTTAAATTTGGGATATTCGCCCTAAAAGTGAGCGTATAGGGTGTAACATGTGGCTGCGTTCACTTTTTTTGTGCATGCCCAACTTTGTCGGACGTTTGGTTTCGGCGCAGTGCCAATTTTTAAATTTGGGATATTCGCCCTAAAAGTGAGCGTATAGGGTGTAACATGTGGCTGCGGTCACTTTTTTGTGCATGCCCAACTTTGTCGGACGTTTGGTTTGGGCGCAGTGCCAATTTTAAAATTTGATTTTTAAATTTGGGATATTCGCCCTAAAAGTGAGCGTATAGGGTGTAACATGTGGCTGCGGTCACTTTTTTGTGCATGCCCAACTTTGTCGGACGTTTGGTTTAGGCGCAGTGCCAATTTTTAAATTTGATTTTTAAATTTGCGATATTCGCCCCAAAACTGAGCGTATAGGGTGTAACATGTGGCTGCGGTCACTTTTTTATGCATGCCCAACTTCGTCGGACGTTTGGTTTTAGCGCAGTGCCAATTATTAAATTCGATTTTTAAATTTGCGATATTCGCCCCAAAACTGAGCGTATAGGGTGTAACATGTGGCTGCGTTCACTTTTTTTGTGCATGCCCAACTTTGTCGGACGTTTGGTTTGGGCGCAGTGCCAATTTTTAAATTTGATTTTTAAATTTGGGATATTCGCCCTAAAAGTGAGCGTATAGGGTGTAACATGTGGCTGCGGTCACTTTTTTGTGCATGCCCAACTTCGTCGGACGTTTGGTTTTAGCGCAGTGCCAATTATTAAATTCGATTCTTAAATTTGCGATATTCGCCCCAAAACTGAGCGTATAGGGTGTAACATGTGGCTGCGGTCACTTTTTTGTGCATGCCCAACTTTGTCGGACGTTTGGTTTGGGCGCAGTGCCAATTTTTAAATTTGATTTTTAAATTTGGGATATTCGCCCTAAAAGTGAGCGTATAGGGTGTAACATGTGGCTGCGGTCACTTTTTTGTGCATGCCCAACTTTGTCGGACGTTTGGTTTGGGCGCAGTGCCAATTATTAAATTCCATTTTTAAATTTGCGATATTCGCCCCAAAACTGAGCGTATAGGGTGTAACATGTGGCTGCGTTCACTTTTTTTGTGCATGCCCAACTTTGTCGGACGTTTGGTTTCGGCGCAGTGCCAATTTTTAAATTTGGGATATTCGCCCTAAAAGTGAGCGTATAGGGTGTAACATGTGGCTGCGGTCACTTTTTTGTGCATGCCCAACTTTGTCGGACGTTTGGTTTGGGCGCAGTGCCAATTTTTAAATTTGATTTTTAAATTTGGGATATTCGCCCTAAAAGTGAGCGTATAGGGTGTAACATGTGGCTGCGGTCACTTTTTTGTGCATGCCCAACTTTGTCGGACGTTTGGTTTGGGCGCAGTGCCAATTTTTAAATTTGATTTTTAAATTTGCGATATTCGCCCCAAAACTGAGCGTATAGGGTGTAACATGTGGCTGCGGTCACTTTTTTGTGCATGCCCAACTTCGTCGGACGTTTGGTTTTAGCGCAGTGCCAATTATTAAATTCGATTTTTAAATTTGCGATATTCGCCTCAAAACTGAGCGTATAGGGTGTAACATGTGGCTGGGTTCACTTTTTTTGTGCATGCCCAACTTTGTCGGACGTTTGGTTTCGGCGCAGTGCCAATTTTTTAATTTGGGATATTCGCCCTAAAAGTGAGCGTATAGGGTGTAACATGTGGCTGCGGTCACTTTTTTGTGCATGCCCAACTTTGTCGGACCTTTGGTTTGGGCGCAGTGCCAATTTTTAAATTTGATTTTTAAATTTGCGATATTCGCCTCAAAACTGAGCGTATAGGGTGTAACATGTGGCTGCGTTCACTTTTTTTGTGCATGCCCAACTTTGTCGGACGTTTGGTTTCGGCGCAGTGCCAATTTTTAAATTTGGGATATTCGCCCTAAAAGTGAGCGTATAGGGTGTAACATGTGGCTGCGGTCACTTTTTTGTGCATGCCCAACTTTGTCGGACGTTTGGTTTGGGCGCAGTGCCAATTTTTAAATTTGGGATATTCGCCCTAAAAGTGAGCGTATATGGTGTAACATGTGGCTGCGGTCACTTTTTTGTGCATGCCCAACTTTGTCGGACGTTTGGTTTGGGCGCAGTGCCAATTTTTAAATTTGATTTTTAAATTTGGGATATTCGCCCTAAAAGTGAGCGTATAGGGTGTAACATGTGGCTGCGGTCACTTTTTTGTGCATGCCCAACTTTGTCGGACGTTTGGTTTAGGCGCAGTGCCAATTTTTAAATTTGATTTTTAAATTTGCGATATTCGCCCCAAAACTGAGCGTATAGGGTGTAACATGTGGCTGCGGTCACTTTTTTGTGCATGCCCAACTTCGTCGGACGTTTGGTTTTAGCGCAGTGCCAATTATTAAATTCGATTTTTAAATTTGCGATATTCGCCCCAAAACTGAGCGTATAGGGTGTAACATGTGGCTGCGTTCACTTTTTTTGTGCATGCCCAACTTTGTCGGACGTTTGGTTTCGGCGCAGTGCCAATTTTTAAATTTGCGATATTCGCCCCAAAACTGAGCGTATAGGGTGTAACATGTGGCTGCGGTCACTTTTTTGTGCATGCCCAACTTCGTCGGACGTTTGGTTTTAGCGCAGTGCCAATTATTAAATTCGATTTTTAAATTTGCGATATTCGCCCCAAAACTGAGCGTATAGGGTGTAACATGTGGCTGCGTTCACTTTTTTTGTGCATGCCCAACTTTGTCGGACGTTTGGTTTCGGCGCAGTGCCAATTTTTAAATTTGGGATATTCGCCCTAAAAGTGAGCGTATAGGGTGTAACATGTGGCTGCGGTCACTTTTTTGTGCATGCCCAACTTTGTCGGACGTTTGGTTTGGGCGCAGTGCCAATTTTTTAATTTGATTTTTAAATTTGCGATATTCGCCCCAAAACTGAGCGTATAGGGTGTAACATGTGGCTGCGTTCACTTTTTTGTGCATGCCCAACTTTGTCGGACGTTTGGTTTCGGCGCAGTGCCAATTTTTAAATTTGGGATATTCGCCCTAAAAGTGAGCGTATAGGGTGTAACATGTGGCTGCGGTCACTTTTTTGTGCATGCCCAACTTTGTCGGACGTTTGGTTTGGGCGCAGTGCCAATTTTTAAATTTGATTTTTAAATTTGCGATATTCGCCCCAAAACTGAGCGTATAGGGTGTAACATGTGGCTGCGGTCACTTTTTTGTGCATGCCCAACTTTGTCGGACGTTTGGTTTGGGCGCAGTGCCAATTTTTAAATTTGATTTTTAAATTTGCGATATTCGCCCCAAAACTGAGCGTATAGGGTGTAACATGTGGCTGCGGTCACTTTTTGTGCATGCCCAACTTCGTCGGACGTTTGGTTTTAGCGCAGTGCCAATTATTAAATTTGATTTTTAAATTTGCGATATTCGCCCCAAAACTGAGCGTATAGGGTGTAACATGTGGCTGCGGTCACTTTTTTGTGCATGCCCAACTTCGTCGGACGTTTGGTTTTAGCGCAGTGCCAATTATTAAATTCGATTTTTAAATTTGCGATATTCGCCCCAAAACTGAGCGTATAGGGTGTAACATGTGGCTGCGTTCACTTTTTTTGTGCATGCCCAACTTTGTCGGACGTTTGGTTTCGGCGCAGTGCCAATTTTTAAATTTGGGATATTCGCCCTAAAAGTGAGCGTATAGGGTGTAACATGTGGCTGCGTTCACTTTTTTTGTGCATGCCCAACTTTGTCGGACGTTTGGTTTCGGCGCAGTGCCAATTTTTAAATTTGGGATATTCGCCCTAAAAGTGAGCGTATAGGGTGTAACATGTGGCTGCGGTCACTTTTTTGTGCATGCCCAACTTTGTCGGACGTTTGGTTTGGGCGCAGTGCCAATTTTTAAATTTGATTTTTAAATTTGCGATATTCGCCCCAAAACTGAGCGTATAGGGTGTAACATGTGGCTGCGGTCACTTTTTTGTGCATGCCCAACTTTGTCGGACGTTTGGTTTGGGCGCAGTGCCAATTTTTAAATTTGATTTTTAAATTTGCGATATTCGCCCCAAAACTGAGCGTATAGGGTGTAACATGTGGCTGCGGTCACTTTTTTGTGCATGCCCAACTTTGTCGGACGTTTGGTTTCGGCGCAGTGCCAATTTTTAAATTTGGGATATTCGCCCTAAAAGTGAGCGTATAGGGTGTAACATGTGGCTGCGGTCACTTTTTTGTGCATGCCCAACTTTGTCGGACGTTTGGTTTGGGCGCAGTGCCAATTTTTAAATTTGATTTTTAAATTTGCGATATTCGCCCCAAAACTGAGCGTATAGGGTGTAACATGTGGCTGCGGTCACTTTTTTGTGCATGCCCAACTTTGTCGGACGTTTGGTTTGGGCGCAGTGCCAATTTTTAAATTTGATTTTTAAATTTGCGATATTCGCCCCAAAACTGAGCGTATAGGGTGTAACATGTGGCTGCGGTCACTTTTTTGTGCATGCCCAACTTCGTCGGACGTTTGGTTTTAGCGCAGTGCCAATTATTAAATTTGATTTTTATATTTGCGATATTCGCCCCAAAACTGAGCGTATAGGGTGTAACATGTGGCTGCGGTCACTTTTTTGTGCATGCCCAACTTCGTCGGACGTTTGGTTTTAGCGCAGTGCCAATTATTAAATTCGATTTTTAAATTTGCGATATTCGCCCCAAAACTGAGCGTATAGGGTGTAACATGTGGCTGCGTTCACTTTTTTTGTGCATGCCCAACTTTGTCGGACGTTTGGTTTCGGCGCAGTGCCAATTTTTAAATTTGGGATATTCGCCCTAAAAGTGAGCGTATAGGGTGTAACATGTGGCTGCGTTCACTTTTTTTGTGCATGCCCAACTTTGTCGGACGTTTGGTTTCGGCGCAGTGCCAATTTTTAAATTTGGGATATTCGCCCTAAAAGTGAGCGTATAGGGTGTAACATGTGGCTGCGGTCACTTTTTTGTGCATGCCCAACTTTGTCGGACGTTTGGTTTGGGCGCAGTGCCAATTTTTAAATTTGATTTTTAAATTTGGGATATTCGCCCTAAAAGTGAGCGTATAGGGTGTAACATGTGGCTGCGGTCACTTTTTTGTGCATGCCCAACTTTGTCGGACGTTTGGTTTTAGCGCAGTGCCAATTACTAAATTCGATTTTTAAATTTGCGATATTCGCCCCAAAACTGAGCGTATAGGGTGTAACATGTGGCTGCGTTCACTTTTTTTGTGCATGCCCAACTTTGTCGGACGTTTGGTTTGGGCGCAGTGCCAATTTTTAAATTTGATTTTTAAATTTGGGATATTCGCCCTAAAAGTGAGCGTATAGGGTGTAACATGTGGCTGCGGTCACTTTTTTGTGCATGCCCAACTTCGTCGGACGTTTGGTTTTAGCGCAGTGCCAATTATTAAATTCGATTCTTAAATTTGCGATATTCGCCCCAAAACTGAGCGTATAGGGTGTAACATGTGGCTGCGGTCACTTTTTTGTGCATGCCCAACTTCGTCGGACGTTTGGTTTTAGCGCAGTGCCAATTATTAAATTCGATTTTTAAATTTGCGATATTCGCCTCAAAACTGAGCGTATAGGGTGTAACATGTGGCTGGGTTCACTTTTTTTGTGCATGCCCAACTTTGTCGGACGTTTGGTTTCGGCGCAGTGCCAATTTTTTAATTTGGGATATTCGCCCTAAAAGTGAGCGTATAGGGTGTAAGATGTGGCTGCGGTCACTTTTTTGTGCATGCCCAACTTTGTCGGACGTTTGGTTTGGGCGCAGTGCCAATTTTTAAATTTGATTTTTAAATTTGGGATATTCGCCCTAAAAGTGAGCGTATAGGGTGTAACATGTGGCTGCGGTCACTTTTTTGTGCATGCCCAACTTTGTCGGACGTTTGGTTTGGGCGCAGTGCCAATTTTTAAATTTGATTTTTAAATTTGCGATATTCGCCCTAAAACTGAGCGTATAGGGTGTAACATGTGGCTGCGGTCACTTTTTTGTGCATGCCCAACTTCGTCGGACGTTTGGTTTTAGCGCAGTGCCAATTATTAAATTCGTTTTTTAAATTTGCGATATTCGCCCCAAAACTGAGCGTATAGGGTGTAACATGTGGCTGCGTTCACTTTTTTTGTGCATGCCCAACTTTGTCGGACGTTTGGTTTCGGCGCAGTGCCAATTTTTAAATTTGGGATATTCGCCCTAAAAGTGAGCGTATAGGGTGTAACATGTGGCTGCGGTCACTTTTTTGTGCATGCCCAACTTTGTCGGACGTTTGGTTTGGGCGCAGTGCCAATTTTTAAATTTGATTTTTAAATTTGGGATATTCGCCCTAAAAGTGAGCGTATAGGGTGTAACATGTGGCTGCGGTCACTTTTTTGTGCATGCCCAACTTTGTCGGACCTTTGGTTTGGGCGCAGTGCCAATTTTTAAATTTGATTTTTAAATTTGCGATATTCGCCTCAAAACTGAGCGTATAGGGTGTAACATGTGGCTGCGTTCACTTTTTTTGTGCATGCCCAACTTTGTCGGACGTTTGGTTTCGGCGCAGTGCCAATTTTTAAATTTGGGATATTCGCCCTAAAAGTGAGCGTATAGGGTGTAACATGTGGCTGCGGTCACTTTTTTGTGCATGCCCAACTTTGTCGGACGTTTGGTTTGGGCGCAGTGCCAATTTTTAAATTCGATTTTTAAATTTGGGATATTCGCCCTGAATTTGAGCGTATAGGGTGTAACATGTGGCTGCGGTCACTTTTTTGTGCATGCCCAACTTCGTCAGACGTTCGGTTTTGGCGCTGTGCCAATTTTATAATTCGTTTTTTAAATTTGCAATATTCGCCCCTAAAGTGAGCCTATGGGGTGTAACATGAGGCTACAGTCACTTGTTTGTGCATGCCGAACTTCGTCAGACGTTTGGTTTGGGCGCTGTGCCAATTTTTGAATTTGATTTTTAAATTTGGGATATTCGCCCTAAAAGTGAGCGTATAGGGTGTAACATGTGGCTGCGGTCACTTTTTTGTGCATGCCCAACTTTGTCGGACGTTTGGTTTGGGCGCAGTGCCAATTTTTAAATTTGATTTTTAAATTTGGGATATTCGCCCTAAAAGTGAGCGTATAGGGTGTAACATGTGGCTGCGGTCACTTTTTTGTGCATGCCCAACTTTGTCGGACGTTTGGTTTTAGCGCAGTGCCAATTACTAAATTCGATTTTTAAATTTGCGATATTCGCCCCAAAACTGAGCGTATAGGGTGTAACATGTGGCTGCGTTCACTTTTTTTGTGCATGCCCAACTTTGTCGGACGTTTGGTTTGGGCGCAGTGCCAATTTTTAAATTTGATTTTTAAATTTGGGATATTCGCCCTAAAAGTGAGCGTATAGGGTGTAACATGTGGCTGCGGTCACTTTTTTGTGCATGCCCAACTTCGTCGGACGTTTGGTTTTAGCGCAGTGCCAATTATTAAATTCGATTCTTAAATTTGCGATATTCGCCCCAAAACTGAGCGTATAGGGTGTAACATGTGGCTGCGGTCACTTTTTTGTGCATGCCCAACTTCGTCGGACGTTTGGTTTTAGCGCAGTGCCAATTATTAAATTCGATTTTTAAATTTGCGATATTCGCCTCAAAACTGAGCGTATAGGGTGTAACATGTGGCTGGGTTCACTTTTTTTGTGCATGCCCAACTTTGTCGGACGTTTGGTTTCGGCGCAGTGCCAATTTTTTAATTTGGGATATTCGCCCTAAAAGTGAGCGTATAGGGTGTAACATGTGGCTGCGGTCACTTTTTTGTGCATGCCCAACTTTGTCGGACGTTTGGTTTGGGCGCAGTGCCAATTTTTAAATTTGATTTTTTAATTTGGGATATTCGCCCTAAAAGTGAGCGTATAGGGTGTAACATGTGGCTGCGGTCACTTTTTTGTGCATGCCCAACTTTGTCGGACGTTTGGTTTGGGCGCAGTGCCAATTTTTAAATTTGATTTTTAAATTTGCGATATTCGCCCTAAAACTGAGCGTATAGGGTGTAACATGTGGCTGCGGTCACTTTTTTGTGCATGCCCAACTTCGTCGGACGTTTGGTTTTAGCGCAGTGCCAATTATTAAATTCGTTTTTTAAATTTGCGATATTCGCCCCAAAACTGAGCGTATAGGGTGTAACATGTGGCTGCGTTCACTTTTTTTGTGCATGCCCAACTTTGTCGGACGTTTGGTTTCGGCGCAGTGCCAATTTTTAAATTTGGGATATTCGCCCTAAAAGTGAGCGTATAGGGTGTAACATGTGGCTGCGGTCACTTTTTTGTGCATGCCCAACTTTGTCGGACGTTTGGTTTGGGCGCAGTGCCAATTTTTAAATTTGATTTTTAAATTTGGGATATTCGCCCTAAAAGTGAGCGTATAGGGTGTAACATGTGGCTGCGGTCACTTTTTTGTGCATGCCCAACTTTGTCGGACCTTTGGTTTGGGCGCAGTGCCAATTTTTAAATTTGATTTTTAAATTTGCGATATTCGCCTCAAAACTGAGCGTATAGGGTGTAACATGTGGCTGCGTTCACTTTTTTTGTGCATGCCCAACTTTGTCGGACGTTTGGTTTCGGCGCAGTGCCAATTTTTAAATTTGGGATATTCGCCCTAAAAGTGAGCGTATAGGGTGTAACATGTGGCTGCGGTCACTTTTTTGTGCATGCCCAACTTTGTCGGACGTTTGGTTTGGGCGCAGTGCCAATTTTTAAATTCGATTTTTAAATTTGGGATATTCGCCCTGAATTTGAGCGTATAGGGTGTAACATGTGGCTGCGGTCACTTTTTTGTGCATGCCCAACTTCGTCAGACGTTCGGTTTTGGCGCTGTGCCAATTTTATAATTCGTTTTTTAAATTTGCAATATTCGCCCCTAAAGTGAGCCTATGGGGTGTAACATGAGGCTACAGTCACTTGTTTGTGCATGCCGAACTTCGTCAGACGTTTGGTTTGGGCGCTGTGCCAATTTTTGAATTTGATTTTTAAATTTGGGATATTCGCCCTAAAAGTGAGCGTATAGGGTGTAACATGTGGCTGCGGTCACTTTTTTGTGCATGCCCAACTTCGTCAGACGTTTGGTTTTAGCGCAGTGCTAATTATTTAATTTGATTTTTATATTTGCGATATTCGCCCCAAAACTGAGCGTATAGGGTGTAACATGTGGCTGCGGTCACTTTTTTGTGCATGCCCAACTTCGTCGGACGTTTGGTTTTAGCGCAGTGCCAATTATTAAATTCGATTTTTAAATTTGCGATATTCGCCCCAAAACTGAGCGTATAGGGTGTAACATGTGGCTGCGTTCACTTTTTTTGTGCATGCCCAACTTTGTCGGACGTTTGGTTTCGGCGCAGTGCCAATTTTTAAATTTGGGATATTCGCCCTAAAAGTGAGCGTATAGGGTGTAACATGTGGCTGCGTTCACTTTTTTTGTGCATGCCCAACTTTGTCGGACGTTTGGTTTCGGCGCAGTGCCAATTTTTAAATTTGGGATATTCGCCCTAAAAGTGAGCGTATAGGGTGTAACATGTGGCTGCGGTCACTTTTTTGTGCATGCCCAACTTTGTCGGACGTTTGGTTTGGGCGCAGTGCCAATTTTTAAATTTGATTTTTAAATTTGGGATATTCGCCCTAAAAGTGAGCGTATAGGGTGTAACATGTGGCTGCGGTCACTTTTTTGTGCATGCCCAACTTTGTCGGACGTTTGGTTTTAGCGCAGTGCCAATTACTAAATTCGATTTTTAAATTTGCGATATTCGCCCCAAAACTGAGCGTATAGGGTGTAACATGTGGCTGCGTTCACTTTTTTTGTGCATGCCCAACTTTGTCGGACGTTTGGTTTGGGCGCAGTGCCAATTTTTAAATTTGATTTTTAAATTTGGGATATTCGCCCTAAAAGTGAGCGTATAGGGTGTAACATGTGGCTGCGGTCACTTTTTTGTGCATGCCCAACTTCGTCGGACGTTTGGTTTTAGCGCAGTGCCAATTATTAAATTCGATTCTTAAATTTGCGATATTCGCCCCAAAACTGAGCGTATAGGGTGTAACATGTGGCTGCGGTCACTTTTTTGTGCATGCCCAACTTCGTCGGACGTTTGGTTTTAGCGCAGTGCCAATTATTAAATTCGATTTTTAAATTTGCGATATTCGCCTCAAAACTGAGCGTATAGGGTGTAACATGTGGCTGGGTTCACTTTTTTTGTGCATGCCCAACTTTGTCGGACGTTTGGTTTCGGCGCAGTGCCAATTTTTTAATTTGGGATATTCGCCCTAAAAGTGAGCGTATAGGGTGTAACATGTGGCTGCGGTCACTTTTTTGTGCATGCCCAACTTTGTCGGACGTTTGGTTTGGGCGCAGTGCCAATTTTTAAATTTGATTTTTAAATTTGGGATATTCGCCCTAAAAGTGAGCATATAGGGTGTAACATGTGGCTGCGGTCACTTTTTTGTGCATGCCCAACTTTGTCGGACGTTTGGTTTCGGCGCAGTGCCAATTTTTAAATTTGGGATATTCGCCCTAAAAGTGAGCGTATAGGGTGTAACATGTGGCTGCGGTCACTTTTTTGTGCATGCCCAACTTTGTCGGACGTTTGGTTTGGGCGCAGTGCCAATTTTTAAATTTGATTTTTAAATTTGCGATATTCGCCCCAAAACTGAGCGTATAGGGTGTAACATGTGGCTGTGGTCACTTTTTTGTGCATGCCCAACTTCGTCGGACGTTTGGTTTTAGCGCAGTGCCAATTATTAAATTCGATTTTTAAATTTGCGATATTCGCCCCAAAACTGAGCGTATAGGGTGTAACATGTGGCTGCGTTCACTTTTTTTGTGCATGCCCAACTTTGTCGGACGTTTGGTTTCGGCGCAGTGCCAATTTTTAAATTTGCGATATTCGCCCCAAAACTGAGCGTATAGGGTGTAACATGTGGCTGCGGTCACTTTTTTGTGCATGCCCAACTTCGTCGGACGTTTGGTTTTAGCGCAGTGCCAATTATTAAATTCGATTTTTAAATTTGCGATATTCGCCCCAAAACTGAGCGTATAGGGTGTAACATGTGGCTACGGTCACTTGTTTGGTTTAAGCGTAGTGCCAATTATTAAATTCGTTTTTTAAATTTGCAATATTCGCCCCTAAAGTGAGCCTATGGGGTGTAACATGAGGCTACGGTCACTTGTTTGTGCATGCCGAACTTCGTCAGACGTTTGGTTTGGGCGCTGTGCCAATTTTTAAATTTGATTTTTAAATTTGGGATATTCGCCCTAAAAGTGAGCGTATAGGGTGTAACATGTGGCTGCGTTCACTTTTTTTGTGCATGCCCAACTTTGTCAGACGTTTGGTTTCGCCGCTGTGCAAATTTTTAAATTCGATTTTTAAATTTGGGATATTCGCCCTGAATTTGAGCGTATAGGGTGTAACATGTGGCTGCGGTCACTTTTTTGTGCATGCCCAACTTCGTCAGACGTTCGGTTTTGGCGCTGTGCCAATTTTATAATTCGTTTTTTAAATTTGCAATATTCGCCCCTAAAGTGAGCCTATGGGGTGTAACATGAGGCTACAGTCACTTGTTTGTGCATGCCGAACTTCGTCAGACGTTTGGTTTGGGCGCTGTGCCAATTTTTGAATTTGATTTTTAAATTTGGGATATTCGCCCTAAAAGTGAGCGTATAGGGTGTAACATGTGGCTGCGGTCACTTTTTTGTGCATGCCCAACTTCGTCAGACGTTTGGTTTTAGCGCAGTGCTAATTATTTAATTTGATTTTTATATTTGCGATATTCGCCCCAAAACTGAGCGTATAGGGTGTAACATGTGGCTGCGGTCACTTTTTTGTGCATGCCCAACTTCGTCGGACGTTTGGTTTTAGCGCAGTGCCAATTATTAAATTCGATTTTTAAATTTGCGATATTCGCCCCAAAACTGAGCGTATAGGGTGTAACATGTGGCTGCGTTCACTTTTTTTGTGCATGCCCAACTTTGTCGGACGTTTGGTTTCGGCGCAGTGCCAATTTTTTAATTTGGGATATTCGCCCTAAAAGTGAGCGTATAGGGTGTAACATGTGGCTGCGGTCACTTTTTTGTGCATGCCCAACTTTGTCGGACGTTTGGTTTGGGCGCAGTGCCAATTTTTAAATTTGATTTTTAAATTTGGGATATTCGCCCTAAAAGTGAGCGTATAGGGTGTAACATGTGGCTGCGGTCACTTTTTTGTGCATGCCCAACTTTGTCGGACGTTTGGTTTTAGCGCAGTGCCAATTACTAAATTCGATTTTTAAATTTGCGATATTCGCCCCAAAACTGAGCGTATAGGGTGTAACATGTGGCTGCGTTCACTTTTTTTGTGCATGCCCAACTTTGTCGGACGTTTGGTTTGGGCGCAGTGCCAATTTTTAAATTTGATTTTTAAATTTGGGATATTCGCCCTAAAAGTGAGCGTATAGGGTGTAACATGTGGCTGCGGTCACTTTTTTGTGCATGCCCAACTTCGTCGGACGTTTGGTTTTAGCGCAGTGCCAATTATTAAATTCGATTCTTAAATTTGCGATATTCGCCCCAAAACTGAGCGTATAGGGTGTAACATGTGGCTGCGGTCACTTTTTTGTGCATGCCCAACTTCGTCGGACGTTTGGTTTTAGCGCAGTGCCAATTATTAAATTCGATTTTTAAATTTGCGATATTCGCCTCAAAACTGAGCGTATAGGGTGTAACATGTGGCTGGGTTCACTTTTTTTGTGCATGCCCAACTTTGTCGGACGTTTGGTTTCGGCGCAGTGCCAATTTTTTAATTTGGGATATTCGCCCTAAAAGTGAGCGTATAGGGTGTAACATGTGGCTGCGGTCACTTTTTTGTGCATGCCCAACTTTGTCGGACGTTTGGTTTGGGCGCAGTGCCAATTTTTAAATTTGATTTTTAAATTTGGGATATTCGCCCTAAAAGTGAGCATATAGGGTGTAACATGTGGCTGCGGTCACTTTTTTGTGCATGCCCAACTTTGTCGGACGTTTGGTTTGGGCGCAGTGCCAATTTTTAAATTTGATTTTTAAATTTGCGATATTCGCCCTAAAAGTGAGCGTATAGGGTGTAACATGTGGCTGCGGTCACTTTTTTGTGCATGCCCAACTTTGTCGGACGTTTGGTTTGGGCGCAGTGCCAATTTTTAAATTTGATTTTTAAATTTGGGATATTCGCCCTAAAAGTGAGCATATAGGGTGTAACATGTGGCTGCGGTCACTTTTTTGTGCATGCCCAACTTTGTCGGACGTTTGGTTTGGGCGCAGTGCCAATTTTTAAATTTGATTTTTAAATTTGCGATATTCGCCCTAAAAGTGAGCGTATAGGGTGTAACATGTGGCTGCGGTCACTTTTTTGTGCATGCCCAACTTTGTCGGACGTTTGGTTTGGGCGCAGTGCCAATTTTTTAATTTGATTTTTAAATTTGCGATATTCGCCCCAAAACTGAGCGTATAGGGTGTAACATGTGGCTGCGGTCACTTTTTTGTGCATGCCCAACTTTGTCGGACGTTTGGTTTGGGCGCAGTGCCAATTTTTAAATTTGATTTTTAAATTTGGGATATTCGCCCTAAAAGTGAGCGTATAGGGTGTAACATGTGGCTGCGGTCACTTTTTTGTGCATGCCCAACTTTGTCGGACGTTTGGTTTGGGCGCAGTGCCAATTTTTTAATTTGATTTTTAAATTTGCGATATTCGCCCCAAAACTGAGCGTATAGGGTGTAACATGTGGCTGCGGTCACTTTTTTGTGCATGCCCAACTTCGTCGGACGTTTGGTTTTAGCGCAGTGCCAATTATTAAATTCGATTTTTAAATTTGCGATATTCGCCCCAAAACTGAGCGTATAGGGTGTAACATGTGGCTGCGTTCACTTTTTTTGTGCATGCCCAACTTTGTCGGACGTTTGGTTTCGGCGCAGTGCCAATTTTTAAATTTGGGATATTCGCCCTAAAAGTGAGCGTATAGGGTGTAACATGTGGCTGCGGTCACTTTTTTGTGCATGCCCAACTTTGTCGGACGTTTGGTTTGGGCGCAGTGCCAATTTTTAAATTTGATTTTTAAATTTGCGATATTCGCCCCAAAACTGAGCGTATAGGGTGTAACATGTGGCTGCGGTCACTTTTTTGTGCATGCCCAACTTTGTCGGACGTTTGGTTTGGGCGCAGTGCCAATTTTTAAATTTGATTTTTAAATTTGCGATATTCGCCCCAAAACTGAGCGTATAGGGTGTAACATGTGGCTGCGTTCACTTTTTTTGTGCATGCCCAACTTTGTCGGACGTTTGGTTTCGGCGCAGTGCCAATTTTTTAATTTGGGATATTCGCCCTAAAAGTGAGCGTATAGGGTGTAACATGTGGCTGCGTTCACTTTTTTTGTGCATGCCCAACTTTGTCGGACGTTTGGTTTCGGCGCAGTGCCAATTTTTAAATTTGGGATATTCGCCCTAAAAGTGAGCGTATAGGGTGTAACATGTGGCTGCGGTCACTTTTTTGTGCATGCCCAACTTTGTCGGACGTTTGGTTTGGGCGCAGTGCCAATTTTTTAAATTTGATTTTTAAATTTGGGATATTCGCCCTAAAAGTGAGCGTATAGGGTGTAACATGTGGCTGCGGTCACTTTTTTGTGCATGCCCAACTTTGTCGGACGTTTGGTTTAGGCGCAGTGCCAATTTTTAAATTTGATTTTTAAATTTGCGATATTCGCCCCAAAACTGAGCGTATAGGGTGTAACATGTGGCTGCGGTCACTTTTTTGTGCATGCCCAACTTCGTCGGACGTTTGGTTTTAGCGCAGTGCCAATTATTAAATTCGATTTTTAAATTTGCGATATTCGCCCCAAAACTGAGCGTATAGGGTGTAACATGTGGCTGCGTTCACTTTTTTTGTGCATGCCCAACTTTGTCGGACGTTTGGTTTCGGCGCAGTGCCAATTTTTAAATTTGGGATATTCGCCCTAAAAGTGAGCGTATAGGGTGTAACATGTGGCTGCGGTCACTTTTTTGTGCATGCCCAACTTTGTCGGACGTTTGGTTTGGGCGCAGTGCCAATTTTTAAATTTGATTTTTAAATTTGGGATATTCGCCCTAAAAGTGAGCGTATAGGGTGTAACATGTGGCTGCGGTCACTTTTTTGTGCATGCCCAACTTTGTCGGACGTTTGGTTTGGGCGCAGTGCCAATTTTTTAATTTGATTTTTAAATTTACGATATTCGCCCCAAAACTGAGCGTATAGGGTGTAACATGTGGCTGCGGTCACTTTTTTGTGCATGCCCAACTTCGTCGGACGTTTGGTTTTAGCGCAGTGCCAATTATTAAATTCGATTTTTAAATTTGCGATATTCGCCCCAAAACTGAGCGTATAGGGTGTAACATGTGGCTGCGTTCACTTCTTTTGTGCATGCCCAACTTTGTCGGACGTTTGGTTTCGGCGCAGTGCCAATTTTTAAATTTGGGATATTCGCCCTAAAAGTGAGCGTATAGGGTGTAACATGTGGCTGCGGTCACTTTTTTGTGCATGCCCAACTTTGTCGGACGTTTGGTTTGGGCGCAGTGCCAATTTTTAAATTTGATTTTTAAATTTGCGATATTCGCCCCAAAACTGAGCGTATAGGGTGTAACATGTGGCTGCGGTCACTTTTTTGTGCATGCCCAACTTTGTCGGACGTTTGGTTTGGGCGCAGTGCCAATTTTTAAATTCGATTTTTAAATTTGCGATATTCGCCCCAAAACTGAGCGTATAGGGTGTAACATGTGGCTGCGTTCACTTTTTTTGTGCATGCCCAACTTTGTCGGACGTTTGGTTTCGACGCAGTGCCAATTTTTAAATTTGGGATATTCGCCCTAAAAGTGAGCGTATAGGGTGTAACATGTGGCTGCGGTCACTTTTTTGTGCATGCCCAACTTTGTCGGACGTTTGGTTTGGGCGCAGTGCCAATTTTTAAATTTGATTTTTAAATTTGGGATATTCGCCCTAAAAGTGAGCGTATAGGGTGTAACATGTGGCTGCGGTCACTTTTTTGTGCATGCCCAACTTTGTCGGACGTTTGGTTTGGGCGCAGTGCCAATTTTTTAATTTGATTTTTAAATTTGGGATATTCGCCCCAAAACTGAGCGTATAGGGTGTAACATGTGGCTGCGGTCACTTTTTTGTGCATGCCCAACTTTGTCGGACGTTTGGTTTTAGCGCAGTGCCAATTATTAAATTTGATTTTTAAATTTGCGATATTCGCCCAAAAACTGAGCGTATAGGGTGTAACATGTGGCTGCGTTCACTTTTTTTGTGCATGCCCAACTTTGTCGGACGTTTGGTTTCGGCGCAGTGCCAATTTTTAAATTTGGGATATTCGCCCCAAAACTGAGCGTATAGGGTGTAACATGTGGCTGCGGTCACTTTTTTGTGCATGCCCAACTTTGTCGGACGTTTGGTTTGGGCGCAGTGCCAATTTTAAAATTTGATTTTTAAATTTGCGATATTCGCCCCAAAACTGAGCGTATAGGGTGTAACATGTGGCTGCGGTCACTTTTTTGTGCATGCCCAACTTCGTCGGACGTTTGGTTTTAGCGCAGTGCCAATTATTAAATTCGATTTTTAAATTTGCGATATTCGCCCCAAAACTGAGCGTATAGGGTGTAACATGTGGCTGCGTTCACTTTTTTTGTGCATGCCCAACTTTGTCGGACGTTTGGTTTCGGCGCAGTGCCAATTTTTAAATTTGGGATATTCGCCCTAAAAGTGAGCGTATAGGGTGTAACATGTGGCTGCGTTCACTTTTTTTGTGCATGCCCAACTTTGTCGGACGTTTGGTTTCGGCGCAGTGCCAATTTTTAAATTTGGGATATTCGCCCTAAAAGTGAGCGTATAGGGTGTAACATGTGGCTGCGGTCACTTTTTTGTGCATGCCCAACTTTGTCGGACGTTTGGTTTGGGCGCAGTGCCAATTTTTAAATTTGATTTTTAAATTTGGGATATTCGCCCTAAAAGTGAGCGTATAGGGTGTAACATGTGGCTGCGGTCACTTTTTTGTGCATGCCCAACTTTGTCGGACGTTTGGTTTAGGCGCAGTGCCAATTTTTAAATTTGATTTTTAAATTTGCGATATTCGCCCCAAAACTGAGCGTATAGGGTGTAACATGTGGCTGCGGTCACTTTTTTGTGCATGCCCAACTTCGTCGGACGTTTGGTTTTAGCGCAGTGCCAATTATTAAATTCGATTTTTAAATGGACGTTTGGTTTTAGCGCAGTGCCAATTATTAAATTCGATTTTTAAATTTGCGATATTCGCCCCAAAACTGAGCGTATAGGGTGTAACATGTGGCTGCGTTCACTTTTGTGCATGCCCAACTTTGTCGGACGTTTGGTTTCGGCGCAGTGCCAATTTTTAAATTTGGGATATTCGCCCTAAAAGTGAGCGTATAGGGTGTAACATGTGGCTGCGGTAACTTTTTTGTGCATGCCCAACTTTGTCGGACGTTTGGTTTGGGCGCAGTGCCAATTTTTAAATTTGATTTTTAAATTTGCGATATTCGCCCCAAAACTGACAGATAGGGTGTAACATGTGGCTGCGGTCACTTTTTTGTGCATGCCCAACTTTGTCGGACGTTTGGTTTGGGCGCAGTGCCAATTTTTAAATTCGATTTTTAAATTTGCGATATTCGCCCCAAAACTGAGCGTATAGGGTGTAACATGTGGCTGCGTTCACTTTTTTTGTGCATGCCCAACTTTGTCGGACGTTTGGTTTCGGCGCAGTGCCAATTTTTAAATTTGGGATATTCGCCCTAAAAGTGAGCGTATAGGGTGTAACATGTGGCTGCGGTCACTTTTTTGTGCATGCCCAACTTTGTCGGACGTTTGGTTTGGGCGCAGTGCCAATTTTTAAATTTGATTTTTAAATTTGGGATATTCGCCCTAAAAGTGAGCGTATAGGGTGTAACATGTGGCTGCGGTCACTTTTTTGTGCATGCCCAACTTTGTCGGACGTTTGGTTTGGGCGCAGTGCCAATTTTTTAATTTGATTTTTAAATTTGGGATATTCGTCCCAAAACTGAGCGTATAGGGTGTAACATGTGGCTGCGGTCACTTTTTTGTGCATGCCCAACTTTGTCGGACGTTTGGTTTTAGCGCAGTGCCAATTATTAAATTTGATTTTTAAATTTGCGATATTCGCCCCAAAACTGAGCGTATAGGGTGTAACATGTGGCTGCGTTCACTTTTTGTGTGCATGCCCAACTTTGTCGGACGTTTGGTTTCGGCGCAGTGCCAATTTTTAAATTTGGGATATTCGCCCTAAAAGTGAGCGTATAGGGTGTAACATGTGGCTGCGGTCACTTTTTTGTGCATGCCCAACTTTGTCGGACGTTTGGTTTGGGCGCAGTGCCAATTTTTAAATTTGATTTTTAAATTTGCGATATTCGCCCCAAAACTGAGCGTATAGGGTGTAACATGTGGCTGCGGTCACTTTTTTGTGCATGCCCAACTTTGTCGGACGTTTGGTTTGGGCGCAGTGCCAATTTTTAAATTTGATTTTTAAATTTGCGATATTCGCCCCAAAACTGAGCGTATAGGGTGTAACATGTGGCTGCGGTCACTTTTTTGTGCATGCCCAACTTCGTCGGACGTTTGGTTTTAGCGCAGTGCCAATTATTAAATTCGATTTTTAAATTTGCGATATTCGCCCCAAAACTGAGCGTATAGGGTGTAACATGTGGCTGCGTTCACTTTTTTTGTGCATGCCCAACTTTGTCGGACGTTTGGTTTCGGCGCAGTGCCAATTTTTAAATTTGGGATATTCGCCCTAAAAGTGAGCGTATAGGGTGTAACATGTGGCTGCGTTCACTTTTTTTGTGCATGCCCAACTTTGTCGGACGTTTGGTTTCGGCGCAGTGCCAATTTTTAAATTTGTGATATTCGCCCTAAAAGTGAGCGTATAGGGTGTAACATGTGGCTGCGGTCACTTTTTTGTGCATGCCCAACTTTGTCGGACGTTTGGTTTGGGCGCAGTGCCAATTTTTAAATTTGATTTTTAAATTTGGGATATTCGCCCTAAAAGTGAGCGTATAGGGTGTAACATGTGGCTGCGGTCACTTTTTTGTGCATGCCCAACTTTGTCAGACGTTTGGTTTAGGCGCAGTGCCAATTTTTAAATTTGATTTTTAAATTTGCGATATTCGCCCCAAAACTGAGCGTATAGGGTGTAACATGTGGCTGCGGTCACTTTTTTGTGCATGCCCAACTTCGTCGGACGTTTGGTTTTAGCGCAGTGCCAATTATTAAATTCGATTTTTAAATTTGCGATATTCGCCCCAAAACTGAGCGTATAGGGTGTAACATGTGGCTGCGTTCACTTTTTTTGTGCATGCCCAACTTTATCGGACGTTTGGTTTCGGCGCAGTGCCAATTTTTAAATTTGGGATATTCGCCCTAAAAGTGAGCGTATAGGGTGTAACATGTGGCTGCGGTCACTTTTTTGTGCATGCCCAACTTTGTCGGACGTTTGGTTTGGGCGCAGTGCCAATTTTTAAATTTGATTTTTAAATTTGGGATATTCGCCCTAAAAGTGAGCGTATAGGGTGTAACATGTGGCTGCGGTCACTTTTTTGTGCATGCCCAACTTTGTCGGACGTTTGGTTTGGGCGCAGTGCCAATTTTTTAATTTGATTTTTAAATTTGCGATATTCGCCCCAAAACTGAGCGTATAGGGTGTAACATGTGGCTGCGTTCACTTTTTTGTGCATGCCCAACTTTGTCGGACGTTTGGTTTCGGCGCAGTGCCAATTTTTAAATTTGGGATATTCGCCCTAAAAGTGAGCGTATAGGGTGTAACATGTGGCTGCGGTCACTTTTTTGTGCATGCCCAACTTTGTCGGACGTTTGGTTTGGGCGCAGTGCCAATTTTTAAATTTGATTTTTAAATTTGCGATATTCGCCCCAAAACTGAGCGTATAGGGTGTAACATGTGGCTGCGGTCACTTTTTTGTGCATGCCCAACTTTGTCGGACGTTTGGTTTGGGCGCAGTGCCAATTTTTAAATTTGATTTTTAAATTTGCCATATTCGCCCCAAAACTGAGCGTATAGGGTGTAACATGTGGCTGCGGTCACTTTTTTGTGCATGCCCAACTTCGTCGGACGTTTGGTTTTAGCGCAGTGCCAATTATTAAATTCGATTTTTAAATTTGCGATATTCGCCCCAAAACTGAGCGTATAGGGTGTAACATGTGGCTGCGTTCACTTTTTTTGTGCATGCCCAACTTTGTCGGACGTTTGGTTTCGGCGCAGTGCCAATTTTTAAATTTGGGATATTTGCCCTAAAAGTGAGCGTATAGGGTGTAACATGTGGCTGCGGTCACTTTTTTGTGCATGCCCAACTTTGTCGGACGTTTGGTTTGGGCGCAGTGCCAATTTTTAAATTTGATTTTTAAATTTGGGATATTCGCCCCAAAACTGAGCGTATAGGGTGTAACATGTGGCTGCGGTCACTTTTTTGTGCATGCCCAACTTCGTCGGACGTTTGGTTTTAGCGCAGTGCCAATTATTAAATTCGATTTTTAAATTTGCGATATTCGCCCCAAAACTGAGCGTATAGGGTGTAACATGTGGCTACGGTCACTTGTTTGGTTTAAGCGTAGTGCCAATTATTAAATTCGTTTTTTAAATTTGCAATATTCGCCCCTAAAGTGAGCCTATGGGGTGTAACATGAGGCTACGGTCACTTGTTTGTGCATGCCGAACTTCGTCAGACGTTTGGTTTGGGCGCTGTGCCAATTTTTAAATTTGATTTTTAAATTTGGGATATTCGCCCTAAAAGTGAGCGTATAGGGTGTAACATGTGGCTGCGTTCACTTTTTTTGTGCATGCCCAACTTTGTCAGACGTTTGGTTTCGCCGCTGTGCAAATTTTTAAATTCGATTTTTAAATTTGGGATATTCGCCCTGAATTTGAGCGTATAGGGTGTAACATGTGGCTGCGGTCACTTTTTTGTGCATGCCCAACTTCGTCGGACGTTTGGTTTTAGCGCAGTGCCAATTATTAAATTCGATTTTTAAATTTGCGATATTCGCCCCAAAACTGAGCGTATAGGGTGTAACATGTGGCTGCGTTCACTTTTTTTGTGCATGCCCAACTTTATCGGACGTTTGGTTTCGGCGCAGTGCCAATTTTTAAATTTGGGATATTTGCCCTAAAAGTGAGCGTATAGGGTGTAACATGTGGCTGCGGTCACTTTTTTGTGCATGCCCAACTTTGTCGGACGTTTGGTTTGGGCGCAGTGCCAATTTTTAAATTTGATTTTTAAATTTGGGATATTCGCCCTAAAAGTGAGCGTATAGGGTGTAACATGTGGCTGCGGTCACTTTTTTGTGCATGCCCAACTTTGTCGGACGTTTGGTTTCGGCGCAGTGCCAATTTTTTAATTTGATTTTTAAATTTGCGATATTCGCCCCAAAACTGAGCGTATAGGGTGTAACATGTGGCTGCGTTCACTTTTTTGTGCATGCCCAACTTTGTCGGACGTTTGGTTTCGGCGCAGTGCCAATTTTTAAATTTGGGATATTCGCCCTAAAAGTGAGCGTATAGGGTGTAACATGTGGCTGCGGTCACTTTTTTGTGCATGCCCAACTTTGTCGGACGTTTGGTTTGGGCGCAGTGCCAATTTTTAAATTTGATTTTTAAATTTGCGATATTCGCCCCAAAACTGAGCGTATAGGGTGTAACATGTGGCTGCGGTCACTTTTTTGTGCATGCCCAACTTTGTCGGACGTTTGGTTTGGGCGCAGTGCCAATTTTTAAATTTGATTTTTAAATTTGCGATATTCGCCCCAAAACTGAGCGTATAGGGTGTAACATGTGGCTGCGGTCACTTTTTTGTGCATGCCCAACTTCGTCGGACGTTTGGTTTTAGCGCAGTGCCAATTATTAAATTCGATTTTTAAATTTGCGATATTCGCCCCAAAACTGAGCGTATAGGGTGTAACATGTGGCTGCGTTCACTTTTTTTGTGCATGCCCAACTTTGTCGGACGTTTGGTTTCGGCGCAGTGCCAATTTTTAAATTTGGGATATTTGCCCTAAAAGTGAGCGTATAGGGTGTAACATGTGGCTGCGGTCACTTTTTTGTGCATGCCCAACTTTGTCGGACGTTTGGTTTGGGCGCAGTGCCAATTTTTAAATTTGATTTTTAAATTTGGGATATTCGCCCCAAAACTGAGCGTATAGGGTGTAACATGTGGCTGCGGTCACTTTTTTGTGCATGCCCAACTTCGTCGGACGTTTGGTTTTAGCGCAGTGCCAATTATTAAATTCGATTTTTAAATTTGCGATATTCGCCCCAAAACTGAGCGTATAGGGTGTAACATGTGGCTACGGTCACTTGTTTGGTTTAAGCGTAGTGCCAATTATTAAATTCGTTTTTTAAATTTGCAATATTCGCCCCTAAAGTGAGCCTATGGGGTGTAACATGAGGCTACGGTCACTTGTTTGTGCATGCCGAACTTCGTCAGACGTTTGGTTTGGGCGCTGTGCCAATTTTTGAATTTGATTTTTAAATTTGGGATATTCGCCCTGAATTTGAGCGTATAGGGTGTAACATGTGGCTGCGGTCACTTTTTTGTGCATGCCCAACTTCGTCAGACGTTCGGTTTTGGCGCTGTGCCAATTTTATAATTCGTTTTTTAAATTTGCAATATTCGCCCCTAAAGTGAGCCTATGGGGTGTAACATGAGGCTACAGTCACTTGTTTGTGCATGCCGAACTTCGTCAGACGTTTGGTTTGGGCGCTGTGCCAATTTTTGAATTTGATTTTTAAATTTGGGATATTCGCCCTAAAAGTGAGCGTATAGGGTGTAACATGTGGCTGCGGTCACTTTTTTGTGCATGCCCAACTTCGTCAGACGTTTGGTTTTAGCGCAGTGCTAATTATTTAATTTGATTTTTATATTTGCGATATTCGCCCCAAAACTGAGCGTATAGGGTGTAACATGTGGCTGCGGTCACTTTTTTGTGCATGCCCAACTTCGTCGGACGTTTGGTTTTAGCGCAGTGCCAATTATTAAATTCGATTTTTAAATTTGCGATATTCGCCCCAAAACTGAGCGTATAGGGTGTAACATGTGGCTGCGTTCACTTTTTTTGTGCATGCCCAACTTTGTCGGACGTTTGGTTTCGGCGCAGTGCCAATTTTTTAATTTGGGATATTCGCCCTAAAAGTGAGCGTATAGGGTGTAACATGTGGCTGCGGTCACTTTTTTGTGCATGCCCAACTTTGTCGGACGTTTGGTTTGGGCGCAGTGCCAATTTTTAAATTTGATTTTTAAATTTGGGATATTCGCCCTAAAAGTGAGCGTATAGGGTGTAACATGTGGCTGCGGTCACTTTTTTGTGCATGCCCAACTTTGTCGGACGTTTGGTTTTAGCGCAGTGCCAATTACTAAATTCGATTTTTAAATTTGCGATATTCGCCCCAAAACTGAGCGTATAGGGTGTAACATGTGGCTGCGTTCACTTTTTTTGTGCATGCCCAACTTTGTCGGACGTTTGGTTTGGGCGCAGTGCCAATTTTTAAATTTGATTTTTAAATTTGGGATATTCGCCCTAAAAGTGAGCGTATAGGGTGTAACATGTGGCTGCGGTCACTTTTTTGTGCATGCCCAACTTCGTCGGACGTTTGGTTTTAGCGCAGTGCCAATTATTAAATTCGATTCTTAAATTTGCGATATTCGCCCCAAAACTGAGCGTATAGGGTGTAACATGTGGCTGCGGTCACTTTTTTGTGCATGCCCAACTTCGTCGGACGTTTGGTTTTAGCGCAGTGCCAATTATTAAATTCGATTTTTAAATTTGCGATATTCGCCTCAAAACTGAGCGTATAGGGTGTAACATGTGGCTGGGTTCACTTTTTTTGTGCATGCCCAACTTTGTCGGACGTTTGGTTTCGGCGCAGTGCCAATTTTTTAATTTGGGATATTCGCCCTAAAAGTGAGCGTATAGGGTGTAACATGTGGCTGCGGTCACTTTTTTGTGCATGCCCAACTTTGTCGGACGTTTGGTTTGGGCGCAGTGCCAATTTTTAAATTTGATTTTTAAATTTGGGATATTCGCCCTAAAAGTGAGCATATAGGGTGTAACATGTGGCTGCGGTCACTTTTTTGTGCATGCCCAACTTTGTCGGACGTTTGGTTTGGGCGCAGTGCCAATTTTTAAATTTGATTTTTAAATTTGCGATATTCGCCCTAAAAGTGAGCGTATAGGGTGTAACATGTGGCTGCGGTCACTTTTTTGTGCATGCCCAACTTTGTCGGACGTTTGGTTTGGGCGCAGTGCCAATTTTTAAATTTGATTTTTAAATTTGGGATATTCGCCCTAAAAGTGAGCATATAGGGTGTAACATGTGGCTGCGGTCACTTTTTTGTGCATGCCCAACTTTGTCGGACGTTTGGTTTGGGCGCAGTGCCAATTTTTAAATTTGATTTTTAAATTTGCGATATTCGCCCTAAAAGTGAGCGTATAGGGTGTAACATGTGGCTGCGGTCACTTTTTTGTGCATGCCCAACTTTGTCGGACGTTTGGTTTGGGCGCAGTGCCAATTTTTTAATTTGATTTTTAAATTTGCGATATTCGCCCCAAAACTGAGCGTATAGGGTGTAACATGTGGCTGCGGTCACTTTTTTGTGCATGCCCAACTTTGTCGGACGTTTGGTTTGGGCGCAGTGCCAATTTTTAAATTTGATTTTTAAATTTGGGATATTCGCCCTAAAAGTGAGCGTATAGGGTGTAACATGTGGCTGCGGTCACTTTTTTGTGCATGCCCAACTTTGTCGGACGTTTGGTTTGGGCGCAGTGCCAATTTTTTAATTTGATTTTTAAATTTGCGATATTCGCCCCAAAACTGAGCGTATAGGGTGTAACATGTGGCTGCGGTCACTTTTTTGTGCATGCCCAACTTCGTCGGACGTTTGGTTTTAGCGCAGTGCCAATTATTAAATTCGATTTTTAAATTTGCGATATTCGCCCCAAAACTGAGCGTATAGGGTGTAACATGTGGCTGCGTTCACTTTTTTTGTGCATGCCCAACTTTGTCGGACGTTTGGTTTCGGCGCAGTGCCAATTTTTAAATTTGGGATATTCGCCCTAAAAGTGAACGTATAGGGTGTAACATGTGGCTGCGGTCACTTTTTTGTGCATGCCCAACTTTGTCGGACGTTTGGTTTGGGCGCAGTGCCAATTTTTAAATTTGATTTTTAAATTTGCGATATTCGCCCCAAAACTGAGCGTATAGGGTGTAACATGTGGCTGCGGTCACTTTTTTGTGCATGCCCAACTTTGTCGGACGTTTGGTTTGGGCGCAGTGCCAATTTTTAAATTTGATTTTTAAATTTGCGATATTCGCCCCAAAACTGAGCGTATAGGGTGTAACATGTGGCTGCGTTCACTTTTTTTGTGCATGCCCAACTTTGTCGGACGTTTGGTTTCGGCGCAGTGCCAATTTTTTAATTTGGGATATTCGCCCTAAAAGTGAGCGTATAGGGTGTAACATGTGGCTGCGTTCACTTTTTTTGTGCATGCCCAACTTTGTCGGACGTTTGGTTTCGGCGCAGTGCCAATTTTTAAATTTGGGATATTCGCCCTAAAAGTGAGCGTATAGGGTGTAACATGTGGCTGCGGTCACTTTTTTGTGCATGCCCAACTTTGTCGGACGTTTGGTTTGGGCGCAGTGCCAATTTTTTAAATTTGATTTTTAAATTTGGGATATTCGCCCTAAAAGTGAGCGTATAGGGTGTAACATGTGGCTGCGGTCACTTTTTTGTGCATGCCCAACTTTGTCGGACGTTTGGTTTAGGCGCAGTGCCAATTTTTAAATTTGATTTTTAAATTTGCGATATTCGCCCCAAAACTGAGCGTATAGGGTGTAACATGTGGCTGCGGTCACTTTTTTGTGCATGCCCAACTTCGTCGGACGTTTGGTTTTAGCGCAGTGCCAATTATTAAATTCGATTTTTAAATTTGCGATATTCGCCCCAAAACTGAGCGTATAGGGTGTAACATGTGGCTGCGTTCACTTTTTTTGTGCATGCCCAACTTTGTCGGACGTTTGGTTTCGGCGCAGTGCCAATTTTTAAATTTGGGATATTCGCCCTAAAAGTGAGCGTATAGGGTGTAACATGTGGCTGCGGTCACTTTTTTGTGCATGCCCAACTTTGTCGGACGTTTGGTTTGGGCGCAGTGCCAATTTTTAAATTTGATTTTTAAATTTGGGATATTCGCCCTAAAAGTGAGCGTATAGGGTGTAACATGTGGCTGCGGTCACTTTTTTGTGCATGCCCAACTTTGTCGGACGTTTGGTTTGGGCGCAGTGCCAATTTTTTAATTTGATTTTTAAATTTACGATATTCGCCCCAAAACTGAGCGTATAGGGTGTAACATGTGGCTGCGGTCACTTTTTTGTGCATGCCCAACTTCGTCGGACGTTTGGTTTTAGCGCAGTGCCAATTATTAAATTCGATTTTTAAATTTGCGATATTCGCCCCAAAACTGAGCGTATAGGGTGTAACATGTGGCTGCGTTCACTTCTTTTGTGCATGCCCAACTTTGTCGGACGTTTGGTTTCGGCGCAGTGCCAATTTTTAAATTTGGGATATTCGCCCTAAAAGTGAGCGTATAGGGTGTAACATGTGGCTGCGGTCACTTTTTTGTGCATGCCCAACTTTGTCGGACGTTTGGTTTGGGCGCAGTGCCAATTTTTAAATTTGATTTTTAAATTTGCGATATTCGCCCCAAAACTGAGCGTATAGGGTGTAACATGTGGCTGCGGTCACTTTTTTGTGCATGCCCAACTTTGTCGGACGTTTGGTTTGGGCGCAGTGCCAATTTTTAAATTCGATTTTTAAATTTGCGATATTCGCCCCAAAACTGAGCGTATAGGGTGTAACATGTGGCTGCGTTCACTTTTTTTGTGCATGCCCAACTTTGTCGGACGTTTGGTTTCGACGCAGTGCCAATTTTTAAATTTGGGATATTCGCCCTAAAAGTGAGCGTATAGGGTGTAACATGTGGCTGCGGTCACTTTTTTGTGCATGCCCAACTTTGTCGGACGTTTGGTTTGGGCGCAGTGCCAATTTTTAAATTTGATTTTTAAATTTGGGATATTCGCCCTAAAAGTGAGCGTATAGGGTGTAACATGTGGCTGCGGTCACTTTTTTGTGCATGCCCAACTTTGTCGGACGTTTGGTTTGGGCGCAGTGCCAATTTTTTAATTTGATTTTTAAATTTGGGATATTCGCCCCAAAACTGAGCGTATAGGGTGTAACATGTGGCTGCGGTCACTTTTTTGTGCATGCCCAACTTTGTCGGACGTTTGGTTTTAGCGCAGTGCCAATTATTAAATTTGATTTTTAAATTTGCGATATTCGCCCAAAAACTGAGCGTATAGGGTGTAACATGTGGCTGCGTTCACTTTTTTTGTGCATGCCCAACTTTGTCGGACGTTTGGTTTCGGCGCAGTGCCAATTTTTAAATTTGGGATATTCGCCCCAAAACTGAGCGTATAGGGTGTAACATGTGGCTGCGGTCACTTTTTTGTGCATGCCCAACTTTGTCGGACGTTTGGTTTGGGCGCAGTGCCAATTTTAAAATTTGATTTTTAAATTTGCGATATTCGCCCCAAAACTGAGCGTATAGGGTGTAACATGTGGCTGCGGTCACTTTTTTGTGCATGCCCAACTTCGTCGGACGTTTGGTTTTAGCGCAGTGCCAATTATTAAATTCGATTTTTAAATTTGCGATATTCGCCCCAAAACTGAGCGTATAGGGTGTAACATGTGGCTGCGTTCACTTTTTTTGTGCATGCCCAACTTTGTCGGACGTTTGGTTTCGGCGCAGTGCCAATTTTTAAATTTGGGATATTCGCCCTAAAAGTGAGCGTATAGGGTGTAACATGTGGCTGCGTTCACTTTTTTTGTGCATGCCCAACTTTGTCGGACGTTTGGTTTCGGCGCAGTGCCAATTTTTAAATTTGGGATATTCGCCCTAAAAGTGAGCGTATAGGGTGTAACATGTGGCTGCGGTCACTTTTTTGTGCATGCCCAACTTTGTCGGACGTTTGGTTTGGGCGCAGTGCCAATTTTTAAATTTGATTTTTAAATTTGGGATATTCGCCCTAAAAGTGAGCGTATAGGGTGTAACATGTGGCTGCGGTCACTTTTTTGTGCATGCCCAACTTTGTCGGACGTTTGGTTTAGGCGCAGTGCCAATTTTTAAATTTGATTTTTAAATTTGCGATATTCGCCCCAAAACTGAGCGTATAGGGTGTAACATGTGGCTGCGGTCACTTTTTTGTGCATGCCCAACTTCGTCGGACGTTTGGTTTTAGCGCAGTGCCAATTATTAAATTCGATTTTTAAATGGACGTTTGGTTTTAGCGCAGTGCCAATTATTAAATTCGATTTTTAAATTTGCGATATTCGCCCCAAAACTGAGCGTATAGGGTGTAACATGTGGCTGCGTTCACTTTTGTGCATGCCCAACTTTGTCGGACGTTTGGTTTCGGCGCAGTGCCAATTTTTAAATTTGGGATATTCGCCCTAAAAGTGAGCGTATAGGGTGTAACATGTGGCTGCGGTAACTTTTTTGTGCATGCCCAACTTTGTCGGACGTTTGGTTTGGGCGCAGTGCCAATTTTTAAATTTGATTTTTAAATTTGCGATATTCGCCCCAAAACTGACAGATAGGGTGTAACATGTGGCTGCGGTCACTTTTTTGTGCATGCCCAACTTTGTCGGACGTTTGGTTTGGGCGCAGTGCCAATTTTTAAATTCGATTTTTAAATTTGCGATATTCGCCCCAAAACTGAGCGTATAGGGTGTAACATGTGGCTGCGTTCACTTTTTTTGTGCATGCCCAACTTTGTCGGACGTTTGGTTTCGGCGCAGTGCCAATTTTTAAATTTGGGATATTCGCCCTAAAAGTGAGCGTATAGGGTGTAACATGTGGCTGCGGTCACTTTTTTGTGCATGCCCAACTTTGTCGGACGTTTGGTTTGGGCGCAGTGCCAATTTTTAAATTTGATTTTTAAATTTGGGATATTCGCCCTAAAAGTGAGCGTATAGGGTGTAACATGTGGCTGCGGTCACTTTTTTGTGCATGCCCAACTTTGTCGGACGTTTGGTTTGGGCGCAGTGCCAATTTTTTAATTTGATTTTTAAATTTGGGATATTCGTCCCAAAACTGAGCGTATAGGGTGTAACATGTGGCTGCGGTCACTTTTTTGTGCATGCCCAACTTTGTCGGACGTTTGGTTTTAGCGCAGTGCCAATTATTAAATTTGATTTTTAAATTTGCGATATTCGCCCCAAAACTGAGCGTATAGGGTGTAACATGTGGCTGCGTTCACTTTTTGTGTGCATGCCCAACTTTGTCGGACGTTTGGTTTCGGCGCAGTGCCAATTTTTAAATTTGGGATATTCGCCCTAAAAGTGAGCGTATAGGGTGTAACATGTGGCTGCGGTCACTTTTTTGTGCATGCCCAACTTTGTCGGACGTTTGGTTTGGGCGCAGTGCCAATTTTTAAATTTGATTTTTAAATTTGCGATATTCGCCCCAAAACTGAGCGTATAGGGTGTAACATGTGGCTGCGGTCACTTTTTTGTGCATGCCCAACTTTGTCGGACGTTTGGTTTGGGCGCAGTGCCAATTTTTAAATTTGATTTTTAAATTTGCGATATTCGCCCCAAAACTGAGCGTATAGGGTGTAACATGTGGCTGCGGTCACTTTTTTGTGCATGCCCAACTTCGTCGGACGTTTGGTTTTAGCGCAGTGCCAATTATTAAATTCGATTTTTAAATTTGCGATATTCGCCCCAAAACTGAGCGTATAGGGTGTAACATGTGGCTGCGTTCACTTTTTTTGTGCATGCCCAACTTTGTCGGACGTTTGGTTTCGGCGCAGTGCCAATTTTTAAATTTGGGATATTCGCCCTAAAAGTGAGCGTATAGGGTGTAACATGTGGCTGCGTTCACTTTTTTTGTGCATGCCCAACTTTGTCGGACGTTTGGTTTCGGCGCAGTGCCAATTTTTAAATTTGTGATATTCGCCCTAAAAGTGAGCGTATAGGGTGTAACATGTGGCTGCGGTCACTTTTTTGTGCATGCCCAACTTTGTCGGACGTTTGGTTTGGGCGCAGTGCCAATTTTTAAATTTGATTTTTAAATTTGGGATATTCGCCCTAAAAGTGAGCGTATAGGGTGTAACATGTGGCTGCGGTCACTTTTTTGTGCATGCCCAACTTTGTCAGACGTTTGGTTTAGGCGCAGTGCCAATTTTTAAATTTGATTTTTAAATTTGCGATATTCGCCCCAAAACTGAGCGTATAGGGTGTAACATGTGGCTGCGGTCACTTTTTTGTGCATGCCCAACTTCGTCGGACGTTTGGTTTTAGCGCAGTGCCAATTATTAAATTCGATTTTTAAATTTGCGATATTCGCCCCAAAACTGAGCGTATAGGGTGTAACATGTGGCTGCGTTCACTTTTTTTGTGCATGCCCAACTTTATCGGACGTTTGGTTTCGGCGCAGTGCCAATTTTTAAATTTGGGATATTCGCCCTAAAAGTGAGCGTATAGGGTGTAACATGTGGCTGCGGTCACTTTTTTGTGCATGCCCAACTTTGTCGGACGTTTGGTTTGGGCGCAGTGCCAATTTTTAAATTTGATTTTTAAATTTGGGATATTCGCCCTAAAAGTGAGCGTATAGGGTGTAACATGTGGCTGCGGTCACTTTTTTGTGCATGCCCAACTTTGTCGGACGTTTGGTTTGGGCGCAGTGCCAATTTTTTAATTTGATTTTTAAATTTGCGATATTCGCCCCAAAACTGAGCGTATAGGGTGTAACATGTGGCTGCGTTCACTTTTTTGTGCATGCCCAACTTTGTCGGACGTTTGGTTTCGGCGCAGTGCCAATTTTTAAATTTGGGATATTCGCCCTAAAAGTGAGCGTATAGGGTGTAACATGTGGCTGCGGTCACTTTTTTGTGCATGCCCAACTTTGTCGGACGTTTGGTTTGGGCGCAGTGCCAATTTTTAAATTTGATTTTTAAATTTGCGATATTCGCCCCAAAACTGAGCGTATAGGGTGTAACATGTGGCTGCGGTCACTTTTTTGTGCATGCCCAACTTTGTCGGACGTTTGGTTTGGGCGCAGTGCCAATTTTTAAATTTGATTTTTAAATTTGCGATATTCGCCCCAAAACTGAGCGTATAGGGTGTAACATGTGGCTGCGGTCACTTTTTTGTGCATGCCCAACTTCGTCGGACGTTTGGTTTTAGCGCAGTGCCAATTATTAAATTCGATTTTTAAATTTGCGATATTCGCCCCAAAACTGAGCGTATAGGGTGTAACATGTGGCTGCGTTCACTTTTTTTGTGCATGCCCAACTTTGTCGGACGTTTGGTTTCGGCGCAGTGCCAATTTTTAAATTTGGGATATTTGCCCTAAAAGTGAGCGTATAGGGTGTAACATGTGGCTGCGGTCACTTTTTTGTGCATGCCCAACTTTGTCGGACGTTTGGTTTGGGCGCAGTGCCAATTTTTAAATTTGATTTTTAAATTTGGGATATTCGCCCTAAAAGTGAGCGTATAGGGTGTAACATGTGGCTGCGGTCACTTTTTTGTGCATGCCCAACTTTGTCGGACGTTTGGTTTGGGCGCAGTGCCAATTTTTAAATTTGATTTTTAAATTTGGGATATTCGCCCTAAAAGTGAGCGTATAGGGTGTAACATGTGGCTGCGGTCACTTTTTTGTGCATGCCCAACTTTGTCAGACGTTTGGTTTAGGCGCAGTGCCAATTTTTAAATTTGATTTTTAAATTTGCGATATTCGCCCCAAAACTGAGCGTATAGGGTGTAACATGTGGCTGCGGTCACTTTTTTGTGCATGCCCAACTTCGTCGGACGTTTGGTTTTAGCGCAGTGCCAATTATTAAATTCGATTTTTAAATTTGCGATATTCGCCCCAAAACTGAGCGTATAGGGTGTAACATGTGGCTGCGTTCACTTTTTTTGTGCATGCCCAACTTTATCGGACGTTTGGTTTCGGCGCAGTGCCAATTTTTAAATTTGGGATATTCGCCCTAAAAGTGAGCGTATAGGGTGTAACATGTGGCTGCGGTCACTTTTTTGTGCATGCCCAACTTTGTCGGACGTTTGGTTTGGGCGCAGTGCCAATTTTTAAATTTGATTTTTAAATTTGGGATATTCGCCCTAAAAGTGAGCGTATAGGGTGTAACATGTGGCTGCGGTCACTTTTTTGTGCATGCCCAACTTTGTCGGACGTTTGGTTTGGGCGCAGTGCCAATTTTTTAATTTGATTTTTAAATTTGCGATATTCGCCCCAAAACTGAGCGTATAGGGTGTAACATGTGGCTGCGTTCACTTTTTTGTGCATGCCCAACTTTGTCGGACGTTTGGTTTCGGCGCAGTGCCAATTTTTAAATTTGGGATATTCGCCCTAAAAGTGAGCGTATAGGGTGTAACATGTGGCTGCGGTCACTTTTTTGTGCATGCCCAACTTTGTCGGACGTTTGGTTTGGGCGCAGTGCCAATTTTTAAATTTGATTTTTAAATTTGCGATATTCGCCCCAAAACTGAGCGTATAGGGTGTAACATGTGGCTGCGGTCACTTTTTTGTGCATGCCCAACTTTGTCGGACGTTTGGTTTGGGCGCAGTGCCAATTTTTAAATTTGATTTTTAAATTTGCGATATTCGCCCCAAAACTGAGCGTATAGGGTGTAACATGTGGCTGCGGTCACTTTTTTGTGCATGCCCAACTTCGTCGGACGTTTGGTTTTAGCGCAGTGCCAATTATTAAATTCGATTTTTAAATTTGCGATATTCGCCCCAAAACTGAGCGTATAGGGTGTAACATGTGGCTGCGTTCACTTTTTTTGTGCATGCCCAACTTTGTCGGACGTTTGGTTTCGGCGCAGTGCCAATTTTTAAATTTGGGATATTCGCCCTAAAAGTGAGCGTATAGGGTGTAACATGTGGCTGCGTTCACTTTTTTTGTGCATGCCCAACTTTGTCGGACGTTTGGTTTCGGCGCAGTGCCAATTTTTAAATTTGGGATATTCGCCCTAAAAGTGAGCGTATAGGGTGTAACATGTGGCTGCGGTCACTTTTTTGTGCATGCCCAACTTTGTCGGACGTTTGGTTTGGGCGCAGTGCCAATTTTTAAATTTGATTTTTAAATTTGGGATATTCGCCCTAAAAGTGAGCGTATAGGGTGTAACATGTGGCTGCGGTCACTTTTTTGTGCATGCCCAACTTTGTCGGACGTTTGGTTTAGGCGCAGTGCCAATTTTTAAATTTGATTTTTAAATTTGCGATATTCGCCCCAAAACTGAGCGTATAGGGTGTAACATGTGGCTGCGGTCACTTTTTTATGCATGCCCAACTTCGTCGGACGTTTGGTTTTAGCGCAGTGCCAATTATTAAATTCGATTTTTAAATTTGCGATATTCGCCCCAAAACTGAGCGTATAGGGTGTAACATGTGGCTGCGTTCACTTTTTTTGTGCATGCCCAACTTTGTCGGACGTTTGGTTTGGGCGCAGTGCCAATTTTTAAATTTGATTTTTAAATTTGGGATATTCGCCCTAAAAGTGAGCGTATAGGGTGTAACATGTGGCTGCGGTCACTTTTTTGTGCATGCCCAACTTCGTCGGACGTTTGGTTTTAGCGCAGTGCCAATTATTAAATTCGATTCTTAAATTTGCGATATTCGCCCCAAAACTGAGCGTATAGGGTGTAACATGTGGCTGCGGTCACTTTTTTGTGCATGCCCAACTTTGTCGGACGTTTGGTTTGGGCGCAGTGCCAATTTTTAAATTTGATTTTTAAATTTGGGATATTCGCCCTAAAAGTGAGCGTATAGGGTGTAACATGTGGCTGCGGTCACTTTTTTGTGCATGCCCAACTTTGTCGGACGTTTGGTTTGGGCGCAGTGCCAATTATTAAATTCCATTTTTAAATTTGCGATATTCGCCCCAAAACTGAGCGTATAGGGTGTAACATGTGGCTGCGTTCACTTTTTTTGTGCATGCCCAACTTTGTCGGACGTTTGGTTTCGGCGCAGTGCCAATTTTTAAATTTGGGATATTCGCCCTAAAAGTGAGCGTATAGGGTGTAACATGTGGCTGCGGTCACTTTTTTGTGCATGCCCAACTTTGTCGGACGTTTGGTTTGGGCGCAGTGCCAATTTTTAAATTTGATTTTTAAATTTGGGATATTCGCCCTAAAAGTGAGCGTATAGGGTGTAACATGTGGCTGCGGTCACTTTTTTGTGCATGCCCAACTTTGTCGGACGTTTGGTTTGGGCGCAGTGCCAATTTTTAAATTTGATTTTTAAATTTGCGATATTCGCCCCAAAACTGAGCGTATAGGGTGTAACATGTGGCTGCGGTCACTTTTTTGTGCATGCCCAACTTCGTCGGACGTTTGGTTTTAGCGCAGTGCCAATTATTAAATTCGATTTTTAAATTTGCGATATTCGCCTCAAAACTGAGCGTATAGGGTGTAACATGTGGCTGGGTTCACTTTTTTTGTGCATGCCCAACTTTGTCGGACGTTTGGTTTCGGCGCAGTGCCAATTTTTTAATTTGGGATATTCGCCCTAAAAGTGAGCGTATAGGGTGTAACATGTGGCTGCGGTCACTTTTTTGTGCATGCCCAACTTTGTCGGACGTTTGGTTTGGGCGCAGTGCCAATTTTTAAATTTGATTTTTAAATTTGCGATATTCGCCCTAAAACTGAGCGTATAGGGTGTAACATGTGGCTGCGGTCACTTTTTTGTGCATGCCCAACTTCGTCGGACGTTTGGTTTTAGCGCAGTGCCAATTATTAAATTCGTTTTTTAAATTTGCGATATTCGCCCCAAAACTGAGCGTATAGGGTGTAACATGTGGCTGCGTTCACTTTTTTTGTGCATGCCCAACTTTGTCGGACGTTTGGTTTCGGCGCAGTGCCAATTTTTAAATTTGATTTTTAAATTTGGGATATTCGCCCTAAAAGTGAGCGTATAGGGTGTAACATGTGGCTGCGGTCACTTTTTTGTGCATGCCCAACTTTGTCGGACCTTTGGTTTGGGCGCAGTGCCAATTTTTAAATTTGATTTTTAAATTTGCGATATTCGCCTCAAAACTGAGCGTATAGGGTGTAACATGTGGCTGCGTTCACTTTTTTTGTGCATGCCCAACTTTGTCGGACGTTTGGTTTCGGCGCAGTGCCAATTTTTAAATTTGGGATATTCGCCCTAAAAGTGAGCGTATAGGGTGTAACATGTGGCTGCGGTCACTTTTTTGTGCATGCCCAACTTTGTCGGACGTTTGGTTTGGGCGCAGTGCCAATTTTTAAATTTGGGATATTCGCCCTAAAAGTGAGCGTATATGGTGTAACATGTGGCTGCGGTCACTTTTTTGTGCATGCCCAACTTTGTCGGACGTTTGGTTTGGGCGCAGTGCCAATTTTTAAATTTGATTTTTAAATTTGGGATATTCGCCCTAAAAGTGAGCGTATAGGGTGTAACATGTGGCTGCGGTCACTTTTTTGTGCATGCCCAACTTTGTCGGACGTTTGGTTTAGGCGCAGTGCCAATTTTTAAATTTGATTTTTAAATTTGCGATATTCGCCCCAAAACTGAGCGTATAGGGTGTAACATGTGGCTGCGGTCACTTTTTTGTGCATGCCCAACTTCGTCGGACGTTTGGTTTTAGCGCAGTGCCAATTATTAAATTCGATTTTTAAATTTGCGATATTCGCCCCAAAACTGAGCGTATAGGGTGTAACATGTGGCTGCGTTCACTTTTTTTGTGCATGCCCAACTTTGTCGGACGTTTGGTTTCGGCGCAGTGCCAATTTTTAAATTTGGGATATTCGCCCTAAAAGTGAGCGTATAGGGTGTAACATGTGGCTGCGGTCACTTTTTTGTGCATGCCCAACTTTGTCGGACGTTTGGTTTGGGCGCAGTGCCAATTTTTAAATTTGATTTTTAAATTTGCGATATTCGCCCCAAAACTGAGCGTATAGGGTGTAACATGTGGCTGCGGTCACTTTTTTGTGCATGCCCAACTTCGTCGGACGTTTGGTTTTAGCGCAGTGCCAATTATTAAATTCGATTTTTAAATTTGCGATATTCGCCCCAAAACTGAGCGTATAGGGTGTAACATGTGGCTGCGTTCACTTTTTTTGTGCATGCCCAACTTTGTCGGACGTTTGGTTTCGGCGCAGTGCCAATTTTTAAATTTGCGATATTCGCCCTAAAAGTGAGCGTATAGGGTGTAACATGTGGCTGCGTTCACTTTTTTTGTGCATGCCCAACTTTGTCGGACGTTTGGTTTGGGCGCAGTGCCAATTTTTAAATTTGATTTTTAAATTTGCGATATTCGCCCCAAAACTGAGCGTATAGGGTGTAACATGTGGCTGCGGTCACTTTTTTGTGCATGCCCAACTTTGTCGGACGTTTGGTTTGGGCGCAGTGCCAATTTTTAAATTTGATTTTTAAATTTGGGATATTCGCCCTAAAAGTGAGCGTATAGGGTGTAACATGTGGCTGCGGTCACTTTTTTGTGCATGCCCAACTTTGTCGGACGTTTGGTTTGGGCGCAGTGCCAATTTTTTAATTTGATTTTTAAATTTGCGATATTCGCCCCAAAACTGAGCGTATAGGGTGTAACATGTGGCTGCGTTCACTTTTTTGTGCATGCCCAACTTTGTCGGACGTTTGGTTTCGGCGCAGTGCCAATTTTTAAATTTGGGATATTCGCCCTAAAAGTGAGCGTATAGGGTGTAACATGTGGCTGCGGTCACTTTTTTGTGCATGCCCAACTTTGTCGGACGTTTGGTTTGGGCGCAGTGCCAATTTTTAAATTTGATTTTTAAATTTGCGATATTCGCCCCAAAACTGAGCGTATAGGGTGTAACATGTGGCTGCGGTCACTTTTTTGTGCATGCCCAACTTTGTCGGACGTTTGGTTTGGGCGCAGTGCCAATTTTTAAATTTGATTTTTAAATTTGCGATATTCGCCCCAAAACTGAGCGTATAGGGTGTAACATGTGGCTGCGGTCACTTTTTTGTGCATGCCCAACTTCGTCGGACGTTTGGTTTTAGCGCAGTGCCAATTATTAAATTCGATTTTTAAATTTGCGATATTCGCCCCAAAACTGAGCGTATAGGGTGTAACATGTGGCTGCGTTCACTTTTTTTGTGCATGCCCAACTTTGTCGGACGTTTGGTTTCGGCGCAGTGCCAATTTTTAAATTTGGGATATTTGCCCTAAAAGTGAGCGTATAGGGTGTAACATGTGGCTGCGGTCACTTTTTTGTGCATGCCCAACTTTGTCGGACGTTTGGTTTGGGCGCAGTGCCAATTTTTAAATTTGATTTTTAAATTTGGGATATTCGCCCTAAAAGTGAGCGTATAGGGTGTAACATGTGGCTGCGGTCACTTTTTTGTGCATGCCCAACTTTGTCGGACGTTTGGTTTGGGCGCAGTGCCAATTTTTAAATTTGATTTTTAAATTTGGGATATTCGCCCTAAAAGTGAGCGTATAGGGTGTAACATGTGGCTGCGGTCACTTTTTTGTGCATGCCCAACTTTGTCAGACGTTTGGTTTAGGCGCAGTGCCAATTTTTAAATTTGATTTTTAAATTTGCGATATTCGCCCCAAAACTGAGCGTATAGGGTGTAACATGTGGCTGCGGTCACTTTTTTGTGCATGCCCAACTTCGTCGGACGTTTGGTTTTAGCGCAGTGCCAATTATTAAATTCGATTTTTAAATTTGCGATATTCGCCCCAAAACTGAGCGTATAGGGTGTAACATGTGGCTGCGTTCACTTTTTTTGTGCATGCCCAACTTTATCGGACGTTTGGTTTCGGCGCAGTGCCAATTTTTAAATTTGGGATATTCGCCCTAAAAGTGAGCGTATAGGGTGTAACATGTGGCTGCGGTCACTTTTTTGTGCATGCCCAACTTTGTCGGACGTTTGGTTTGGGCGCAGTGCCAATTTTTAAATTTGATTTTTAAATTTGGGATATTCGCCCTAAAAGTGAGCGTATAGGGTGTAACATGTGGCTGCGGTCACTTTTTTGTGCATGCCCAACTTTGTCGGACGTTTGGTTTGGGCGCAGTGCCAATTTTTTAATTTGATTTTTAAATTTGCGATATTCGCCCCAAAACTGAGCGTATAGGGTGTAACATGTGGCTGCGTTCACTTTTTTGTGCATGCCCAACTTTGTCGGACGTTTGGTTTCGGCGCAGTGCCAATTTTTAAATTTGGGATATTCGCCCTAAAAGTGAGCGTATAGGGTGTAACATGTGGCTGCGGTCACTTTTTTGTGCATGCCCAACTTTGTCGGACGTTTGGTTTGGGCGCAGTGCCAATTTTTAAATTTGATTTTTAAATTTGCGATATTCGCCCCAAAACTGAGCGTATAGGGTGTAACATGTGGCTGCGGTCACTTTTTTGTGCATGCCCAACTTTGTCGGACGTTTGGTTTGGGCGCAGTGCCAATTTTTAAATTTGATTTTTAAATTTGCGATATTCGCCCCAAAACTGAGCGTATAGGGTGTAACATGTGGCTGCGGTCACTTTTTTGTGCATGCCCAACTTCGTCGGACGTTTGGTTTTAGCGCAGTGCCAATTATTAAATTCGATTTTTAAATTTGCGATATTCGCCCCAAAACTGAGCGTATAGGGTGTAACATGTGGCTGCGTTCACTTTTTTTGTGCATGCCCAACTTTGTCGGACGTTTGGTTTCGGCGCAGTGCCAATTTTTAAATTTGGGATATTCGCCCTAAAAGTGAGCGTATAGGGTGTAACATGTGGCTGCGTTCACTTTTTTTGTGCATGCCCAACTTTGTCGGACGTTTGGTTTCGGCGCAGTGCCAATTTTTAAATTTGGGATATTCGCCCTAAAAGTGAGCGTATAGGGTGTAACATGTGGCTGCGGTCACTTTTTTGTGCATGCCCAACTTTGTCGGACGTTTGGTTTGGGCGCAGTGCCAATTTTTAAATTTGATTTTTAAATTTGGGATATTCGCCCTAAAAGTGAGCGTATAGGGTGTAACATGTGGCTGCGGTCACTTTTTTGTGCATGCCCAACTTTGTCGGACGTTTGGTTTAGGCGCAGTGCCAATTTTTAAATTTGATTTTTAAATTTGCGATATTCGCCCCAAAACTGAGCGTATAGGGTGTAACATGTGGCTGCGGTCACTTTTTTATGCATGCCCAACTTCGTCGGACGTTTGGTTTTAGCGCAGTGCCAATTATTAAATTCGATTTTTAAATTTGCGATATTCGCCCCAAAACTGAGCGTATAGGGTGTAACATGTGGCTGCGTTCACTTTTTTTGTGCATGCCCAACTTTGTCGGACGTTTGGTTTGGGCGCAGTGCCAATTTTTAAATTTGATTTTTAAATTTGGGATATTCGCCCTAAAAGTGAGCGTATAGGGTGTAACATGTGGCTGCGGTCACTTTTTTGTGCATGCCCAACTTCGTCGGACGTTTGGTTTTAGCGCAGTGCCAATTATTAAATTCGATTCTTAAATTTGCGATATTCGCCCCAAAACTGAGCGTATAGGGTGTAACATGTGGCTGCGGTCACTTTTTTGTGCATGCCCAACTTTGTCGGACGTTTGGTTTGGGCGCAGTGCCAATTTTTAAATTTGATTTTTAAATTTGGGATATTCGCCCTAAAAGTGAGCGTATAGGGTGTAACATGTGGCTGCGGTCACTTTTTTGTGCATGCCCAACTTTGTCGGACGTTTGGTTTGGGCGCAGTGCCAATTATTAAATTCCATTTTTAAATTTGCGATATTCGCCCCAAAACTGAGCGTATAGGGTGTAACATGTGGCTGCGTTCACTTTTTTTGTGCATGCCCAACTTTGTCGGACGTTTGGTTTCGGCGCAGTGCCAATTTTTAAATTTGGGATATTCGCCCTAAAAGTGAGCGTATAGGGTGTAACATGTGGCTGCGGTCACTTTTTTGTGCATGCCCAACTTTGTCGGACGTTTGGTTTGGGCGCAGTGCCAATTTTTAAATTTGATTTTTAAATTTGGGATATTCGCCCTAAAAGTGAGCGTATAGGGTGTAACATGTGGCTGCGGTCACTTTTTTGTGCATGCCCAACTTTGTCGGACGTTTGGTTTGGGCGCAGTGCCAATTTTTAAATTTGATTTTTAAATTTGCGATATTCGCCCCAAAACTGAGCGTATAGGGTGTAACATGTGGCTGCGGTCACTTTTTTGTGCATGCCCAACTTCGTCGGACGTTTGGTTTTAGCGCAGTGCCAATTATTAAATTCGATTTTTAAATTTGCGATATTCGCCTCAAAACTGAGCGTATAGGGTGTAACATGTGGCTGGGTTCACTTTTTTTGTGCATGCCCAACTTTGTCGGACGTTTGGTTTCGGCGCAGTGCCAATTTTTTAATTTGGGATATTCGCCCTAAAAGTGAGCGTATAGGGTGTAACATGTGGCTGCGGTCACTTTTTTGTGCATGCCCAACTTTGTCGGACGTTTGGTTTGGGCGCAGTGCCAATTTTTAAATTTGATTTTTAAATTTGCGATATTCGCCCTAAAACTGAGCGTATAGGGTGTAACATGTGGCTGCGGTCACTTTTTTGTGCATGCCCAACTTCGTCGGACGTTTGGTTTTAGCGCAGTGCCAATTATTAAATTCGTTTTTTAAATTTGCGATATTCGCCCCAAAACTGAGCGTATAGGGTGTAACATGTGGCTGCGTTCACTTTTTTTGTGCATGCCCAACTTTGTCGGACGTTTGGTTTCGGCGCAGTGCCAATTTTTAAATTTGATTTTTAAATTTGGGATATTCGCCCTAAAAGTGAGCGTATAGGGTGTAACATGTGGCTGCGGTCACTTTTTTGTGCATGCCCAACTTTGTCGGACCTTTGGTTTGGGCGCAGTGCCAATTTTTAAATTTGATTTTTAAATTTGCGATATTCGCCTCAAAACTGAGCGTATAGGGTGTAACATGTGGCTGCGTTCACTTTTTTTGTGCATGCCCAACTTTGTCGGACGTTTGGTTTCGGCGCAGTGCCAATTTTTAAATTTGGGATATTCGCCCTAAAAGTGAGCGTATAGGGTGTAACATGTGGCTGCGGTCACTTTTTTGTGCATGCCCAACTTTGTCGGACGTTTGGTTTGGGCGCAGTGCCAATTTTTAAATTTGGGATATTCGCCCTAAAAGTGAGCGTATATGGTGTAACATGTGGCTGCGGTCACTTTTTTGTGCATGCCCAACTTTGTCGGACGTTTGGTTTGGGCGCAGTGCCAATTTTTAAATTTGATTTTTAAATTTGGGATATTCGCCCTAAAAGTGAGCGTATAGGGTGTAACATGTGGCTGCGGTCACTTTTTTGTGCATGCCCAACTTTGTCGGACGTTTGGTTTAGGCGCAGTGCCAATTTTTAAATTTGATTTTTAAATTTGCGATATTCGCCCCAAAACTGAGCGTATAGGGTGTAACATGTGGCTGCGGTCACTTTTTTGTGCATGCCCAACTTCGTCGGACGTTTGGTTTTAGCGCAGTGCCAATTATTAAATTCGATTTTTAAATTTGCGATATTCGCCCCAAAACTGAGCGTATAGGGTGTAACATGTGGCTGCGTTCACTTTTTTTGTGCATGCCCAACTTTGTCGGACGTTTGGTTTCGGCGCAGTGCCAATTTTTAAATTTGGGATATTCGCCCTAAAAGTGAGCGTATAGGGTGTAACATGTGGCTGCGGTCACTTTTTTGTGCATGCCCAACTTTGTCGGACGTTTGGTTTGGGCGCAGTGCCAATTTTTAAATTTGATTTTTAAATTTGCGATATTCGCCCCAAAACTGAGCGTATAGGGTGTAACATGTGGCTGCGGTCACTTTTTTGTGCATGCCCAACTTCGTCGGACGTTTGGTTTTAGCGCAGTGCCAATTATTAAATTCGATTTTTAAATTTGCGATATTCGCCCCAAAACTGAGCGTATAGGGTGTAACATGTGGCTGCGTTCACTTTTTTTGTGCATGCCCAACTTTGTCGGACGTTTGGTTTCGGCGCAGTGCCAATTTTTAAATTTGCGATATTCGCCCTAAAAGTGAGCGTATAGGGTGTAACATGTGGCTGCGTTCACTTTTTTTGTGCATGCCCAACTTTGTCGGACGTTTGGTTTCGGCGCAGTGCCAATTTTTAAATTTGGGATATTCGCCCTAAAAGTGAGCGTATAGGGTGTAACATGTGGCTGCGGTCACTTTTTTGTGCATGCCCAACTTTGTCGGACGTTTGGTTTGGGCGCAGTGCCAATTTTTAAATTTGATTTTTAAATTTGCGATATTCGCCCCAAAACTGAGCGTATAGGGTGTAACATGTGGCTGCGGTCACTTTTTTGTGCATGCCCAACTTTGTCGGACGTTTGGTTTGGGCGCAGTGCCAATTTTTAAATTTGATTTTTAAATTTGCGATATTCGCCCCAAAACTGAGCGTATAGGGTGTAACATGTGGCTGCGGTCACTTTTTTGTGCATGCCCAACTTTGTCGGACGTTTGGTTTCGGCGCAGTGCCAATTTTTAAATTTGGGATATTCGCCCTAAAAGTGAGCGTATAGGGTGTAACATGTGGCTGCGGTCACTTTTTTGTGCATGCCCAACTTTGTCGGACGTTTGGTTTGGGCGCAGTGCCAATTTTTAAATTTGATTTTTAAATTTGCGATATTCGCCCCAAAACTGAGCGTATAGGGTGTAACATGTGGCTGCGGTCACTTTTTTGTGCATGCCCAACTTTGTCGGACGTTTGGTTTGGGCGCAGTGCCAATTTTTAAATTTGATTTTTAAATTTGCGATATTCGCCCCAAAACTGAGCGTATAGGGTGTAACATGTGGCTGCGGTCACTTTTTTGTGCATGCCCAACTTCGTCGGACGTTTGGTTTTAGCGCAGTGCCAATTATTAAATTTGATTTTTATATTTGCGATATTCGCCCCAAAACTGAGCGTATAGGGTGTAACATGTGGCTGCGGTCACTTTTTTGTGCATGCCCAACTTCGTCGGACGTTTGGTTTTAGCGCAGTGCCAATTATTAAATTCGATTTTTAAATTTGCGATATTCGCCCCAAAACTGAGCGTATAGGGTGTAACATGTGGCTGCGTTCACTTTTTTTGTGCATGCCCAACTTTGTCGGACGTTTGGTTTCGGCGCAGTGCCAATTTTTAAATTTGGGATATTCGCCCTAAAAGTGAGCGTATAGGGTGTAACATGTGGCTGCGTTCACTTTTTTTGTGCATGCCCAACTTTGTCGGACGTTTGGTTTCGGCGCAGTGCCAATTTTTAAATTTGGGATATTCGCCCTAAAAGTGAGCGTATAGGGTGTAACATGTGGCTGCGGTCACTTTTTTGTGCATGCCCAACTTTGTCGGACGTTTGGTTTGGGCGCAGTGCCAATTTTTAAATTTGATTTTTAAATTTGGGATATTCGCCCTAAAAGTGAGCGTATAGGGTGTAACATGTGGCTGCGGTCACTTTTTTGTGCATGCCCAACTTTGTCGGACGTTTGGTTTTAGCGCAGTGCCAATTACTAAATTCGATTTTTAAATTTGCGATATTCGCCCCAAAACTGAGCGTATAGGGTGTAACATGTGGCTGCGTTCACTTTTTTTGTGCATGCCCAACTTTGTCGGACGTTTGGTTTGGGCGCAGTGCCAATTTTTAAATTTGATTTTTAAATTTGGGATATTCGCCCTAAAAGTGAGCGTATAGGGTGTAACATGTGGCTGCGGTCACTTTTTTGTGCATGCCCAACTTCGTCGGACGTTTGGTTTTAGCGCAGTGCCAATTATTAAATTCGATTCTTAAATTTGCGATATTCGCCCCAAAACTGAGCGTATAGGGTGTAACATGTGGCTGCGGTCACTTTTTTGTGCATGCCCAACTTCGTCGGACGTTTGGTTTTAGCGCAGTGCCAATTATTAAATTCGATTTTTAAATTTGCGATATTCGCCTCAAAACTGAGCGTATAGGGTGTAACATGTGGCTGGGTTCACTTTTTTTGTGCATGCCCAACTTTGTCGGACGTTTGGTTTCGGCGCAGTGCCAATTTTTTAATTTGGGATATTCGCCCTAAAAGTGAGCGTATAGGGTGTAACATGTGGCTGCGGTCACTTTTTTGTGCATGCCCAACTTTGTCGGACGTTTGGTTTGGGCGCAGTGCCAATTTTTAAATTTGATTTTTAAATTTGGGATATTCGCCCTAAAAGTGAGCGTATAGGGTGTAACATGTGGCTGCGGTCACTTTTTTGTGCATGCCCAACTTTGTCGGACGTTTGGTTTGGGCGCAGTGCCAATTTTTAAATTTGATTTTTAAATTTGCGATATTCGCCCTAAAACTGAGCGTATAGGGTGTAACATGTGGCTGCGGTCACTTTTTTGTGCATGCCCAACTTCGTCGGACGTTTGGTTTTAGCGCAGTGCCAATTATTAAATTCGTTTTTTAAATTTGCGATATTCGCCCCAAAACTGAGCGTATAGGGTGTAACATGTGGCTGCGTTCACTTTTTTTGTGCATGCCCAACTTTGTCGGACGTTTGGTTTCGGCGCAGTGCCAATTTTTAAATTTGGGATATTCGCCCTAAAAGTGAGCGTATAGGGTGTAACATGTGGCTGCGGTCACTTTTTTGTGCATGCCCAACTTTGTCGGACGTTTGGTTTGGGCGCAGTGCCAATTTTTAAATTTGATTTTTAAATTTGGGATATTCGCCCTAAAAGTGAGCGTATAGGGTGTAACATGTGGCTGCGGTCACTTTTTTGTGCATGCCCAACTTTGTCGGACCTTTGGTTTGGGCGCAGTGCCAATTTTTAAATTTGATTTTTAAATTTGCGATATTCGCCTCAAAACTGAGCGTATAGGGTGTAACATGTGGCTGCGTTCACTTTTTTTGTGCATGCCCAACTTTGTCGGACGTTTGGTTTCGGCGCAGTGCCAATTTTTAAATTTGGGATATTCGCCCTAAAAGTGAGCGTATAGGGTGTAACATGTGGCTGCGGTCACTTTTTTGTGCATGCCCAACTTTGTCGGACGTTTGGTTTGGGCGCAGTGCCAATTTTTAAATTTGATTTTTAAATTTGCGATATTCGTCCCAAAACTGAGCGTATAGGGTGTAACATGTGGCTGTGGTCACTTTTTTGTGCATGCCCAACTTCGTCGGACGTTTGGTTTTAGCGCAGTGCCAATTATTAAATTCGATTTTTAAATTTGCGATATTCGCCCCAAAACTGAGCGTATAGGGTGTAACATGTGGCTGCGTTCACTTTTTTTGTGCATGCCCAACTTTGTCGGACGTTTGGTTTCGGCGCAGTGCCAATTTTTAAATTTGCGATATTCGCCCCAAAACTGAGCGTATAGGGTGTAACATGTGGCTGCGGTCACTTTTTTGTGCATGCCCAACTTCGTCGGACGTTTGGTTTTAGCGCAGTGCCAATTATTAAATTTGCGATATTCGCCCCAAAACTGAGCGTATAGGGTGTAACATGTGGCTACGGTCACTTGTTTGGTTTAAGCGTAGTGCCAATTATTAAATTCGTTTTTTAAATTTGCAATATTCGCCCCTAAAGTGAGCCTATGGGGTGTAACATGAGGCTACGGTCACTTGTTTGTGCATGCCGAACTTCGTCAGACGTTTGGTTTGGGCGCTGTGCCAATTTTTAAATTTGATTTTTAAATTTGGGATATTCGCCCTAAAAGTGAGCGTATAGGGTGTAACATGTGGCTACAGTCACTTGTTTGTGCATGCCGAACTTCGTCAGACGTTTGGTTTGGGCGCTGTGCCAATTTTTGAATTTGATTTTTAAATTTGGGATATTCGCCCTAAAAGTGAGCGTATAGGGTGTAACATGTGGCTGCGGTCACTTTTTTGTGCATGCCCAACTTCGTCAGACGTTTGGTTTTAGCGCAGTGCTAATTATTTAATTTGATTTTTATATTTGCGATATTCGCCCCAAAACTGAGCGTATAGGGTGTAACATGTGGCTGCGGTCACTTTTTTGTGCATGCCCAACTTCGTCGGACGTTTGGTTTTAGCGCAGTGCCAATTATTAAATTCGATTTTTAAATTTGCGATATTCGCCCCAAAACTGAGCGTATAGGGTGTAACATGTGGCTGCGTTCACTTTTTTTGTGCATGCCCAACTTTGTCGGACGTTTGGTTTCGGCGCAGTGCCAATTTTTAAATTTGGGATATTCGCCCTAAAAGTGAGCGTATAGGGTGTAACATGTGGCTGCGTTCACTTTTTTTGTGCATGCCCAACTTTGTCGGACGTTTGGTTTCGGCGCAGTGCCAATTTTTAAATTTGGGATATTCGCCCTAAAAGTGAGCGTATAGGGTGTAACATGTGGCTGCGGTCACTTTTTTGTGCATGCCCAACTTTGTCGGACGTTTGGTTTGGGCGCAGTGCCAATTTTTAAATTTGATTTTTAAATTTGGGATATTCGCCCTAAAAGTGAGCGTATAGGGTGTAACATGTGGCTGCGGTCACTTTTTTGTGCATGCCCAACTTTGTCGGACGTTTGGTTTTAGCGCAGTGCCAATTACTAAATTCGATTTTTAAATTTGCGATATTCGCCCCAAAACTGAGCGTATAGGGTGTAACATGTGGCTGCGTTCACTTTTTTTGTGCATGCCCAACTTTGTCGGACGTTTGGTTTGGGCGCAGTGCCAATTTTTAAATTTGATTTTTAAATTTGGGATATTCGCCCTAAAAGTGAGCGTATAGGGTGTAACATGTGGCTGCGGTCACTTTTTTGTGCATGCCCAACTTCGTCGGACGTTTGGTTTTAGCGCAGTGCCAATTATTAAATTCGATTCTTAAATTTGCGATATTCGCCCCAAAACTGAGCGTATAGGGTGTAACATGTGGCTGCGGTCACTTTTTTGTGCATGCCCAACTTCGTCGGACGTTTGGTTTTAGCGCAGTGCCAATTATTAAATTCGATTTTTAAATTTGCGATATTCGCCTCAAAACTGAGCGTATAGGGTGTAACATGTGGCTGGGTTCACTTTTTTTGTGCATGCCCAACTTTGTCGGACGTTTGGTTTCGGCGCAGTGCCAATTTTTTAATTTGGGATATTCGCCCTAAAAGTGAGCGTATAGGGTGTAACATGTGGCTGCGGTCACTTTTTTGTGCATGCCCAACTTTGTCGGACGTTTGGTTTGGGCGCAGTGCCAATTTTTAAATTTGATTTTTAAATTTGGGATATTCGCCCTAAAAGTGAGCGTATAGGGTGTAACATGTGGCTGCGGTCACTTTTTTGTGCATGCCCAACTTTGTCGGACGTTTGGTTTGGGCGCAGTGCCAATTTTTAAATTTGATTTTTAAATTTGCGATATTCGCCCTAAAACTGAGCGTATAGGGTGTAACATGTGGCTGCGGTCACTTTTTTGTGCATGCCCAACTTCGTCGGACGTTTGGTTTTAGCGCAGTGCCAATTATTAAATTCGTTTTTTAAATTTGCGATATTCGCCCCAAAACTGAGCGTATAGGGTGTAACATGTGGCTGCGTTCACTTTTTTTGTGCATGCCCAACTTTGTCGGACGTTTGGTTTCGGCGCAGTGCCAATTTTTAAATTTGGGATATTCGCCCTAAAAGTGAGCGTATAGGGTGTAACATGTGGCTGCGGTCACTTTTTTGTGCATGCCCAACTTTGTCGGACGTTTGGTTTGGGCGCAGTGCCAATTTTTAAATTTGATTTTTAAATTTGGGATATTCGCCCTAAAAGTGAGCGTATAGGGTGTAACATGTGGCTGCGGTCACTTTTTTGTGCATGCCCAACTTTGTCGGACCTTTGGTTTGGGCGCAGTGCCAATTTTTAAATTTGATTTTTAAATTTGCGATATTCGCCTCAAAACTGAGCGTATAGGGTGTAACATGTGGCTGCGTTCACTTTTTTTGTGCATGCCCAACTTTGTCGGACGTTTGGTTTCGGCGCAGTGCCAATTTTTAAATTTGGGATATTCGCCCTAAAAGTGAGCGTATAGGGTGTAACATGTGGCTGCGGTCACTTTTTTGTGCATGCCCAACTTTGTCGGACGTTTGGTTTGGGCGCAGTGCCAATTTTTAAATTTGATTTTTAAATTTGCGATATTCGCCCCAAAACTGAGCGTATAGGGTGTAACATGTGGCTGTGGTCACTTTTTTGTGCATGCCCAACTTCGTCGGACGTTTGGTTTTAGCGCAGTGCCAATTATTAAATTCGATTTTTAAATTTGCGATATTCGCCCCAAAACTGAGCGTATAGGGTGTAACATGTGGCTGCGTTCACTTTTTTTGTGCATGCCCAACTTTGTCGGACGTTTGGTTTCGGCGCAGTGCCAATTTTTAAATTTGCGATATTCGCCCCAAAACTGAGCGTATAGGGTGTAACATGTGGCTGCGGTCACTTTTTTGTGCATGCCCAACTTCGTCGGACGTTTGGTTTTAGCGCAGTGCCAATTATTAAATTCGATTTTTAAATTTGCGATATTCGCCCCAAAACTGAGCGTATAGGGTGTAACATGTGGCTACGGTCACTTGTTTGGTTTAAGCGTAGTGCCAATTATTAAATTCGTTTTTTAAATTTGCAATATTCGCCCCTAAAGTGAGCCTATGGGGTGTAACATGAGGCTACGGTCACTTGTTTGTGCATGCCGAACTTCGTCAGACGTTTGGTTTGGGCGCTGTGCCAATTTTTAAATTTGATTTTTAAATTTGGGATATTCGCCCTAAAAGTGAGCGTATAGGGTGTAACATGTGGCTGCGTTCACTTTTTTTGTGCATGCCCAACTTTGTCAGACGTTTGGTTTCGCCGCTGTGCAAATTTTTAAATTCGATTTTTAAATTTGGGATATTCGCCCTGAATTTGAGCGTATAGGGTGTAACATGTGGCTGCGGTCACTTTTTTGTGCATGCCCAACTTCGTCAGACGTTCGGTTTTGGCGCTGTGCCAATTTTATAATTCGTTTTTTAAATTTGCAATATTCGCCCCTAAAGTGAGCCTATGGGGTGTAACATGAGGCTACAGTCACTTGTTTGTGCATGCCGAACTTCGTCAGACGTTTGGTTTGGGCGCTGTGCCAATTTTTGAATTTGATTTTTAAATTTGGGATATTCGCCCTAAAAGTGAGCGTATAGGGTGTAACATGTGGCTGCGGTCACTTTTTTGTGCATGCCCAACTTCGTCAGACGTTTGGTTTTAGCGCAGTGCTAATTATTTAATTCGATTTTTAAATTTGCGATATTCGCCCCAAAACTGAGCGTATAGGGTGTAACATGTGGCTGCGTTCACTTTTTTGTGCATGCACAACTTCGTCAGAGTAGACTGCGACCTGAACTTAGCGCCTTAGACCGCCCGGCCATCCTGACTAGCTCGTAAAATATGCAAAGTGTAAACAGAAAATTGAATTTTGAGGCATAATTTCCAAAATTATGCAAATCACAATATAAATAAAATGTCAGGAGTGGGATTTGAACCCACGCCTACAGAGTAGACTACCACCTGAACGTAGCGCCTTAGACCGCTCGGCCATCCTGACTGGCTTGTAGAATATGCTAAGTGTAAACAGAAAATTGAATTTTGAGGCAAAATAACCAAAATGCAAATCATAACATAAAAAAAATGTCAGGAGTGGGATTCGAACCCACGCCTACAGAGTAGACTACGACCTGAAAGTAGCGCCTTAGATTGCTCGGCCATCCTGACTCGCTTGTAGATTTTTTAAGGAGAATTCAGGGTTTCCCCTTATCGGTCGCCCGCTCGCCAAATGCGACCCAAAACAGCCCCGGACGACTCAAAACACTTCCCTCGGTCGTCCGGCCGGCGAGTTAAAATACTGAATACATTACATGTGATTTCCCAGATCAACTGTTTACCAGTACCAGTACATGTACAGCAGTACCTTTACACAGCCGTGCACGCGCACGTGCATTGCAGAGATATAGGATCGTGTCATTCCTGTACAGATTTGCGATGTTCATGGCCGGCTAGCTATAGCTAGTGCGAATTACCGCTAGTGCATACATTGGCGCGCATGGCCTGCGCAGCACATGTACATGTACTTCCCGTACGCTATGGTGCGATACGGTACGGTGATGGTGCCAAAAAGCCATGTGCTCGCCCCATGCAAAGCATGCATAATGCAGGTGCATTGTTGGATTGGTTTCCGCCGCACGCTTCAATGGACAAAGTTGAGGACCGAAACCAGTCCATGGCCGACATGCATGTATTTTCCCGTTACGCAAAATGGTCGAATTTGACATCGTAAGATGTAAAAATGCCGGCAAACAAACGTTGATGACGAAAGTCATATCCTGCAGGTTAATTATCAGATCATGGTCGCCCTTTTCTGTTTTTGTATTTTCTGTTTTAATGTATTTCTTTCGAGGTAGTAACGCTCGTCCTTCTTGAGCAATGTAGCGTGTTTCTGCCAAATCTTCTACCGCGGCATGTTTCCTGCATTCAGTTTACGCTTGTGTGGTGTGTTGGTCAGCTCGGCGTTCCTCGTTGGAAAAATTTAGGCCAACATTCTCCAGGTTTTTTTCTAAAAAGTTTTCAACCTTTAACATTTAATATGCTTTTACAATAACTCCGCCAGTTTTGTTGTCACAGGTGAGGTTTAGTTTTGATAGCTTTTCTGGCGGATGCAAATTAAATCTTCCCGCAAGATCAGCGATTACAACAAGCAGTGGACTGTAAAGTGCCGTGCCGTGCCGCGTTACGGCAATTTTCCCGCACGCGCGCGCTTTTGTTAACGGACGGTCGGACAATGCAGTGGGCCACTGAAAATGTACACGTGGGCCACTGAAAATGCTTGCGGGCCACTGACAAAAAAATTAAGGGAAACCCCTCGAATTTCAAAGGAGAATTCCGAAGATGATTTCCTTAGGAGAATTCCGAAGGAGAATTACAAATATTTACAGAGGATTCTAAAGAGGATTTTGATAAAGAATTCCGAAGGGAAGAAGATTTCCGAAGGGGAATTTCGAAGGAGAATTTCGAAGGAGAATTCTGAAGAAGAATTCCGAAAGAGAATTCTAAAGGATACCGAAGAGAATTTTGATAAGGATTTCAAATAAGAAAATCAAAAATCAATCCAAAAAAATAATTTGAAGGAGAATTTTGAAGGAGAATTTTCTATGAAGATTTCAAAAAATTCCTGAGAAGAATTCCGAAGAAAGAATAATGGAAAAATAATTGCGAAGGATAATTGCAAAGAACAATTGCGAAGAACAATTGTGAAGGGAAATTCCTTAGGAGAATTCCAAATATTTACAGAGGATTCCAAAGAGGATTTTGAAAAAGAATTCCTTAGTTGAATTCCCTAGGAGAATTCCCAAGGAGACTTCCGAAGGAGACCGCGTTGTAATAGAGACCGCCTTGTAGTTGATATAAACATCTGTTTTATGTTGATTTTTATTTGATGTAGCTGTACTGAACATTATTAAGGGCCATCAGCAAGATCAAAGTGGCTGTTTAGTCCCTCCAAAGTGAAGTAGAGGCCAACAGGAAGATTCTGGAGAGGCTGTCTAAGTTTAAAGCTCTCCATGGATGACAACATTGACTTACCGTTTGTGTCACAAGCTGGAGTAACCGCTATGCTGAAGATTCTTAAGGACAAGAAGACAAAAGCTGCACTGGTAAGCCCTCACAACAAATGGAATATAGATAGCTCAATTTCCCCCGAAACACCAATCCATATTCTAGGTAGGTCATGTCTCATTGCATTTTGAAAAAGAATCTTAGAATACAAAGCCTAAGACACTGGCTAAACTAAAGTTTCTGTGCAGTACTCACTAGAGTTAGCGAGGAAATCTGCAGTAACATCATCAATGGTTAGAATTTATATTTTCACTTTTCAATCCGTGGCACTTAAAGCTGAAATGGAATTTATTTGGCAGGCAAATATACTGAAGGCAATTTATGAATTGTCGCTCACACAGGACCTATCATTTACCAGAAATATGAGGAACTGGAGCACAATATGAATATAACAAATTTCTCTTATATGAAAAAAATATTTAAATGGTCGTGCACTGTAGCCCTACTACGGGGGTTTAAGGTTTGCAACCCCCCCCCCCCCCACACCAAAAATGGGGCCAAACATTTGCTCACATTTCCTCACATTTCCTAAATATATTCTCAAATTGCCTTAGAATGCAGGCCGAATCAATTTCGATTTAAACATTTTCCTACTTCAGTTATCATGCATTTATCTGCATACCCATCAACTGTTGAAAACTGTTCTAAATAACGCACAACATTGGGCCAAATACATGTACATACATGTAACTAGTGATTGCTTTTTGTAGCCATTTGCTTACATTTTTTGATACAAATAAGACATTTATAACAACAAAATCTTCTACTTTTACGCAAAAGTAAAAGATTGGGCCCAATACATAACAATAATATACAATATATTGCTTTTTCTAGGCTTTTTCTTACATTTTTATAATCCTTGGGAATCAAATGCTTCCCAAATTGTATACATACAAACAAGCATTTGCTTCTCAATAAGCAATTACTTGTCGAGTTTCAAGTTCCCCAATAGGTAGCTTTAGCTCTTTCTTATCAGGCAAGATCGACCATTACTATCATGTGCCCTCGCTTTCATTTCCTTGCAACTTGTTTGGTACATGTAGTTGACACTTCTCTACAATTACAGTCAAACACCTGTATATATTGGGACTTTACAAATTACCTTGTTATAAAAGGTACCTTGTATTATCAGTATTAAAATGGCAAACTTGGAAAATTGTTTTCCTTATTGTAAGTAGCATGTTGTATTAACAGTGCTCTTTAGGAGTCGACTGTACACTGTATTTCATTGGCAAGAATGGCAACCAACTCATTTTTGAAAGCAAGTGAGGATAAAAATACAAACAAGTGTCAATAAAAAACTTTACGTTGATGCACGCCTATTAGCGCACATCTGGATGAATATTGTTCAGAAAATTAAAACATTTGCTAGGCAAGCTTAATAAAATTCCGTTAGTCAAAACAAAAAGTTATTTTATGTATATATAATACACAAAATAACTTTTCGCTTTGACTATTATGTGACCGTCCACGACGAAAGGGCTGTAAAGTAGGCATCTTGACGTTTTGAGATATTTAAAGAAATGAAATCTACAAGAAATAAGCTTTAAAATTAAGTATAACAAGACATAGTTGGTATTTATGGTTAACTATAACAAATAACTCTGAATATGAAAATTCTTTGTTTTTTTACATATTTTAATGGTCCTTTTCTCAAAATAAGCTGGCGACTTTACAGCCCTTTTGTCGCGGATGGTCACATTACATGTATATGCTTTTAAGCAATTGCTTTTGCTTTTGCTTGATAAGCTTTTGCTCGGTGCTTCGAGCTCATAAGCAATATTGCTAGTTTTTATGTATTTGGCCCATTGATCTATTAGTTTAAACCTAACCTACATGTACATGTACCTGAATCCATCAACATTTCCTGCTGTGGAGAAGTTTGGCGGATATAGGATTCTATCTTGAATACTGGAAAATTGTGATGGATTGAGGATTTTAAGCCTAGCGATACTGCAGGATTTTGATGGATTCAGAATACATGTACCATATATTGAGCAATCAGTAATCACCCACACCAACTTTTGTGTGCATGACGATGCTGGTGGATTTAGGATACTTTAAAGTACCACTGAGGGGTATACTACATGTACTTGTAGCAAACATCAGCAAATGAACAATTTAGATTGTCATCTGCACATGGGACATTTTCAAAATAAAAGCTAGGTTACACACAAAAATATTTCTAGTTCAACAATGATGCTCAAAACATTTGCAGTTTACACCCTAAAGCCATAAGCTCATTTTACATGCTGTATGACTCACACCAATGTAGCAGTATTACCAAGCAACTTCAACATCAAAGTTTAAGTGGGTTTCCTTAACCCTAATGTCCTTGGAGAACAGTACTACAAAATACTAATTAATCACTTCTAGGCCAGTGTAGCAAGAGTATTTACTTAAGTATTATTTTGTAGTATTTTATTTTGTAGTAATAGGTGTTAGGGTAACTCAATGCTATTTTGTGTATATTTTTTTCTTCAATCTGGTACCCTGTTCCAGTATGTACAATGTACACCCTAAGAACATTATATTAATTACAATGTACTTTGCTTTCAAATAAATAATAATAATTATAATACTGTAATACTGGTTTTTTTTTATAGCGCACATATCTACCAGAACTAGTAATATACTCAAAGCACTGTGTAATTATCCCCCGATGTGCATTGGGCCCATTCCAAATACCATCTCAGCTCCCTGGGGAGTATACAGCTCACTGCTGCCATTTCGGCACAAAGCAGCTAATAACCATCTCCGCCCTCACAGGCAGGTACCCATTTACTCCTGGGTGGAGAGAAGCAATGAGCAAAAAAGTGCTTCGCCCAAGGGCACTTATGCACCATAGTCCCCAGGCCGGACTCGAACCCACAACCTGCAGCTTTACCCACAGATTGCGAATTCAATGCTCCAGATCACGAGGCCATGGCACTCCACAATTATGAGTTTAATTACCATTTAGCGAGCAATATAAAGCAAAGGTAAATAAAGTGTGGAAATCTAGGCAGTGGGCTTCCTAAGTGAAGTACATGTATGGGATTACGTCTTCACCGATAGCGGGAGATTTATACCACCAGTGTCGCCCTGATGTTGGGGTATTCCTTAACTTTTCTTATATGTAGCATAGAAAAGACATCATATTCATGGAAACCATACTCAGACAAGAAAATGTTCACATTGCCAGTAATGCTACACATTATCAGTGATCATGGTGATATGTGCTATGAAACAATGGGATAGGCACATTTAGCTTGCTGTCAACAACTTGGTGCTCTAGACTCCCTCCCATGGCAGATGATCTAGAGGAAGACCAAATATTAACTATGTGGACAGCATTTGTCAGTATTCTTAAAAGAAGAACTGTCTACTTAAGTCGTTTCAACATCTTCAGGCGTTGGTCACTTTCAATGCCCACATTTGGGACTGTTGCTACATCCATCAGTACTTGTATATCCTTCCTGTCGCTTATTGTGTAGAAATGAGATTGTGTGTTATTGCAGTTGGGCTCTCCCATGTCAAGTATCTCTTTAGAGACTTATGAACAAATGTTTTTCCAATAAAGATATTTCTGTTTGCTACAAAATCCAGTAATCCTTCTCCCCTCTCATTCCTTTTTTCCAATTCCAAATGGGCCTATAGACCTTTCTCTTCCAGATCCTTCCTTAATCCCACCTTTGCATTAAAGTCACCCATAATTATTGTGCAAGTCGTCTTATCATCATCTCCAAGTGCCTGGCCAACTGCTTTGGACGTTTTTATTAATGAGAAAACACACTCTATTTTAGACTTCTTTTGGTGGCTGCTGAGCTGTATAAGATGTGCGAACAGTTTAGTTTAATATCGTTATCTGGTTTCTGCAAGGCCTAATACATGCCAGTTGGTTTCCTCTACATTCTCCAGTAGAGCATCTAGACTTTCATCAGTTGCAGGGATCTTACATTATAGGTGCAAATGTGCGGTGGTTGCATTCAGGTCCCTTGTCAGAGCTAGGTCTTCCTTGTGAGTTGGGATCTAGCCCATCATGAGCTGGCAATCTGCCAGAGGAATCTTTAGCATCCTGTTTCCTAACTCTATAAGCAGAGTTTGTCCTATTGGGGTCTTGGGCATTGCAACCTCTCTTTTGTCTCGTCTCCATCATTGGTACAGGTAGTAGCCTACTCACACCGTGCTGGCAGGGTGTGTTGGAGGAGGAATATATAACCATAGCTTAGTCCTGGTTGGCTCTTCGCACCAGGATTATTTCAACATAACCAAGCCGGTGTTCAGGCCGATGTTACCGGGAAGCACACCCACGCATTTCCGGCCTTGCTCGCTACTGACAGACATATCCGGACTTGCTCGTGGCGTGTTCATGCGTCATCCGTTTTTTGAATCTGGGGAAATGTCCTCCGGCGCAAACTGGTTAAGTTCTTACTGGCTTTTGTAGTCATCTTGGTTCAGACAGGGATCCAGTTGCTTCCCTTCAACCCAGTGAAATTCATCATCCTTATCTCCAACCAAGAGTGGCAAATGCTGGATGGTTTGGTGCAGGCATTTAAACCTGGCTTACAGCGATGTTAATGCAGGCATGATGCCGGACTTAATTAAAGATAAATGTAGACAAAGACGGAACACCATGCCAGAACCCAAACAGAAGTATGGGGATACGCCTTTCCCGTCACCAGGGGATCTGTGTGTATGTACCCCTGGTGACATCATTGAGGTTTTGACCATTCCAGGGGTCAGGCGCCTCTAACCCTACCTAAGCTAACCAGAAAGAATTCTAAGCTGATCTGGCAGGCGCCCCTAGAAAGGGGTGGGGAAGAAGGGAGGGAGGCAATATCTCAAAATCGCTACCACCTTTTGATGGTAGTTTTATGGTATATAATTATATAGGATTGAAACAAACAGTTGGTTCCAATTACCAAACGTATACGATCCTTTTAAGCATTCTTTCTCTAAAACAGGCACACACTCGATTTGGAGTGCTGAATTGACAAAATTAAATAGGGTGAAACAAACTGCATTTGAAAGCTAATTTAGTTATCTTATTAATGCCTACACAAACATCAAAAGCAAATGCATTGCTGAATGTTAAAACCCTAACCCTCCCAAATTCACCAAAATCAATATGATTTTGCACACACCCTAGGGAGTTAGGGTTTAACCTTATCTCCCTAGGGTTTGTGCTAAATTAAAACATTCCACTTGGACCATACTTTTGGGAACACCCTGTAACTGTACGAGAGCAACCAATACAAAATTCATTTCCGGTTTTGAAGGAGTTCAGTGAATTCAGTATACCTTCATATTGAACAAACTGGGGGACTTTGATGGATTCAGGATAATAAGCCCAGCAATGCGCCTTAAGCATCTCATTAGGGTGGATAATGGCGCAATATAAATTGCCTATATTATTATTATTATACTACAGGATTTTGCAGTACTGCAAAATTGATTTTGAGATAATGAACTCTATAGAGAAACACACTACAAAATATTTCATACCAGCATGGTACCCTGAATCCATCAGAATCGATTTTTTTATGGATTAATCAGGATATCTCCAGAATGTATACTGGTGGATAATTCTGATGTACTCGAGACACCAGCAGTTTTTGCATGACAAACTTGTAGGATTTTGGTGGATTCAGGACACTTTCTAGTAAATTGGCCCATTAAATGTACACCATTTATATCATGTCTTTGCACAAAGTAATGGATTATATTTAAGCCATTTTGCAAATGTTGTTTCATGAACTGTTGTTCATGTACTGTAAGACCACCCCCCCCCCACCTCCACCATGAAAGACAGAAGCACAATAGGCCAGGGTTGTAGTCGAGTCCCTGCAAGTTCGTTCACAAGTCCTTTCGTGAAGCCATTCACAAGTAACTGGATGAACAATGACAAAGAAATGCTTTTGTCAAAGCTGATTTGAATAGCTTGTGTTTTGAATCGGAACTAAAGGACTTGTGATGGACTTGCAGGAACATACAGGGACTTGCAGGGACTTGTGATGGACTCGACTACATCCCTGCAATAGGCTAACAAGATCCTTCGAGTCCTCAAGCATTCGTCTTTTGTTTAATTTTGCAGATATCAAAAATTTTACTACGGAATTATTAGGAATTATCTTTATGATTGTAGGCATCTAGCAAAAGGGCGACGATCGCCAATAAATAAATAAATGCAGTTTCAGCTCCGAAAATGCCACAAATTTAAAGGTGTAAATTTAAAGGTGTAAAAGGTGTAACATAAATTTGAGTGAGTACTGCACACAAAACTAAAGTTTGGCAAGTGTTTTAGGCTTTGTATTCTAAGATTCTTTTTCAAAATGCAATGAGACATGACCTACCTAGAATATGGAATACAAAAGTATTACAAAAAACAGTCGTTTATGTTGTGAGGGCTTACCAGTGCAGCTTTCGTCTTCTTGTCCTTAAGAATCCTTAGCAGAGCGGTTACTCCAGCTTGTTACATAAGCGGTAAGTCAATGTTGTCATCCATGGAGAGCTTCAAACTTAGACAGCCTCTCCAGAATCTTCCTGTTGGCCTCTACTTCACTTTGGATGGACTAAACAGCCACTTTGATCTCGCTGATGGCCCTTAGGATAATGTTCAGTACAGCTACATCAATTAAAAATCAACATAAAACAGATGTTTATATCAACTACAAAGCGGGGGAAGCGGGAAGGTGAATAGGAGCGGTTATGGTAGTGAGTAGGTTCAGGTTGGTTTTAGAAAGTGAAATCAAGGGTAAATATAGTTCAAATATTAATAGATAAATAGATAATAATAAATAGATAGGGTAAATAAGGCCGAAAATCCTAGAGTAAATAAAGCCATGTCATTGGGTCTCAGGTCTATTATTAACTTTATTCTTAACTTCATCCTTGCATCCGCGCATCCAGACATCAGAGTATTTAACCAGTTCAGGCCGGATGACGTATACATACATGTACATGCAAAATTGGGCTTTCAAATATTTGTATACATTACCGAGTACACAAATCCCCGACCCGGTGTGTAGTTCCACTGATGACTATACACGCGTCAGATGTTATGGCGGGTAGCGGTTGACGTAATATCAAGCCCTGACTGCAGGGAGAAAAAATGCCCTAGGCCACAGAATGTTGGCAAAAACAAGTAAATAACGGTGCTAATAAACTTAAGTGTTGGCATCTTGTAGTACATGTAGTTGCATTATCAAAACAGGAATATTTTACTGAATACAAAAAACAATTTTTAACCCTAACCCTACCTAATGCTACTTTTTACTACTACTTAGTAAAAAGTAGTATGCAGTACTCTCACTGGTTTGTGTGCAATGCCTGTAGTAATTTTTAGTATTTGGTACTTCACCCCTAATTGCACTCATAGTACTTTTTAGCATTGGGTCCCTCTGCTTGCTGAGTGTGCATGGCCCATGTATGCTGTGTAGGGTGTTCTAAACTCTACAGCAACTTTTTTCAGTGGCCCGTCGGGCTACCTAATTAAAGTTTTCCGTGGCCCGCAAGCATTTTCAGTGGCCCACGTGTGCATTTTCAGTGGCCCACTGCATTGTCCGACCTTCCGGTAACGAAAGCGCGCGCGTGCGGGAAAATTGCCGTAACGCGGCACGGCACTTCACAGTCCACTGCTTGTTGTAATCGCTGATCTTGCGGGAAGATTTAATTTGCATCCGCCACAAAAGCTATCAAAACTAAACCTCAAGGCTGTCAGTTTGCGGTTATTAAATTATCCGTGTAACCGTTCGTTTTACGGTTATGGTTAACCGTAACCGTAGCAATATACAAATATTAAAAAAAATAAAAATATACAAAATTATTTTTAAAAAAATGCACGGGCCTGTAATGCATTAGCGCTGCTGATTTTAGAAGTTCTGCGATTGGTAATTGTCTGCATCAATTTGTGTAATGTAGGCCGACTATATGTTAAATAAGCTATCAGTACACAATTTAATCAGTTGTACTATTTGTGACCTGCTCCAACGAAACCATCCCTTTTCCCAACTAAAAAGCTCAAACGAAACCCGGACAAAGTTGACAATTGGTAGGTTTTTTGTATTAAACAAAATAATAAATAAATAAATAAATTAGGTTAACCGAACTGAAAAAATGTAACCGTGTAACCGTTGGAACGGTCGGTTAACCGTGTAACCGTTGCAGCCCTACCTGTGACAACAAAACTGGCGGAGTTATTGTAAAAGCATATTAAATGTTAAAGGTTGAAAACCTTTTAGAAAAAAACCCGGAGAATGTTGGCCTAAATCTTTCACACGATGAACGCTGAGCTGACCAACACACCACACAAGCGTAAACTGAATGCAGGAAACATGCCGCGGTAGAACATTTGGCAGAAACAGGCTACATCGCTCAAGAAGGACGAGCGTTACTACCTCAAAAGAAATACATTAAAACAGAAAATACAAAAACAGAAAAGGGCGACCATGATCTGATAATTAACCTGCAGGATATGACTTTCGTCATCAACGTTTGTTTGCCGGCATTTTTACATCTTACGGTGTCAAATTCGACCATTTCGCGTAACGGGAAAATACATGCATGTCGGCCATGGACTGGTTTCGGTCCTTAACTTTGTCCATTGAAGCGTGCGGCGGAAACCAATCCAACAATGTGCCTGCATTATGCATGCTTTGCATGGGGCGAGCACATGGCTTTTTGGCACCATCACCGTACCGTATCGCACCATAGCGTACGGGAAGTACATGTACATGTGCCGCGCAGACCATGCGCGCCAATGTATGCACTAGCGGTAATTCGCACTAGCTATAGCTAGCCGGCCATGAACATCGCGAATCTGTACAGGAATGACACGATCCTATATCTCTGCAATGCACGTGCGCGTGCACTGCTGTGTAAAGGTACTGCTGTACATGTAATGGTACTGGTAAACAGTTGATCTGGGAAATCACATGTAATGTATTCAATATTTTAACTCGCCGGCCGGACGACCGAGGGAAGTGTTTTGAGTCGTCCGTGGCTGTTTTGGGTCGCATTTGGCGAGCGGGCGACCGCTAAGGGGAAACCCTGAAAGTATTACTGACCTGTATTGCCACTATTAGTATTTGGTAGTTGGCAGTATCTGTACTCTGTCAGTACACACCCAATCATCAGTCACGGAAGAGAGCCAGTGCTACAAAATACTAAGTAGTATTCTGTAGTACGCAGTTCTTTAGCCCAAAGTAAGGCCTAGGGTGTTAGGCCGACGGAATGAAAGTCATAGAATACCGTCCACCGCCCGCAAGTGCCGAAAGGTGCCGCCGAAATTTTTCAGTATTTAAAAAAATTTCATTATTTACCCAGAATATTAATCTGCCACAACAGTTTGATTCAAATTTTATCTGAATCCACTCTACACAATGTTTCTAACGCAGAATAGTCATTGGCGCGAAACCCAATCTGCCCACGTCGCGCGTATACGCGTACAGAGTACGGTGAACATGCGGTACATATACATGTACACATATGTGGATACAATGTATAGTGCGCAGTTACCAGCACGAGCGCTGCATGATACCAACGACTGCCTGTGGCCGTTATCCCAAACACTTTCTTAATCTCTACGTAGTGACATCATGCAATTTGGCATCCGAACTACACAGCGCACAGCATGAAACGACTGGAAAAGGACTACCGTAATTTCCTGCGGTAAAGACGCGGCTTATCTGACTTTCTAGACCACAAAAACATCGCCGCGCCTTATCTTTAGGTGCGCCGTATATGATGTCGCTTGAGTTCAAAGTGATGGTCTTTGTGTGAAGAATTCTTTGAACGCCGCAATCTTACTCAATAATGCGGTCAACCAATTAGCTCAACTCTCCGGACATTATGACCGTGTTTCCATTAACAATGCCGCGATGTGTTGATCCCCCTACGACCGTACATGTACGCGTGTACATGTACATATGTATACATGTGATTTAGCACTCGGCAGCGTGCGTAGTCTTGTTTGCAAGACGATCTTCGCGATGCGGGGCGCCCTCTAACGTACGCCGTAGACCACGCGCGAATTACCTTCGCTAAGACCGAAGGTCATTGCGTGTATGGTACGGCGTACGTATGGTATCGGCGGCCTACGCGCGCTGCATATACTGCGATTAAGATCGTCTTGCAAACAAGACTACAGCGTGCGCTGCATGACCACTGACCTCTATACATGGACAGATCATCATTGTTTCATTTTAAAGTCGGCATGCGGAGAAGTGCAACATGGCGGACCCACGACGTGACTCTGTGAGCCAATAAAATGTCCAGGTGTTGGTACGATACGTATTACGTAATGTTTATAAATACAAAATGTACAGAATAAATCCACTGACCTCTACACCTGGACATTTCATTGGCTCACAGCAGTGACGTCTCGGGTCCGCCATGTTGCACTTCCAGTTCGCGCCGACTTCAAGTGTTAGCACAGCAGAATATGGACAATGATCCGTCCAGGTGTAGAGGTCAGTGTGCATGACGCGTAAAACAGCGATACAAAGCTGGCCTGTACTATGTGGCCTTTTTTTAAACGTTTTTTTCGTCTACGTTCCGGCTTCATGCAATTCACCATCCGAACTACACAGCGCGGAGCATTCACAACGACTGGAAAGAAGACTAGGGGGTGTCGCAATTAGGGATACCCCGCACGCAATCGCTGCATGTACATGCATGCAGTTTATACTGCAGTGATACATGATATGTATCGGCAAAGTAAACCTCGTGCGATATTGTGACTACTGGTTTGAAGTTTTCATACATTGTTTGCGTGCCAGATAAACTCAAGTACTCAGCAAATTCTTGCTTGGAATAGTGGGATCGTTCTAAGGCAACAAAATGACCCCTTTGTGGCGATGTACCTACACCGGGTGGCGCCTGGTGTAGTTCTGGGTGCGTTCAAGCATGCGCCTTTTTCGGCGGTGCGCTTTATCTGTTGACGTTTGAATTTTTTGGGGGTGATTTTAGGGACCTGCGCCTTAACCGCCGAGTGCCTTGTCCGCAGGAAATTACGGTACTAGTAGTAGTAGTAGTAGGGTAGTCGCAATTGAGCAATTAGAATACCCCCTCTGGGCAATCAATCTATGGCAAGCGCACGTGTGGTGCCGGGGCGATATGGCTCATGTGTGTATGACGTGTGTATGACACGTGATATGACGTGTTCAGAATAATGAATAATGAATAATGAAATAAAGCCTCATTGTTTTACAAAATCAGCCGGACAGTATTCTATGACTTTCATTCCGTCGGCCTTAGGGTTAATGAAAAATAATCCGGCCACTTGCTAGTGGTCTAGTTAACTTAAAAATACACCTGGCGCAAACTGGTTAATTAACCCAAACCCAAGCCGTCACATTACTTATAATGAATAAATACCTAGGAGAGTTGATGATAGCTTCTGATTGGTCGAGACTCGATCACGTGAAGAGGCCATTATTTTGGTCCCAGCTTTCAAACATTTGAGCAAATTAGGGTGATAGTAATGTTATCAGTGCAGTACTAGGGTGTAGCTAATTTGTCTAAGCAAAATGACAGCTGTCATTCATACTGGCCAACAGAAGTTGAATTACAGAATTTTTACGTTTTATTATTTTAGAGATTGAGTAAAAAATTGCTTATTGCCAGCTTCGTTTTTAAAGACAGAATGTTCAATTAATGAAACAGCCAAAACCATGATGTTGCTGGACCCAAGTTCTAGCCTATATAGCGTGCATTGTAATTAGGTACGTGTATCAATATGGCTTTGCACATTGTATACCCTACACATTGTTGTATGGGCCGCGCCTAGACCGAGTTACTGTCTTCTGCTAGTTATCGCTTTTTTAACATTTGGGCATTATCTTGCGCTAGTAGTACTAGAGCCGAAGCGCGAGCCAGAAGAATATTGACGAATGATCAATGATTATCTCTTAAATGTGGTTCAAAATGTCGCCAAATAAAATCCACACAAATACTTAACAAAATACCTCTAAATCGTCTTAATAACCTTCCATATGTGTCCAAGCAGGACTGGACGGGCTTCGGGGTACTCACGATAAATTCTTAAACTGCAAATCAAGGAAATTCGACGCCAGTTTTCCAGCGCGTACTGAACTTTTGCATGGCCTCTATTTTTATGATATGCCTGTGACGTCACTGCCAAAGTGCATGCCGACCGTACCACTATACGCGGGGGTGCTCTCCGATTTCACAGGTCGAAGTATCGCGTCGCGCGCGCGATACACTAGGGTGCTTTAGTAACGAGACGGTACGCACAAGGAGACGGTAACGCCAGCGAAAAAAACAAACTGCGCATGCGCCAACCTGAAATCTCTCCGTCCCGTTGATTTTCGGAACGGTACTCGGCCAACATAGCGTTCGTTCCCTAAACACGACGTAAGAGAGAGAGAGCTGAACAAATAATTTGTATCTAGAAATTTCTATGCTGACTATGGAGGGTACTACAATGAATGAAGATAACAACAGGGAATCAATTAGTGTTGGCGATGTCTGTTCGGTAAGTAGCTTATTCTATACCTCAATCTATATACAATAAATTGATGGTTTGGCCGTTTAGGCCCACTTTGGGGGCCCTTTTTCATTGTAATGCATGACGTGCCTGCACGCTGTGCACTGTGCACTTTGCGTCCCCGTCGCCTTTAGCACCACAGCGAAAGCGCTTAAATATCACGACGGTAACAAGAGTGCGGGACCCGTCACAGTTGGTTAAACACTGCGTCTCCTGTGCGTACTGTCTCGTTACTAAAGCACCCTACTGACCTGTGACATCGCGGAGCACCCCCGCGTATAGTGGTACGGTCGGCATGCACTTTGGCAGTGACGTCACAGAATACCCACAATGCTCGGTTTGCTCATCACAAAAATGGCGGCCATGCAAAGTGTAACGGGATTAGCGTTACTTTACAGATTCGGATGACTAATATGATGCACAAGACCATGAGGATTATTGATGTTCAAACACAAACACGAACTGGTTTAATCACAAACGTGCGATCAGCGCACAGGAGCCATATCTTGCCAACCACGGCATGGTTTTACCCATAATGCACTTTACATAAAGTATGGAGAGCATAAAGTATGGAAGGCAAAACTGGTCTATATTAGATATATGTATAATACGCCGCTACAAAAGGTTCAGTATGCGCTGGAAAACTGGCGTCGAATTTCCTTGATTTGCAGGTCAAGAATTGATCGTGAGTACATTATTTTTCCTTTGTCATGTTTGTGTTTTATGTTGCGCCTCGGAATAGGTTTTCTCTAGATAGATGGCGCATTATAAATGCTTTATATTATTATTATTACCCCGAAGCCCGTCCAGTCCTGCTTGGACATATGGTAAATCATTCCACGATTCAGGTCCGGAGTACAGTCAGTGCGCAACCTTCGGAAAAGGGCTTTCGTTTATTTGCAGCGTATGCATGGATCGTTTGGTTTTGCATATATAATGAGATCGGAGGTCACATTTTCGAAATTCGTTTTCGTGTAAACCTGTCTTTAAAAATGTTATTTTAGTCGGGTATACAATAGCCAACATGTCAATGCTTGATGTAATTGCTTTTTAATAGATTTTTAAAGATCATTTTTGTAGAATATAAGGGCGAAAAGATTGAGGTCAGTGTACGGAATTTACGGCCGAAGTAAAACGGTTGTTTTTTCATGAAAATAAATCGTGCAGACAAATCATTCATACACGTGATAAGTTTTGTTATTCATCTTTACATACCCCTTAACCGTATTTCTGGAGAAGATTCAAAACCGTCAGGAGCACCTAAAAAGTATTGAACTTTGCGAGCTCCAAATTCAGAAAATACTACGTCCTGGAAATGTGCGAATTGCACAAGAGCGCGTACGTGATTGGTCAAGACGCCAAACACCCACACGCGTTCACCAATCACGCACAGCAAGAAATACTGCAAGGCGGCGTGGCGGGAACTGACACCCCGACGTCGTATGGGATTTCATGTATAACTAAAAAGGGTTAGGAGACTCCCGACTAATAGACTGGTTTATTCGCCTGGGATTGTGGCTCGTGATGTATTTCGTCTCACAAATTCACCAGTAGTAGTAATTCATATAAAATAATAAAATATAACCTCTGTTCACTGCAGGTACATTTACAGAAATGTTTTAGCAGTTTTAGCTGTAGATTTTTAAGAAGTTTGATAATACAGCTAAAATATTTATGTAAACGTACCTGCACGGCTGCAGAGTGTGAGGTTTTGTTTTTTTATCTTCACTTTTATTTTTCCTTGAATGGGAATTAGGCCAATTTATTGGAATTTTAATTAGAGAGAGGAAAAGACACTGGTTAAATGCCAGTTTTTGAAATGGTCAACACCTTTTTCTTCAAGATGGCTATGAATTGTGTTTATAATTCTGTGAAGTGATTAATTAAAACTGATATTTTGTTAAGTTTCAAATTGTCAAAATAACAACAAAAATGGAAGGGGGCGGGGACAATCAACTTTTTGTTTAAATGGGATTATATTTGTGTTTCTTTTTATGTAAACCACGCGAGACCCACGAGGAAAGAGGAAACAACTGAATGGTGCCCCCAAGTTAAAATGAGAAATAAATATAATCTTTCCAATGTTTCCCACAAGTTGTGCAATAATTTAGATGCAAATAAATAAATCTCTTGCCTTCTCGCTAATGGTAACATGTACTCACTCCCATTCCTTGACTTTATATTAAAAGCACAAAGAAATGAGTTTGACTTTCATTGTCTTTTTGCCAAGACCTTTTATTTGTTATGAAAGACTCGATATATTTTCAGCTGCAAAATTTGTCGGCTGACCATGCCTAGTACAATAGCATTTTAAACAATTCTGCTAACTCGTAAACAGCATGAAATATATTGTTATGTACCAGAACATTACAGTTACACAAGGCACTTTTATAACTAATATTAAAATACAAACATTATTACCGGTACAAAGAAATACAAAAAAGTGAGATTTGTTTACATAGCACGTAAAACTAATGTTTACCTGTCACAAATACTGTACTTAAATATGTCAAAGTAATACAATAAAATAAAAGAACCCTGTAATGCACAAACTTGATGGGGAAGAAGGTTGTTTGTTTTACTGAAAAATGCTCTAACCCCCACAGGGTATTCTGTGAGCACCCTGCCAAATGCAACAGAATGCAACACAGCTGAAAAAGAACCCTGCTAAATGCAACAACATGCAACAGTGGATACTGTTGTATTGTGTAGGGTTATGCTGGTATACCGACCATTCCAATTCATGACAGTGGCAGGAAGTGAATATGACAAATGGCGAGAAGAAAATGAACCCTCTTGACATGCATGGCTTAAATACAAATTACTTTCTGAATACAACAGCAGGCAAAAATTCAGAGTCATGAAGCACACAGGTTTAATGTCTGTACCAAACTCAAGTCTGCATGCAAGAATTTTTCCAACCAAGAAATATTTTTAGTTGCATAGCTACATTGTCATTGTCGACCGTACAATTCCCCGACATTTATAAATTGCTTCATTTTAAGTGGGGGCCGGGAACCAGACTACACCAGCCTAAAATATAAGTTTAAAACTTTAATACAATTACAATAAATACTAAAAAACTTAAATCTACTAGGAAAAACTAGTTTTGTGCACGTACATATGGGATTGTGCACGTACATATGGAACAGCGCCCTATTGTCGACACCAAAAAAATTGCCTGAACACGAACGTCATGAACGTTGAAAACCGCAGTTATTGCACTTGTGACGTCATCATATTGCGAGTCTTACGGCAAAATGTGTGATTTTGGCAAAAGTTTGACATCAAATTGTTCGCTCATGGAAAAACTTGCAGAAGTGAATTCGGTATCGTTGAAATGCGTTACGTTTTGCGACACTGACCCCCACAGTTTTCCCCAAAATATCTCGAAACAGTCAGGAGCACCCAAAATGTGGAGCCATTCCCGAAAAAGTCAACGACTTTTGGCACATTTCACATGGCGTTTTAACTAATTTTTCGGAAATTTTACCGGCTAAAATGTATTTTTATTAATGGAAAAATTATCGTAAATTCACTTACCACTCCATTTTGACCCAACACTGTCCGCTGACGGGTTTCCAGCACGTTTTTGAAGGGGTACTACTGAAATCCCGCGCAAGCTCGCAAAATCTCGAATGGTCCGAGACCGTCAAATCGCTGCAAATAAACTTTAGCGATATGCCTCATTAACGAGTACGCTGCGCACTGACTGAGTAGGCCTATTTGATGTTGTGTTGAAAAGCAGATGTTCTATGTTGCGGTATATATGGAAATGTAAGTTAGTGGACATAATTACGAATGTCGGTCGTTTCGTACCCAAGTCGTTTCGTACCCAAGCAAGTCGTTTCGTACCCTTGCAAGTCGTTTCGTACCCTTGCAAGTCGTTTCGTACCCTTGCAAGTCGTTTCGTACCCTTGCAAGTCGTTTCGTATACCCTTGCAAGTCGTTTCGTACCCTTGCAAGTCGTTTCGTACCCTTGCAAGTCGTTTCGTACCCTTGCAAGTCGTTTCGTACCCTTGCAAGTCGTTTCGTACCCTTGCAAGTCGTTTCGTACCCTTGCAAGTCGTTTCGTACCCTTGCAAGTCGTTTCGTACCCTTGCAAGTCGTTTCGTACCCTTGCAAGTCGTTTCGTACCCTTGCAAGTCGTTTCGTACCCTTGCAAGTCGTTTCGTACCCTTGCAAGTCGTTTCGTACCCTTGCAAGTCGTTTCGTACCCTTGCAAGTCGTTTCGTACCCTTGCAAGTCGTTTCGTACCCTTGCAAGTCGTTTCGTACCCTTGCAAGTCGTTTCGTACCCTTGCAAGTCGTTTCGTACCCTTGCAAGTCGTTTCGTACCCAGGTCGTTTCGTACCCAGGTCGTTTCGTACCCAGGTCGTTTCGTACCCAGGTCGTTTCGTACCCAGGTCGTTTCGTACCCAGGTCGTTTCGTACCCAGGTCGTTTCGTACCCAGGTCGTTTCGTACCCAGGTCGTTTCGTACCCAGGTCGTTTCGTACCCAGGTCGTTTCGTACCCAGGTCGTTTCGTACATGAATTAGATGGGTATTGCCACTATTCTTCCACGCATATAAGTAGGATAAGCCATAACGTTAGTCATGGTGGTCCAAAAACAAGACACAAAATTACATTAGGCCCGCCAGATTTTCACTTAACGTTAGGCCAAATTAAAAAAAAAACATGTTTAGCGTCACCGCCCACTTCCTTTTTGGGGGCCGCCTCCTTTTTTCTTTTCTTTTTCTTTTTGAAAAAAATGATAAATTTGACCATTTTTGTCAACAAATTATTTTTTTGGTTTTTTTGTTTAAAGACAATGAAATTTTGAGATCATATTTTAGACTTTGTCAGTACACACCTAATCATCAGTCACGGAGAGACCCAATGCTACAAAATACTCTGTAGTATTCTGTAGTACGCAGTTCTTTAGCCCAAAGTAAGGCAAAGGGGGTTAGGGTTAAAAAAAAAGACATGACGCTAAACATGTTTTTTTTTTTTATTTGGCCTTACTGCCTTTCCCTCCGTCCAACTACTGACATCAACTTTGTGTACGTCACTGGTTCTCTCCATGTTTTCCTATGAAAAGAGGCTACTGTCAACCAGCGGCAACCGTGCTCCGGGGTCTAGTTCCAAATAGTCGACTAGATAGTCCAACCATTCTGCGTTCGAGCGATGTTAGTCGAACTATAGTTAACTATAGTTCGCGCCCAAACTTGCTCTATGCTGCAAGGAGTCACCGACGAGCGGCATCATCATAGCTATCAACCAATCAGACACGCGGTTCAAGTTGTTTTAACCAATGACCACCCTATCTTTGATCAAAAATACCGCTGTATCAATGAGGGGCACCGCGGTGCATTAGCCTCTGTCATGAAATGACGAAAATCAACCGAAGAGGGCGTTTTGCGGAAATTTGCCAATATGGCTTCTCAGCTCTCGCGTAAGACTAACGTAATTAGCTATACCATGGAGGAAAGACAACAGATAGTTAGCTTTTGCGGGGAAATACTTAATACAAAAATGGCAAATCATAAAACTAGATTTGCTTTCCTGCACTTGAAAAGACCCGCCGTGTATTTAAGCTCCTTAGAAAACCGGTTAAGCCCAACATTTGAGCAATTTAATATTGTCAGTCTGTTGATTTTGCCAGTCTGTTGTTTGTGTCATTATGCTGATTGACCTCATTAATAGGGCTTTAATAATTTGTAACATTTTTACCTGTCTGCCAATTTGGATCTGTGTGAGATATTTCAATGCGATTTGCAGAACTGATTGGCGGTATTTTTTACAATGACACAGGTTGTAAATAGCAATTAACTTATACATTTGTAGTTTTTCCCCAAAACAAGGCAAGTTGTCATTATGTGGTTGAGCATTTTTAAAATTGGAATTGAGTAGTAATAATTCCTCACCTTCGCCTGCGTGGTGTGCACAGCTGGATCCTACTGCATGGGCACTGGCAACGACGCGCCTACGTCCAACTGCAGGTAGTCCTGCAGATTCTTAAATATAAAGGTTGATACATGTTGGCAATTTCATTGTTACAGACATTATGCTCAGAGCCTACTAATTGACTTGGCCCATAAATATGCATGAGATGTAATAATAATTCCCTCCTTTTCTCACAGCGATGGTTGGTATTGCATCCAAGGCGCTTCCAGCCCCACCCCAACAGACCCGTCCATCGGAGGTCGGTGCGCCCCAGGATAGTACTGCCCAGGGGGTATTGAAAAGCCCATCCCCTGCGATCCCGGGTACTACTGTGAGAGGGCGGGGCTGGCCGTGCCTCACCTTGAATGCTCACAGGGTAAGTGGAAAAACATTAATGTTTGTAAAAGTGCCGTGGTCTGTAACATTGAATTTATGATTTGCTGTAATTCTGCAAGTTGTGGATTAGAGCCCAGCCTGGGCTTGGAACTTCTCCTCCTGATATGAGTATTTAACCAGTTCGCGCCGGGATTATTTTAACATCGCCGAGCCGACGGGCGGGATTATTTTTAACGAAACTCGATCCGAAGCGGGTTCAGGCTGATAGTGCCGGGAAGCACACCCACGCATTTCCGGCCTTGCGCGCTGCTGACATACATTTCCGAACTTGAACTTGGCGTGTTTATGCGTCATCCGTTTTGAATTTGGGGAAATGTTTGCGTTTATATACGTCATCCGGCGCGAACTGGTTAACTAGAGATCCTCACGAGTATGAAAAAACTTCGCTGATTGTCGGTACTTTAGCCATAGCGGGTATAGGATACCTGATGTACGAGTCTGCGCGGTAAAAAAAAAAGCCTTCTTACAAAATATTTTGTTAGAAGGCTTTTTTTTTTACTTTTAACCGAGGCGCTTTTGTAAATAAACAAAAAAAAAGTTCCGACTCCCACTATAAAGGCCCACACGTGTTCGCCCAACCATCCGACAGTTTTACTCAATACGTTAAATATCCAACTCGCTATACCGCCTAAAATTCCGGGCAAGGCATCGAGTAATTTTGAGCCGAGTTTAGCGAGCGCGTTTGAAAAGTGTTTTAGTTGCGACTGTATCCATTCTTTTACGTTATTTGCGTTAGATGGTGGTATCGGAGTGAGCGCGGGCGTTGGCGCGGACGCACTGAAAGACAAAACGCTCTTTACTATCAAACCGATAGCCAAACCAAACGCCGACAAAATGCTCGCGATGGTCACGCCTTGTTCTCTAAACAACGTTCTAATTTTTTCTCTCAAGGTCGTGTCGCTATCTAAAATCCTCATAATCGTTTCTTTGATTCTGTTTATCTGACTTATGAGGTTTTTTCGTCGGTAGACGCGGCTTCTAATCTAGCCGATCTTTCGATTTTTAAGTCTTCTAATTTTTCTCTCATTTCTGCCGTGGAACCGTCGCTCACTGATTCGGCTAATGCTCCTTCGGTCTGGGCTATCTCATCATCGAGTATTCTGAGACGCGCTAATTTTTTCCTTTTTGTTGTGTTCCGCTAATGCCTTGCCTTGTTTTACTCTACCTGGATTTTTAGTTTTAGTCTTCACCGTCTGTACCTTTGGAGTCTTCTTTAACATCGACGAACTTGGGTTCTCTTGTTGACTCATCTTTTATTATATTGTCAAGAGAATTATTTTCGTTGATAACTAAATGTTTAGACGTTATCAAGAAACCTACTAACGGCGACAACAACATTCCGTAGTTGTAATAAACTTCGCAAAGTAAACTAGCTATCGAGCTAGATATAACGGGATCTTCCTCTAGATCTTTGGTGAGCGCGTCTTCCGAGTCTACTCTTGGACTGACACCCATGGGTTTGATCATAGGTAGACTCGCGCCTAAAACTCTCGAGTAAATCCCCAGCAAGCAGTTACCCAAACTAGTAATCATTTCTTACCCAACCTTGCCTCATAATGGTTGTACATTTTTTCTTGTTTGTTCGCGTCTAGGTTTTCTATATATCCCTGGCTAAATTCTTTACCCAAATACTTTTTAGAATCACCGGCTGATACTACACCCAACAGTCTAGTTTTATGTTTTTCCGTTTGCGGATCGTTGTCTAAAGTTTTTTGGCTCCATTTTTATAAGACGGTATAATTTTATTTTTAGAGAAAAATATTCGTAAGATAAAATACACAAGGTCGACGCTATAATAAATTTGAGCAAAAGATCGATCAGCAAAAATAACATTTAAATAAACCCGAGATAAACTAACTGCAACAAATCACAACTAGCTGTTTAACAACTTACCACAAGCTACCCAACAAATTACAACTAGCTGTCCAACAAATTACAACTAGCTGTCCAACAAATTACAACTAGCTGTCCAACAAATTACAACTAGCTACCCAACAAATTACAACTAGCTACCCAACAAATTACAACTAGCTATGCAAGTACTTTACAACTAGCTATACAGCATATCTCAACTAGCTGTTCAACAAATTACAACTAGCTATCTAACAAAACCTCAACAAATCACAACTAGGTTACAACAAATTCCATTTAGTCGGAGGATCCATATATAAAATCAATTTACTATAGGGATTGTCTTTGAGATATTGTTTTATGTCTCGCCTTTTATTATCCGGCACCACATCATTTTCGTCGAGGCAATTATCAAAACTGTTTTTGTCTTTGCAATAAAAAATAGCGACCCATTGAGTCTGTTCGCGATAATCTTTTAAAACGCTGCTATATTTTTGAGTCAATAACCAACAGCTGTGGTTATCGTGTCTACCGCTAAAGGCTAATTTAGATAATATGCAGCATCCTCCCCTGTGGCCCTTTCGATATTTCATCGCTTGATAAGCGCTGCAGTCGTCGATTAAAAACAAAGTGTGCAAATCTTTAAATTTCGTTCGATAAAAGTCTATGGCTTCGTTCATGTTTATATTTTCGGCGTCGAGGTTGCACGCGTAAACGTTGGGGTCATTAAAAAAACCAAGGTCTCTCGTGGTACATTTTGTTGTTTGGCAGAGTCGGACATATGATCACCAAGTATTGAAATTGGTTGGCGTATTCGTTTTTTAGCAAGTCTAACGCAAACTTTGTTTTGCCAGAGTTTGTTCTTCCGCATATTAAAGCGTAGTGCGGTGTCATGTCTTTTATAAATACGAGTTATTTAATTTTTTTAAAGTTGACGCTGCTCAAGCGACCTCCTTGGATGTTAAGTTGCGCGTCCATAACCAAAAAGACGTAACACTTTATAGCGGCTGTGGTTTGAGCTTCGCGTTCCATCATTATAGCGATTCCTCCGCTTATATCGCCGATTTGTTTACCCGATCCGTCGATCTCATATCCAACCAAAGTCCGTATCTTCTCAAAAAATAATCGCCGATATCCATCCCCGTCAACCCTAAATCTTTACACACCCCCGCACCCAATTCTGTGGACGAGTCTCCAAAAAAATTGTTGATTTCTCCCCAGTGTTTATATTTTTTGAGACCCGAACTGTAGAGTTGATTAGGTTTCCCTTCTATCGTCACGCTAACTTTGTCTATCTTAGGGTTATAAAATAGTTCAGGGGTTTTCGTAGTCGGGTCTTTAAACAAAAACAGTATACCCTTGAGACTTTTAACCGCTACGTTCCAAACGGTGTCCGATTTATCGATAGATCTTACTTCGTGTCTCTGAATCCTATCGAACAAAAACTGCGTCTTGCCGAGACTAAGATTTTGAGCTAAGATTTGAGCTAAATATTTGTTAGAAACGATCTCGTATTCTAGCGCCAAGTTGTAGATGCGATAACTCGCTTCGGCGTCGGTAGAATTTACGACTTTGACGTAATCGTTAAAAGTAAGTTCGTAAGACAGTTGGTCGTTTAGAGCGGATGGATAAAACAGTTGATGATCCGTGAGCATTTCAAAGTCTAGAGATATACAAAATCTGTTTCCAAAAGCATCCGCTATCCCTTTATCTTTTCCACTATTTGCACCGGCAACCGCGTTACCGGTACCCACGCGCAGGCTCGATATGTTGGCAATCTCGTTTCCGGCGTAGTGATCTCTGATACCTTTGGGTAACCAAAGATCTTTAAAAATGTTATAAACGTCGGCATCGGTCAAGTTTACGATCTCCCGACCACCGATACGTATTCTGATTTCTTTTACGAGATTTCGTCCTAGATTTTTAAACAGACTTCGATCGGCATCGTTGTCCGAGGTTAGATAGATATTAAAAGCTAGTTTCGCCGAACCGGGGACGATCACGTCGTCGGCGCTCAACGACGGAAACTTGACTAGGCCTATAAATTTGTCGTTCGCGTCGATCGTGCTAGGATTGTGAGTTATTACTACAGTCTGGCGGTTTGCCTTTTATACCCCGAGGATTTTTAAGGCGTCTGTGCGGATTCAGTTTGTTTCCGTAAGTCGCGTTCATTTTTATAGGCGTGTTATTTTTTATTTTTTAAAACTTTTTTAAAAATGCAGTGGCACACTCTCGTCATGACCAAAAAAGAGCAGACTTTTGAGCTACCTCAACCCATAGATAACGTCGGAGGCGACGGTCGCATTAAGTTAAGCAGCGTCATTTTAGACGTAGGTTTTTATAACGTCTAAAAAGTAGAGATGATACAGTATAATAAATATAGTTTTCTTGGTCATTCATTAGATAAAAAAATTGATATCACGCCCGGTCGATGGAATCTTTATTCTTTTAAAGATCGGTTTAAAGATGATATTAAACCTATGACCATTACTCCGATAAACGATAAACTATTTCATTTGTCATTGGTGACCTCTGAGTCTTTCGCGAATATAAAACCATCGAGTAATTTGTCTAAACTTTTGGGCTTACCCAAGGGTTGGATCTACAGCAGCGGTGATTTAACTGAATATTATTTTGGAAAATTTAACCTAAGGCCCCCCAAAAAAGTCTCCGGTTTCTGGTATGCGCGCGCGTCGCCGTAGCCATGGGCGTCGGCAAAATGTGGTTTTGTTAATGTAAGACGATGACTCAAAACCGCCAAACTCACTGGTTCGTCTAGAATTCTGCTGCTGCACAATTTGAACGTGTATTTAGATGGGGTTACCATCGAGTATAGGCTTTATGTGGCCTGTCTGGGCTTCCATATATTTTGCACAGAATAGTCGGGCACCATTTGCAGACGGCGTTGTATTTTTGTGTGATTTTGTGTATAGAAGCCAGACGTGAGTGGAAGCGAAGGTCGTGTATCTGGAACTTGTAACCGCTTTTAATGACTGCAATACGTAAGGGAGCAGACTAATACCAGCATTGCGGCACACATTAGCCTCTGTCATGACCTTTCTAAAAGGTCAACGCGCGGAAAATTGTCAAAATTTAGTCCAGGACTATCTGTGAGTGGTGTTCTAAGTGTATGCTAAGTCTCAAGTCGATCGAATTCATTAAAGTGTCAAAGTCAACAGTTTGAAGAAAAACGTGTACAAAACCTATGGGGAAAATGTTACCTTTAACATGACGTCACGTGACCTTGAATGACGGAATCGCGACGAATTTCTTCTAGGACCGTCCTTGGGTGGTTGTCTAAATGTATGCCAAGTCTCAGGTCGATCGGATTTACCAAAGTGTCAAAGTGTATTGGCAGAAAAAACGTGTACAAATCCTATGGGAAAAAGTGACAAATAAAAAAAAAAAAAAAAAAAAAAAAAAAAAAAACAACTTTAACGAAAACAAAAGCTGTTTCGGCTGAAATGCCGAAACAGCTAAAAACCAAAAACTAGAAATGTGTTTGTGGACAAACACGGAGCTGTTTCGAGTGTCTAACATTACTTTCAATATATTTGTGTGGTGGTCTAAGTGTGTGCCAAGTCTAAAGTCGATCGGATTTACCCAAGTGCCAAAGATATATTGGTTGAAAAAACGTGTACAAATCCTATGGGGGAAAACTACACCTTTAATGTGACGTCACATGACACCCGATGATGTCACCATGATGTCATCTTAATTTTAGTCTGTAACACATCCTGGAATACTTGCATACCAAGTTTGACCCCAATCGGGCCTGTACTTACAGAGATAGAAGGTCCTAAAAAACTGAACTTTTAATGTGACGTCACATGACCCACGATGACATCATCATGACAATATTTCCCTTGGCCCTCCTGGGGATGGGGGTCGAGATGTGTGCCAAGTCTCAAGTTGATCAAATTTACGAAAATGTCAAAGTAAATAGTCTATAGAAAAACGTGTACCAAACCTATGGGGGAAAAATTAAACCTTTAACGTGACGTCACGTGACCTTGAATGACGCAATCCTGCCGAATTTCTTCCAGAACCATATGTGAGTGATGTTCTAAAGGTATGCCAAGTTTCAAGTCGGTCGGATTTACAAAAGTGTCAAAGTCAAGGGTCTGCAGGAAAACGTGTACAAAACCTATGGGGAAAATTTAACCTGTAACGCGAAGTCACGTGACCTTGAATGACGTAATCGCGACGAATTTCTTCTAGGACCGTCCTTGGGTGGTTGTCTAAGTGTATGCCAAGTTTCAAGTTGATCGGATTTCCCAAAGTGTCAAAGTGTATTGTCTGAACAAACGTGTACAAATCCTATGGAGAACAAAAGGCAAAAAAAAAAAAAAAAAAAAACTAGACATGTGTTTGTGGACAAACACAGAGCTGTTTCGAGTGTCTAAAATTACTTTCAATATGTATGCGGTCGTCTTTTGTGTGTGCCAAGTCTCAAGTCGATCAGATTTACTAAAGTGTCAAAGTCAATAGTCTAAAGAAAAACGTGTACAAAACCTATGGGGGAAAAAATAACCTTTAACGTGCCGTCACGTGACCTTGAATGCCGCAATTGTGCCGAATTTCTTTCAGGAACATCTGGGGGTGGTGTTCTAAGGGTATGCCAAGTTTCAAGTCGGTCGGATTTACTAAAGTGTCAAAGTCAATAGTCTGAAGAAAAACGTGTACAAAACCTATGGAAAAAATTTCACCTTTAACGCGACGTCACGTGACCTTGAATGACATAATCGGGCCGAATTTCTTCAAGGACCGTCTTTGGGTGGTTGTCTAAATGTATGCCAAGTATCAAGTCGATCGGAATTACTAAAGTGTCAAAGTGTATTGTCTGAATAAACGTGTGCAAATCCTATGGAGAAAAGTCTGAAAGTGGAAAAAAAAAAGAAAAAAAAAAAAATTTAACGAAAACAAAAGCTGTTTCGGTGAAAAACCGAAACAGCTGAAAAAAAGGAAAAAAAAAACTTTAACGAAAACAAAAGCTGTTTCGGTGAAAAACCGAAACAGCTAAAAAGCTGTTTTTTTTACATTGCACTCCAAATCACTCCAAGGAATGCCATATGAAACTACGGTCAACTGGGTCATGCTACGATGCCAATGTATTACACTGTAAGCAAAGACATATGGCCATTTATTAGCTATAGAAGTGCTCTTCACTGTACATGTACATACAAAGAATCATTTCAACGCACTGCAGCTGCAGCGAATTGGCATTTGCCACTGCAAAACAGTGATCTGCCCTCATAGAAGAAGGGTGAATGTCCTTTCTCTTTCACAGTAGTGATTGTTCACTCTGGTATGCTGTCATTTTAAAGAGAATTTGTATTTTGTATCATTTTCTAATGATGGTTTGGCCAACCATTGTTGGAAACATTCCCCTCCCTCTAAATACTACCCCCAAATGACATTTTGTTTGCAATTAGTAACATACACCCGAGACACAGGATTTTAAAACTTGGTTTACCATATGTCATTTTCAAAAACCAAAATAGAAAATTGTGTACAGGCAGTAAAATGACGTATTGACGTAAGACATCAATTAGCTTGTTTTGCAGACCCCGAATTTTAACTTATGATATGGTCACAAATCATTTTGCTAGCAATTTGTAGCCTGTAACTTTGGCCACAACCCCCAAAATTAGCCTGCTCGGCGGCCGGACGGCAAGGTTTTTAGCCAATTTTGCCCAGGCGATTTAGAACTCGCTGCCCGGTGACCGACCGATCTCCCAACGGCGACCGCCCTGTCACCGAGCGTATTTTTGGCCGCGAGTGAAAAGTAGGCAGGCGAACGAGCAATGCCCTTAACCCTAACCCCCTACCGGTAGGCCTTACTTTGGGCTAAAGAACTGCGTACTACAAAATACTACTTAGTATTTTTTAGCACTGGGTCTCTCCGTGTCTGATGATTGGGTGTGTACTGACAGAGTACAGATACTGCTAACTACAAAATACTAATAGTGGCAATACAGGTCAGTAATACTTACCTTGCAAAAAATGCAGTAGTCCAGCCTTGACCCATTGCTGTGTCCCAAGTGACAATTTTTGCTGTGGAGTTTCGAACACCCTACACAGCATACATGTACATGGGCCATGCACACTCGCAAGCAGAGGGACCCAATGCTAAAAAGTACTACGAGTGCAATTTGGGGTGAAGTACCAAGAACTAATAATTACTACAGGCATTGCACACAAGTCAGTGAGAGTACTGCATACTACTTTTTACTACTAGTAGTAAAAAGTAGCATTAGGTAGGGTTAGGGTTAAAACCAGCGGTGCCAGGGCGACTGCTGCTCGATCGCTGCTAAAAATTGGCTAAAAACTCGCCGCCCGGCCGTTGAGCAGACTAATTTTGGGGGTTGTCTATGTTGTCATAGCATTATCTATGTTGGACAAGGTTTGATTATTTAAAATCCGAATGTTTAGTATTACCGGAGCTGTAATGTATCAATCTATATTGTTATTTGTTACTTGTTCTTCTTGTTTAGCAGGAAGATGTGTCTGTCAAGTTAGAGGCTTTGGATATACTCGGAGACCTTCTAATCCGCTTTGGAGGTATGGGCATTATAATTGCTTGACCACACATACATGTGTACATGTTAATTTTGACATGAAAACAACAGATAAACCTTGTTACCAACCACATGATCAGTTCAATGACGAAAAGTCTACACTGTACTGTACAAAATAATATATTGCAATTCCTATAAACAGGTTGTGTGACTGTCATTCCGCTTCTCCACCCCTGTCCCCCAAACCTAAAAGTAACACCCTCAAAGAAGAAACTTTGACGGTCTTTCAAACAAAGTTCTTTATTTCCTTCCCTTTATTATCAGGCACGCTTTTACTGAAGTCAGGGGATAAAACAGACAGAATTACCCAATCTTTTGATACTTTTAAACCCAAACAAGAGAAAGAAAACCATAATGTGTAAAGTGTACATGTACGTAGATTATGAAAACAGACAAGTATGTATCACGCATGTACATACCGGTACCGTTACCCCTTGTCTGCTTGTACTAACTATACACAAGGCAAGGAAAATCAGGTAAGACCGTCCAGTATGTACATGCACATGTACACTACATTTTGCATGTACCGGTAGCTGCTTTGTTTGATACACATACAGTAATTCTGTACATAACTACTTGTATTATGTTTGAGCAAGCGGGCGCGAACAGAAAATTTACTGCAACTTGTTTCTCTTTATATTGAAACCCACAAGGAGAAATTTTGTATGCCCGTGTTCAGGGCCCACGTTTGTTGCTGGCTAGTATTAACCAGTTCGTGCCGGATGACGTATATAAATGCAAAGTTTTCCCCAAATTCAAAACGGATGACGCATAAACACGCCATGTTCAAGTTCGGAAATGTCTGTCGGCAGCGAGCAAGGCCGGAAATGCGTGGGTGTGCTTCCCGGCACTATCGGCCTGAACCCGCTTTGGATCGAGTTTCGTTAAAAATAATCCCGCCCCTCGGCTCGGTGATGTTAAAATAATCCTGGCGCGAACTGGTTAAACACTCCCTGCCAGTGTTAATTTCGGTGGTTTAAAACCACCCAAGAGACAGTTTGCCAATAGGAATAGGTAATCTCGGGTATTTTATGAATCTTTCTACAATACTGACATTTGATTGCAGGATTGTTGATGAGTTTCCACTCAGCAATACAGAGTGCTTTACTACCACAGCTCAACAGTCCCAGGATGGCTGTACGTAAGAGAGCCATCTTAGCACTAGGTAGGTATGGACAGGACTCGGTAGACTTATCTAGGGATGGAGTGTTTGTTCACTTAGATTAGTAGTCAGCAATGTCGGAAGAATCAGCCAGTATGGTGTTCCAACTGCGAATGTGCACAACAAGATTTGACCTTTTTTCTTTTGTGAAACATTTCATAGTGGGTACCGTATATGTACCAGCAAAGGTACCAAGATCGTCGTGTTCTTGAGTAACATCTTCCCCAATATCATTCGGACAGTGTCTTATGTGTCCAAACGTTTGTTTTCAAGAACAAAAGTTTCCATCGTCTTTCATCAAATTACACAACTTAGAAAACAGGCATTAATATAGCTAGCTCTGTTGTACAACAGAGCGATGCACAGCCAGCAATGTAAAATGTGACCGTCCACACGAACGGGCTGTAAAGTTGCACATGTTGATTTTGCAGGAGGGACTAAACCTTAGACAAATCAGTTGGTTGTCAATTTTTGTCTCGCCTGAACAAAGTTTAAAAAGAGACTATACAATCACTACATTTCTGTACGTAGTCTGTGTATGTAGTCTGTCATGTATGTGTCATTTTGGTTAGTTTAAAAAAATTCTCTAATTTGAAAACTTAGTCCAATTGCAATCAAACTTGGGTTATGCATGTAATAATGTAACCTATATATAATGGTCATGTCAAAGGCCAAGTAGTGAGGTCAAAGGTAATTTGAGGTCAAAGCTAATTTGAGGTAAAAGGTTATCTGAGGTCAAGTTGTAAAAGAGGCTGGAATTGTAACATTGATCTCATTTGGAAACTCAAAGTTCAGTTGCAATCAAACTTGGGTCATAGATGCAATATGGAAACTTGCATGTGATGGTAAAATTTAAGGTCACATACTAAAATGTATAAAATGTGACCCGTTCCATTGAAATCAGGAATAAGTCTCAAAATTATGCACATGGGATATGTATATGCACATGGTGAGAAAGGGAATTTCATAAGCTTTCTAATGATACCCATAACAAGTGTGTATCTGTTTAGGTTAACGAGTTATGGTCTGATGAAGATGAAAGGTGTATATTTATTTGCCGAATCCACATTCCCAGAAAAACAGCTTTGAAATAAACAAAATTGACCAAAATCATACGGGCAGCGCACACAAATCTCCCTAATTTTCGTCTTTATTATTCGTTTTTAAATACGAACCATTATTGACAATAATCTGTGATAACTACATTTCCTAAAAATACAATGTTCAAAAAATCGACTTCGTCACGATTTTCACTCATGCGTTCACTTCAGCGGCCGATTGCGTAAAACAGCCTCAGTGACTTAATCCTGATTACGATGGAGCGGGTCACAAATAGGGTTAACACGAAAGTAGGCCAGACTCGTAATTCGAGAACCATTCTTGTTATTTTTTCTTTGTAATCAAAAGTTTGTAATTTAATCTTTTAGTTCTAAGAAACTGAGATTGGTCATCCTTTTAGAAAATTGTGAAAACCATCAGTTTATAATCTGATAAAACTTACGAAGTGAAAAACTCACAAATTGAGCTGCCCGTTGCGAGTACACTGACCCCATGAACCTGTGCAGATGGCTATCATTTTAAAGCTGATGATGAACTCTTTCCAAAATTACATCAACCTCAAATGTGTTTTAGTTTCAAGTTAGTGGTTTGAAACATTAATGTCTCTTGTTTACATTTTAAACCACTGTAGTAGTATGTCTAGTATCGCCAATGTTTGTGATTTGATACTAGGTCATTTGGTCATGAGCAGTAGCAATAAGCTGTTTGCTGACCTAATGGAATTCCTTATGACTGAGCTGCGAGAGAATGCAAACCCATCTACAACCAGGACCTACATACAGTGCATAGGTGCAATCAGGTAGGATGATTAGCTGAGGAGTAATCACATTCTCACTCGTCACTGAAACGGGATAAGGGAATACAAATGTGGTTAGCAGGTTTTAAAGGTAGAATACACCATTTGCAGATCTCAAAAAAAAAATTAATACCGAATTATTAAGAAATATCTAACTTTTTGGAAAGTAAATAATGATTGTAGGCATCCATCAAAAGGAATGCGCTAGATATCCTGTAATTGTTTCAAAAATTGAATTTTATAAAAATAAATTCACGATCGCCGGACGGCGATTGCAAAAAAACCAAAAACAACATAATAATCACTGCCCAACGCCCGTTAAAAACGAACGCTGTTTTTTTTGCTTTCCTCGGCATCCATGATTGTAAAACTTTGAACAGGTCAGTTAAAACGATATTTACTATAAAATACAACCCCCCCAAATCTACCAATTCGTGATAATTCAAGCAATTACCAATGATGTATTATACCTTTAAACAAGTTTGTGGAAAGGATTTAATATCCTCTGTCCAATGGTACAGGGTTCATTATGTCATTGCCACGGATGACTGAACTAACGAGACAGTTATGAAAGGTACTGAAATCAGCACCGTCACAAGTTGGGATGAGAGACATGAGACAAAGATGCCAGCTATATGGTGGCCATGTGGAGGGCACAGCACCTTAAATTTGTCAGGTAAAAAGTGTTCAACAAAAAGAAAGGGATCAGACAAAAAGATTCATTGCCCCTGTCATCACTATTCCAATGAGTTCAAACAGCAAACAAAATTTGTCCTTAAAAATACCTGCCTGAGCTTCGTCACTCAAGTAAACAACTTGTCACAGTGCTGATTTCTGTACCTTTCATAACTATCTTGTTCAGTCATTCATAGCAATGTCATAATAAGAGAATAAATGTGTGTTCGAGAGGTTTTAATCACTCTGTTTAATACCGCTTGGAGTCTGGGTGCTGATAATTACCCGAGCCGAAGGTGAGGGTAATTATTAGCACCCAGACTCCAAGCGGTAATAAACAGAGTGATTAATACCGACCGAACACACATTTATTCCCATTCATAAATATTTATTTTGTAAAAATTTAGCCAAAAAAGCCCTGAAAATCCTGGAAAAAAGTAAATTTCGTTGTTTCGCCATTCTGTGTTTCCGCCTTTGTCGCTCTACACAATACATGCAATAAAGCGTATTTACTATGAACCAGACTATTACTGCAATTGGCAACCTCGTTCCCAGGGTGTTGAGCTGTACGCGTCCAACACTACCTGCTCCTACTATTGGAGACGAGGTACGGTTGGAAATAAAGTGAGCCCTGGGGACGGGTATAATGCAACATCGCGTGACACGGTTTTGTTGCCAGCTGGTTTTAAACACTTCCAGCCATGTCTTTATCGTCCGTTTAATACCGGCCACGTGACGGGTTCTCGACCAATAGGAATGCCTAAACTGTCCCAGGTATTTATGAATGAACCTTATACCATTGGACAAAGGATATTCTACCATTTAGTTTCCACAAACATTTGAATTTTTCTGAAATATTCAGCAGTTTTGTGAAAATATACCTTTTGAAATAGGTAAAATTTTTTGAGAGACACCCTGTATAATAAAACTGCCATAAAGATATCAATTTTGTTTGTTTTTAAAGAATCTTATGGAAATGCAGAAATGATCATTACATGGCTTTTGGCAGTAAAAGAATAATGAAGTCGGTGTAGCGCATTTCATTCGGGGTAACACTAACAAAAAAGTTGTGAAATGCTACTCCCTTACATGTAGGTCTGAACAATTGACCTAATATAAAAACCACTCTTTACCCATATCTATGATACCTGCATGTATTGCAATACTTGGTTACAGTCGCCATGCTGGTCACCGAGTGGGGGAACATTTGGAGAAGATTATGCCTCTGATTGTGACATTCTGCAAGATTGATGATGATGATGAGCTGCGAGAATACTGCATCCAGGTAGCTAATAAGACCTCAGTCAAGAGATTGCAATACAGTCGAAGCCCGTTAGTGCGAAAACGGATACAACAACATTCCGGTTATTCCAAACATAATATCCTTGGTCCCGGCAATACAGTGCATGTTTCTATGGGGACAAATTCACTTGTAACGAAATCGGATTGTACAAAAATTTTTCAGAGGATAGTGCTAATTGCTTGGACAGTGAACGATCGTTAATCGACCGCTGCGGTAAGCAACAAAGGCTCGTCTTAAAAGAGTGCCGGTGATGAGTGCCAAAAACCCAAACCATGTGGGCCTCGCCAAAGGACCGTCGCCCCCAATATGGAGGTCTTCGAAGCGGCCGAGGCTGGGTGCAAGAAGGGGAACATCGAACGGGAGTTTAGGATTATCCCAAGCACTTTGTCTACTGTCCTCAAGAACAAGCAAGAAAATCAAACAAACCCCAAAACTTGATTTTGGTGACGGGTTAACAGAAACTTCCTAATCACACTCTCGTGTTTTTGTTGTTGTTGTTGTTTCTTTGGCAGGCTTTTGAATCCTTCGTCAGACGTTGTCCAAAAGAAGTATCGCAACATGTCTTGACTGTAAGCACGTTTATACTATTTTAAAATCTTGAGATCATCAAACCAGACGCTTTACTCAAAGATATCATTGTCCAGCTGAGCATGCCGAGTGACATCTGAAATGCATTGTTTTTTGTCATGTCTGCTAGTGCTGCAGAATTCATTGCCTTCAATAAATCAAAATTAATAAATATCTTGGAAAGTTGATAGCTTCTGGTTGGTTGGAACTTGATCACGTGGGTGGGCGTTATTTGTAGTAACGGACCAACTTTCAGGAAGAAGCGATTAAATGGCCTCTGAACCAGCTTTGATCAAGCTTCATATATAAGCCAATGATTGGCCAAATAATATAATAGGTGGGGCCTAAACACGGTACCAGGACAAAATTTACCTCTATAAATTTCTGTAAAAACTTGATCACGTGGGTGGGCGTTATTTGTAGTAACAGACCGGCTATTTCAAGAAGCGATAAATGGCCCCTGAACCAGCTTTGATCAAGCTTTACATATAAGCCAATGATTGGCCAAATAATATAACAGGTGGGGCCTAAACACGGTACCATGACAAAATTTACCTCTATGACCCCCCCCCCCAATTCAGGCCACCGCTTGACCCAGTGGGCACGTCTTGGGAGATTGAAGCTTTTGACTATATAAATTATTATCACTTTAAAGCAAAACAAAACTTTGATTATCCCAGTCTTTATGGATGAAATGGGGCTTTTTAAAGTTATTTTTATCACTTTCTTTTTTGCTATCGCTACAATTGTGATCTAAAAATGGTGATCTGGAAATGGTGATCTGGAAATGGTTTTGGCATGCTTTGTGGAGCTTATTTTAATACAGATTTATATATACAGATTAATACAGATTTATAATACAGATTTCTTTGGGGGTTTTAGTAATTTTTTTAGAAAAAGGGGGGGGGGGGGGGGAAATATATAGTCGTTCAAAGATGCTACTAAAATGAACAAGCAATTTGCATATGCAAAAAAGGGTTGTCGCATCTACACTTTGAGAGGCTGTAACAGGGAAACCGTTGATTTTCCTTCGTTTGTATACCAAGGTATTTTTAGATTTTTTTCCAGGAAAATCTGAGTCTGGTCATGTGGGAGATACCCTGATTTTGTGTGATTTGACACGGAATGACCCAATAACAGTGTGATGACCCAGTCTTCACTGCGTGATAATGGACGGGGTTGAGGGATGGCCGCTGTTAATGGACCTCGCTGAATATCCATTCACAGCGGCCAACCCCCAACCTGGTTCGTTATCACGCAGTGAAGACTTGGTCTTTGTTCTGTTATTCCCAAATTAAAAAAAGGAAAGCCATAGTTTCACTTTGTCTTCAGGAATAGCAATTTCGAGCCAATATATTAGTGAGCCATCAGCAAGGAGTGGTTAATTGACCCGTAATACTTCCTATTGTTTCAGATCATTGAGTTGTGTCTACAGTATATCTGCTATGATCCAAACTATAACTATGAGAGTGATGAGGATGACGATGCAATGGATGCAGATGCTGATGATGAAGAAGAGGGGTAAGACCAGGAAGGGGCCATGCACACCGTAAGGGCTTCGGACTACGCGCTTGCTTTTTCTATTTCAAAAAGCCAGCACCTCCTGCCAAAAATGAGTAAAAAAAAAGAAGAAAAACAGATTTTACATAAAGGACAATCTTCTATTGTGTCAACAAAGAAGCAGATGTTCATTTTTGAGGATTTAAAACCACTCGGTTGTATGCATTGTACTAGCAAAAGTTCTGTATTATGTTTGGTATTCTTCACCTACAATTGTCTGTATGTAGGGAGTCTGACGATGAATACAGTGATGACGATGACATGAGTTGGAAGGTACGGCGATCTGCAGCAAAATGCTTGGAGGCAATCGTGGGCTCCAGACACGAAATGCTGAATGAGTTTTATCGTTCAGTCTCGCCAGCTCTTGTTTCAAGATTCAAAGGTATGTTTGTGTATGGAGTGTATGGCACCATGAAATGAGCGGTAAGTCGCACATGGCCAAATTGAGTTATTGGCCGAAATGTCCATTTTTCAAGTGAGAGGTTGGTTTTGAGTTGTTATCGTTTTTACATACAAAAAAAACCTTATCATCATATCCCAAAATTGTATAGCTCAATTAAAACTCAAAAGTGTGTTTGTTTGCGGCTGAATTGCACTGAGTGATAGTATAGTTGCCACGGTTCAGACTTTGAACCCCGTTTTCTCAAAACAAGGGAGCATGACTTCAGCTATTTCAAAAGAGTATAGCGGCGGCTAGGAATAAGCTACAGCAACACACATTACATCATTTGAAAGCTTAGGACTTCTTCTTTCCAGAATTGAATATTGTTAACTTTTAAATTTTGAGACTTTCCACTAATTTTGTGGGGCCTGGTCACATGATGAACATCATATCCTATTTTACTACAGTTAACATTTGCTCAATATCGACTGAGTGAAGCATTGATTTATATATTTTGCAGAGCGTGAGGAAAATGTGAAGGCGGATATTTTCCATGCCTTCATAACCCTGCTGAAGCAGACCAAGCCAATTGTGACGGGATTTTATGATCCAGACTCCATGGAACATGAGGACGGGTTAGTTTGAGTCTCGGTGTTTCATTTTTCAAATAATCCCACAAACAAAAATTAACCAGGTTAGTGCTGCACTTATCAAGGTATGATACACCATTTGCAAATATCGCAAATGTTTTTATTGCTGAATTAATAAGAAATATCTTACTTATTTGAAATTAAATAATGATTCTAGGCATCTAGCAAAATAATTGTGCTAGATATTCTGTGAATTGTTCCGGACTGCAATCCCCCAAAAACCAAGAACAACAGCCTGACGCCGGTTAAAAACGAACGTTTAAAAAAAGTATTTAAAAAATGTTCTCGGCATCCATGATTGTAAAACTTCGGACAGGTCAGTTAAATGATATTTACTGTAGAATACAACCCTCCAAATCCACCAATTCCTCATAATTCAAGCAATTACCAATGATGTATCCTACTTTTAAAATATCCAAACATGGCCTTCTGCACCGAACCAAACCAAAGTGTTTCGTGGCAAGCACTGTTAAAGGTAGTATACACCATTTGCAGTTATCGAAAATATTTACTACCGAATTATTAAGAAACATCTTACTCATTTGAAAGTAAATAATGATTTTAGGCATCCAGCAAAATGATTGCGCTAGATATCCTGTAATTATTCCGAAAAATATAATTGGATAAAGAAAAATTTGCGACCTCCGGCGCGAACTGGTTAAAAGGACTCGATATTTGTGTTGCTCTCCAAAATCCGGGCAAAAGTAAATGACAACGATGCTATCAAAACCCCAAATAAGACTAAAATGTGGCTTAGTACAGATACTAAAGTTAAAGATAAGAAATGTACACATCATGTGTACATTATACACGCTGTGGGGGAATCGCAAAGTTTAATAGTCACTTTGTATACACGTGATATAGTACACTGCTTCTCCGCAGTTGCTGGCATTTTATGACGTGCAGCAAGATTTGTATAACACCCATAGCATCCAAATATAATAAATGTATTTGAAAAGACAAATGAAAACAACTGATTGTAGTTGGCTGTAATAGGCTTATAAATTATTTAAAATGATGGCCAAGGTAAAAATGTGGCAAGGCAAAACTGGTTGTGAAGACAGATTATTTGTGGGGAACCTTGGTAAGAGGGCTACGTTGGCACTACTCGCTCTTCCACTGAAACACGCTTTAGTTCAACCTCGTTATAACCTAGAACACTATGGCTGGGGTGCATTTTCAGTATCAGCACCCAGTGTAGGGAATAGACTTTATTATTTTTTTCGAAATGCACCTTCTCTCTTATCTTTTAACCAGTTCGCGCCGGGATTATTTTAACATCGCCGAGCCCACGGGCGGGATTATTTTTAACGAAACTCAATCCGAAGCTTGTTCAGGCTGATAGTGCCGGGAAGCACACCCACGCTGCTGACCTTGAACTTGGCATGTTTATGCGTCATCCGTTTTGAATCTGGTGAAATGTTTGTGTTTATATACGTCATCCGCCGCGAACTGGTTAAGACAGCACTAAAAACGTATTATTTTCGACGGGTTTTTAAGGTAATATTCCACTGATTGTGATTTTTAATGTATTTTATTAATGAATCTTGAAATGTATTTTAATGATTTTTAAATAGATACATTTTTAATAACGTTTCCGTGATGATATTTTGTAAAGCGCGTTGAGATTATTATATAATGTAGTGTGCTATATGTGACCCGCTCCAGGAAAAGGTGACATAAGTCGGAAAAAATAAAAATAAAGTTATGTACAGTGTACATGATTAAAAAGGCCAGGATATAAGCTTTCATTTGGTACATAGTACAGCTCCATAGCCCCTCCCGTTCCGGTGATATGACGTTTTTGCATATTAATGGTTCCACAGGAGTTCAAGATACACAACTGAGAAAACAGGCTTCGAAACACAACAAAACTAAGACAATACATTGGAACCATGCACTCTTAAAAGATTTCGTTTCACTTTATTTATCGAATTCCAGCTTTTTGTTAATTAAATCTGAAACTTTGGATATTAAAGATGTCATTTAAGACAACAAATAAAAATCTATTTTGGACAAAAATATTGACCCTATTAACTTTAACAGGCCATTACTCATAAATGCATAACGCGACTTATGTCACATTTTCCTGTAGCGGGTCACATATAAGAATAAAACATTATTATTATTATTACATGTATTTCAATACTGCCTCGTTTGCGGGTCTACTGGAGGCTGAGCAATTTGCCTGTTCTGGACAAACACATTTTGAGCCGGCACTGCACTAGTACTTTAAAATCAAGTGAATTGAGGAATTACTTTTGCATGGATATTTGGTAAAAATGGCTATTGGAAAGTAATGTTTGCACATACTCGATCCCTGCTCAGGCCAATATCAATGTTGAGGCTGCAAGTTCCAGACATCGTTCGTGCCTTGCATAAACAGATGAGAGAGAAGAGTATTAAAACTCGTCAAGGTTGTTTCTCATTACTGACTGAGTTGATCAGCGTATCACCGGGAGCGTTGGCTGAACACATCCCAGCCATCATACCTGGTATTCAATTCTCATTGGGGTAAGAAACTCGACTCGTTAGTCATTTACCTATTGAGACTTTAGTTGATTTGATGAGCCGATACTACCCTGCGACGCGCCGCCATCTTTTTTATACATCAACACAACTAACTACGATGTTCGGTAGTCGCTTGTATTTCGTGTACATGTATACCCCCAAGCTGTTTTGGTTTTACGGCTTTATATGTCCACACAGCCCTTTATCATAGGTCAGAGACCTAGAAACCAGCTGGTGTTGTTGAATAAGGCAAGACAACAATAGCACGATTTATTGCTTGGGAAGGTCTCGCGGTGAACTCAAAAAGCTGCGACGACGTGCCGCCATATTGTTTATACACCAAATACTACGTACTATTTTTGATAGTCGCTCGTATTTCGTGCATACCCCCAAGCTGTTTTAGTTTTACGGCTTTATATGTTCACACATTATTCGGCATGCTTTGAACTAGGAATACATGTAACATGAGATTTGTTTGACCTTTGATGACAAAGTTATTGCTTTTTTACGGCGAAGCGACTATCAGAAATAGTAGGGTGGCACGTCGGAGGGTTAAATTGTCATGTTCATTTGCCGAGTTGTAATTTAAATTGCGCCCCAAATCAGCATTCGGGGCGTGTTCTCATTCAGCCGATTGCAGCTACACACACGTAATGCACTGAACAAAAGAATAGTAGCACCCACACCACACGTACATGTATGTGCGAGTCAGGCCAATGCTTATGTGTACCATTCACATTACAAACGCAAATTGCCAAAGATGATCTTTTATCGTATTTTTTTGGTTTTAAATGGCCGCATGCCATGAGGAATAATATCAGTGTCATTGATATCTTGTCTATAATTATATTTTTATTACTTTTTGGATAGCTACAAATGATGTACATTAGCTTTAAGTATGATGATTATTGATTCTGTCAAATGGAATCTTAAGATCAGTCTGATCATTCCCACTGTACAGGGACAAGAACAGCAGTTCCAACATGAAGATCGATACGTTATCATTTCTGAATTGTCTGATGATCAACCATAGTCCACAGGCCTTTCACCCACATATGGCTGTCATTGTGCCCGTAAGTTCCTTCATTTACTCCCCCATGTGTCTCCTGGTTGGGACATGGCATTGTTTTTATTTATTTAAAGGGACAATATACTATTTGTCAGTTGTACATTTTGATCGCTGGAAGCAGCAAAAGTACTCTAAATATAAAGAAAGGTGCTTGACAAACAACCTGATGAAGTTTTTAGCTCTGTGAATGCTGCATATTCCGAGAAAACAATATTCTAAGATTTCAATTTCCATTTAAATTTTGCCGAGTCACAGTTGCACATTATGCGTTCAGGCCTTCAGGGCACGTTCTCAGCCAGTAGATTGCAGCTACTCGCGTGTTACACACTGAACAGACCAATAGTAGCGCCAATGCATGCGCCGCGCGTCGTTTAAACACTTGCGCGCACTATTTGCATAAATGTCCTAAAGTGTGTCTTTAAGACGTATAATTATTTGGAAATGGCATTTTTTTGTCATTTTCTTTCAAATGACAGCATGCCAGACGGAATAATTTCCTAGGGAGTTTAGAATCATTAGGCCAAATATCTTAACAACAAGTAAGCTTTTCCACAGTATTTTGGTTGGCTACTTTTTGGATAGCTGCAAAAGGTACATATGTATATTGCCCCTTTAAATACATTTCAGGTTGAAACCTGTGGTATACATTTTACAATTGTTGACTGCTGTGATTTTAACACTCGATATGCATAGCATCTAAGGCAAAGCCGATAGTGCTGTGCAGGTTCTACAAGAGGTAAAGTGTTGTCTGTGCATTTGTATAGACTGGGCACGTGGCCGACTCATGTACCTACATGTACGCAATTTTCACCTACACTGTTGACTATAGTAAACTATAGGATCATTCCATGTCAAATCAACTGAAAAAACGAATACAATTTACAAACAAATAAAATTGCACTAACTCCGCTGGTTGGATGCCGCTATAACTGTTAATGTCGGCTTTCTCACCCAACATAACCATATAAAAACAAATCTGAACTAACTTGAAGGGGGTGGGGTGTAACCCATTGGGTGATCTGACACGGAATGACCCTAGCTACACGTTGTGGGAACAGTGAACTGGCAGATGATCTGCTGTTTTGAACACATGTTTTGTCTGAATGTTTTTTACTAATTGGCACGATATGACAAAACAATGTTGACTGCTGTGTGTGGGATCTGACGCTTTTAAAACCTTAGGAGACATATAGCACCCTCGCTATCTCACATCACAGCAGTCAAAAACGGTTGCATGTTGCTGGTTATTACTGATATTTCTCTGTTGTTTGCAAATAATGTATACTTTTTAGGTCAATATAAGGCTCATAATGTCAAAGTTGAAACTAATGTGTATTTGTTTTGATTTTATTAAGTTATTTATGTATGCTTTTAAAGGTAGGATACACCATTGGTAATTGTTTGAATTATCATGAATGGGTGGATTTGGGGGGGGGTGGGGGGGGTTGTATTTTAGAGTAAATATCGTTTAATTGAACTGTCCGAAGTTTTACAATCATGGATGTTAAGAAAAGCAAGAAAAACGGCGTTCGTTTTTAACCGGCGCCGGGCAGTTTTTCTTACGTTGTTCTTGTTTTTTTCGCGATTGCCGTCTGGCGATTGTGAATCTTTTCTTTTTAATTCAATTTTTTAGAACACTTAAAGGATATCTAGCGCAATCATTTTGCTGGATGCCTAGAAACATTATAAACTTTCAAATAATTAAGATATTTCTTAATAATTCGATAGTAAAAATTTTTGATATCTGCAAATGGTGTATCCTACCTTTAAATATGACTTTAGAATTTAAATTTAAACATTTGTATTAGCTAATGTATATGATTAGATGATGGTGTTTTATTACTTTGCTTTGATTGTATACAGCCAGTGGTTGCAGCAGTTGGTGATTCCTTCTACAAGATAACATCTGAAGCTCTCTTAGTCACACAGACTATTGTCAAAGTTATCAAACCACTCAGTAAGTTGCTTAATTCCACACACTATTAACAAATTATAGTGGTGGTTTTAACCAGTTCGCGCCGGAGGACGTATACATGCAAAGTTTTCCCCAGATTCAAATCGGATGACACATAAACACATTACGAGCAAGGCCTCAAATGCCTGTCAGCAGTGAGCAATGCGTGGGTGTGCTTCCTGGTACCATCGGCCTGAACCCGCCTCGGATCGATTTTCGTTAAAAATAATCTCGCGCTTCGGCTCGGTGATGTTGAAATAATCCCGGCCCGAACTGGTTAAACTTAACAAACGGGTTTCAAAGTATAAAGTAAGCAATTTCTGTCATACAGAAAAGAAAACAAATCCAACATGAAAATCAATAATTTGTGTCATCCAAACACTGTTCAGAATACAATTACTTGTTTAAAATTCTTATCAAAAAAATCTCCAAGACCATGTCTTGTAAACCTGTGTGGTTTTATTGTTTGAATTGATATTTACCCGTCGTTCGCTAAACTTTAGTAAATGCTAGGTGGCAAACTAGCGTTTACTGACCTTTAGCCATTACCGGCTAAATATCAAAGTTACAGTCAGTTCAAACATGCAATCTACACACACGCACTGCACTGCCAATTGACAGATGTTGTCATCCAGTCGAAGGGAATCCCCACTGACTTCTCTTTGGGAATGTTAACTAATCCCGGCACGAATTGGTTAACCAAGGCAAAAACATTCTAAATTATACATTACCTTTTGGGAAAAAAAATGCATGCTAACTGCCGTAAGTAGGCCTCTCGGTAATCCTATACTCATTCTATGTACAGTAGTTAACCTATGACCAGAACCCTTAGTTAAAGGTAGGATACACCATTTGCAGATATCAACAATAATTACTACCGAATTATTAAGAAATATCTAAATAATGATTCTAGGCCGGACGGCGATCGCGAAAAAACAAAAATAACATAAGAATATTGTAACTGCTCAACGCCGGTTGAAAACAAACGCTGTTTTTTGTGCTTTTGTCGGCATCAATTACTGTAAAACTTCGAACAGCTCAGTTAAACGGTATTTACTATATACAAATACAACCCCCCAAATCTCCCATTCATGACAATTCAAGCAATTACCAATGGTGTATCCTACATAACCTTTGTGGCATTTATACATGGCTCATTCTGTGTCGAATCGAACACTTTTTGCATCAATCTCACAGATTTTCTATAAATTTGCTGGAATTGTTCAGCCATATGAAAAAACTCTAAACCTAAATTTGAGTGTTTTGTAAAAAGAAATGCCAACATCGCAGTGAGTAAAGGTACGAATGATGGAATCTACATCCTTAAAGGTGCGGTGGAATAGCACGATGCAGAAAAATGTCCTCTTCATCTGGTCTTTGTCGACTATAAGGAGGCATTCGATTCAGTCAACCACGCACTACTGCTTGCAAAGCTACGTTATCTTGGTGTGGAGGAGGATGTGATGTGGCTACTTGATGATCTTTACATCAACTCAAAATGGCCAGCTCCGATGGAAAGGTCAGATTTACGATGTGTAAATTAAATAAATATTAAAAGAAGACCTTGGCGCTGATATACTGAAGACCTGGCGTTGATATACAGAAGACGTGTCGCTGATCTACCGAAGACCTTGGCGCTGATACTGAAGACCTGGTACTGATATACTGAAGACCTGGTACTGATATACTAAAGACCTTGGCGCTGATACTGAAGACCTGGTACTGATATACTGAAGACCCGGTACTGATATACTGAAGACCTTGGCGCTGATATACTGAAGACCTGGCGCTGATATGCCGAAGACCTGGCGCTGATATACCAAAGACCTTGCGCTGATATACCGAAGACCTGGTACTGATATACCGAAGACCTGGTACTGATATACTGAAGACCTGGTACTGATATACTGAAGACCTTGCGCTGATATACTGAAGACCTGGCGCTGATATACCGAAGGCCTGGCGCTGATATACCGAAGACCTGGCGCTGATATACCGAAGACCTTGGCGCTGATATACCGAAGACCTTGGCGCTGATATACCGAAGACCTTGGCGCGATGTGTAAATTAAATAAAATAAAGAAAGAAAAGAAAAGAAACGAATAGACAAAAAATAAAAAGAAGACCTTGGCGCTGATATACTGAAGACCTGGCGTTGATATACAGAAGACCTGTCGCTGATCTACCGAAGACCTTGGCGCTGATACTGAAGACCTGGTACTGATATACTGAAGACCTGGTACTGATATACTGAAGACCTTGGCGCTGATACTGAAGACCTGGTACTGATATACTGAAGACCTGGCCGGTACTGATATACTGAAGACCTTGGCGCTGATATACTGAAGACCTGGCGCTGATATGCCGAAGACCTGGCGCTGATAAGCCGAAGACCTGGCGCTGATATACCGAAGACCTTGCGCTGATATACCGAAGACCTGGTACTGATATACTGAAGACCTGGTACTGATATACTGAAGGCCTGGCGCTGATATACCGAAAACCTTGGCGCATATATACCGAAGACCTGGCGCTGATATACCGAAGACCTTGGCGCGATGTGTAAATTAAATAAAATAAAGAAAGAAAAGAAAAGAAACGAATAGAAATAAAATAAAAAGAAGACCTTGGCGCTGATATACTGAAGACCTGGCGTTGATATACAGAAGACCTGTCGCTGATCTACCGAAGACCTTGGCGCTGATACTGAAGACCTGGTACTGATATACTGAAGACCTGGTACTGATATACTGAAGACCTTGGCGCTGATATACTGAAGACCTGGCGCTGATATGCCGAAGACCTGGCGCTGATATACCGCTGAAGACCTGGTACTGATATACTGAAGACATTGGCGCTGATATACCGAAGACCTTGGCGCTGATATACCGAAGACCTTGGCGCTGATATACCGAAGACCTTGGCGCTGATATACCGAAGACCTTGGCGCTGATATACCGAAGACCTTGGCGCTGATATACCGAAGACCTTGGCGCTGATATACCGAAGACCTTGGCGCTGATATACTGAAGACCTTGGCGCTGATATACTGAAGACCTTGGCGCTGATATACTGAAGACCTTGGCGCTGATATACTGAAGACCTTGGCGCTGATATACTGAAGACCTTGGCGCTGATATACTGAAGACCTTGGCGCTGATATACCGAAGACCTTGGCGCTGATATACCGAAGACCTTGGCGCTGATATACCGAAGACCTTGGCGCTGATATACCGAAGACCTTGGCGCTGATATACCGAAGACCTTGGCGCTGATATACCGAAGACCTTGGCGCTGATATACCGAAGACCTTGGCGCTGATATACCGAAGACCTTGGCGCTGATATACCGAAGACCTTGGCGCTGATATACCGAAGACCTTGGCGCCGATATACCGAAGACCTGGTACCGATATACCGAAGACCTGGTACCGATATAGTGAAGACCTGGTACCGATATACCGAAGACCTGGTACTCAACATACAGCTCGGCACCAATACCTCGTGTCGCATCTTTCAAGTACCTGGGTAAAGGTACAGCTTGCTCAGGCACTAGTCATATCAAGGGTACTGTATGGTGCGACCATCCTTTAAAGTTTTGGCTGAACCATCTGGTGTCACCTGCTCAACATCAAGTGGCAAGATCATGTGACAAATTAAAAACTAATGTAGATGATCGATGCCCAATGGTGCTTCAGCAGTAGTACTGTGATTGAACGAAATGTAGCTAATAGTTGGGCCATGCGGTTCAGTAGGAGGGGGGGGGGGGGGGGGGCATGGCAGCAGCTGGCATTCCTAACCGGAGAAACAGACGTCAAAAATAAACGTGAAAAATTTCAAGGTCAAAACCATCAATGACCTGTATCTGACAAAATGCACACAAATAAAAACACTCAAATTTGGGTTTTGGAGTTTTTCCATATGGTCAAACGATTCCAGCAAATAACAAAAAATATATGGACATTCACGCTGGAAAGTGTTTGATTGGACACAGAATGACCCACATCGTTTTTTATTAACCAATTTGTGCCGGGGTTATTTTAACATTAACCAGGCCCAGGCGCTGGAATATTTTTTCAATCTAAAAGGGGTTCAATCTGGTATCTGTGGGTAGCACACCCTGATATTTCTAGCCTCGCTTGGTGCCGGTCGCTCATGCATATTACCAGAAGTCACTATAAACTTACCAGTTCGCGCCGGATGACGTATATGAACACAAACTTTTCCCCAAATCCAAAACGGATGACGCATAAACACGCCAAGTTCAAGTTCGGAAATGTCTGTCAGCAGCGAGCGAGGCCGGAAATGCGTGGGTGTGCTTCCCGGCACTATCGGCCTGAACCCGCTTCGGATCGAGTTTCGTTAAAAATAATCCCGCCCCTCGGCTCGGTGATGTTAAAATAATACCGGTGCGAACTGGTTAAGTAGCGGTTCTTGGTGTATTTTTCAAGGCACTTCGGTAACCTAACCCGGTTTTCCCTCAGCCTTGCTCTATGGTTAAAATTTTTCAAAAGATCATTTTGCGAATTCGATAGCCGGATTCCAAACCACAGACCTTTTGATCCATAGCTCACCTCTGTACCAACTGGTCCATTGTCGATTTTTGTTGAGGACAGCCGTTCTTTACAGTTCTTTAATGTAGCTGAGTTGCCATTTTTCTTTTTCATGATTATACATTCACGCATAACCCAGGCGCTAAAAAATAAATTGCGAACTGCTGCACGGGTTGGTATTGGGTGTCTTCCAATATTTCAGGCTTTGCTTGTGACGTATTTATTCGTCATCCATTTTGAATTCTGGAAAAACTTTGCGTGTATACACATCATTCGACTAGAACTGGTTATTTAAACAGACATTTGCTTCAATTATATATGGTCATAACTAAATAGTTGTGGACTTCACAATGATATTGAACACAATTGCTGTCTATTGTTAATTAAACAAACACATCAGTACAATGGTACCGAATTTCAGATCTGTTTTACTATGTCAACCAAATGAAACAGAATTCATGTCAAAGAATGGATACTCTATAGCTCACACTGCGGCATTATGCGGTGCCGTCAATAAGCCACAATGGCAGTGCACTTACATTGTAGCCTCATTGTACTCGGTCTTTTTTTATTCCCATTCGCATTAACAGTGGGGGCCTGGATTTTACATAGGCTAATAGCTTCGGAATACGCCAATACTAGCCTCGCCCGATTATCTTGGTGGTATTGGCGTGTTCCTCAACCATTACCCTTTATATATTTCTAACTGAATGTTGCTTTTGACTTATTGATTGTGTTCAGATACAGAGACCACCTTTGACTACAGTGCCTATGTGTTGGACCTTTATAACTGCACATTAATGAGACTCAAGGCGGCTGACATTGATCAAGAGGTCAAAGAAAGAGCTATTTCATGCATGTAAGTACCATTGACATCATGTATGACTGGTGCTTCACCAGTTCGCGCCATTTTTAAAATTTGTTTTATTTACCGGACTTAGGCTCAGGATTATTTTTCACGAAAACATCAGGCCCAGCAGGCCCAGGCCGGCAGTTCGTGGGCAGCACACCCACACATGCCAGCCGCGAGCCGGTCGCTGACAGATTGTTTTGGCCTCCGTTGCGAACTGGTTAAAGGAACTATAGGTTCTGAGTTGGATGCAATGTGAGTGTATGCACAAGAACATAAATGCTCTTATTTGAGTGGATGTTTCAGTAGAGTAAAGCCATGGTGACTGACGGTACATTTTTACAACCTACAGGCAAATAATTCTGGTCTAGACCCAACCACTCTATTAAACATTAGTCAGTTTTGCACAAGCAATAGATGTGCCAAACACATTTTGCAATACAAATCCATGATCAATCTGTCCTGTCCTCAGCTTAAAAGGGCACTTCATGTACCATGACTAACACTACATATCATAACAAGGACATACACAAAAATGCTACATCAAAATTTAAGTTTCTCTTCAACTTCCAAACTGAACAAATTGTGTGCGTTTTATAAATGTTTAGCAAAACTAGTAAACACCATTTAAATGTCAACATACACTTCACAAAAGCTAATACATGTACCTTCGACTTGTTTCGACTCGGGCACGTTAACAAAATAAACATACTTTTATCAGGGTTTCCCTTTAGCGGTCGCCCGGTCGCCAAATGCGCCCCAAAACAGCCACGGACGACTCAAAACACTTCCCTCGGTCATCCGGCCGGCGATTTAAAATATTGAATACATTACATGTGATTTCCCAGATCAACTGTTTACCAGTACAGCAGTACCTTAACACAACACGCACGTGCATTGCAGAGATAAGATCGTGTCATTCCTGTACATAGATTCGCGATGTTCATGGCCGGCTAGCTATAGCTAGCCTAGCACATACATTGGCGCGCATGGCCGGCGCGGCGCGGCACACATACATGTACAGTCATGTACATGTACATGTACATGCACATGGTGAGTACATGTATACCGCAAGCGTACGTAAAAAAAACCAGTACCTTTATAGTAAATGTACATGTACTTTGAGTACTGTAGTTTAGGTTTTTCCATGACACAAAATCAATGGACATCGTTGCGGTTCGCGTTACAAATCAAACTGAAGAAATTACTTCTCCTGTGGAATTTTTAAGGAGCGCTCCGCTGTTTTTGCCCCAATATGCCCTGATAAATGAACAACTAAAGGCTTTCGGTGCGGTACGGTTTACGCTTGTGTTTTTCGTGTGGTGTGTTGGTCAGCTCGGCGTCCATTGTATGAAAGATTTAGGCCAACATTCTCCGGTTTTTTCCCAAACAGTTTTCAACCTTAAACCTTTAAAGTTTAATATGCTTTTACAATAACTCGGCCAGTTTTGTTGTCACAGGCGAGGTTTAGTTTTCGTTAGGAGAACGCTCCATTAGAAGATTCATTCATAAAATTCAAGTTAGTGGGGAGTCCTTAAGTAAACATAATCCCCCATGTCCAGCAAAGATAACCCCCATATAATGACTTAAATAAACAACCCCCCATGGACAACACTCTGGCCCTGTGAGTGCTGGAACTGCTTTCAACATGCATGTGAATGGTACATATGTACATGTACAGTGTATGCAATTGTATCTTGGCAGTAAGTGTTCATTTTGTGCAACAGGATTTTACTTTGCAGATTCGATCCAGTTCTTCGACATCTCCTCCACAAATGCCAAGTGTGACTTAGCTATATTGTGTGAACTGTCCTTCCTCCATGTGTGTATAATAGGCTATACTTTACACCAGAACGAATAAAATGAAAGCAGGATTCCAATTCAACTGTTCTTTATTAATATATAGTATTTGTTATTGTTTTATTTCAAACAACACTGTAAGCAGACATAATGCACCTATCAATTCTATGACGCACCCTCAGACCCCCGGGGGAGGTGCGTCAATGACAACAGTGAGGCCAGATTTTGGAGTCGAATGATGCACCCGTACGTCATATCATTGACGCACCATTCTTGGAAAACAATGACGCACACAAGTTGCGACGCGACGAACAAAAGTCGCGACATGAAGCGGGGCATCGCGCTGTGTGTATGCACGCACGTCGGCCGCGCCGCGCCAGCAGTGAATGAACGGCTACTACTTTAGTTTTCTGCTATGGCATGCTACGGTGAATAACCGCAGCCAAACCAAATAAACTCAAATTTTCCAGGAACGCTTTACTTTTGGATCGTTACCAGCACATTCACAATCACAAACGTTCATGTACCGCTGCGAGCGCGCGCGATCAAAGGGGTTTTCCAACGCTGCACATGAGTTACCCTCTAGTCTGCATGCAGGCGCTTTGTCTCGCAAACACGCTGAAGTACCGCCAGGCATTATACACCCATTCGTAACCCGACTGGAGTGTAAGCCTACGGAAAGTAGTGAGAATTTAAACTGTATACCTGACTAGCAGCGATAAGCATACATGGAAAGTAATGTGTGCGACAAATTCTCCCTTGTCGTTTTGCTGAAGGGAAGTTGGCCGCGATCGAACTTAGGTATATATGGAAATCACATGCGGCTAAGTAAGCAAAGCGGCTGCATTGACGCTGTGTTATTCTCAATGTTATTCTTCCATTACATAGCCGAGAATTCGGATGCAACTGGTACCTTTTCTGTGAGATATTTTACGTGCTTGTCCCAACTAGGAAGGGCTCGCGCACGCAATATCTCGTGTTCTTGTGAAAAGGACGACGCGCGCGATGCTGCGTTCTTATTATTTTGGACTTTAATTCAAGCCTATGTAAATTTGTACACAACTTAATAAAGTACATGTACATTCACATGTAAATTCACATGTACTTTCACATTTTTTCACATATAATCTTTCAAGATCTTTCAAGCAGTGGCAACACTGGTTGCGGTACATGAACGTTTAAACGCCGTATACACGCACTGCTTTTATGTTGTTTTACAAATCCACACTATCTACACTCATAATATCATTACGCGCACACGGGTGATTAATGGAAAGAACGTTACTGCAGACATAATTATCGTTCTCGGTCATTTCTTTATTGATTTTGACCATTCAAAAAAGAAAACAAAACAACATTTCACACAGGGAACTATTACAGTATTTATATCGACTTATATAATGGTATTTAGTTGCTACATTTTAAGTGGAATCGTTCAGGCAGGATCGCTTTCACACCTTATCGTAGTTTAGCGCTGATAACAATCTTAATCTTCTGGGCGCATGCTGTGAATTGCCCCATTAAAAAACTTCAATTTTATGAATGCGGACCCGACCAGAGTATAGGGTTGGTCGGGTCGGCTTCTAAAGGGATGTATTCGTAATGTGATAGCTTTTGTGGCCGATGCAAATCAAATCTTCCCGCAAGATCAGCGATTACAACAAGCAGTGGGCTGTATAGTGCCGTGCCGCGTTACGGCAATTTTCCCGCACGCGCGCGCTTTCGTTACCGGAAGGTCGGACAATGCAGTTGGCGTTGCGTAACCTTGGTGGAAAACACAGATATGGCAAATGCACACGTGGGCCACTAAAAATGCTTGCGGGCCACTGAAAACTCTAATTAGGTAGCCCGGCGGGCCACTGAACAAAAAAGTTAAGGGAAACCCCTGTTGTATTCATAATAGCACAAAAAGTGTTGATCCTGGGCGAGTAAAAAAAAAAAGAGGAACAGAAAAAACAAAGAAATATATTTCATATAAAAAAATACGAAGCACCAACATTAATTATGAATTATTAAGTGAGAAAACTATTTCAATTGCTCTACTTGTAAAAATGTTATCACTATTTAAATGAAATCCTTCAATAATTAGGTTCTTCCATAAATATCAAGAAGTGTCGTTACAAAATTGTCTTCGAACTAAGGATGTGAATCTACGTTTAATTTTGTAAACGTTTAGCAAACTTTTCCCACAACGTTTAAACGTTTAAACGTTTATTGAAAACTTTAAAAGGCTGCCGCCTGTCCCAGTCTATTTGCGTAACTGCGGTCGCGTTTGTTTGTATACATTGTGTACACTTAACACCATTTTTTTTATGTTCTTTGAAGGCTAAACATTTCAAGAAGCATCACCTGCAAGTGCTGTCAAATCAAGTGTCATTTCAAGGAATGTCCAGACTAGCCTTAGGAAGATCGTTTATTTATTTATTTTTTAGCTACGATTTAAACAAAATAATAAAAAAAAAAAAAAAACTAAAAAAAAACAACGTTACCCTCACAAATTTTGCGATAGCTGCAGCATTCCAGCGAGTACTGCCGGTATACCGGTATTTTCCTACAGCCAGGCCATGAGAACAAAAACCCAATCATTCATAACCTTTCCCCATTAGACTTCTGGCTACGCGCCACGGGCAGGGGACCCTCGCTACTTAGCAACAGTATTTCCAAGCAACAGGGTTTGGGTGTCACAGTACCAATGCGCCTAAACATTTCAGAGTAGAGAAGGAACCGCAACCAATGGCATTTTATTTACTGGGATTAAACGCATTGGCGGACGTTCTCAAAGTTCGGTGACCTACATTGTATTGTGCACGTTGTGCCGCGCCCCTAAAGTTCGGTGACCTAGTACATTTATCTACTGAACGCCACGTCCTCAAAGTTCGGTCACCTTGTAAATAGGTTTGTATAAACAAGAGATATAATGTATCAATTTGGACAATGGGGCTGTCAATCATTCTCTGGAGCCTGGAGAAATATTCTTTTGGGGGGCAGAGATTTTTTTAAGACTGGGGAAACCTTAAACTGTATCGGAAAAATAAGAGAAACATATTTTCCAGCAGATGATAGAAACATTTTAACAATTTTCTTAAATAAGTATACAATTCTTTTCGAACCACAATATTGTTTACGGGGGAGATGTCGCAGAATCGTCAATGATGATTAAATAGTCGACATCAATTTGGATAGAAATAAATACAGGGTTTGGACTCGGAAACTATAACTTTGTGTTTATTACTTGCAACAACAAAACACCCAGATAAATGGCGCAAACTCTACATTTATATCACTCTTCAAAAACTAATTTTAAAGTTTACACATCCCCATTCCACAAGTATTCTGATATGTCACTCCCAGCGGTACCCGTTCTACGATCTAAAGAATATTTTATCCGTCGAATCGTTTTTTGTAAGGGAACAGTGGTGTTTGCACTTGCAGCCCAAGCCGATCTTAATAAGCGACACAGATACATTGTTTTAAATAATTCATTTGTTTGATTACTGCAAAACACGCCGACTGTTGATTTTAGCAAATTTACGTTCCAACTTCACAAAAAAAATAAAGAAATACGAGAGACTCAGAATTGTTTGAAAACTTAGTAGTTTGATCTGAATAGCCCTCGGAGAAAGACGCCATCCACGCCATGTTTATTTTTTTCCCAGCAGCGGCGTATTGAAAACATCAAACACATGTACATGTGTTTGATGTTTTCAATACGCCCCTGCTGGGAAAAAAATAAACAAGGCGTGGACGGCGTATGTATATACACTGTATAATCATTATCATGGGCACAATAGATACCGGCAGCTGCTGGTCATTGAGAAAAGTATCTGATTAATCTTATTGGAACATGACCAAGTACTACAGGCATTACAAATGCCTTCTAAAATAAATAGATGTTTGAAGAAAGTAAATTCTTCGTAAATAAAACTTGAGGGTATGGCGTAAATGGAAGGTCCATTTATTTTTTATTCGAGTTCCGTTTAAACGTTTGAAAAAAATTCTAAACGGATTTGATTTTGTTGACGTTTACACGTTTAAACGTTTAAAGGTCACATCCTTACTTCGAACATCACCAAAACCTGAGTTTAAAAGTAACAAATATGTTCAAAATCTTTTTGAAGGCCCGTCTTTAAACGAAAGCTGGATTTTATAAAATCCAGCTTTTGATTAAAGACGGGCCTTCAAAAGCCTTTTATAAGCTGTTAAAAGGACTGATAAGTTGGCAGAGGCTTTTCAATTTTTTCATTTTTGGACGAAACTGATTTTAGGGTGATTTCTTTCATGCCATTTATAACATTACTACTTGGTTGAATACTATTTTCAACACCCTAGGGGTCAGGTCCTGTGTAATCTTGGAGATCATCTTCAAGAAGAGTTGAGCACCTGTCTTCCAATCTTCTTGGATCGTCTGAAGAATGAGATAACACGGCTGACCACTGTCAAGGCCTTGACAATGATTGCTGGCTCACCACTCAAGATTGACATCAAACCAATATTGGTAAGCATATTTGTCAAATAGTGCAGTTCATTGCTGTGTGCACATTGGCTTAATGACACTGGAAATGAAGTCAGTGACTATGAACATAGTCAGCTTTAGATGCGACTCTGTACTCTGTGAGTACTCAGGAAGAACACATTGCAGACATATACACTGGTTTGCCTGTGCTACAGCTTATTTGTGCCTCGGTCACACTGGATCGTGCGATTTGTGAAGCAATTGGCATTGTTTGCTACCATCTTCATTAGCGGTCGCATCCTGCGATTGCTCTTTATTTAGAACTGGTGTCAGGTCATCGGACGATTGGTGATACTATTGTACCGATTGTACGAATAATCGTGGCGGCTGGCGACCACTCGCACGATCGATTGTGAAATCAGATGAAAGGTGGCACCACAGGTGGCATGACCAATCGTGCGACTGCGTGACCCGCGATCATTCATGACTGGTGGTGCGACCATGTATGACCTATCTGCGACCTCTTACGATTTTGAATTGCTGGTCAGCAGTTTTTAACATGATCATTGACCTTGCTGCGACTGATTTTGCTCTGGTGATCACCCACAACCTCTGCGACCAGTTGCACACTCTACGATTTGCTTGCGATTTAAATAATATTTTTTTGTCACGGCTCTTTTTTCTTTGTCATCTGGTAACAGGCCTGGTTTGACTTGGTCTTTAGGTGCCAGTTGATGGCTAAATGTGAACAAACTTGAGGTGTATTTGTGTTTGAGGAATGCACCTTCTGTTAAAGAGTCCTTTCACCCTAATTCCTAGACCCTCTGGCTAAGAACCATCCTCAATACTGCAAAATCCCCCAATTGCCACCATGTAAAAAAATTAGATTCGGCCTCAATCCTCACAAATCATAAATTATTTCTTGAATTTGTTCAGTGGAAGGTGACCATTGCCTTAATCCTCCAACTGTCGCTGTTTTCCTGTGGTAAAGTTCCTGTGGTAATAATGTCCCAAAAAAACACAGAAATCTGTGTGGTAATATCCTGTGGTACTGTCCTGTGGTATTTTGTGTGGACATTTTGGTAAGGGCAGTGCCAATGACATTCAGAAGCAGTGCCGGGGATGTCTAACATAACGCTGGCCTCATTTACAATGAATGCATGGATTGCATGGGTGAACATAAACAATGCTGTATACATCCTACCAATTTGGCACAATGCATCCTCCAAAATTAACCACCACCTTTTGCCATTAACCAGTTTGCGCCGGGATTATTTTAACATCACCAAGCCGACGCGCGGGATTATTTTTAACGAAACTCGATCCGAAGCAGGTTCAGGCCGCCAGTACCAGGAAGAACACCCACGCATTTTCGGCCTTGCTCGTGGTGTGTTTATGCGTCATCCGTTTTGAATCTGGGGAAAACTTTGCGTTTATATACGTCACCCGGCGCGAATTGGTTAACCCTCAATCCTCGTAAATCTTCACAAACCACCCGGGGGATTGGAGAGGGTTAGGGTTTGTCACAGCTGAGGGAATAAATTTCCAAAAAGTCCAGAATCTATGAAACTAGTTGCTGTATTGTAGAAACTCTCTGCTAGTCTTACTCTTTGTGTCTTGCAGGTGAAGGGAGTCCCAATCCTTGCTTCTTTCTTGCGTAAAAACCACAGGGCACTCAAGTTGTCCACTCTCACAGCCTTGGATATCCTGCTCAAAAATTATGGTAAGTCCTCTCAACTACATCTTTTGTTCTCATGCGTATGTATGACCCCTGCAGTAGTATAAAGAGACGGGTCCAAGTGGGTTAGCCAGGTCAGAGCATGATCTGTCATTAGATAGATTTCATTGATGTTCCAAGGGTAACTCTCTCGGCATGCAATTACTCATGGTATCTGAGAGTGTGTGATCTCAAACTTCCACTTCAAGAGATGATGTTAAATACCTGGCATGGAAGGTGTAATTCATATGTGACCCGCTCCATCGTAATCAGGAATAAGTCGCTGGGGCCGTTTTACGCAATCGTTCGTTGAAGTGAACGCATGGGTGAAAATCGTGACCAAGTCGTTTTTCTGAACATTGTATTTTTAGGAAGTGTAGTTATCACAGATTATTGTCATTAATGTCTTGTATGTAAAAACGATCAATAACAATGAAAATGAAGAGGATTTGTGTGCGCTGTCCGTATGATTTTGGTAAATTTTGTTTATTTCAAAGCTGTTTTTCTCGGAATGTGGATTCGGCAAATAAATATACACCTGTCATCTTCATCAGACCATAACTCGTTAAGCTAAGAAGATACACACTTGTGATGGGTATCATTAGAAAGCTTATGAAATTCCCTTTCTCACCCTGTGCATATCTCAATTTTGAGACTTATTCCTGATTTTGATGGAGCGGGTCACATATGTCGGGTGGTCTACTGTCGCCTGCCAAAATTGGAAACATTGAGGCTCCATGGTACAATTTAAGAACCTGCACTCACTCATTGATGGCAAAAAAACACTGTCCCAGAGACTGGGCCAGGCCTCCTTTGTGTCAAATCCAGTGTCATTCTTTGTGCTGTCAGAGACCCAAAAAGGTTTGCGAGATTTTAGTGGCAGCTTTCGGAACTGAAGAATTGATTTCAAGTTGTTCTCGATTCTTGATTCTTACCAGGATCATCCCTGACAATGCCAATGGTGGATGGAATCCTGACCGAATTGCCTCCTCATCAGTGACAGTGACCTCCATATTTCACAGTTGACCCTTCACCTCTTGACCTCTGTGTGTCAAGTACACCCATCCAGCTCTGCGAAGACCAGAGATGCCATCTTGCCTGCTATTCTCTCGCTGATCAAATCACCACTCCTCCAAGGTCATACTTTTCTTCTCTTCTGTAGTGTTGACCATCTAAAAATTAATGGCTAGTGTGAAATGAACTAGCTTATATGTGACCCAGCACGAGTAAATGAGACACTTTGAGGCAAAAATTGAGATTTTGATTTCATCATTTAAAGCTTGTTTAGCTTTAAATGATGAAATCAAAATCTCAATTTTTATTTTTGCCTCAAAGTGTCTCATTTACTCGTGCTGGGTCACATATTTGTAAATTGCTCTTAATAGCAATGAATATTTAAAGCATCTCTGTCAGTATAGGGCATGTTCTGGTGTGCAATGATACTTTGGTAATTGGTCATAAAATGGAGGGGCAGGAATTGAGCCATTCTTACTTTGTTCTCGTAGTAAGCAAAACATGCACTGATTACTGACTAGCAACAGTTGTGGAGTACATGTACAATCACACCCGGATGGTTAAGTCTGACTATTTACATTGTAGGTGGCGCTCTTCATGCAATGTTAGAGTTCTTCCAGTCACTGGTAGCTACTACCACTCCTGGCTTGGGATTCCAAGATCTGTTACAGATGTTATCACTTCCCATCTACAGGCCCTCAGATACCCAGTCTCCATCCTATGCAGTTCACAAGCAGGTAGGGCTACAGTCTCGCATTTTGTTTAGACCAATTAAATTGTCACTTTCCAAGACAATGGTCTACTATGGCAAATTTTACACAAGAATGTACATGGCTGAAAAAATTAAATGAATTTGTATGAATTCTTCAGAACTACAATCATTGTATTTTTAGAAAGTGTAGTTATCACAGATTATTGTCATTAATGTCTTGTATTTAAAAACGATCAATACAAATGAAAATGAAGAGGATTTGTGTGCGCTGTCCGTATGATTTTTGTTGTGACTCTGAGTCCAAGTTTTATATATTCTCCACAGTTCACTTGATTGTTTTTTATTACTAACTATTGTCTTATATTTGTACACATTCCCGCCGTGAATATGGCCACTGATGCCGGTACGGCGTTAAAGCCTAAACTCACTCACTCACTCACTCAAATGAAAGAGGACCAAAAGCACCTTCATTTGAGTAGTGTGCCATTGGGGTAGAATTTGATTTTGTATATTTGTCCCCCCCAAAAAAAAAGTTGTGTGACTTAAATTTTTTTTTTACAAATTTCATTTAGTCATTTGGTCAGCAATACAAGATGGAAGAAATAAGACTGGCTGCAGATTTATATAAAGGAAATTTGTGTGCTATATTGACCTCAAAGAAAACATCATAACCAGCAATTTTGGTATAAAGGCAGGGGAAGGCACGTGCTGGTGCTACATGTATCTGTTGTTATAGGGGAAGTGTTGTAGTTGACACCTTTATGTCCAAGACCGATACAAAGACCAAGGCTTTCAAGACAGCGGCTTTCAAGACCGAGACCAACACTTTCATATCTGGAATGATCAATACTGTCTCTATATATAGGGAGACCATGATGAGATTATAACTGTGCTGTCGGTATCTTGCATTGCATGAGTGGACGGCTTTGCAGGGATTCATACAGGGAGTCCACCAACTGAATCTGTACTTTGACGATCTCACTGTACACAGCTTGTGGTATTGTAGGCTATCATTAGCTGCTTAGATCATCGGACAAGAAAGCTATCCAAGTTATATCCATACTGTCACATTTTATGATTTAGATGACTCAAGCTAAATGTTTGCTGATGTAATATCTCTGTACATGTACTATGTTGTTATTTGCAGGCATTTCACTCTATTGCTAAGTGTGTAGCAGCATTGACCATCTCGTGTGCGTCTGAGGGCTCCATCGTTGTCGATCAGTTTGTCAGTGATGTCAAGGTATGTCATGGCTGTAGCAGGTTGTGATGCATAATGTATTCAAACCCAGTGTCCTCGCAAAATGCCTGACACTTTCTATTAGCCTGACCACATTTCCCCAATCTTCCGCGACCTACTCGAAGTACTTGTACTTGCATATAACTGTATCCACGGCAACACGCCAACATATCTACATGATTTGATTCACAAATATGAACCTCCTAGAAAACTGTGCTCACAATCTCAATCCCTACTCACCTGTTCATCGTCATCGACAAAGACATACGGCCACCGTGCTTTTTCTACGTCATCTCCCAATCTTTGGAACAAACTCCCCCAAAACGTCAAAGATGCACAAACCTTGGATCTATTTAAATGCCTTCTCAAAACCCATTTATTCAATGTTGATTAATTTCCCCTCTGTACAGCGCATTGGGACTCTGTGTGCAATGCGCTTAATAAGAACGGATTATTATTATTATTATTATTATTTGTGTTTTTCTTTTGCTGTTTGCTTTAGAATTCCAAGTCATCAGACTCTGTGCAGCTCTTTGCTTTGTTGTCGTTAGGAGAGATTGGTCGACATGTGTAAGTTTGACTACAATTTCAAATAAGGCTGTGCATCTGAACCGGGTACCTGAGAACCCGACTGTAACTACTCAGACAATGAACACGAAATAAGCGCCGGTCACAACCCACTGTGCGTGTTTTTAGTCTGTACGTTTTTTGGAGAGGCCACGGCCACCACGTTTTTCTGAAAACGTGTGGAGGGAGTGGCAAGAGCAGGGAGGGAGTACGTCAACGCACGTCACCCGCACGGTTGCGCAAGGTGTAAGTACGTGGCCCGCACGCCACGCCTGGCCGTGAGCGGTTGCGTGCATCGTATGTTGCGCAAGTGGTAAGTGAGTTGTACGTGCTTACATCTAGTAGGGGTTCTTATGTCCAAAAATAGGCTCAGGTGTTTTCTAAGACCTAGAAGCGTTTTGAAAACAGTTTTGGAATCCTTGAAATTTCTGTTTTCCGAATTTATATGTTTCCAAAATTTCTTTTAAGTGAAAACACATATTTAACAGTATTTTGGGGAAAAAACATGAAATTTGATATTTTTTTTAAATACCTTTAATAACATTCATTCTGACAGCACAATTTGGGTTTTGATTGTTCCTGGTAAAGTAACATACTTTGTTGGGGGGGGGGGGGGGGTAGACTTAACATTTTCCTCAAAATATTTCTGGTAAAATGCAATTCTTATCATTTTTTTTGGAAAAAAAAACAACATTTTGGTATTTTTTTCACAACTAAAGTTATGTTAATCCGTGTTTTTTAATCCGTGTTTTTTGTTATTTGATTTTCCTTTCCGAACGAATATTGAAGGAAGATCATGTACTGTATACGAATAAATTAGATTGTTTTGCATTAGCAGGCCTTTACACATTGTTAACAGTGGTTTTTATCATTGCGCAAATTGCGCGCTCCAGTTCGGTTGTGCATACTGGGACGCTCCTAATACAAAATTAGAATTTAATTAAATAATTACTCTCCGGGTTTTTTTGTGGGATGTCTCATTCGAAAGCTCATAAAAAAATACAACACTTGAAAATTATTAATTCAATTCGAAAATCTATTTTTCAGGGTGCAACCCCCTAAACGCACGGACGAACCAACTTAAACCGAAAATCATGTCATAAATAAACAATTCTAAATTAAAACAAATTCTTGTTGAGTCCCTGACAATTTTGTCTACACTAAAAAAGAATGCAACTCTGAATATAATTTGGGGAGCAAACACCCATTTTGTGAATTGTTTAATTATAAAGAGTTAAAGCATTTAATATTACACTTCATTTGTTCACAACTGTTCAGGTGTAAGGTGATGTTTAATATATTCCTATTGACAAGTTATTATTTATATTATAGTATATAAGTTATTATAGTATATTATTTCCTATTTATATAATAATAATCAATGTTTAGTGGTGCACGTTGAAAGAGAAAAAGTTGAAAAGGTTATTTTATTATTTTAAATATATATATATATATATATATATATATATAATATATATATATATATATACAGGGTGGCCCATAACAAAAAGGACAAGTATTACTTCCACTACCCTGGGGCCAAAGCTATCTACCAACGGATAGAGAAGCTTTCTTGACGAAAAATGGTAGCGAGATATCTGGATTTGGGAGAGTAGTTTTAGCTCTATACCCTATTTTGTGAAGTACAGTCAGGGGTCGATCATTTCGCACCGAGAAATCGCACATGGCACAGTTTATTTTGTTCTCGGTGCGGAGGGACCACTGATCTGAACTTCACAAAATAGGGTCTGGAGCTAAAACTACAGCCCAAATCAAGATTTATTTATTCGTAGCCCGAACGCAGCGAAAGTTCCTCGTGCACTAAAAGTGCTACGGCGTTTCTGCGTGCTCCCAAATCCGTACTGAGGCGGTACTCACCACGTACGGATCCCCAAATTTTGCCCACATTTTTGCAAGTAGACAGCACGCACTTGCAAGTACGGCGGGTTGTGACCGGCGCTATATGTGACCTACTGAGGCTAAATGAGGAATGCCCCCCAAAACCTTGTTTCGAGTAATCGGCACCTGAAGTTGGTCATACGTAAAAAAATTGTTTCAAATTCGATTGAGTTTTCTGTATTTTTGAGTTCCCAAAGTATTTAAGATTCACACTGTAGTTATGTGGGAAAAATACCCCAAAATAAAATATGTGCAAGCGCGTATGTTTTTTTAATGCGTTTTTTTCTCTATAAAACCTCACTGTACCTGCTGTGAGAAAAACAAATCTGTTCCGTAAAGATCACCTCAACAACCACTAATGGTGTGAAAGGGAAGTACGTGTGAATGCCTGATGTAAACCAATGATGCCACATGTCGTCATTAAATGTTGGTGTTAAAATAAACTTCCAGAGTCTAAGCATACCAGATAAAAAACATCTATTGATTGCAGAAATTACGGATGTCCTCGTGAATTTTGCAAACTTTGGAATTCGGAGGTAAATTTTACCAGCTCGCACCGGGATTATTTTAACATCACCGAGCCGAGGCCCGGGATTATTTTTAACGAAACTCGATCCAAGGCGTGTTCAGGCCTATGGTCCCGAGAAGCACACCCACGCATTTCCGGCCTTGCTCGATGCTGACAGACAATTCCGGCCTTGCTCTTGGAAGTGTTAATGCATTATCCGTTTTCAATCTGGGGAAAACTGTGCGTGTATATACCTCCTTCGGCGCAAACTGGTTAATACGAGAATTGTTCGCTCTTAGTCTTGTACATGTTCAGATTTGTTCTAGTACATGTCTGAACTGATTAGATTTGCATGTGTTTATCAAGCAAATGTTCGCCGTTGGCCGTCTGCTGTATGTTCGACCCCTAATGGGTGGCCTGCAATCTGAGAACACAATTGCCATAAATTTAAACTCCCTAAATACTTTAAAAATAGGTGTGTGGGTGTTGACATGTTATTTGAAATGATGAATACAGTTGTTAAAATCTTTATTTCGTAAGTTAGTAGTTGTTCTCTTTAACACTGTGTGTAGAAAGTGCACTGTGTTTGTAGACACCACAAAGCATCTCGTAACGCTTATCCTTGATTCCTTTGCAATGCTAAGGGCTGGCGGATACCACCCACCGCATACTTGGAGTTCATGGCGTATATATTCCGTCCCCTGCAAATAAGGAGTGGCTATCTTTCTGATGATTCCACTCGGGACAACTACTGTACATTTTTCAAATAAATTATCCAAACGGCGCCAACTCACTAAAAATGTAATTCCATACCTATTTTGCCGAGATTGTTCATATGAAGCACGATATGTGGCAGAGAAACCCCCCCCCCCCCCCCCTCTTTTGTGTTGACCATTGTGTTCCCGGAATCTCAGGAATTCCTTTTAGGTTTCAAGGGGGATGGGTTAGGTTACAATAGTGTTGAGTGCGTATAAAGTATAGGGATAAGAGGGGGGTACCCCTCTGCCACATCATGCTGGGTATAGGATTGTTTGGTTTTATTGCCAAGATTTTATTTTTGTGCGCCTGTATTTCTTTTCCATCGGATTCACGGTTCTTGTACCATCCATACTCCCAGTTCCCCCAATGCATGCATAAGATGATAAACACGGCTCAATTTATATGTACAGACTGGTTTTGTTTTTAATTGACTTTGTCCAAAACAGGGATTTGAGTGGGCATCCTGAACTGCAAAAGGTTATTGTGGCTTCCTTCTCTGCACCGAGCGAAGAGGTCAAGACTGCTGCTTCATTTGCTCTGGGTCAGGCTTATATCATTGTCTTGTAATAGCCATAGCCATAAGCTTAGGTTGTAAATTATAGGATTGATTTAATGAATCTATATGTGACCTGTCACCACAAAATGAGAGTAAAGTCGCTCGATGTGATTCAGAGATATGGCCATACAAAGTCAAAATATGAAGGGGTGGTCAATTTTGAGATTTTGCGTAACTTGGAAAGCCCACTGGGCCATGGCATTCATTAGCTGAAAATTGACTTTTGGATCAATTCTGGCCTGAGACTATTGACTTCATTTACTTCATTCAAGAAAAATTAATGGCTTTTTGTTTGTCTTTTTTATGTTTATCAGGGAATGTTAGTGTTGGCAATTTGCCCGAGTATTTGCCATTTGTTCTGGATGAGATTGAAAATCAACCCAAGAGACAGTATCTTTTGCTCCACTCATTGAAAGAGGTAAGAGACCAATCTATCAGAAATAATACCAACACTACTCGCAGACTAACATAGGCCACATTTGTTTTCCTAACCCACCTCGGTCTTCCATAATCAACATAATAAAGTGCAAGTTTGAGGCTGTTCGTCGGCATTGTATACTGGTTGATTTGAAGGTTCGATTAAAAACATTATTAATCACCATGAATAAAGACTTGCTATTAATAGGCTGAGCACAACGCGTGCACGCGGAGTCTGCCACGCGCGCAGAACACACAAGTTCTCGGAACTTTCATTTTTGAGGTGTTTTTAAAATAATTGTTAAAAATAGAAAATGACAATATCTTTCAATTCTTTTTAGGCAGGGTTAGAAATAATATTTCATATTGTATATCTTCAAAATAACAACAGTTTTAGAATCTGGGAAAGTATTGATTTGGTTTTAGATAAACCGTTCGTTTTTCACTTCGCTCACAACGCGAATCATTGCCGCGCGCAAACCAACGTGTGAAAAGTGCACCGCGCTGTGACTCGCGCACTGGAAAACACCCCTTGCAAAAATGGACTTTTCTTCAAGTGTTTCTCTCATCCGATCTGGCTGACCTTTCACCCCATGGTAGCTTGTGACCTTGGCTGTATCAGTACACCTTCGAAATTCTGAAACATGGCTTCCAACGTTTGTCCTGACCGCTAGAAACTCAAGTACGAAACGGCTCCACAAATCCTGAAATATTCATCCATTGAAAATTTCGAACCTATGGTTGGATAGATTATAGTCTGCAGTTTCTTGTGATATAGTCACATTTTCGTTCCGATAAAAGAAACATTTGAAGAAATCAGCGCGAAAATTGTTTCGAGTTTTAATCCGTGTCGGCTCTGCGTGACCTGCGTGACCTGTTTTAACGTTAGTAAACATGGCGTATAAAACCGCAACGTAGAAAAGAATTTGATGGCGTGTTGGACTGCTACTGAAATCGAGCTTCTTCAAAACGGAAAATGCCCAGGTAAGTTTTAGGTAATAATTGTTGTTACATAAGTCATTTAAAAGAAAAACATGTGGAAAGGTTACAAATCTTGGTAAAAATACAGCGATTTTATAAGACTTTTTAAGAGTAAAACTGGTCAAACTCAAGTGATCGGCAGATCGTGGAAGGGAGTAACGTTAATAGATATAAAAGCCGTGTTATACATTAAACTGCGTGGGACTTGAGTTTAGTTGTGTGCAATTCGAGCATGCGCAGTTGGTTGCTGGCTGTTGCGTGTGGTTTTTGTTCTCCCCAATAAAACTGTTAATTTCCAATAATCTTACTTCTAATCAAGTTCTAATAGTAATACAGTGGGTAAAATGTTTGTCATTTCCTGATTTAGCAGCCAATATGCAAGTTTCATTTCTTCAAATTTCAGATTACCGGTACGGTACAGCAATCCAGTGCCTACCTGTACCTTTGCAAGTTTTCATTGACGGAGACCATTTACAGCACCATTGACACATCAGACACAATCTAACGACAATCATCCTCCAGTGCTGGATTGTCCTGGTCTACAACAACACACTACCAGATGTAGTTTCAAACATCAACCGGCATGTCACCAAAGCTAAGAAGACTAGAGACTTTCAACACTTTGCCAAATAATTACTGGACTGTCAAAATCAAACCCGGCCCTACGGAATAACACCATATTAGCTAGAAAATAAGCTAGTGTTTTCTGTTGTTGTTTCAAACAAAAAATTGAATACGCATATTGTCCCAAATTTTACTATTAACCACCAGCTCGTGCCGGGATTATTTTGACCAGACCCAGGCGGGTTGAGGCCGGCATCTGATAGGTAGCACTCACAGATGCCTGATGCAAGCCGGTCATCGACGTATATTTCCAGCCTCGATCCGAGTTGCTCTCGTGGCGTGTTTATCATCCATTTTAAATTAATTTTTAAGAAGACTTAAAATGACTCGTTTGCATATATGCATAAATATATGTGGCTGAAATGTTTCAGAGGGTTATTTCATTGAACATCAAGTACAAAGATGGACAAAATTTACAATTTGTTTGTACCTAATTTAAATATGAATATATAATTAGCTAGTAATTAGCTAATTTGCATAATTAATGAGTTTTAATAAAAAACTTTACTCGTCCAGTAGCTCTTCATACCATTGTACTATATTCCAAATTTCACCTCAAAAGACCAATCGCAGCTTGAGTTATCCCATTTATGCATATTAATTAGCTGGACTTAGTCATTTTTTCAGTAATTTCATGTCTGCAAATGGCAAAAATGTTGAAATTTGCATTTTTCGACAATTTTTTTAAAATTAGCATTGACATTTGGTCAATTTTTTTTTGTTTTAAATGCCTAATTGAGTGTAAACATGTCAAACAATATGCTGTATTAAACAATTTTTGCTTATCTTTTAACTCAAACAAAGGCCCCAAATCAGGAAAATTTTTTCACATATTTAACCATTTTTAACAGGTTTTCGGACCTTATCGGAAATCTGTAAAATGCCATATCTCATGAATGCCAACACCGATTCTCACAATTCTTGCAGAAAAATAAATATTTCAGAGAGATCTCTTATGCAGAACTGAAATTAAACTTGTTTGATGTGTTTTAAATTTTTGAGTGCTCTGCCTACTATTAAGGGATTCTGATTTAAGCCTACTTTTATACATGTACTACAATGTAGTACATCTTCCAATGCCAAATTTGTGTTATCATATTTAGGTTGTTGATAATCAAGAAGAAGTCTAATGCCTTAAACAATTTGGAACAATGCTAAAGAATGACTGTTGCATTCATTTAAAACAGCTCAACTGAAAACAAGCAACGGTACATGATGTTTGCCTTTCAGCAAAACTATTATCGTATATTATGACTTAAAGGTAGTATACACCATTTGCAGATATCGAAAAAATTTACTACCGAATTATTAAGAAATATCTTACTTATTTAAAAGTAAATAATGATTGTCGGCATCCAGCAAAATAAGGGCCCTAGATATCCTGTAATTGTTCTAAAAAATTGAATTGTATAAACCAAAATTCATTCTCGCCGTCCGGCGAGCGCGAAAAAACAAAGATAACATAAGAATAACTGCTCGACTACGGTGGAAAACAAACGCTGTTTTTCATGCTTTTCTCGGCATCCATGAATGTAAAAATTCGGACAGGTCAGTTAAACGATATTTACTATAAAATACAACCCCCCAAATCCACCCATTCCTGATAATTCAACAAATTACCAATGGTGTATACTACCTTTAACTAGAGTTACACCAAACACAGTTTGATTCAATGGCAATTACACACTAAAGTGGACATGGCTGAAAAGTGGACAATTTAGGAAATCATCCAAACTACAAGCATCATAACAACAAATGTGGTGTAAAAATAAGGGAGGACAGAGAGATCTTTCATTTGGGTGGTACATGCATGACAATGAAATGGGATGTGGTTATTAAAGGTAGGACACACCATTGGTAATTGCTTGAATTATCATTAATGGGTAGATTTGGGGGGTTGTATTTTATATTCATAAATACCTGGGACAGTTTAGGCATTCCTATTGGTCGGGAGCCTGTCACGTGGCCGGTATTAAACGGACGATAAAGACATGGCTGGAAGTGTTTAAAACCATCTGGCAACACGCTATCTCGCCTTATACCCGTCCCCAGGGCTCACTTTATTTCAAACCGTACCTAGTCTCCAATAGTAAGAGCCGGTAGTGTTGGGCGCGTACAGCTCGGAACGAGGTTGCCAATGGCAGTAATAGTCTGGTTCATAGTAAATACGCTTTATTGCATGTATTGTGTAGAGCGACACGAGGTTGCCAATGGCAGTAATAGTCTGGTTCATAGTAAATACGCTTTATTGCATGTATTGTGTAGAGCGACAGAGGCGGAAACATGTCATTTGACGCACAGAATTGTGAAACACCAAAATTTACTTGCGACAATTTTCTGCGATTTTCAGGGCTTTTTTGTCTGAATTTTACAAAAAAGGTATTTATGAATGGGAATAAATGTGTGTTCGGTTGGTATTAATCACTTGGCTCGGGTAATTATCGGCACCCAGACTCCAAGCGGTATTAAACAGAGTGATTAAAACCTCTCGAACACACATTTATTCCCTTAGTAAATATTGTTTAACTGACCTGTCCGAAGTTTTACAATCATGGATGCCGAGAAAAGCACGAAAAACAGCGTTTGTTTTCAACCGGCGTCGACCAGTTATTCTTATGTTATCTTTGTTTGCCGGACGGCGATTGCAAATCTTTCTTTATAAAATTCAATTTATCGGAATAATTACAGGATATCTAGCGCACTTATTTTGTTGGATGCCTAGAATCTTTATTTACTTTCAAATGAGTAAGATATTTCTTAATAATTCGGCAGGTAAATATTTTCGATATCTGCAAATGGTGTATCCTATCTTTAAGTGCGACTTGTTTTGCTAAAAACTCTGTGTTTTTTCCTACAATCATGGATTTTTAGTAGTAAAATGCGAATTTTTATTTTTGTGTGTGTGTGAGTGTGTTTAGGACACTTCTAAATAAACTATGACCCGGGTTCGAATCTGGCCTGGGCCAATATGTGGATTGGGTTTTCAGTCCCTGCCTGACTCCGTGGGTTTTTCCCCAGGATATTCTTCTGGGGTTTTTCTCCCACCTCTAAAACTGTAACTTCTTCACATTAATTGTTGAATGAAATAACAAATTGTTGAATGAAATTTGTTCCCGCTGTGAATATGGCCATTGATGCTGGTACGGCGTTAAACCCTAAAAAATCACTCGCTCACTCATTCCCAAGCAGCTTGACTTTCATACGAGTGTTGAACATTTATGGACAACTAGAGCTTAGTTATAAAAAAAAGTAAAGAAAAATGCCATGTAACTATTAAACTTCATATTTTAGTTAAAGGTAGGATACACCATTGGTATTGCTTGAATTATCATGAATGGGTGGATTTTATAGTAAATATCGTTTAACTAACCTGTCCGAAATTTTACAATCATGAATGCCAAGAAGAGTGCGAAAAACAGCGTTTGTTTTCAACTGGCGTCGAGCAGTTATTCTTATGTTATTTGTGTTTTTTCGCGATCGCCGTCCGGCGATCGCACATTTTTCGTAATAAAATTATATTTAAAGAAAATTAAAGAATCATTTTGCTGGATGCCTAGAATCATTATTTACCTTCAGATGAGTAAGATATTTCCTAATAAGTAGGTAGTAATTTTTTTCGATATATGCAAATGGTGTATCCTACCTTTAAGACTCATAATTTGGTAAATACCAGCATATCAATGTGTAATATACTTTTGCCTTGCTCAGATCATAGCATGCCAGAGCAGCAGTCCTACAGCAGTGGATCACCTCAAACCATTTGTGGTCAGCATTTGGTAAGTTAGAAAATAGTAATATAATTAAGTGTATTATCGGTATACGTTGTTGTATGTGAAACGTTGTAAGGAGAATGCTGGATTATTAGATCTGCAGTAAACATCCGTTAAGTCGAATCTCAAGGAAATGGGACAAAATTTGAGGTATCCAAAATTTGAGCTAAGCGACTTTCTTCCAAAATTAAATCTACACGTAGGCATTGTCACTCACTCTGCCCTGCTGGACTCGAAATGGACACTTTCTTAGGCAGATTCACAATTTTTGTTGTTGATTCAAATGGTGTATTTTGTAGTCGAAACATATCAGTTTACTAAGATGCGCTGCATCTTCAAAGATTACTATACAGTCATATGGTCACCGCATTGAGTAGAAAAAACGTAGCCAAATTCCAAATGGGCCAGCACACGGCATACTCGAAGGTTTCTAGGGCTGAACGTGTGCTAAATATTGCTAATTTGAGGTTGGGTAGTCGTGTAAACAGATCGCTGACTTCTGTAATGATTAGTGTATGATCCATGGGGCATTCTATTTTCCCTTACATTCACCTCAGGAATATAGAATGTTTAATGGACAAACACCCCTTGAAGCAGTAAATATTTGTATTCTATTAGTACTAGCTACTAAGCCTACTACTATACATGTACATAAATAGGCCTGCAGTCTCCCCTTACAACTTACTCATGGTTATTTACAGTTAGTTAGCTCTGTGGTATTGGATATTTGCATATAACAGTAGCAAAAGGCCAGGCAAGTTGTTGTGGTTAGTGGTGGTTGTTGACAACTGGGGGTGGCAGAGGCTAGCTGTCTGACACCTCTTAATCCTTACACAATGGCAGTATTATGTTTCAGATTTCCAGGCCAAAGTGGACCAATGTTTTCTAACCTGATTATGTTTCAGACATTTTGTGGTTTGGAAATGTCTGAAATGTAATCGGTGATTAGGAAGCTTAGGTTTCAGACATTTGAAATGTCTGAAACGTAATCGCTACTTACGTTTCAGACATTTAATGTCTGAAACGTCAGTCTATTGTTCACGTTTCAGACATTTTGACACTAACCAAAGCGTTTCAGACATTCTTGGTTCACAGTGTTACAATGGACAGCCATAGCAAACTCGGAAAGCTTGCACACTGTATCCAAAGTGAAACCACCAAGTTAACTTCCTAGAAACTACCCACCGTACGTACTGGCAAAAAAGAAAGTGCTCTACCAAGACATTTCCAGAATATTATATGCTTTAGGTTATTAAGAAAGTGGAGTGGAGTGTCGTGGCCGAGCGGTTAAGAGCTGGGTTTTCTGTTCCGGAGAGCGTGAGTTCGAGTCCCGGTGTCGACATGTGTGTCCTTAAGCAATGCAATTAAACCACTATTGCTTCGTCCTTCGGATGGGACGTAAATTTGTAGGTCCGGTGTGTTGTATAATTTATAATGTGTGTATATATCTTTCTCATTATAACATTATAAAATTGTATAATGCACGTAAAAGAACCCAGAACACTTATCGCTAAGAGAAGGGGTTTGCCCCGGTGTTCCTGGCAGACACAGCCTCTGTCTACGGGGTTCTTCTGGCTCACGAGCTACAGTGCCTTGAGCGCTTTTGAAGGATCCTTGGTTTCATTACCAGAAAATATTAATAATAATAATAGATTTTCAAGGTGTTATTGTGTAAAGATTTACACAATAACACCTTGAAAATCTATCTTTTCACGTATAAAATACACTTTTTAAATCTTAGTAATGCATGATAAGTGATATTTGTTTATAGCCCTAATCCACTAATCCAAGATGAAGTGACATGATTAAGAGTGATTGTTTATTTCTAGGACCATGCTGTTTAACCATTGTGAGTGTTCTGAGGAGGGAACCAGGAATGTAGTAGCTGAATGCCTTGGCAAACTCACTCTGATTGATCCACAGACATTACTCCCAAAACTCAAGGTATGTACATGTAAAGTACTCAATACTTTGCTAATCATTATTAGATCCATCGGATTTTATACCTGTGTATAATTACCCCTTCAGTTCTCAACTTCACCTATATGTGACCTGTCATCACAAAATGAGCGTAAAGTCGGCAAAATCAAAAATTGAGATATGGGTATTTCTAAATTCTGTGGAAACAGAGCTTTCCAATGGTATATAACACTTGGAGGTTTGATACTCAATAATCTTTTTCTTTTTCTTTTTTATTCTGGAGTCTTAATACAGAGATTTTGAGAAAACAGGCATTTCTTGCGAGAAATTGTGTGAACGCGCAAAGAAAGGCATAGTCAACATTGTCTCAAAAACTATTTTTTGTTTATCTGATCGTCCTGAAAAATTGGGAATTGATTGTTGGGGATTTAGTCTTTAAAAAAACCATATAATCTCAAAATCTACCACCCCTTTAAATTTTGACTTTGACTGGCCGTACTGGGAAATCACTGCGTGCGACTTTATGCTCATTTTGTGATGACAGGTCACATATGAAACGATTCCCATTTCCAAACAATATAAATGGTGTGTTTACGGGAACGGCCTGAACAACAAATCCAGGTAGGTAGGTAGGTAGGTAGGTAGGAAAATAATGTTGTTTTGTCAAGTTTTTCTCTATTTTAGTTCATGCATTTCTGTGTTCTTTTGTAATGTTTAAAACTCACTAACCGTACTTATAATTATTAATAACCGTCTTAATTTGAAAACGGGTAAAATCAGAGTTGTACTGACTCTAAAATAATTAAAACAATTCATAACATGGTAGTAAAGAAGTGGTCAAACACCTTGACTTTTTGTTTTGATAGAAACAAAAAATAAAATAAAAATAAAGAGGAAACAAATCCTGCAACTGTTTCTGCCATATTCTGTAAATGTCCTGCAATGCTCACCTCTACCCGTGCCACTCAGTCATATAATAGCTGGTGAAAAGTTCTCTAACTTGAGTATTTCAACTGAGGGTTTTGTTAGCATCTAACAGCAAGCCACGAGCTTAGCCATTCTAGTTTGTATACGTTGTGTATTGATATGTATTTTTCCTGAGATTAGTTTGTATTAAGGGTTGGAGCTGAAGCATTCAATGCCTTAACTCTTCAAGTATGAAATATATTTTCTCATAGAGCAATGAAAGAAAAATGCAGCATAAATGGTGACTTGAAGATTGACTTTGATAATTGCAGGGGTGTCTGTCCTCGGAATCAGCATTCACAAGAAGCACCGTAGTGACTGCTGTTAAATTCACTATATCTGACCAGGTAGGTATTAAAGAGAACATAAGCATGTTAACCAGTTCGCGCCGGGATTATTTTAAAATCACCGAGCCGAGGGGCGGGATTATTTTTAACGAAACTCGATCCGAAGCGGGTTCAGGCCGGGAAGCACAACCACGCATTTCCGGCCTTGCTCGCTGCTGACAGACATTTCCGAACTTGAACTTGGCGTGTTTATGCCTCATCCGTTTTCAATTTGGGGGAAAAATTGCGTTTATACATTACCAACACACTCTCGTAAAAGTTGGTACCTTAATCCTGTCTTAACTTTTTCTTCATATTGAGGCTTGTGGTTTACAGACTGGCAGTTTTATGTGCGGTCAGGGAATTTCAGTCTTTCAACAGTGGCTGGGTCAGTGGAGGTTCAACTTCATGGTCAACCCCCTGGAGAAAGGACCAGGTCAACCTCATTATAGCTAGCATACGGAACTGTACATGTGCATACGCTACACGTACTACACACACACTCTGGACTTTGGCACAGAACAAAATAATGACTGAACTATAAGATTTTATACTGTAAGCAAGAATCTAATAATAGGAACCAAAGAGTGGTAATATCGGAGAAATAAGATTTTAATAAAATATGGATCGAAAAAATATCATTGACCCCGGCTAAGTCAAATTACTAAATTTAACTTTTGTAATACATTTGCATACTCAAATTAAGTAAATAAATCTCAATTCTCCAATTAAGTTCGTCAAAATGAGAAATCTAGCTGATAAAGAAAAGTCTTTAAAGGGATCGTATATGTTTGGTAATTACTCCAAATAATAATGGCAATAAAAACTTACTTGGTAGGAAGCATACAGCAGCTTTGGATAGTACAATGCATTTTTAGAAACTTTTTACTTCGAAGTTCTGCAGTTTTTGAAAAAGATAGCACTAAATTTGTATCCCCCAAAATTTGAATTTGAGAAGCGTTACCGTACATGCAGTGACGTTTCTCAGATTGTGTATTCCAATGCGGTCTTCCTGCGTGGACATAACCGCTCTAGATTTTTGGCAATATCTCAAAATCGCTACCACCTTTTGATATGAAATCTTTACAGGTTAGTTTTATGGTATATATCTATAACTATATAGGATTGAAACAAACAGTGGGTTCCAATTACCAAACGTATACGATCCCAGGTAGGATACACGTACATTTGCAGATATCAAAAATATTTACTACGGTACCGAATTAGTAAGAAATATTTGACTCATTTGAAAGTAAATGATGATTCTAGGCATCCAGCAAAATGATTGCGGTAGATATCCTGTAATTATTCCGAAAAATATAATTTTATAATGAAAAATTCGCGCTCGCCGGACGGCAATTGCGAATAAAACAAAGATAACATAAGACTAACTGCTCGACGCCGGTTTAAAGAAAAAGCTGTTTTTCGTGCTTTTCTCGGCATCCATGATTGTAAAACTTCGGACAGCTCAGTTAAACGATATTTACTATAAAATACAACCCCCCAAATCTACTCATGATAATTCAAGCAATTACCAATGGTGTATCCTACCGTGCACGGGCCATAACTCTGCTGAGGCTAAATACATTAACACGTCAGTGATGAATGAACAAACTTACATTTTTTTACCAAAACCAAAGTAAGTTCTCATGAAGCTAACGTGCAACTTCTATTGTTAAATAGAGCAAGGTTATATTGATGTAAAATGGTGTTTGGATGAATTATTGCATAATCGTAGTCAGTAGATTAATTTTGCAATATTGTGGCCCGTAATTTGTTCTCATTATTGTGGCCCGTTTGTTTTTATAATATGGGGCAATGTTTTTTGTTTGTGAAGGTATAACTAAAAAGGCCATACGTAGCAGTTACAGATCCTAGTGTTTCCAACCCTCACCAATCTCGATTATGTCTGTTCAATATGGTGCGGAAATTGTAAATAAAAAACAGGAAAACTTCTCGAAAACGTGACATGATAAAGTTCTTAGGAAGATTTCAAAGGAAACTAAAACGATTGAAGTTGGGATCGAGTCGAGTCCGTTGTATCATCAAAAATATTATAACTGACATACAGATCCTTAATTGTTATTGATCGGTAGACAAACTAGTGGGTCTATATTGTGTGCATACATGGAATAATAAATGAACTAAATTTTAATAAGATGAGGTAAGATGAATAATCAAACATTTTTTTATAAACACTAAAACCATTTTCTACAAATCTTTTTTTACCTGGCCCTAATTAACGTGCCTATTATACAATGTACATGTACATGCACTAAAAACTCGCATCCTTTTTCTATAAATCTCGCATCCCTTTTTTTACCTAGTACTACCGGGCTCTACCGTGCCTATATACAATGTATATGCACTTAAAACTCGCATCCCTTTTTTTAAATAAATCTTGCATCCCTTTTTTTGGCCTGGTCCTACCGGGCTCTACCGGGCTCTACCGTGCCTATACACAATGTATATGCACTTAAAACTCGCATCCCTTTTCTACAAATCTCGCATCTCTTGTTTGACCTGGTCCTACCGGGCTCTACCGTGCCTATACACAATGTATATGCACTTAAAACTCGCATCCTTTTTTTATAAATCTCGCATCCCTTTTTTTGGCCTGGTCCTACTGGGCCCTACCGTGCCTATATGCAATGTATATGCACTTAAAACTCGCATCCCTTTTCTACAAATCTCGCATCCCTTTTTTGACCTGGTCCTACCGCGGGCTCTACCGTGCCTATACACAATGTATATGCACTTAAAACTCGCATCCCTTTTTTATAAATCTCGCATCCCTTTTTTGGCCTGGTCCTACTGGGCCCTACCGTGCCTATACACAATGTATATGCACTTAAAACTCGCATCCCTTTTTTTATAAAACTCGCATCCCTTTTTTATAAATCTCGCATCCCTTTTTTGGCCTGGTTCTACTGGGCCCTACAGTGCATATATGCAATGTATATGCACTTAAAACGCGCATCCCTTTTTTACCTAGTCCTACCGGGCTCTACCGTGCCTACAATGTATATGCACTTAAAACTCGAATCCCTTTTTTATAAATCTCGCATCCCTTTTTTGGCCTTGTCCTACCGGGCTCTACCGTGCCTATACACAATGTATATGCACTTAAATCTCGCATCCCTTTTTTATAAATCTCGCATTCCTTTTTTATAAATCTCGCATCCCTTTTTTTGGCCTGGTCCTACTGGGCCCTACCGTGCCTATATGCAATGTATATGCACTTAAAATTCGCATCCCTTTTCTACAAATCTCGCATCCATTTTTTGACCTGGTCCTACCGGGCTCTACCGTGCCTATGCACAATGTATATGCACTTAAAACTCGCATCCCTTTTTTTATAAATCTCGCATCCCTTTTTTATAAATCTCGCATCCCTTTTTTGGCCTGGTCCTACTGGGCCCTACCGTGCCTATACACAATGTATATGCACTTAAAACTCGCATCCCTTTTTTATAAATCTCGCATCCCCTTTTGGGGCCTGGTCCTACTGGGCCCTACCGTGCCTATATGCAATGTATATGCACTTAAAACTCGCATCCCTTTTCTACAAATCTCGCATCCCTTTTTTGAGCTGGTCCAACCGGGCTCTACCGTGCCTATACACAATGTATATGTACTTAAAACTCGCATCCCTTTTTTATAAATCTCGCATCCCTTTTTGGCCTGGTCCTACTGGGCCCTACCGTGCCTATACACAATGTATATGCACTTAAAACTCGCATCCCTTTTTTATAAAACTCGCATCCCTTTTTTATAAATCTCGCATCCCTTTTTTGGCCTGGTCCTACTGGGCCCTACCGTGCCTATACACAATGTATATGCACTTAAAACTCGCTTCCCTTTTTTATAAAACTCGCATCCCTTTTTTATAAATCTCGCATCTCTTTTTTGGCCTGGTTCTACTGGGCCCTACAGTGCATATACACAATGTACATGTATATGCACTTAAAACTTGCATCTAGTCTTTTCTACAAATCTCGCTTTTTTTTCAGTACGTGACATGATGAAGTTCTTAGGAAGATTTCAAAGGAAACTAAAACAATTAAAGTTGGGATCGAGTCGAGTCCGTTGTATCATCAAAAATTATATAACTGACATACAGATCATTGTTATTGATTGGTGGAACTCACACCACGTGACATTCATTATTGCACATGTACAATATGTAAAGACAAAACGGCGGAACAAGAGCGAACAGCTAAACAAACACTGGAATAATGCGGACGGAAGTCATGGCAACTGTATCTTTATCGGTCAATATACTTTTTACACCGCAAAACTTAGTGCTATACATAATGTTGGCCTGAGGTGCATGTTGGGGACAATTAAACCATTCATACTCAATCTTATTTGTATCCATCTTCATATTTATTGCCACTGAATAAATGTGAACATTTTCAACAAATGAAACAAATTGGTGGGCTTCTCCAAGCTTATGGAGACGCCAATGCAGTTTGCAACAGTTTGCAAAACTATGAATGTATTAAAGGGGACGCCTATTACAAGTATTAGACACCAACTAGTTCAGTTAACCTACACATGAAGTAAAGTTTAAATTCCTTTAAGAACACGATTACGCCTTTAGTCCAGAACAAAATTACGTTTCGTTTTTGTTCTATCACGAAGCAACTACGTACGAGTTCAGCCACCTGTTGTTTTGAAAACAGATTGACTATGGTCTACCCTATCGTTTGACCTGAATTAATAGACAGATTCCATTTTGAAATTAAAGTGTTTGTATGAGTTTAGCTATACGCATCCGATATGTAACCATTTGTTTATTATTTATTTTAAATTACATGTGTATACATAATTTAATTAAGGTTCAGTCAATTTATTTTGCATTATTCCATGCATGTGCATGTACACTCAACTCATCACAAAAAGTACAGAGACACTTAAAAATTTGCCAATAATTAACGGTTCGAAATGGTACGGATTAATCGAAGCAAAAAAACAATGCATAATGTTGTTCTGCGTATTCTGACACCTCGATTGTTGGATACGATGTTGGGGAGCGGAGTTATTGTCATTTAAATAGTCGTACTAGGTCTAGTTTCAAAAGTGACAATCATCCCTATAGAAACAGATCAGACAATAAGATATAATCTCTATATGCCCGCCTTTTCTTTTAAATTTAAATCGCTGTTTGTCGCATGTTGGATCGTATCGATCGAGATGACCATCGGCGTATCCTCGTCAGGAAGTGGCAACAAACAGACGAGCGCCATATAGATTCTAAACATGTTTACAAACTGAAAAGTGATGTTTACTCGCTAAAAACAGTTGTTATATATTATATTAATTATAACAAGGATTTCACAAAGCAAAATGTGTTTCTTGAACATTTGAAGCTTCACTGTTCACCTTAATTGTCTCAGTTTTAATTTGTTGTTTGCACGAATCATCATTTATCGATGGATGATTAAAAGTGTATACACAAACAATGCATTATGCTTGTATGAACAATATACTTCACGGGTGGGAGAAGTCTCAATGCCTGAAGCTTGACAAAGTAAAATCTTTCATGTGTGCATAGTTTCTACAGCCGCATGTAAATTGCACATATGTACTGTACATGTACATAGAAATTGTACACCATAAGTATATGCACTTATAAGACTGCGGTCAGCAGTCCAAGCCCAAAAAGGTCATCTCCCAGGCTTGTGGCTTGGCCGCTGTCATGGGGGTCGTAAATAACCGTCTGATCCAGCTGTTAAGGTTTGTACACAAAACCCCCGGTGTCGGGGGTTTTGTGTAGAAGTATTAAGGTACCAACTTTCACGACAACGTGCTGGTAATGTATACGTCATCCGGCGCGAACTGGTTAAGTCAAAACTGTTTGGTTGATATATTGAAAAACACCTGCCAGGTCTTTTCGAAAAGAATATGATACTTTACACGGTCAAAAGCTTCAATCCCCCAACTTGTGCCCACAGGGTCAACCGTCGGCCTGAATGGGGAGTCATAGAGATATTTTTTGTCCTGGTACCAAGTTTAGGACCCAGTTCTTCTGATTTGAGGCTTGCGATCGCACCCCCCACACCATCGCATGCCTAAAAGCTTCCTGAGAAGTGCTAATAATCGCACGCCTGAATCTCACTGTACTGCACATCTCAGCATACATTTACGGCATAATTATACTACATAATTTGTAAAAAAAGTATGTCATTTGTTTGTGGTTGCTTATACATACATGTATACACAACTCAAATGTAGGGCATCCACAGTAATTCAGCACATCCCTCCATTTACATACTTGTACACATGTGCTAATGGACATGTGCCTACTATATTTTTTTATACTATCGCAGATTCACTGAGTTGGCAAATTAATTTGTGATTGTGGCCAATGTGTTACTGTTATTCGAGATTGAAATGGTAGTTTATGTTTTTAATTTATATGAGTCACTCAGGGTAACTTGGTTTGTTTGGATAAATCAATCTGACTAATTGAAGAGGAGTTAGGGTTAAAGTGATAATAATTGCGATTTTGACAAAGCACGTTTTGAATATTCAAGCAAAGTGTAGTTTGTCAATTTGATCAACAATCACCGCTTGTAGCAAGAAACACTGGTTGTTGTCCGATGTGGAAAATATGACCACATCTCACTGATTCTAAGAGAGCTACATCTGCCTTGTATTCAAGAACCTGCATGTTCGTGCTTCTCAGTATCTCTGTGAGCTCATCTCCGTCAGGCAGACAGGTCGGGTTCTGTGATCTTCAGGCTCATACTTGTAAGCAGAACCGAGAGTTCATACTGCCTTCTTGTATTCAAGATCCTGCATGGTCGTGCTCTTCAGTATCTCTGTGAGCTCATCTCTGTCACGCAGACAGGTCGGGTTCTCTGATCTTCAGGCTCATACCTGTTAGCAGAACGGAGAGTTCGTACTGTATTCTTGTATTCAAGATCCTGCATGGTCGTGCTCCTCAGTATCTCTGTGAGCTCATCTCCGTCAAGCAGACAGGTCGGGTTCTCTGATCTTCAGGCTCATACTTGTTAGTTGAACCGAGAGTTCATACTGTCCGCTATGGTCATCGTGCCTTTGCCAAAGCAGTACCTGCCATTTAGACAAAACTCCCTGCCACACTTCGTCAAATAACATCCCTGGACATCTTCAAAAGCCTCATTTACTTCATTAGTTATCACTTAGTTTGGAGCAGAATTTGTGTGTAGGCGCCTTGATCAGGTTAATACCGGATAAGTGTGCTATATATCTATATTGTTATTATTATTAATTCTCAAGAAATACATTGTTTGTTTGTATTGTTTTTTTAATGCAGAGTCAGCCTATTGACCCTCTTCTGAAGAGTTGTATCCAGGACTTCTTGAAAACAATGGAGGATCCAGACCTGAATGTTCGTCGAGTGTCCCTAGTCACATTCAATTCTGCAGCACACAATAAACCCTCATTAATCCGAGATCTGCTGGATCAGATATTGCCTAATCTCTACAATGAAACTAAAGTCAGAGTGAGTCAAAGTCATCACATAATATCTTATTGAACCTCTTATTGAGGTTCAGTCTGAACTTGTTCTGAACAAGATTACGGCCCGATAGTTAAAATATACTATGACATACTATGATTGTGTGCCAAATTCCAATGCTTTTATCATTTCATTGAACGATTTTTCAACCAATCTTCCTGACTTCAAATGGTATTTAAGCATTTGAAAATGTGCTATGTTATCTGCTGAGATAACGTGCCTCATTGGAAACAATGTCAGCATAAACGACTAGATCATTGCTGATAGTTGATTTAATTTTAATTGCTGTGTCATTAGCAAGGGTGGTAATCACATTAACCCTGACCCTGTCAGACGCAGCAAAGTGCATCAGGAAAATAAGTCTGGTGCACTTTGTTGCATTCGGCTGTCGACACCAGTGCATTAATGACCACAGTCTAAGACTATTGAGAGCTACATATCAGAGATGGATCCTGCTGTGTTGGGTTGCTGCAGACTCTGAGGCAGTTTGACCAGATTTTTGACCCGATGGATCTTGCTGCACTAGGTAGGGTTGTCACTTTGACAAATGATGCAGACTGCTGCATCTGGCAGGGTTTCTAGCCACATTACCCTGAAGGATTAGGGTTAACATGTAAAACAAAAACAGATATCAAGAGTAAGTGGAAAGACATATTACATGTAAGACCCAGTAAGCTTTCGTTGTGATTTGATAGTCTGTTGTAATCAATTGGATTGATTTGATATTACAGAAGGAGTTAATTCGCGAGGTGGAAATGGGGCCTTTCAAACATACAGTTGATGACGGCTTGGACATCAGAAAGGTTTGTTTCTTGTATATCAATAGTATCATCACACTAGCCAAATCTTAGCCTTGATCAGAATGTTCAGTTTGTCATCGGTCGCTTGTTGTTGATGCAATGGCAGAGTGAGCACATACATGAAGTAGAGGTGGCATAAATCCTACCCACTCTACAACAATGTTGTAGCCTAAATGCCATTAGCTTCTTAGGGTATCTAAATGGTAATTTATTTAGGCTACAATTACATGTTAAATATGACTGACCAGATGAATTGTCAGCAATTCCTTGTTGTTGGGTTTTTATATAAGTTCAAGTCTTTGACAGCTGGTCTCATTTCAAGTCTCAAGCCACCGTAGAAATGTAAATTGTCTTTTGTTTCGGGCAGCCTCGCCACCATGAGCGGTTGTGAAGAATACGTAAACGACGCTGACTGGCTACTCAGTGCGTACTGCGCGCATATTTCAAAAACTGCACGCCTGAATGTAATGCGCTCGCGCAGGAATGTCACGTGTTGGGGGGGGGGAACATTTTTTTTCAAGACTGCGCAATACCTGTAGAATATAGATTTTGGAAGCCTCATTTTATCCCCCAAACCCATGAATCTTACATTTTAAGCGGTGGTCACATCTTACGGTCATGAACGTAGTTGAACGTAGTTGAACGTAGTTGAACGTAGTTGATTTGACCGTAGTAGACCGTAGTTGACCGTAGTTGACCGTAGTTGACCGTACTTCAACCGTAGTGCCGTGGTTACTACGGTCAACTACGGTCAAGTAGGGTCAAGTAGGGTCAGCTACGGTCCACACTACGGTCAAGTAGGGTCAACTAGGGTTAACTAGGGTTAACTACGTATACATACTAGGCTCACAGTACAGTACAGTACAGGCATCCAAGGTGACCGTAGAAATATTTTCAACATGTTGAAAACTTTTGGGCTAACTACGGCCAAATCATGGCTTTCCTCAAGGTCTAAGTACGTTCAGAACTACAGTCCACTACGTTTAACTACGACTACTAGGGTCTACTACGGTCACACCATACTACGTTCAACTACTTTCATGACCGTAAGATGTGACCACTGCTTTAGAGGGATGACAGAGGTACGACATTTAATATTTATTCTTGCTAAACAACATCGCGCAAGGCATGATGGGTAAACATGGCGCAGCAAGATCGTAGCCATGGTAACGAGGTTGGTTGAGTGAGTATTTACTCTTTTTAGTTTAGCTAGTATATATGTTTGATTGCACGAAGTTGTGTGAGATATTAATGCGGTGGGTTTTGTTTTTACAGGCTGCCTTTGAGTGCATGTATACTCTGTTGGATTCTTGTCTGGATAGACTGGACATCTTTGAGTTCCTCAACCACTTAGAAGACGGTCTGAAGGATCATTATGATGTCAAGGTCAGCACACAATACATATTTTGTACGCAATCCTAATCATACAGTATACAGGGTGGTATGTAAAAAACAACAGAACAACCTATTTTCAGCACCCTCCATCAAGAAAAAGTAGTTTTAATAGACGGTGAATCTTTCTAGATGAAAATTGATACCAAGATCACCTGATTCAGTCCAGTAGTTTTTATTGTAGTGGCTTTTTTCTGGAACAAAGTCGGGAGTCAGTTGGACAGGTGATAAACAGAAACGGGACAGCAATGAAAAGTTCGTCCAATTGACCACTGACCTTGTTCCAAAAAAGGTCCCTGGAACGAAAACTACTGGACCGAATCGGGTGATCTTTGTATCATTTGTCATCTAGAAAGATTGCCCGTCTATCCAAACTAGTTTTTCTAGTCAGAGGGTACTGAAATTTAAATGTATTTACTCGACCAACAGAAAAAGGAGTCTTAAGTTATGAAAGCTGCCTTTGAGTAACAAGTAATAGGATGTTAAAGTGAGGGATATATTAATGTCGAGAGCTGAGTACACTTTGTGTTATGCATGAAAACTGATGAATGAAAATAGTTTCCTTGAGACTTATTTGACTACAACTGGTCACATTTATTGTGAAAGTCCCGAGTTAATTTCATGAAAAGAAACAACATGAAAACAGTTCACCGAATGCAACATGTTCATAAAATGACAACATGATTACAACGAGCTGATGAGGTTTTGTACGTTTGAAGAACAACGTTTTTATAAAATAGAAGACATCTAAACTGAATGTTTTTAAGTGATGATTGGCATCATTTTCACTGTTTGACTGACTATTGGGTAGATTGGTGGACATTTCCAGGTCAGCAGCCAATTTCACAAAACTACACAATGGCGCAAGTCCTCTTGCGTAAGTTGTGCAACATTTCAGTTATGACAATTTCATGAAAGTTTCACAGTGCGTAAGTCTGCCACTTGTGCAATTACATGTAAATGTGACCCACTCCACAAAAAAGGATATTATAAACATGGTTGGAAAGCCCGCAACATGTAGCTTTTATTTGGTAAAAAGCTTCCGTTCTGGAGATATGGCATATTTGCATATCAATTGCTTCCTTGAACTTTAAATTACACCGAGAAAACAGGATTTTAAATGGCTGGCTCTGTTGGAGAACAACAGAACGATGAACACAAAATAGTTTTTTTTCTCCTACTTTTTTTTCCCCACAACATTTCTGTGAATAAAACCTGAAACTGTGGGTATTAAAGATGTCGTTCATGGCAGAACATAAAAATCACATTTTGACAAAATTCATCCTCAACATTGAGCGGGCTATTACATGATAATGCACAGCGCGACTTATTATTTTGTGGAGCCGGTCACAATTATGGTGTAACTTGCACAAACAATTAAAGTGGCGTAAATTGTGGCTCACAACTGAAATTGTATGCCTATTTTATTTAATTTTATGCCCCTTTTCCACATACACAATGTTTGCTACGGTAGAGCACGATTTTTCAAAGTAGAAAAATCTTAATGTACCGTAGCAATTTACACTCAAAAGTTCAAGGTCAATCAGAGTCTACGTCTTGTCAATCCGCTACCAAGACGCCGTCAAGATGTGGTACGGCAGTAGTGCGATAGTGTCACGACAGTGTTACGAATTATTACGATAGAGTTACAACATCGTCTAGATTTGTCACGGCATACTACGAAATAGCAAGATTGTACTACGACGTCACTACGGCGTCAGTTCGATTTTACAAGACAGGCACCTGTACGATTTAATTAATAAAAAGGCGCACTGGGTGAATATTGGGATGTTGTCGTTGACGTTATAATTCTTAGATGATTCATGGAAGGTTTTTCGAGCCCCACAAGTGGGAGCCCCTTTTGCGCGTTTTTCTCAAGTTCAGCATGGCAGCGTGTGTGTTATAACTTTTCCTACGATGGAAACAAACAAACAAACAATACGATCAACAAGAGTCACGTGATACAAAATACGTTCTTGGATTTTATCAAGCTGATAAATGACACTGGCAGCTTTGTGTTTGAATTGCTACTTTACTTGGGACCAAAGTTGTAGAGTTGCCTGTATGTCACACGATTCCACAGAATGTTGGACAACGCTAACAGCCATCGTAAATGCTGTTATTGTCCTTGGCCAAGTTTTGTGAACTTGATCGTAAGTTTAATGCGCAGCTACGCAACAAAACGTACGTGGCTGCAGTTAAATTGGCTGCAGTTATGTTTTTGTTTTGTAGATAACCACTGAAGACAGTTGTGGTGGTTTCATTTATTATAGATGCTGACATACTTGATGTTAGTGAGATTATCAACATTGTGTCCACCAGCAATACTGCAGCGTAAGTAGCAACATGTACCATTTACTAATGTCTGTCTTTAATTTATTGCAAACGAATTCACGAAGGTATTGTAGAATGTGTGTATTATAGATTGGTTTCGCTGTAGATCATTTTGGTTTTTTTCAAGAACTACGTTACATTTTTTGATAGATTGTGCTAAAGAATGGTTTAAATGGTTTGATGTACCGGTATGTTTCATAGGTACTCAGTTTCAATTTATATTTAAAACGAAAATTCATTATTATTTTGTATTTATACCTGTTCCAGCTTTTTTTCGGGAACAGCTATTGTTTTAGTTAAGATTGTTTTGTGAAAAAGCATTTGTTTTTGTTTGTTTTTTCCCTCTTCGGTGTCTTCTTCTTCTACTTCTTCATCTTAAATTTTCAAATGTTATAGACTTTGTACTTGTTTCATTCCGGGTCACTTTTGCCATTAAACAGACCTGAATCTTAATGAAACTTTGTACATATTCAGAACTCGCATTAAACTCGTGCATATTACTCGGATGCTGATGATGATGATGATGATCGTTTAAAGGTAGGATACACCATTGGTAATTGCTTGAATTATCGTTAATGAGTAGATTAAGGGGGTTGTATTTCATAGTAAATATTGTTTAACTGACCTGTCCGAAGTTTTACAATCATGGATGCCGAGAAAAGCACGAAAAACAGCGTTTGTTTTCAACCAGCGTCAAGCAGTTATTGGGTGTGCTGAGGTGCAAGGCAAACGGACGGTATTCACGGGCTGCTCTAACAATTTGCAACGAATGACCAGAAATCTCTAACAAAGGAGACATATACTTCATATCAGAATCAAGCTAATACATCACTGCATCCACTGATGTGCTCGACAAAATCAAGAAAGGAAAGTAACACCCTGTAGAAGGAAAGTAACAACTACCAATGTTACTTGCTTGGCACATAGTCAATCGGCCATTGCTCGCAAGGAGCTACCCAAAGCGCTTGTAACAATAAACCTATTGTTGTTATGTACGGCTGAGTACACAGCAGTGAAACACTGTTTTACATTATAATGCACCTCGGTGTGTGGTCTGACACCCACACATGGAGTCTACTCCACACATGTCTATTTCGTCATTTTTCCCCGGGGAGTTCTCCCTCATCCTTGACCATCGCCAGATTCAACGTCCGTGGCCTTACTGCTCCAACTAAGCGTGCACAATTAGCAGCTGATATGACTAGCCAAGGTATTGCAATTTGCTGCCTTCAAGAGACCAAGTGCCCTGATGAAATTGACGAAAAGCACAATGGCTATCGCCTATTGTGCTTACGCCAGATACATGTAATTGGGATACGGTGGCCGCACCGCATCTCCAATAAGGCACTCTATTGTCGCTGCAAGTGTGGTCTGCTCAGCATCAGGACCCTTGAAGCACGCTGGCGACTCTTCGGCCATGTCCTGCGACTACCAAGAGACGTACCTGCTCAGAAATTTATAAATGAGTATTTTGGCATAGAAGCAGGCATGAAAGGTTGGAGAGGACGCCCTCGCACCACACTTCCAATCGTTCTCGACAACGACCTGAAGACGGTGGGCAAGCGCCTACACAACACCGCCAACTTGGAGCAGCTACGGCTACTGGCAAAGAAAGAGTGGAGGATGCTGACGAGGAAAATTGTCAAAACGGCAGAAGCGAAATTGACATAATCTTAATGACAGCAACGCGAAAACTGCTTCACACACATATCTAGTGCAATAATTTTGCTGGATGCCTAGAATCATCATTTACTTTCAAATGAGTAAGATATTTCTTAATAATTCGGTAGTAAATATTTTCGATATCTGCAAATGGTGTATCCTACCTTTAACTGACCTGTCTGAAGTTTTACAATCATAGGAGCTAAGAAAAGCAAGAAAATGGCAATTGTTTTCAATCTGCGTCGGGCAGTGGTTCTTATGATGTTCTTGGTTTTATTTCGCGATCGCCGTCCGGCCATCGTAATTTTTTTTATAAAATGTTGATTTTCCTCCGGTTCTTTTTTCAGAACCACACAACTCACAAAAGAGAATTACCACATGGTGCTACCGCAACTGATCTTACTGTCTTTTCACCAGACGAACCTTCAATTCTCATCCAATCACCCTCTCTAGTTTTGTTTTCTTTAAAGATGTTTTGCTGTAACATTTATATTTGCCCATAGGTCTTGACAGACTGATTGAACCATTAAGAAATACATGTACAACCAAGGTCAAGGCAAATTCAGTCAAGCAGGAGTTTGAGAAACAAGATGAATTGAAGCGCTCAGCAATGAGAGCTGTAGCATCCCTGCTTAGTATCCCAGATAGTGGTAAGTCACCATCTACATTCATTATTTGTTGGTGTATTCAAATGTATTCACATCATTCAGTTGCCCTTTGACCCATTGTTATCAGTGATTTTGGATGTTTGAAATGTATTCCCCCTCCAAAACCCTGGAAGAAGATTACTATGATGAACACCATTGGGCCTACAAACACTTGGTCTGTATGTTAGTCATATTGTACATGTACCTTTAGCAGTTTTGAGTTCAATAAATCTGATTGTCCAATATGGTGTCCATATTGCCCTGCATATACTTGTTCTTTGCAGTGGCAAAATATTTGTAGTATAATCCTTATCAAAGCCCCTGCTGAGTTTGGCCATGCAAACTAACAAACATGGTATAGTATCAAAGTGTGTCAACAGTGACAATTAGCATTACCATAATATACAGGGTGTCTCTAAACAAGTATACCCATTTTAAAATTCATATTATCGCAAACCTACTGAAATACAATTGTTTGGTACATGGTACAGGGTTCATTATGTCCTTGCCATGGATTTCTGAACTAACGAGACAGTTATGAAAGGCACTGAAATCAGCACCGTCACAAGTTGAAATAAGGCGGGCAGTAAGAGACATGATACGAAGATGCCATCTATGCACTAACGGGAATGGTGGCCATGTGGAGGGCACAGCACCTTAAATTTGTCAGATAATTGTACCACCAAAAGAAAGGGATCAGACAAAATGATTCATTGCCCCTGTCATCACTATTCTAATGTGTTCAAATAGCAACAGAATTTGTCGTTAAAAACACCTGCCTGATCTTCGTCACTCAAGTAAACAACTTGCCACAGTGCTGATTTTAGTGCCTTTCATAACTGTCTCGTTTGTTCAGTCATCCAATGCAATGACATAATATATCCCTTGTAATATTCAGTAGTAATAATATTCAGTTTTGCGATAATATTAATTTTAAAATGGGTGTACTGTTTTAAGAGACACCCTGTAAGAGCATAATGTACATACATAATATGCAGGTACACGTATATGTACATTTAAGGCTTTTTCCTGACACAAATATAATAACAAAATCATAACTTACTGGTACAAAGGTTTAAGAGCGCCCATGACAAAATTGTCCAAGATTAATTGCTAACATCATATTTAACCAGTTCGCGCGGACGACGTGTATGTTATACACGCAAACTGTTTTCCGAAATTAAAAACGAATGACTTATAAATACGTAACGAGCAACTCCGAGCGAGGCCGGAAAATATCTGCCAGCGACTGGTTCGCAGCTGGCATGTGTGGGTGTGCATCTCAAAAACTAACAAGCCAAATTCAGTTCTGGGGGTTTCTCATATAGGTCAATCATAACACCAAATATTTCAATCTGTTAGGGTCAGGTACAAAATTATGTTGAATTGACACGGAATAACCTAATGTGCAACACAGTAAATATGACGTATAATTTATATGCAACACAGACTGGACATGTGATCCTTTTAGACCAATGAAATTACAGTATCATGAATACGTTATATGACCACTGAAAATAGATGTACTTTGCATAAACCAGTTAGCGTATATTTTATGTGGACCTAAACAATCTTGATGTTTAATTTCAGACAAGAATCCCCAACTGACAGTTTGTTGCTCATATTCGCTGTAATCCGGAGATGTGTACAATGTTTGATAGCATTCAGAAGGACAGTAGCCTGACCAGCACAGATGCTCTGATGGATACCACCTGAATTAAGCTTCAACATTTCTCAGCTTGCGGTGCTTGCTCCCACATCGCCTTTAACAATTCTACTATGTTTTAATAACTTCTCTCAATAATTTTGTTTAATGGGTACATTGTATACCGTACATTTAGCTGCAATAACTGCATAGTAACATGGACAAGCCAAGTATACGATTTGAATATTACTTATTACATATGTGACCTGTCACCACAAATTGAGAGTAAAGTCGCACGATGTGATTCGCATATGGCCATCCAAAGTCAAAATGTGAAGGGTCGTCAATTTTGAGATTTTGCATAAATTGGAAAGCCCAAGTCCTCCTCTACATATTCCTATTTTTTTGGTGAGATCAAATGAGTGAAACCTCTTAAATTACGCGATTTTGCGTAGTTAGTGTTTGGATGGAAGTCCATTAGTGGTCTAATTAACACGGTAATTAAATATGCAAATCAGGTCCAGTAAGTATCTCACAATTTGGAAATTGTTGTATTTTGTTGTTTATACAATAGTTTGTATGTGTGGAAAATTTCAAGAAGAAATAATAATTAGAACAGAGCCGTTGCTATGCTCAACCGAACCTTACTTGTCCTGTTTTATAATCTTTTGCGTGTTTTGTTTAAGATGTTTAAAGTAAGTTTTCTCACAAACACGTTTTGTGAAACCCATGACTTTCTAGAGCGCTGTAAAAAGTAATTGCAAAACCCCCAAGTGTTATGTACCATTGAAAAGCTCTATTTCTCAAGAATTTGAAAATAGCAATATCTCAATTTTCAATATTTCCGACTTTACTCTCATTTTGTGGTGACAGGTCACATATTTGATAAAACTAATATCAAACACTAGATCTGTATCAAAGTAGCAGCTGTCGTTGCAAGTCTCCGTGAAATAGAGTGAATAGTTTGTGCACTAATAGAATCTTGCAACAAAAATACAAAACTGTGAATTGATGATTCAATTCAGTACTGAAACAAATTGTCAAATTTAAAGTTTAATTTCTAATCTGTTTGTTTTGTGTCCATTGATATCGTTTGATTATTATAGTACCAATAATTAATAAATACCTTAGAGAGTTGATAGCTTTTGATTGGTCGAACCTTGATCGTATTATAACAACTGACTTCGAGAACAAGCGAATAAATGGCCTCTGAACCAGCATTGATCAAGTATCATGCATTGTCATGTATTAAAGCCAACGATTGGCCAAATAATACAACAGTCTTACAGTAACCTGTAACAATACAGCAGTACATGTCTAAAAATAAAGCATGCCCCAAACCTTGATACTGCGCACACTATATGTACACGTAGAACATTTGCATCGAGCGTGCGGCATTTTTCAAAATTAAGTGTGTATGTGTTGTCCGTTAACGTTACAGCGTTGCTATGCACGGGATAGTGGTCGTGAGCTTACGGTCTGGTCTCAAAGTATGGTGTAATATTAACAACGCATGTTAAAGAGATAGGGTACCATGCATAAGCTAAAATATGACCCCTGAACATGAACACAAAAGTCTAGAAAGTAGTCACACAATTTGGAGCATTTTAACTGTTTATTGCATTAAAAAGGTATTTATTAATGGGAATAATAGTGCGAGAACCCATTCTTCATTGTATGATAATAACCTTCTGCTATCTTAAGGGTTTTAATTAAAGAAATACTCTACATGTGTATCTAGCAAGAAACACCTGGTAGAGTGTTAGGGCTACCTACTGTGGGGTCCGAGGTTCCAGCACACCCATAGCCTTTAAAAAAAGAGTTTGAAAAAGTCTATTGTTTGGAAAACGCATGGCCCACTTTTTTGTCACATTGATAGTCAACCTCACTCATCCGCTATCAGTTCAATAGTGTGTTGCAATATAGGTTTATTATTACAACATTAACAGCGGTCATTATCACGCAGTAAAGACCAGGTTATTAACACTGTTATGCCCAAATTGAAATCTGAACAAGTTGGTTAACTGAAAGTGAACTTTTTGTATTTATTTTGTTCTATGAGCCACATTTTTAAAAAGGATCTTCGCACCGGTAAAACACTACATTAATAATAGCCAGCATTTGAAGTTGCATTTTGAAAAGACATTGTGAAAGGCATGGATTGTGTGCATTACGTACAGCACTGCATATACCACAAGTTAAGTGATCCTTATACATCAAGGATTTGTAAGTACAATGGAGTTGTATGTTTGCCTACTTAAAAGTATCCATGTTCTCTTTTAATCAAGTAAAGGATTTTTGAAAGAGTTCTGTTGGGAATGTATAATGTTTGGGTTAATTTCCCAGGTACAAAAGGGTACAATGGATGGATGCCTTGTTTCCTTTCGAGGGTGTCTAGTTACTCTACAGCTGAGACAAAACACAGCTTATTTAATTGTATAATACAATGGTAATATTAATCAAAGGGGATCCCTTTTTATATCTATTCTCATATTTTGTTGATTGGTTGGTTGGTTGGTTGAACAAAAAAAACTTCTGAAAAAACAAATTGTAGTTGCTCTAGTAAATATTGCCTAATTAAATGATTCCCTGTACATGTACATATCGTCTAGTTTGGTTTATTGCAATGAGTACATTGTACGTTATGAGTTGATAATACTGAATAAAATTAAACCATATTTGAAAATTGTTAACTGACATTATATGTGCATGTCATGGCTATATAGTGTCGGCCATGTATGTGGTACCATTGAATGTTTATGGGAGAGAGGATACATCCCTCGCATCTATTTGGATTCTACTGGATAAATAATGTATGCATGTATATAAGTACGCATATCTTTGTAATGTACATGTACCCTGTATTTCATATTCAATAGCTTACAAAATGTACAACACAGCCTGGTTGCCTGATATTTTGTATTTTGTATTTTATTTTGTATTTTCTATTTTTTTTTGTTTTTTGGGGGGGGTAATTAAATGACGTTCCAGACAGGTTTGACAGACAAAAGAGGTCAATCTAGCCTATAAAGGGTGGCCAATAACAAAGAATGCTTCCACTACCCCAAGGCCAAAACTACATGTCGGGCCCATACGCAGGGGGGTGCGACGGGTGCGTATGCACACCCCCTCCCCCCCCACCCCCCCCAGATTACCAAAAGGTCCACATTTTCAGGGGTAAATAATGGTATTTTGATGTAGAAATAATGGTACTGGAACACAAACAATTTTGTTTCCATTTTTGGTCCCATCAGTACAAATTTGCACCCCTCCCCCCCATAAAAAATCCTGAGTACAGGCCTGCATGTACCTACACACCAATGAATCGAGAATCTTTCTAAACAATTTGTTACTATCCACGGATGGCGCGTTAACCCATCGGGCACAGCGGTTTAATTCTGCGGAGGTAGACGTGGCAAACATGCTTCGTTGACACAGTGGACATGGTGATTAGGTCTATTTGACACCCAACTTCAATCGTCTTCATTAAATTCATACAGCCAAGGATTATCAGCTGCATCAAGTATATTTCTTGACATTCAAAGTTCCCCACTATTGTTTCTTAGTTTCCTTTAAAATTATTGAAAGCGTTTTTTTTTTTTACATAGGTTTTATCATGTACAATTGTCCCCGGCCCGGAGCGTAGTTCCACTGCTGTCAGGCGGAAGCGGATGACTTGATATCACACCCTGACTAGACTGCAGAGAGAACAAAATGCCGTAGGTGACACATTGTCGACGAAAACATGTAAATAACGGTGCTAATAAACTAGTGTTGGTATTGACAAAACAGGAATATTTTACTTATTAAAAACTTTTTTGGGAAAGAAAGTTAATCTCACTAGTGGTCCCGGTAACTTGAGAATAAACCTGACGTGAACTAGTTAACAGGGCACAGTTTAGGTATTTTTCGGTGCCAAAGAACCACTGACTCCACTTTACAAAATAGGGCCTAGTCTGGAGCTAAAATTACCTGCACAAATCAAGATATATTTCTTTTAGAAAGATTATCCATCCATTGGTGTAGGCCCTTAGAAGTATGCTTGGCTGTCAAAATATGTTTGTCCAGTTGGTTTTTTGAACAACTCTCAAAGACCCAGGCCAGGTGAAGCAATATGAATAATTTGGTAGTTTATATGGGAACGTTTTGTTTATTGTTAACCACTGTATAGTAATGTGTTCTCTTAAACCCACCAGATACAGAACGCCATGTATCCAATTTGGGAATTATAGAATACCTTAGTGGTGTTTGTACATTCCCAACATATCCAATTCTACCAGTTATTTTTATGCCATAGCTGAGCATTTTGCAGTTCAGAAAATTTGCAATTCATGGTGGAAGCCGTCAAGTTGGCACCTTGGTGTCATATTTCCAAGTTCATTGTCGAATGAATATGGAAGAATATTGCAGGTCTTTGAGCCAGAATTGCTATACAAACTTAAATTGTAGTCTTTTGCTGATAGTGACCATTCTCATTTGTAAGGGAGCAAGTATATTCGGTTTTCTGATGTGATATTAGCGAGTTCCCTATTAAACTAGTACACTGGAACAGTTTGTGTTGCATTTTTTTCTATTTCCAAACTCTGTAAAATGAATCTTCATTAAAAAAAATTCATAAGTGTTAATGTCATAATTATGCAAATTAAGGGTTTGGGTCCACTTCAGTAGAGTGTTGTGCGATTGCATTAGTAGTTTGTTCAACAAGTCATGTTTCATGTGGGAGTCATACATGGTATTAAAGATGAGAGAGCAAGGTCTTTTTGTTCAATTTCTTTTAATAAATGTAAAGTTTCTCTGGCAGGGATAACAACAAAAGCACATGATGTATATTCCACTTGAACATGTGACCCAACAGGCCAAAACCAGGCGGAAGTCGGCAAATGCCATTTCGAGATATATGCGACCTGAAACCCGGACAAAGTTGACAAAATAAATTTTGGGTTTATGATATTTTCAAATTCTCCTGTTCATTAGCTTTTGAATGATATATAACTCATGTGGGTAGCCCTTCCCTGTAATCCCCTGCGAGGAGATTAAGACCCAGGTTCAATCATAAGCCAAACAGAGAAAACGAGGTTTTTGTGCAGGAAGTGCTTTTATAATTATATACAACCACCGTTCGGAAAAAGGGTTAAAATACGTCTTTATTGTGATCAGACTGTATTTGTTTTTTGGGAAATGCTCCGTGAATATTTTAAGAACAAAAACATGGAAACTTAAAAATCGATGATCCCATGCAAAAATGACTTCACACGCTGTTTATATGGAATGCATGGTTGCAACTTTGTCCGGGTTTCGTGGTGACAGGTCACATATGGCATTGAACACACAAAAATGTGTTGCCGGTCTATTGTTGTTTTTTTCATAAATCGTTAGTTAAAAGGCTGTTTATAGGCTGTTTAAACCTTTTTTTAAATCCCCGAAAGTGATATCGGCCTTCTGAAACGGCAACAAAATGCCACTTTTTGAAGCGTCGTTACTTTTCATTCCATAGCGGTACTGGTGCATGTGATGTATCATTTTAAAGCTTAAAACGCTAGCAATACAATGGTATAAAAATCTCTCATATAAACAATTTCAACTTTAGCCTGATTTTGGGGTGGTGGGTCACATATTTACAGAGCCGTTTTGTTTTGGAGGAAAAACCTCCCTTTTTTCTCCAACAGTGAAGTTTTAACTCTTACTTAACATCAAAATCAGACATTGAGTATTAGTATTCAGGTGTGGTTTATTGGATCATTGCTTTAACACAATACAGATACCTAGTCAGTTACACACAAAAATAAAAATTACCTTTAAATTGTTTCTTCAAATAGCATGGTGACATATTTTCCTTGCAGTGTGGAATATTTACTGCTGCAAGTGAAACCAAACATTGCAAAAATTGACAGGAAATGGATTCGCAATGGCGTCTCAATTCTTACTTAGAATGCAATGCACTTTTTTTTTCTTTCCCAGGAACAGACAAGATAATGTATATTTGCTTGACACGTTTGTTCTTGTGAGAAATTATACATGATTTGTTTTTAGCCTACATAAAGATATTATACAGATTTTCTCAGTCAATTTCAGCAAATAAACGTCTAATTTAAATCACCGCATCATTCGGTTTTGTGCAAATTTGAATGCTGCATAAAAATCTTCATTTTTGTTTTCCCGAGCTCGCACAAATACTCTTGCGTTGTGCAATTTAAACCAAATAACCTCCAAATTAACAATCCATGCACTCAAACAGCACATAAATTTTGAAAACGAAACTGAACGTCCTGAAAGTGAATAAGAACCACAGAACCATTTCAATGCAATGCACGATTTTTTTTTCCAAGGAACCAGAGAGATGTTTATTTTGTTTTGTTTTGTTTAAATTGCACGACGTAAGACTGCGCGCAAGCTCGGAAAACAAAATGATAATTTGAAGCAGCATTCCAATTCCCACAAAACCGAATGACGTGGTAGACGCTTATTTGCTGAAATAGAAATCGCTTGAATACGGTCACTCAAAAGCTATTTTAAATGAATTTCTTGAAACCTTGATAAAGAAAACCTATAATTAGTGTTAAGCTGACTGAAACTAGTATTGTAATGAGTTAAAGAATGGCACTGGAGTTGGTCTAATCAAAGAGACCGAATCCCATATCATCGTCAGATTCTTCCTCTTCCTCTGGTTCAGCAGCCTTCTCTTCTGCTTTCACATCTTTGCCTTCTGCTGCAGCTACCGGGGCTGCTACAACAAATGCCGAGGGATCAGCTAAGAACGCCTTCATCTGTAGGTATACCAACAAATAAGATGACAACATAACATCATTAACTATTACTCAGCAATACCTGCAACTGTCAACATCAGTAAAGACCAAGTTAACTACAATATACAACAAAATATGTGAAGAATGCCATTTGTTAGTACTCGTTTTGAGCTTTCACAAAGATTCTATCATAGGCTTTTCCCTTTCCATCTGTAATTTCCAGTCAAATGTATTTTCTGAGAGTGCGAGGTTAAACACTAAAACGGGTGGAAAATTAATACAATGGCTGAATGGCGATATTAATCACCACCTATAGAGACCATAGACAAATTTCAAAATAGCATTACAACTGATGTCATCTTGTGATGAGGATTAAAATCAAAGCTCCTAATGTCAAACAATGGCTTTAGCAATGAGAGCCTATATATAGCTAAAGGTTTGTAACAGCTAACAGAATACTGATTCAGACAGCCTATGCAGGCCAATATTGCTCTTAGTCTGGTGCTAATGCCAGTGGGTTCTGCCATTGCTGGCACTGACACCATCTAGCAACAGACTCGCAACATTATGTAAGTCATCATCATCAATCACCTGGGAAAAAAATATCACTAAAACATCAGACGCCTTGAAAGCCCAGTTTATTAAGTCATTAAACAAAATCCAAAGGAATAAACTGACCTGTTGTGCTTCTTTGAATTCAATCTCAGTTGCACATGCAACAGCCAGGAGTCGTTTGAATCCATTGATTATGGAGTGTGGTACACTAGCCTGGGTTGGATAGCCAATCTGAAGACACACACTTGCTACACGCCGAACTCCCTGTAGGGGGTTGGGTTCATTTAAACAAATTGTATGCATGTATATTTTCTTTGGGACCAAAAATCACCATTAAAATCAAAGTGTACATGTCAACAAATACAACAAACTATGAGCATGACACAATTGGCATCAATTTGTAACGTTCCTCACACTGTTTAATTTCTTCAGTGTGAAGGTTTTGTAATGCATTTAAACTCAAAGCCACTCAATGTAAGAATTCAATATAGCCTTTACAGTTATTTGAAGCCATAACTTGCCACTGTTTAATTAGTTTAAAAAATAGACGGCTAAATGCAGTAAGGTCCCACAAACCTTCACACCGACAGGGTACCGACATGTACCGGTATATAAAAAGTCGAAGGCATGCCTCTGGCAAAACCTGCAAAACTCTGGCAAAACATGCAGCCCAGTGTAGCAAAATCAATATGGTCAAAAATCTCTAGGTCAAAATGCCTCTGTGGGCATCAAATGTTGCAGGATCCAACTGTGGAATTGTTCAATGAGACTAGCTCTCAAATGTTTCTGAATGGGTCATTTATGCACTGGCATTGACGGCTCAATGCAGTAAGGTCCCACAAACCTTCACACTGACAGGCTTAGGGTTAAACATACCTCAGCAAATTTAGCTAGGATGTCTTCTGTAGTGATGTCCAGAATGCTAGGGTGGAACACAGAACCTCCCTCACATACTGCAGATTACATCAACACAAGTACATGCATGTCAGTTCATTATGGGAGACCTTATTCATAAACACCATTTAAATTGTTATTTCAGCGAGTCAGTACCGGTACCTCAGGTATATTCCATTTTATTAGTTTGAAAGCACGAGTTGTACTTTAAAATCTAGACACCAGCACTCTCGGACTTGGAAACAATACACGTAAATATGTCAAAATTATACAAAACAAAAATATACATAATCAACTTCCAACTGCATAGTGCTAAATAAAATAGTTGCCTCTATTGTGCAATAGAATATCTAAACAATAGCTACCGTAGCACAATGGGGTCTCTGTGATACAATCGATGACTCAATTAATTTTTGGTATGTCAATAATTTATAAACAAAAATGTGTACTTCGACATTGTTTATAAATTTCCACATTGTTTATGAATTTCTACATGAAACACAGAAAATCTGTACCAGTGGGCAACTCTGGATGACCATAGTAAAAACAAATTAAAAATTGCTGTTCAGTACTATACAGTCGACTCGTTAATCGGTTGAATGTTATGATAGGGATGTGGCACCTCAAGGAATGCAAACAACAAAGTATTCTTACCTTGTTTGATCTTGAGACCGTACGAGAATGGATAGATCTTCAACATGTTAAGCAATGCTGCTTCAGATGCTCCTACCTTCTCATCAGCTTTGATCAAATGCACCTTCGACTGAACACATAATCACAGTTGTTAGGCTATGCACGCTTCATTTTTTGCAGCGCATTGTTGCGTCAGTCATGTCCGAGAGGGGGGAAGTTTCTTAAAATGTAAACTACATTGTGGGTCACTCAAACGGTTCAATATATACATTTGGGAATCTACAAACCTACAGATGTGAAAGGCTTTTAATTTAAATGTCTTTGATGCACAAACAGATCTGACCTGCGAGCAGACTGCTCACATTATTGATACCACCAGTGAAGGGAACCAGTCTATACTGTCGAACTACAAATAATTCACATTTTTTGATTAATCAATAAACAAGGGCAATTGTTTGGTTTCTTGTCTCACTCAAAGTGAGTAACATTTATAGCGCGCTAGAAAAATAACAAGTCTATTTCCGAGGGTAAAACTTTAATAGACCGTGTAAGTCTCACGCACTAAGGTCAATAATGAACGTCCGGGCACAACCGAGCCGCCGGCTATAGGACTTTTACGTGTGGTTGATTTTGTTTTCTATAATTACTTTGCTTTGACGAATTTCTGAATCATGAAATGACCATAAATATGGATGATAAAGTCAAACTTAATTTTACAATATGAAAAAACATACACAACTGTCTAAATTATTGAAGAAAACTTGTACGAGAAAGAGATAGGGAAGAGAAAGCTCTTAAATTACGCGATTTTGCGTAGTGTTTGCGTAGTTAGTGTTTGGATTAAAGTCAATTAGTGGTCTAATTAACACGGTAATTAAATATACAAATCAGGTCCTCGTAATTATCCCACGTTTTCGAAATTTTGATATTTTGTTGTTTATACAATAGTTTGTATGTGTGGAAAATTTCAAGAAGAAATAATAATTAGAACATAGCCGTTGCTACATGTATGCTCAACCGAACCTTACTTGTCCTGTTTTGTAATCTTTTGCGTGTTTTGTTTAAGATGTTTAATCTAAGTTTTCTCACAAACACATTTTGTGTAACCCATGACTTTCTGGAGCGCTGTAAAAAGTTGTTATCGCAAAACGCCAAAGTGTTATATACCATTCATTGGAAAGCTCTCTTTCTCAAGAATTTGAAAATACCAATATCTCAATTTTCAATATTTCCGACTTTACTCTCATTTTGTGGTGACGGGTCACATTTAACAATACCTTTCAACTTGTATTCTCTGCACTCACAAAATGCTGTCATTTTTACTTCCTTTACAGGAGTGTACATCATTTGCTTTTGCAGTAAATTTCAGAAATGGATGGATTTGAAGGCTAGTATGTTATAGCAAATATCGTTACACTGACTTGTTTCTCATTTTGGGTTCGTAGATGCTGAACAAACCAAGAAAGACAATCATGTTCTTGTAGTCTGGTTCCCAAACCACAATTAACCAGTTCGCGCCGGAGGACGTATATAAACGCAAATTTTTTCCCAGATCCAAAACGGATGACAATTAAACACGCCAAGAGCAAGGTCAGAAATGTCTGTCAGCAGCGAGCAAGGCCGGAAATGTGTGGGTTTGTTTCCCGGTACTATCGGCTTGAACCCACCTCGGATCAAGTTCCGTTAAGAATAATCCCGCGCGTCGGCTTAGTGATGTTAAAATAATCCCGGCGCAAACTGGTTTAGATGAAACGGAACAATTTAGAGACGTTTCAAAATTGTGAGGTCAGGAAAACAGTCTAGCTGGCTTGTACCCTTCACAGGTGTGTAATCGATTGCAAAGAAAATGTGGAAAAACTTCATATTAAAATATGATATATGATTAGGAGAAGTATTTTAAATCAACGCTGGTCAGCCGGTCAGCCGGTCAGCGTTAGAAATTGATACGAAAATACCACTTTACTTGAAAATGCTAGCACACCAGGTGCCATGACTTTACAACGATAACCCCTAACTCCCTCAGCATTGTTATTGAACAATACAATTCCTTCAAAATCCTCCAACTTCCTTTGCTGTCTAGGGAGTTAGCCAGTTAGGGTTAACGTTTAAGTTAAATTTTAGTTTTTGATGTTTGCAAATGTTAAATATTCCCTTTAAGCAGTATAATTGTGAATTCTTACCAGAATTTCAATAGTGCCTCTTGAAATCTTGGTCTGGATTGACAGGGCTTGGAAGAAAGATGTCTTCTCCGGTCCAAGGCCAGTGTTGTGATCATCTACAAACACATTAACAGGAGCGATAGCACCTGCCTTCGCTGGCGCAGCAACCTACAAAACATGTCAATATTCAGCCCAATCATTGGAAATAAGAGAGTATTTGGGCAAGCATTAAACAAATAAAAATTAGTTTTGTAATGCAATGTGGTAACAAAATCAGCTAAGCCCTACAGCTCCACATTAGAAAAGATTCAAAGCTAAATGTATATGCAGTGAAGCTTCGTACACAAAGTCCAAGTATGTTGCAAACACTTTGGTGGGGCATGCTACATGGACTAACTTCAGTAACTGATTGATTTAGCACCCATGAATTTCAAATTATAGAAACAAACATTGCAGGATGGGGGACGCGGGACCGATGGGGGACGCGGGACCGACGGGGGACGCGGGACCGACGGGGGACACGGGACCGACGGGGGACGCGGGACCGACGGGGGACGCGGGACCGACGGGGGACGCGGGACCGACGGGGGACGCGGGACCGACGGGGGACGCGGGACCGACGGGGGACGCGGGACCGACGGGGGACGCGGGACCGACGGGGGACGCGGGACCGACGGGGGACGCGGGACCAACGGGGGACGTGGGACCAATGGGGGACGCAGGACCAATGGGGGACGTAGCACTATAGATATGTAACCTTGTCATGCTATGATGTAGAAAACCACATACGCACCTTGTTTTCGATGATTTTAGCACGGACCTCACTTAGTTCTCCCTTAGTGAAGACAAAGCCAACGTTGCCCTTGATGTGAGGAATCAACCTATCAACAATGAAAAGCAACCAATCTCAATCAATGCTCTGAAAACTACTCCATTATCATAGAAAAACAAGATAGCTGCAATGATTACAGGAAGGCAATCAAATGGTCAATGGTATTTAAATAAATAATCAATTCAATCCATTCGATCATTTCCATCATGTATAAAAAAAACCATAAATTTCATATCAAGCACACCCACACATTACCGGCCTTGCTCGCTGCTAACGGATATTTTCGGCCTTGCTCGTTGCGTGTTTATGTGTGTTTATGCGTCATCTGTTTTGAATTTGGGAAAAACTTTGCGTTTATATACGCCATCCGGCACGAACTGTTTACAAAAACAGTGACACCAACACTTAATACTGTGGTGTAAAAGGAAGTCACTGTGTCAAATAAGAACTAGCAAATGATTGTCACTACAGACATCTTAACTTCAGCGAAATACAGTTGTGTTGTTAGTTGTTACCCCCTTGTAAAACACATTGTTCTGACAGCGTAACAAACTCATTTACTTTTCCAAGTCTGGGTTGGATTCCAAGTGTCCTCGAATGGCTTTACGCATCATGGTGTTCTTCCCCATCAGAACCACTGCAAGGTAACAAATCCAAACATTATTAAATTTGTTTATTAATATAGAGACTTTTTTGGTTATTTGTGTTTAATGCAGACGACTTCAGATTTGTACGAGTTGTGCATATTGTGGGGTTTCGGATTCGGCTTGGCCATCTACTTGTAAATCACTGACGAAACAACAAATCAAAGCTGCCTAAGTAGCCTGTTTATTTCATATCAACCAATCGAATGTTTCCAAAGCAAATTTCACACTAGAATATAAATATAGGTTCCACAGCTGATGAGGGCCAGAAACCTAGTCAGCCTAAGAAAAAGTGCTATCAGCAATATCGATATCAAATTGATAATGATAAATGTTTGATATTTTAACTCATTTTACTTAAGGGTAGGATCATGGAGCAATAAACTAGAAGGAGTTAGATTGAAGACCACTCTTATCTTAATCCGATTAGCACCCAGGCTCTCCACCATAGAGAATGCACTGCGCCCAATCATGGCCCAATGCATCAACAGCCGGCCTTTGTGCACAGAGATGGCCACCGCGTTTTCACTGGTAACCTAACGACTCTCCAAAAGCTGAACCAGCAAATAAACTAGATCAGTAAGCACTGTAATGACATAAAGCTGAAATTGTAACGTTAATTTTTGTATAATAATACATTTTTCAAAGATTTTCAAAGGCTGAAAAATAACCAAAGCAGACATTGTCGACATGAGGAAAACAGTGATACATGTTGCACTGCAAGCCAGGTAAAGCCAATTGGTAAAATGTACGTTCTAAAAACAATCCAACGCGACTGGTATTTCCTGACTTCCCCGGCGAGGCCACGGTGGCGCGTAATCTGATTTGTTATTGCAGTCGTAAAGCTCATGTCGGTGGCCTTCTGTGTTTCCTTTTATTTTAGGTTGTTCTAACTTCTTCTAGTTTATTGCTCCATGGTAGGAAACACCATTTGCAGATATCGAAAATTGTTACTACATGTACCCCATTATTAAGAAGTATCTTTCCTTTTTGAAGGAAAAAGTAATTGCAGGCATCCAGCAAAATAATTGTTCCGAAAAATTGTAAGAATCACTGCCTTCGGTCCATTACAAGCGGTCATCGCCTAACCCGGTCAATTATAACGCAGTAATGTCCAGGTCCTCGCACTGTTATTCCCTAAATACAACCTTCCCAAATCCACCTATTCATGATAATTCAAGTAATTACCAATGGTGTATCCTACCTTTTAGAGGTTTGCGTTCGTCTTTGCAACAAATGCAGGCTAATGGGGCGCTGAACTATTTTTTTAAGCTATTTTGTAAAAGACAAGTATTTGAACAAATACATCCTCCAGGAATTGTTAGATTCCAAAAGACATTTTATCTTAACTTTACTTCTGGTTTGGAAATTGATGCTACCAGCAAACAAAATTACATAAAATGAATACTGATATTAATTTAGCTCAGAAATTTAACAAAAATATTTCTGTACCCAATGACACCTGACTTATGGTGACCTACGTCGCCCACCCGATGACCAACGCCAGGCTCCTCTGAAAAGTCTAGTTACTACTTACCTCCAGTGCCTCTCAATGAACTCCGGATTTGTTGCATCTGCTTGGAACCAACATTGTCCACACCAACGATGAAACACTTGGGATAGTCATCGAACAGTTGCTATTCAAATTAAAAACAAAATATTACTTCTAATGTTTTGTGATATTGTATTTTAGTTTAAAATTATCTCAACATTCAGCGTGACCTCAATGACTGCTGCCTTAGGTTTCTGTACAAAATCACCATTTTACCTATACATGTACCAGTAGCTGACAGGCGTGACCGAGACATTTGGTGAACAATATAGTATGCATTGTAGTCACTAAAGTGAAAGTTGTTAATAATACTATCCTCTGTTTTTAATATTTTTGTCCCCGCAAACGTCGACATCAAAACACTCATGCCACAACTATAATGTTTTTTTATTTTTTTATATAGCGCTTTAGACTCGCACAATGTGGGTGTATCAAAGCGCTTTACAACTATTATCCCTGTTCACCAGGAACGAGACCATTTCTGCAGCAGCTCAAGATCAGCGCATGTGGTCTCTACCTTCACAGGTACCCATTTATACTCCTGGGTGGAGAGAGGCAATTGTAGCAAAGTGTCTTGCCCAAGAACACAAGCACCATGTTCCCTGCCAGAGTTTGAACCCACGTACTATCGTACAGGAGTCAAACACGGTAACCACTGGACCACAGTGCCCTACTATACACAACACGATGGTAACAGTTGCCATACCGTTGCAGTACATACATGTATTGCAGCACTGCCATCCATGCACACTATAACTTTGTACAGATGAACTACAGGTAATTATACAATGTCTGAATAAATCACCCATCTTTTGATTGTATCATGTAGATTACATGTCAGTAAATTATTTGTTCCATTGCCAGCACAGCAGGGCGGCAAAGTCTATTTCACTGTAAATGTAAGTTCACTTGCACCTAGTCACACTTTTTGTAGCTCTGACCAATCAGAAAAAAAGGATTTTTACGCGTGTTTTGCATTTTTGCATGATCTGTTTCACTCTTACCATCACACTCATAAACATTCCTTTTTGTATATTATTCATTAATTGTCTCTCCTGCTTTACAAGGTAGGCTGCTTTGACACCTTTTGTCTCCCCTGTGGGGAGTCATCCACTGTTGCCTTCTACCCGCTACTCGGGTCATCAACTCACACAATCGAGGACCCTAACTTGAAACCCCTTTGTTCTCTGGTGTAACTTTTTTAGCAGGGTTAAATCTCAGAAGTTGCTGTTCAGCTAGTTTATAACAATGTATAAATGTCCGCATGTTAATAGTACACAAGCCCATACAGCAGGATAGATACAACAAGTGTGTACAGTGAGCTTTAAGCTTTAAGCCTAAATACCCCAAACCCATCAAATTCCAACTGCAGGTTTTGGCAGGTTTGGTATCAAACATTAGCAACTTCTTGTTGGACTTTGTTTGACTCATTACAAAAGGCCCAGGGACACTGTTGAATACTGTGATGTTCAGGGCAAAATGGCATGAGACCTGTAAACATGTTACAGTTTGGGGGAAATGCACAGGCATTTATTCATGGGCGAGACAGCACAGTTCCTGGTCAACTGTAAGTGTGATATGTACAGTACACCCTGTGTGACCCTACTTAAACACAGTCCAACACACTCAACCAATGACCAGTCATCACAGCCTTGATCCTAAACAATGAACAATGCATAGACCCATCTGTACCAAGTCGAACAAACTTCAACAAGTTGGAGTTTGGCAGGTTTGGTACTGTTGGGTTGAGTACCAATAATTACTGAACCTGTGTGCAGTTGTTGAAGTTTGTTAGGTTTGGTGTGCATTCTAGTGCGAGAGCGTAGGGTTAAAATTAACATTAAAATTTAACATTTAAAACCTTTTGCTTTCATCGTCCGTAGAGTTACTACCGGTACATGTATGTATACTTGTAAAGATGGTTGGAACCAATTCCTAACAAAAACGGTCGGGTACTCGTGTACCAGGTTCCGGTGTACAGCCCTTATTGTTGGAAGATACACAATTTTTTAAATATTTTTTTGGGGGTAGCATGGTAGTACACAGTGTTCTCACCAGGATTTTGTCCAAGGGTGGGGGAAATCCATCGCCACAGCAGTTTTGAAATTAAGGAGTGGGGGGTTCCAAAAAGGAATTTATAAACCTTAGAATGGGAATAAATGACACATATTCAAATCAAACATCTGTACACTTGATGACTTGTAACAAGCACAAAGCAGTAAACCAATTGTACTTTTAATTTGTTTTCGTTTAAATAATGTTTACAGTAAGTTACTGTCAGTAACACCCAGTAAAAGTACTCTAGTAATGGATTTAGCAATTGTATTTTTATACCTCTTAAAGGCAGAATACACTTTTGGTAATTTTCAAAGACCATTATCCTCAACAAGTGTGTTGTATCCCATTACTTATTATTATTATTACTATTTATTTTATTTTTTAAAATAATAAAACAGAGAAAATCTGCATAAATATATTTAGGTGCAAATTATATCAAATTTACATCTAATTTTTATTAAAGTATAAAATAATATCAATTGGTAAAAAATTTATTACAAATTTACTGAAAGATCTACCGCAGCGAAGCGAAACACGTGACAATGCATTCTGACGTAGGCACTAATGTACACACAGAAAATAACTTGTACACAGCGCTAGCGAGTCTAGTCGCGGACGGCTGCATAGTCTTGTTCAAGACCAAGCAAGCCCGTTCATTTGTTCCGCGGCGCGCCGTCCGTATTATCTGGGCTTATTGAGGGCGCCCTTTATTTATCTCCAGATTCCTAGATTTCTTCCACTAGAAGAAATCTAGGAATCTGGCAATAAATAAAGGGCGCCCTCAATAAGCCCAGATAATACGGACGGCGCGCCGCGGAACAAATGAACGGGCTAGCTTGGTCTTGAACAAGACTAACGGCTGCATAGCATGCAGCACACACATGATCACGCAAAGCTAGTACTGCATGCTATATGCTACCGGCTGGCACGGCGCGGCGCACGACTCGCACGAGTGAGTGTACTCGGTCCCAGCGCAGCGCGTCCCACAGACCCGCACCGCGCCAAACCCAATGATAAGACCGATGGGGCCAAGCTGTGAGTGAGAACAATGTTGGATTGTACGATACGTCGAGTAAATTGGTATTTCGCATGGAAATAATCTGCCATTCAGCAGATTCTGCAAGTGCCAGGTGATAGTTAATAGCACACAAGTTATTTGTTGAAAAAAACAAGCAACAGAATAATATACACTCTTTATTTACACATTTTTTAAATCGTGGCGGGGAATTGTTAAGCCGTGGCGGGGACATTTTTAGTGTGGCGGGGACTGGCGGAGAAAGTTATAGCGTGGCGGGCTGAGCCCATTTTAGCAGCAAGCGTGGCGGGCCCGCCACGCCTTAGTATGCCTGGCGAGAACGCTGGTAGTACACTGTTTTAGATTAGACTACATGTAAGTAAGTACATGTATTTGGACTCCTATGTTTCCGACAATGTATAAACATGCATTGATTTTATCTGTCGTATGTTTTCTCAGAAAATCATAAGCACGACATACAGAGAAGAAATATTCCAATATTGTCAGGAGCAAGGCATGTGAACATGAATAGAGGTACAAAGACAAACAATGCACACAATCAGTCAAAAGAGAAGTGTGAAGGTGTTCAGCTACCGGTATCATAAATGATTGAAGATGGGAATGATTACATACCGCGAGCTTCAGGAAGTAGTTGGCCTTCCACGTTCTTCTGTCTTCCCTGGGCATCTTGATGTGTCTCAGGGATTGCCTCTTGGTTTAAAGACAGAAATCTGTCAACAACAACAAATCTAGTTTTACTATTACATGTACATTACCAATAAGAACAGAGAATCCATTTGCAGCCAATGTAGCCAATGACACTCAGGATACACAAACGACTACAGTATTGGGTCATTCCGTGTCAATTCAACACGATTTTCAACCAGACCCTCGCAGATTGAAATATTTTGTTATGATTGGCCTACATGAGGAACCCCAAGAACTGATTCTGTTGTTGTACTAGTTTGGCTTAGTTATTGAGATGTGGGTCAGTGAACTTTGGATTAATTAACACCCAACTTTAACTACTACATGTATTGTCATAGGTGCTTCTGTTAATGAGTTCAACCCTCCCACTCCTGGAACCCTTTCTACTCGTTTTTAGTTGGTGTTATATTCGGAAAAAGTACACAATTGTCTTCAAAATTACAGGATACCTGTACATGTAATTAGACGTTTGAAGTTTCATAATCCCTAAGTTTTGGAACATTAACAAGGTCAGTAACTGCGTGAAATGAAAAGCCTAAATCACGGCTTTTATACCCTTCATCCATAGTCATCTCTTAGGAACCTTCCCACTATTTTACATATGGCCGCTGACGCTGTGCGACTTTTACTATTAGGCCACATACATTTAAAAAGAAGTTGTTGATCATCTCTGCCCGACCCACCAAAATGACCAACAGTGCCCAACGTTTGCTGAACGGGGATAGTTTTCACCTTTTTACAAATTGGCCGAGATCCGACCGGTTTTTGGTTGGCAGCTGCTGGGCGAGTTGATAAAGTACTCATACAATTTGTTCTGGGGGTAGACCATGCGGCAGTATGGGAGTTATTGCCTGCTTTTTGTGCATGGTTTATATTGTTTAACGGCGGTTAACCTGTAAAAACCCTCTCTATCTAACTATGGAGCCCCATAGTTCTACAGGTAATTTAAGACATGTGGCCTGATGCATGTTGTACTTCCTCGGGCTCAGCGCCAAATCATGTCCAAATGTTAAAGGAAAATTCCAGGCTCAATAATATTTTACCTAGTCTAAAAGAATATATATGGTAACATACATACTGACTCCGCAGAAAATTTGTTTTGATTTGTTATCGAGAACGACACACGCGCTTATTATATTCACGATTTCTTGCCATTCAGGAGTAAGGGCGCGGCCATATTGTTCAAATTTCCCGCCTTGCCCGGGAAATTATGGCGTAGTGTCTGAACCTGAATGCACATCATGATGTTTGTTTGCCTGTTGTTCGCCCTGGTATCCCACCTTGACACGGCCAACTACATTATGCAGATTATGTTGTACGGCGCCCGACTATTGCGAGTACATGTATTGCATTTCTGTGCAGAATATCGCCTTGACGCGCCCCAAACTATCGTTTATTTTTTTTATTTTCTGAGAAGAATAGAAAATCTGTAAGGGCTAGTAGTAATTATGGCATCAGGTCCTTCGTATGATTTTGAGCCCACTTTCACATGTACACACACATTATGTTAGTCACTGTGCCGTATACAAAAGGGTTCACTTGCATTCCTTGCGCGTACAGGGCCGCTATCGATCGGGCTTCGCGTACTGATGGTGCAGACACGTCACAATATCCCGGATGTACTGATAAACCAGAACAAAATTGCGGCTCACATGACGGTAAGCGCCGCAGTGCGAGAAAATCTGTTTTATGATTACCGAAACCGATAAAAATGAAATAAAAATCAAGTCACAATGGCAATTGACACTCTCTAACATCAATACATTATGCAATTATAAACTATGGGTGGAGTTTCCCTATAAAAAAGCGATAACTAGGGCCCAGTAACTCGTAGTACTGGGGCCGGGGGCTAGGGCACCCAGTATGGAGCAGGCGGACTAGCCTCACTCAGTCGGGGTCGGACCACTCAGTCATGCCATGCCATGCTTTGCCTTTGGCTTAATTTCTGAATTTCAAGCTTCGGCCTTCCACGCATTTCACGCATTTTAACGTATTTTCGCACTCAAAATGACATGACTGACTTAATGGCCAGATTCAGTGATATACTATTATGTGTATATCTTAAAACCAAAGGATGAAGTGCAAAGTTAGATGGTAAAAACAGGGGTTTTTTTCCTTTGGAATACGCCACGTTTCTTACCGCCGTTACGATGATCGTGCAAAAGACTGAATTTCTGCGTGTCGAATATTGACTCCTATGAAAATCCCTTTTCCTGTTATTGGTTTAACCTTCTCACGTGACCAGTTACTCTCCTATTATGCGCACTACAACCAAGGAGTCCGGATTTCGTGTAGTCTGAAATTCATTCTACACCAACGTGGCAACAACCGCGTTCGCGCGCTATGGGCCTTTTCGAATCCCTGGCTTCGTTTTGTCTTTGGCTTAAGGCGATTTTAGATTCCCAACTGCGAGATCCCCTGCCACATTTTGATGCCTTTTGTGCTTCAGAAACATTCAATCGATTGATATGAACCCAAAAGTAAGACTATTTATATTTGCTTTAATTTCTATTTGCTTCTACATTAATTCAGAATTCGGAGGCAAAGCCCAGGCTGAAGACGAAGCAAAGGTTTCGAAAAGGCCCTAAGATATCTAGCAGTAGTCTTGGTGCAAGACGTTCTAGTTGAGTTAGTAATACCATAAAACTGTAGGGCCTATTACATACAATGCACTAAACAACACTATACGCGTCGCGACTATTCCACCGATAGAGGGCGTATTCTGGAAGCCGCGAATCTGTCAAGAAGAACGTCTTGGCCAACTCGTTCAATCTGCCCGAAAAATTCAGGGCAGATTCCTCGCATACCTATTACGTACCTTATATTACGTTTATGTATTGCAGAACACGTGACGAGTCTTGTACCCACACGACTTTGACTCTGACCATTGATGGGTGCACCACCCTAATTGAAAGGAGAATTTCTACGCGATCTCATTAGCATGAAATGTGCCCCCCACAATTTCTTTTGAAAACGGATGCCGTTTGGTGAAAGAAATGGTGGGATTGTGTAAATATAGCATAAGATCAACTCCCTGGTTTTTGAGCTTCAATCTGAGGGCAGACTTGACAAAATTACGGTTGAAAAATGGGTCCTAATTGCCCTAGAATGTGGAGGGATGCCATTTGTAAAATGGCTGCTTGCAGGCTCGGGAAGTATCACTTTTCGGAAGGTGAGTTTCTTTTGGTGTGAATATTAAAAAGTGTAATCGGCTAACCTACTAAAAATTGAAAAGAAATGGAAAGATAAAGACCAAGACAATAATCTGATTGTTGTTTGAGAAACCCCAGTGATGTCGGTGTGCATGAAACTTGGTCTTAAACATTGTTGATTTTACACTGTTTTCAATGGGACTTGAATTAGGCTGGTGCACCCTGATGGTGTGCATACATAGTAATACATGTACAATGTACCAGTCTGTCAGCTCATTATGCAGCGTACTTGTGCGCTTGCGTATTTTCAATATGACCTTTGTTGAATATGCAATTGAGGTCACATTTGGTCATTTATGTCACGTGAGACGAGACGAAATCACCAAGACGTTGTTCTCTGGGCCGATGTGTGTGGTGGTTATCTGGAAGTTTCCCAACAGCGCCCTCTATTGTTTGATAATGAACAACAACGTCTTGCACCAAGACTAATCTAGCAGTAGCGTGCAGTAAGTAGTATACGATAGACTGGATAGGACACCGCGTACGTGTTTGTTCTCGAACGCGCGATCCGAACAATGGCGGCGCGCTTTCTGCAGGAGGGTAAAACGCCACGCGGACTGTGCATTCACTCGGCAATGTCTGGAACATGTGGATTATTGGGATTTGTTTTAGTATGGGGAATTTGAGGCTTCGCTCTGAAAAACAATCCTTATAAGAAGGAATTAACTAACGATAGGGAGTTGCCTCAGTCCCAACAGCCAGCTTTTTAATATATTCTTGATCATGATGTTGGGCCTACTTATTTTTCCTATCTTGATTTGTTTTCTTGTACAACTTTTTTAACAAAGTGCTGTTAGCCTACTGCATTTACAAATTAGCCTTTACAAATTCCCGCAGTTATATGAGGTAATTGACATTAAAGATGTCAATTACTGGAACATCAAACATTGTAATCCAAAAATAGAAGGATATTTATCACCAACGTATGTAACTGAATCACCCAAAAATATGTTCCGACATCCTTTCCGACATACTGTTCCTTCACCCTACCATAATGGAATTAAGTGACCTAAATACTGCGAGAAAAATCCTTTGTTCCTCGCTAGCCATTGACTACTCTGTGTTATTCCTGTGTTATAAGGCCTCCATAAACAAATAAAAAATAAAAATAAAGTATGGGCTCTTTCTGCAGTTGTCCGAGTGAAGAGAAAATAGTGAAAAACCTGCACATTTTTAGCCCTTGGTTGTTACAGCCGGAATGAAAATCGGGGTATTAGAACTCTACTTTCTCGACTTTGACAGCATCCCAGACAGAAATATTTCTATGGAAAAATAAACCTAAATACTGAGCTTTTAGACTGATACTGATAGTGCGTCAGAAGTTTACGCTCTCAGCATGACTCGATTGTGAAGGATTAAAATGTATCAAATCAAAATACTTAGTATTCTATGCCTTTAAAATAATGTCCATCATTAAAATATAAGCTTCTAATTTGTTAACGCTACCCCGTTTCGCGCAATCTGACCGGTTGCATTGTAATTATAACGTTAGGCTAAAATCAATTAATAAATCACGCTCACGGCAACCTAATACTAGAGAGATGTTGTTGTTACCTTCACCAAAAGTATAAAGTGTTCCCACTCTATTAAAAGGTCTACATGTATTTACAAATTTGGTTTCAAAATCAGATCTGTTTTGAAATTTGTGTCGTTGTAATGCATTGTTTGGAATCGTTTAGTTTGTTTAAACTTGATGTGACAGAGGTTACATAAGACTTCCATTACGATTTCAAGTTTGTGAATAAGAAATGCTATAATAGAAGTTAGTTTTTTTATTTTCTGGTTTTAAGGCATATGGAGGCTTGATTTGTCACCTCAAAAATGTTAAATGCTCAGAGCTTCCGCATCAGGGGGCTTCGCACCAAGGACTATGACAAGCCAAAGCGGAATTAATTCAAAACCGTATTTTGTTTGGCCAACTCACACAACATTTCATGCAAGACTAACTCGTTTTTTCGTGCAAGACCCCCAACAAAATCGTCCAAGACTTTTTTTTTAAATCGTGGAGGGACACCGTGGGGACACCGTGGGAACACCATGGGGACACCATGGGGACATTGTGGGGATGTTATGGACTCACCATGAGGAACACCATGAGGATTTGATAAAGACACCATTGGAACACCATGAGAATTATATGGACACAATAGGAACACCTTTGAGGATTTTTGTAGAAATATCCTGGGAATACGATGAATATTTTATTGACACAGGAACACTATTTGACTATTGGGGAGATGAGACATGGGAACCTACTAATAGACCAAATTAGGGAATATGAACGTGCACATCCAAGTCGGGACCATTGGTGAAGTTAAGCGGACATTCGTCATAACTACAAATGCATCTTAATTTGCGAGTACACATGGAAAAGGGCAAGAGGGTAAAAAATTCAAGATATTGAAGCCCATGACCACCCAGTCAAAAATTGGGACAAGAAACCTTTGTAACAATGCTCTGCTAAGATCAAGCCAAAGTAATAATCGAGACAACGACAGGAAAAACCAAATAACTTTACTGAAGTGTTTTTTATTCCTTTTTTGTTGGATTAATCTGATGCTTACTATATGTACATGTAAACTTGATTATCAGCAGCCTATACAAATATAATATTAACAAATAATTTACACAGGCTTTAACAGATGACAAATACATTCATTTTTATGTAAATTAAACATAAATATCACGCCCAATTTCTTTTGTAAAGCAAGTCACCATGCACGTCATGAATGGTGGTAAATACATACATGACTTACGTGTTACTGAAAATGCAGACGTAAGAGTTTTTATATGGCTACACACTACCAATTATTATCATTTTATACGCCGGTATAAACTTAATCCGGGATGCACTTGCTCCTAGCTGTTTACACGTCTCTAAGTATGCTTTTCTGTGAATTTACCTGCAACAAATTATACAAAGAGACAATTTTTCTCAGCAACACAAATAAGTATGCTTTTTGTGAACTGACTTGCACTAAATTATACAATAAAAACTTGTTCTTTGTAAAACTAATACAGAGCGAGTAAAAAAAAGGGGGAACCCAATCCCCAAAACAATTATTTCATATTAAAAAAAAATGTAGCACCAAAAAGTAATGACTGGAAAGGCAATTTCATAAACTACTTTTACATGTAGATGCTCAATTCGCTCAAAGTATATCACCATTTAAACACAATGACCCTAAAACGTCTTTCGTCCAAAAATGCGATGTCAAGAATCGTCTTAACATTTGTCTTTAAACATTATCTGCGATAAAACCTGTTAAAAAGTAAAAAATACTAAAACAAAGTCCTTCTGATGGCCCTTCTTAAAAAACACACACAAAAAACAAACAAGAATGTGTACTACAGTTGTTGACAGTTGTTGAAACAAGTATTCTGTGTCATTTTGTTGTTGTTCTAAACAGTCAGATGTTTTTTGGGGGTCACGAAACAGATTTTAGGGTCATTGCATTTAAGTGGTGATATTCTTTGAATGGATTGAGCAATTTCATTAATATTTTTTTTCTAAAAGTAGTTCATGAAATTGGCTTTCCAGTCATTATTTTCGGTGCTGCATATTTTTTTTAATATGAAATATGTTTGTTGGGTTCCGCTTTTTTGTCTCACCCTGTTCCTGTTACTATAGCAAATAATCCAGTAACATGCCCGATTCCCTTATATAATGAAAGTCAAGTTACATACGAACATATGTCACGAATGGTAGATAATAGGCGTTGCTTAATAGCCTTGACATTCAATCAATTTCAATGGTGTTACGAAACCTGTCACTAAGTAATAGCAAATAATTCATTACTCAATGCGCGTTACCCTGTCATATCCGTTTGTGAATTATTGTTTTAATTAGCAACCAGGCGGTCATAGAATGAAACCTAATCCGCAACAGGGTTATCCAAAGCTGTTTCTAATGCCAACCTTTCCCGAGCAGTATAGTTCTTCGTATTTTGGGACAACCTAGCAAAGTCACTTCTTCATTTATACAAAAAGCATGTCTAGTTGAAAAAATACCATATAACAGTGCACTCCATCAGATGCATCTTGCCACAGAATCACAGGTGCAAACTAGTGTAAACGCTTCAACAAATGGTTTTAAATAAAACGAAGGATCTGGCTTGCCACTGCCAAACCAGATGCAAGCCAAAAATGTGTTGTCTTTGCGAAGTTTGGGTGGTAACTCGTTGATGCATGGCGCACTGAAATGGCCACAATGAAACAATGGAAGACTTAAAAACAGGCACTCCATGTATCTTCTCTGTTCATATGCATGCATAGATACACAAGATCTGGTACTCAGTCTGACAGGACTCATAATGCCTGGACATCAAATGTCCATTATACATTTGACCAGAGTGCATGAGATGGATATTTATTTCAGTCTAGCCTTGATATTAAGATTTGTGTTTGTAGTGTGATGAGGACATATATTTTTCTTACTATCAAGTATCAGTAAAACTGGTTCTGTTTTTATTATATCAAAGGTTCAACTGTCACAACAAACAAGTGCTGAAAGCATAATTTAGTGCGTGAAGCGTCAGCATACTTCACCAGTCAGTCGATAAGATTCCTGCCAAAAGTGCGTAAGATTGAACAATGAGGTGAAGAGACTGAAATTGGAAAAGGAAGCTCTCTGCAAAGGTACGTAGTTAAATACAAGAATCAAAGTCTGCATCGCAAACGAATACAAGATTGCTTATGAATGAATACATACAAAATGTATGTCAGAACCCAGAACATAGAATCGAGTTTGAATGCCAGACATGATAAACAGCACAATGACAACTACATGTACATGTACTAGTTCTGTTGAATTTTGTTTTGGTTTTGAAAGTTCCAGTACTTTAAGCTTCAATTTAGATTTTGTTAGCAACATTTTTGGTAATTTGTATTTAATTTTTTATTCAAAATATTTGTCTTTGATTTGTAGGCTTGCCAGGTGTTGTAAAAGACCTAAATAATTGTTTGCAAACCCTGCAGTCTGGAGGTCACCAACCACAGATGGCCCAGCCCAAGAGTTTCATCCCCATCAACATCCCTAGCCCCCTGGCAAGAAGCTTTAGTGCTTATCCAACATCCATGACATCAGACATGTCTGAAGTGAACAGTGCCCCTCGGCAACAGGGTCCAGCCGAGTATGAATTGGTATGTTCTTTTTGCAAAAAGCTTTTCGAAAACCTCTTTCCTGTGTGTCATTATGAAACAGGGCGAGTTAAAAAAAAACTGAACCCAAAGAAATATATTTAAATAAATGTGTAGAAGTAGCACCAAAACTAATTATGACTGGTAAGCCAATATATAAACTACTTTTATTACAAAAAGGTTATGCTAAAATTATTTTCCCCTTACCTTTTAAACAGGCATGCAACTTTTCTTCGGATCCACTGATTTCCTTGTTTTTTAAATTCTCATGAATTCCATTACAAATTGAAAAATACTCATGATCATATTTTTCCAGGTATAATTCTCGCTGCATGCACGTTAAGCTAACGCATGTAATATTTTCATGGAAAGTTTAAGGTAGTGGATAAATATCTGTATTATTGTTTATTATTGTTTTTTGTTCTGTCTGTTTGGTTTAGGGAAGTGGAGTCTTCTTGCCACAAACCGATGCAACAAGTCTGATTATAAACGTCCGACACGCGATCTCATGTGTGCACTATTTTCGCAAGAGGAGATGAGTGTGTGTAGTGTATTTGGGAGGAAAGGGGTTGGAGCTGCTAGAGAGCTGTGACAACCTCTTAAAGGTGACAAGGTGAAGGCTAGAATGGGTAATTAGGTTGCTATTGAAATCAGTGTTGACGGTGCATATCCTGGTTAGGTATATACATGTAATATAATATAATATAAGATAATATAACTAGAGCATTCATGAAGCGCTTTTAACAAAGATCAAAGTGCTGTACAAAAATGTAACTGAGACAACACGTTCTACGAGTGCTCCCCTACCCCCCTGATCCACTTTCTGCTGAAGTCAACTTGGGAATAACTACAACAGATCCTCCATCAAAATGTTTGATCCAAAATTAAATTACACTGTATAAATCTTGCATAATTTCAATCTGTTGACATTGATCTACATGTACAATCACTCTGGAACCGAGGTGTCGCTAACACATGTCAACAACTTCAATGTGTAAATAGCCTTGCCTTCAATGCCCCTTCATGTAAGACATCCAGCTTTCATATATTTTGTGACCAAAAGAGTTTTATTTTTAGTTTATGTTGTGAAACATTTTTCTACCATCTTTATTTAACTTTACCCTTTGCTACTTTTTGCTCCGAGAATATGTGAGGATGACCTTTCCCTTTGTAGAGACAAGCCAAATCACTCAGACAATGGCATACAAGGTAAAAGATGGGAGGACTGCTAGTGGAAAAAACAATGTAAATGTATTTATTTATTTATTAACCAAATCCAACAGCGATCAAGTCGCCAATTACAGGATGGTAATTAAGAAGAAGGCAATGAGAAGAAACTAGTTTTAGAGGTGGGAGGAAAACCCCAGAATATTATTCTGGAGACAACCCACGAAATCAGGCAGGAATGGAAGCTGGGCCGCAGTGGTGGAAGGCGAGGAAAGAACCGCTACGCCAACCTGACTCCCAAACTTTACAAACCACATTTAGCAAACATGTACCTAAAAGATTGCAGCATAGTTGTCAAAAATGAGACCCAAAAAAGTGTAATTTAATCTTCATTATAGATTCTAAATTTAACTCGCCAATGCTACATGTGTTTTGTATTTCGCATAAATAACACCAAAGCAGATTAAGCTAATGAAAGTGGTGACTGCACTTCTGCAGACATCCCAGTTCACAAGTGAGGACAGCCCCCAAGCCTCTCACACCTCCAGAGCGACACACTTTCACATTCCCCAAACACCAGAGCTGGCAGCAAGAGAAACTCCCACTACTGCCACACGGCCTACACCCATCACAGCCAGCACAAACCCATCCCTCACAGATGAGGTAAGGCATTCAAATACATGTTATTATCTAGTCATTTGGCCCATAACTTTACCTCTTAATTTTTTGGGGCACGTAAATAAAGTAAGGAAAAGTTGAAGCAGAGGCATGTCAGAAAAAGGGATCATTTTGTCTGATCCATCTCTTTTATTTTTGAGAGAAGAAGCTGGCATTCAACAAAGGCGTAAACAAGGAGGCCCTCTTGTTTTCGCTTCTTACTGCCATCTTTGGAGAAGAGTGCTTTGCCAGGGGCAAGGCATGCGGGACTCGCAAAGCCTACAACATGAAAAGCGAAGAATACCCCTGGACATTCAGAAGCTCGATGAAATCAAAGGTATTTTGCTTTCTTTTACACTTATTTATAATTTTTTTTTTAAAGAATGTTGCACTTCAGAAAACAAAAAAATATGGCAAAAGTATTAAGGACAGCAGACTTCCCTTTATGATTGTTGGTTGGTGTGCACTGAGCCCATAATATAGAAGAAAGCATATTTGCTGTGAGTTTATCAAAAGGAACATGTATTTCGTACACGCATTCCGTGCAATGAATGTTTGAATTTTGAAGAATTTTTGCCATTCTTTAATTGTGGCTTTATCTAATCAAATATAATAAAATGTAACCAAGTACAGTGAAACTTTGCTCTAACGAACACCGTTATAATGAACATTTGGCTATAACAAACATCTCCTTTGGTTCCCGGAACATTAATTTCCATTATAATGCACAATCACTATAACAAGTGATATACCCGCAGGCTCAATGAAAAGTGTCTTGTTTTTTTCTTTTCTTTTTTATACCTAAAACATCCTTCCTTTCTCCCCCCCCCCCACCCCCTGTCATTCAGAATGTGTGCTTCGGCGGTTCAGACAACCAATTCGATTAGCAAATTGAAGAATGTTGGAGTTGTTTTTTTAAGCTGTGTCATTAAAAAAAGAAGAGGACCGCTCAATTTGTTTTTAGGTTGGTTTTGAATATTCCGTTTCCGAAATCGAAAACCGAAAAGTGGTATTCAAACCGAATATTTAAAAATTCAAAAATGCATCCAACCACTTATAAATTCCATCCCATTAAAGCCCATTTTGTCATGCCTACATGTCTGCTGTCGTGTGTACACAAACACCTCCCCAACAGGACTTCAATTTATTTTGTAATCTGTGTGAGTCTGGTCCAAGATACTAGAGCGTGTTGAATTGAGTAAGCTTAGAATTGAGACAGAATTACCTATTTGACAACTTTGATGCTACAGGAAGCTAATGAAAATATTATACCTCCATTTGTTTTTTTTGTTTTTTGGGGGGTATAATTTGTACCCAGAGTACGCGGTCATGTGCTGGACACATGAAGCTAAAAGTAAAGGTGTAAAGGTCATTGTGAATCTAATTGGTCGAACATAAAAAATAATGGCAACAATTTGATTACCCTATTTTTGATGTTACCTTTCCAATGAATTCAAAAGTTGTTAATACATTGGGGATGTATCGGCTTTTTTAGTACCTAGTTTGATCGAAATCCTTAAACAAAATGACAGACAGTAGCAACAAAAGTGCTGGTTGAATGGTGCTGAAACTAGGACATTTTTCATTTAAAACAACCCTATAAAGCAAATTATTTTCAAGGGGGTGGGGGTTTAAACCAGTGTGTGATTGTATATGGAATGATTCTTGACTAGACATGATTTGTTTGCTATGTTAATTTGTGTTTGCTATGTTAATTTGTGTGTGCATTACTTGTCTTTTTTAGTTGCAGATGAACATCAGTGTTCAAATTACAAATAATTTGGAACAGCGCTCCGAAAATAGTTGCAATGGGATGAATAGTGAAGGGAAGGTGTACTCGATCAAAGTGTTTGAAGGAAAACACACTGCCAGATGTTTGAAAGGGGCATGTCTGAAGCTGCTTAAACGCACATTCAACCAAAATGGAGAAGTTGTCTTAGGGAGACAGACGGTGGTAAGTTTTTTTCTGTGATGTAATCTCGGGGAACTCTTCACATGGTGAATTGTTTTGTTGTCTTCAATTCTGTGGCTTTGATGTGCTACATACAATAAATTATGGCCCAGTCACAATGTCGGCGATCTGTCGGGGATTAGTTTTGGCCGGGGGTCGTCGTAGAAAATAAAGAATCCTTGAACAATCCTAGCAATAATCCTAATAAAAGTGGAGCAGTCACATTGTCTGAGATTTTTTCAAGGATTTTGACCCGGTTTTGTCGAAAAATCGTGGGATTAGCCTCCGATCGCATCGGAGACGATCATCTTCAAAATCTTCACAATCTTCTGTCACAGCCTCCTGCAGCAAGAGCGTCTCAAACTTTTAGCGATCCGATCGGAGGCGCCCTTATATACACGGCGATTTACTACGATTCCACCGTACGATTCGTCGGAGACGATCACAGAAAGCGTACGAATCGTCGCAGGGCGCCTCCGATTCAGTCGGAGCCGGGCGCCGGAGACCACTCGCAGACATTGAATCTCAACCTGAATTTCCAATCCCACACAGAATCTTGCGACTAGTCTCAGATTATTCGGAGGACGCCTCCGATTAATCGGAGGGCATCGTAGGTCATCGGAGATTGTGTCTGGGATGCCCAAAATGGGTGAAAAGTCTTGCGAGCAATCTTAAAATTTTAAGTTCAAAGTTGGGGACCGCGACGGGTGTGGCGATGCCAAAAAAATCTGCGACAAGCCGCAGGCGTCCGGAGAGCGCCTCCGACGGGTGCAAATTCGTGAGATCTGTCTCAAGATTTTGTTCAAATTTCCCGGTTTTACCCATCGCCGACGCATCGCAACTGATTTGTGACTGGCCCATAAGCAGCATCAGCATAGAAGTGCTGCATACATTTCGAAAGGTACCCCAAAAAACGTTATATGAGGAGATATTGCAGATCTCATCACCTTTATGAAAGTTTCTTTTTAAATGTTTTAATATAATGTACATAGGCTGCCAATGAGGTAACTAGTGCCCTGTCTGTGTGCCCTGAGGGTCTTCCCCGTACAAATTTAACTTATAAGATCTTATAAGATCCTTATATAAGATTCTTATAAGAATCTTATAAATGGGTCTGAATCTTATAAGAATCTCGTAAGAAACGGTAAGAAAAGTGAGTTGAATTTGACAAGATTCTTATAAGAATATTCAGGAAGTAAGAAATGATTAACAATTCTTATAGGATTACTCATTAAGTAAGGAAAAACAATATTTCAAACTCGAGTAGGCCAATTGCATGGATTTCTTATAAGATTGCTTTCCTAAGATTGCTTGCCAATGCATTTTCTGTGGTTTATTTTCTCACCATGCACAATAATTACACTAAGAACTCCAGAATCAGATTTTTACGACATAAAATATGAGATTGCATCTGTACCATCACTAGTAATTTATTGCTAGTCATATTCTGATCACATTTTTTCACCTACATTTATAGCGTAGGACATTTTCAAAATTCGATGTAGTGTAGGCCTATATCAATGCTTTCAATTACCCTAAAAACAATCGACTATTTGACCGTCCATTGATTTGTATTTCACATTTATTTTGCAATAAATTTACAGTATATGATTATGTACATGTAACATGTACATGTACATGTTGCATGGGCAATTTGTTTGTCAACATGTTGTGTCCCATAGAATAGCTGCAGCAGGAAGCTATTTGCATCTTCAAATGGAAAACACGATTTCGACCACATGGGTCCTAAATTTAGAACTTGGTCAGGGAGATGCAATAATTGATGCACGTTGAGTGTCATTTTACCTTCTGTATACATGGCAGGGAACATGGCAACAAATCTAGCAAGCATAAGCCTCGACCTATTTACATGAAACTGACTCTTGCAAAAGTAAAAATACTGCTTCACTCCACAACAAATAAATGAGAATAATACTCTGGGAGCAAAATGCCATACAAAATAAAGGACACAAAAAACACTCGCGCAACTCCTGAAAACCTAGATCGCGATATCACCGAAAACTACTGCGGACATTGTGGTGGTTTTTATGGAGACGATGACAAATTGGACAAAGAAGACTGGTGGCAATGCATCAAGTGCACGGAATGATTTCATGAATCATGTACTGGACTGTTCGGCCGAACAAATGAAATGACCAAATTTGCATGTGCGAAATGCAAAGACGATGAGCCTAATTAAGCGCTTGTTTGAAATCCCACTCAATTACCAAGAATCAAACAGTATCAAATAGAATCTAAGATCTGTTTTTCTTAAATACGAATAATGAATAGTGAAAGAAGATCAAGTTAATGATTCAGATTAAACCAATGCAATGCCATGCGTTTGTGGTGCTGACACCCATGTTTACCCCATTGTGTCGGGGTAAGTGGGACAAACACAGGTTGTCATGTTTTGCCTGCTCCTTCCCCACAACATGCTTGTTTGGAAACAAATATGATCAAAATATGTTCAAGAGGTGTTAGTAATTCAACAAAACCTTTCACTTGATAAATAGCTTATGTATACAACTTCAACTTCAACCAAATAGATGTACATGCTTACATGTAAGTGTCCCAGTTACCCCCATTTTACCCTACGTGTGCACAAAATTTCACAAAAGAGATTTGGAAATATTACTTAATCTTAATTTTGTAACATACCAAAATAATAAGTTATTATTATACTTTCAGAATAAAGACACCACAAAAGCGGCTCCAAAACCCCCAACTTCTCAGGCCAAGAAACAAAAGACGGAAGGGGCTAAAAAGAAAGCAGCTGCAATAGCTGCTCAGGAGTTGATGGTTGACAGACTTTTGCGAGGAACAATGGACCGATCCGGCCTGTCAATCACTACGCGCGCATTGACCAATAAGATTCCGAGTTTTGTTCAGGTAAATAGCAACGGTTGCTACAGGCGTGGTCCGCCATTAGCTCGGTCAAACTATATCACATGTGCTTAGAAAAGTGTACACAAACAAATAGCTTCGGTACGAAAAGGCACCGTGTTTGTCAATCAAAATACGGCTATGTGGAGTTTTTAAAAATGTCAAAAATATGCATGAAATGGTCAGGAAATATGTAAATAACACGCTGGTACTCGTATCACGGCATCATTTTGTTCCCGTTAAATACAAAACAAATCTCGAAAATGAGAATTACCGTTGAACTCGTGTGACGTGAACGGCGGGAATGTCAAGAAGACAAGGTCAAGGACAGTATAGTCTAAGCATGGAGGAATAAGAAGGAAAGGTAGGATAGGGGGCCTATGTAGAGTTAATAGTAATGCTCTACATGTGTAGAAGTCTATTAATTAGGCTATGATTTATTCCAGTACGGGTATACTTACCAAGCAACCATACAAATACAAATACACCGTCCGTAACTTAAAATTCCATGGTTTTTCTTCTCTCCTGATCGGCTCATGGCATGCATGCTTCATTCCCCCCAACTGCAACTTATTCATCCTTCATGTACTGTACATACCCTTCCTTAAACTAATGGTCATCGTCCGCTAGCTTGCTGATAGTCCCCGCCTAAAGTTTAAATAAATATTTCGTTGTACGTGATACGCCGAGCCTACACGTACATCTGTATACGTATAGTAGTGTACACGTTCACGTGAGTGCAGCTTGACCGAGGTAATGGCGTCGCCATGCCGTTGCTAAGGTGGGCGGGGCTTATGGTCAAATCCGGATCGGTCCATTCCAAGGGGACCAGCCCTCAACAAGTGGCTTCGCAAAGCCACTAGCCACGCCGGTGGCAGTGCCGTCAACAAGTGATGGCAGTGGCACAGCCACGCCAGTATCTGGTATGTACGGCTTTCACATGAGATTGCTACTGGACATGGATGGCGATGTAGAGATGGAGAATGTGTGGGATTCCAATGGCGACCATTCTGCAGACCGCTCTCTCCAAGAGGCCTTGGATGAACAGGTCCATCTCAATGAGAACCTCCGAAGTAAACTTTGATCAAAGGAAGAGTTTTTGTCGCCAACTTCAAGTGCAGAAAATGCAAATGCTCCAAACTTGACGAGTTTCTGATGACACCATTAACAAAAGAATTTATTACATTCTTATCCACATGTGTTGGGGTTAAGGCCCCAACCTCTAGGGCACCCATAGCCCTAGTTTCAACCTCTACTGCAGCCCGTGCTAAAGCCCCTGCTCCAACCCCAGCCAGTGAGCATGATATGGTTGATGTAGGAGGAATTCTGATGAAGGTGATCAGCGATTCCTGCATCTCTTCAGCAAAGGGAGCACCAGCAAAGCTAGTGAGAAACCTTCTACAGGCCCTCTTCTCCGAAGAAAAGCTGACAAGAAGATGTGCTGGGGGTAGCAGGGAGTGACCTGGTCTTCCTGTTCACATAATTAAATCCATCAAAGGTAAGACGCATTTAAAGTCAACTCTCATTAATCAACCGGACATAGCCAAAATGTTACATCTGAATTTTTAATTAACGAAGAGTGCTGGTCATATTTATCATACACATATCAGGACTAAGGCTTTATATTTGCTATAAATTTGTATTAACAGTTTCTATTAACGAGCGTCAACTGTACATCTTTTACCCAACATTTACCTGGCAATTCATGAGCTTCAGTAAAATTTCATTTTCCAAAACGTTAACATTCTCATGTACTATCGTGTTCATTTCCACAACAGAGTTTGTCCAAAATATTCAGAAAGGGAGATTATCCAGGTCGTTAACTGCCAGTGTTCAGATGTTAGGAAGAAACTAAGAAATAAGGCAAAGTTAAGCAGGTAATTGTATTACATTTCTTGCAAAACAAGATCTAAAGTCAACGGGTACAACCTTTTTAACGGAAAGCTATTACAAAATTTAATATGTATTTCAATTATTTTTATTATTTTTTTCATTTTAATGTTTCTGTTTCTTGGTGGAGTGTCTCAACACTTGCATGTATCTGGCAGATGGGTTCGTAATCTGTAAATGTTTTTATTGAACTTGTAGTAGAATCTGAAGTTTTTCAAAAGATTAGGCTGTGATCAAAATATTAGGCCCCACTAACACCTAAATATATCTATCTCTTAACTATAATGAATAGGTTGCAATAATGTATTTTATATAAATTGGTATGTTTTTTTTTAAATAAATTTTATAGGTATTTCAAAAAATTAACTATTTTGTGCCACACCTCCAATGCCATTTATATGTACTCTTAATGCAGTATTGACAGAGCTTAAAACTTCATCACCTTTTGTCAAGCAACGTTATTTATATTTGGAATACTTTTGCTGCTTGAAACGATAAAAATGTCCAACTGTCAAATAATATATTATCCTTTTAATCCTAATCACTTTGAATTCATAAAGAGGAGTTTCGTGTTTTGGAGGATTGGGGTTTTGATGGATTCAGAATATCTCCATATATTGAGCAGCATTTTACCAACATTTTTGTGCATAAATATTTTAGTGGATTCAGAATAGTTTCTAGTAAAAGAACTGATGAAGGGGTTTGGGTTAAATACATACATTTTCTGACTTTGGTTTTTATGTTTAGGTTGTAAATGCGCCCAAGTTTGAATTGCCGGAAGCTGCAGTGGCCGTTTCAAGTCGGATCCACCTTAAGTCAGTAAAAGATTGCAAAACGTCACCAGTGTTAGTGAGAGGACGCGTTGCTAAGGTAAATGTGACCCACCACCCCAAAACCAGGCTAAAGTCGAAATTGTTCATATGAGAGATTTGTATACCATTGGATTGCTAGCGTTTTAAGCTTTAAAATGATACATCACATGCACCAGTACCGCTATGGAATGAAAAGTAACGACGCTTTAAAAAGTGACATTTTGTTGCCGTTCGCGGCAACAAGTTTGCTCAATTTGAGTAATAGCAACGACAACAAAAATCAGGAGAAGGCCGATATTATCACTTTCGGGGATTTTTTTTAAGGTTTAAATATGAACAGCCTATAAATTAGAGTTTTAACTAACGATTTTGTGTACTACAATGTCATATCTCGAAATGGCATTTGCCGACTTCCGCCTGGTTTTGGCCTGGTGGGTCACAAATAAGGGTTATTGCATGCAAAGTTAATTATTTAATAGAGGATTGGCGTAATGATTAGTCTACAAGAAAAATAATGTGTTTGTTTTTGTTTGTTTTTGTTTGCGGTTTTTTTTGGGGGGGAGGGGGGGTTGGTTCGTTTTTAAAATAGAGATTGATAAACTTACTTAAATTAGCATGCATTTCAAACTTTAAACGCATTTTGCAATTGAATTACATTTACATCTAGCCGAATGTTATTTGTTTTGGATGTAAGGAATAAGTTGCCGATCGTTATACCCAACTACCCCAAACCCATCAAACCTAAAGGGCACTTCTTGTTGGACTTTGTTTGATTCAGTACTAAGGGCCACCCTGTTGAATTTTGTGAGGTTTAGGACAGAAAGGCAAGAGACTTGTCAAAATGTTGGAGAATGTGCATTTATTCGTTGGTGACCTACATGGTCAGTGCTAGAGCTTAGGGGCATGTGTGAAAGGTATATGTTTTTAATCAAAATCTTTTGAATTTTTTGGTTGTTGATACAGATCAAAATATCTAGTTCATCCAAGTTCTGGTCGAAGACGCACGTGGTCCTGCCGGAAGGAAGTGACAGTGTTGAACTGAAACTGTGGAATAAACAAGAAACACTTGTCAAGGACTTGGGTGGCAGTCTCAAGGCTGTACAAGTCGAAGTCTGGAATGACATGACATCATTGTCAAGCACACAGAATACAACTCTAGAGGTATGTATATTGAAACAATTATATTATTGAAAAAAAAAGTTACATGTATTAAAAATTGCACTATACTTAAACTAGAGCCTGGGAATGTGTGCATGTGTATTAGTAGTAATACAAAACAGGGTAATGGTTTTAAGAAAAAATGCGTTTGTTTTTGATTGAAATAGGGGACGTATGACAAAGGGAACAATGGGGTCCCCTATTCCGCAAAGGTCCCCGATTCAGACTCGTGTGCAAATCCTATGGCGATCATCCGAAAACGTTAGAGTACAAACAAAAGAGGGAAGACGGTCGGACAATGCCCCGTCCCCTATTGACGGCATTTACCCACTTCTATGTATTGTAATGGTAAAAGTGTATAAGTGGAAGTAAAAAATTGCCAGTGAAAAAAAACACATGTTGTTTATTGGAATGCTGTAGTACAAAAACAGAGACCTGATAAAAGACATACTGGTAACACTGAAGAGAAGGGACAGAAAGTCACTCATAAATAAACAATGAGTTTGTTTGTTATGACCAGGCTTTGTATTACACAATAAAATATCCATTGGACTGCTAGTGCTAGTACTAGTACATACAAGTGATTTGCTAGACCACAATAATATCTTCAAGAATCATCTACATTTTGTCAAGAATATCATTTGCACTGTGCTGGAAATGTGTTTTACAGTTGAGCTCCACCTTGTCAACAATTTGAAATTAATTTTGTTTAGTGACTGGAAATTAAAAAGGCAGACCTTATTCAGATTGTGAAATATAATGTCCTATCATACCGGGTATTTGTGTGTAAACTGTCATTTACTGAAGTGCACTGCAGTATAGCCTTTTCTACATGTTTGTTATGCAAACCATATACATGTATACTATACATTCGCATGGTAAAGGTTAAATCATTCATGTACGGAAATACATGTAACCTGACTTGTGCAGCATTAAAATATTGAATGAACTTCATTAGTTGTTTATTGCTATTCATTTAGATGTTTGTATGTCATTCCTGCTTGGTGCAAAGATGCAAGACAACAAACAGGGAAGACTGGAAGACCACCACACACATTAGAAAGTAAATATCACAGAACCTCCTAGCTATTTTCCCTCGTGGAAGGATTGTTGAAGAAAACGACCAAGTACAGTACCTATAGTACGAGTAGGGGAGCTGGTCTATAATCAAGTCATTCAAGGGGGGGGGGGAATTGAAAATATTATAGCGACGTGCACAATATCAATTATTGTCACCTTTGGCAAAGACTATTAAAGATTAGGAATCACTTAAGATATGCATACCAGTATAAGCTTACTTGTTATTAAAAGGAAAGCATGCATACAAAATTACATTCCTGGATAAACATTGCAAATCGTGAATATTGACTTAAGTTAATATTGTGATTATTGACGTAAATATTCGCAACAAATTTCACGACTTGCACCCAAAGTCGAGGAATGACCCGTAAAGAGTGGTTTTTTTCCTGTATTTTCTTATGAACGGTAAGACATTAGTTTGGTTTCCTTTCAAATTTCAACCAGATGTTTAAATAGAATAAGTAAACATGATATTTTTTGGGGGGTTTCAGGGTGTAATGCCCATTTAACTGACAACGAGATAGGCCTAAGTTAAGCTAGGCCTAAAAAGTAAAGGCTAACATTAACATTAGGTTTAGCCCTACTTAACTTTGTCTTATTACCGTCGCTATTTGACAGTAACGGGACAGAGGTTAAAAGAGAGCCATTTCATCCCCGTTTGTAGGGCTACGTTAGGCCCTAGAGAATGGGTCCTTTCTCTGTGGTTAGGCCATTGTTGCATTGCAGTGTTCATATATCTTTTATGTATGATTCCTTCTTCAGGTCTTTAGGTGTGATTACTTCTTAATATACTGTTTACATTAATGCAAAATTCACCAGGGTTTGGACTCGACTGTTTCAATTTGTCGATATCTCTTCCGAAGATTAGAAACTGGGTCCTTGTAGAGAACTGGGTCGAGTCGCATTTGAGACCGAATCAGAGGCATATAGCCAAATTCTTTGACAAACACATTAATACAGTGCATATTCTGGTTGAACTGTTGTATTAAGTCCGATCCTTTATGAGTCATTAGGTCTTGGTAATGCTTCTTCTGTGTTACTTTGATGGGAGGCAGATGCGTCACGTGTGCTATGACAAAATTCATGAGAATGTGTCCACAGCTGCTAGCGGTATCATCAGGCAGTAATGATGCAGCAAACTTTGTGTACAAATGATTGTAATACCTATGAAAACAGAAAGATACAAATAATGTTAAAACTAATTTAGAAATGCCATTAAGTAGAGAGGAGATATTTTGAAAAAATGTGATGGCTGGTTTTAATTAAGAAAGTTTAAAACTGGGGGGTCGTGATAATCCCTGTCTCCCGAGTTTTAACATACTTGTTTACTTTCAGTCAAAATGTAAAAACAAGTAAAAACAAGTAAACATTTATACATTTGATTTCCAATGATTTTGCTCATCAATTTTACTTCATGTTTTTTCGTTAAACACACCTCTAGCTATTTTTATGGTGTGTTTTTCTTGTGAGCACATTGAAATCATATGGAATCAATTTTACTTAAACACACGCTTGGTGCAATACTGCGCGAGTATAGTGGGACACAATGCAGAAAGCACATTTTTGTCAGGTTTCTTATGTATTTTCATTCACTTTTTATGTAGATTTGCTAAACTATACATTTTTGGAAATGTTAGGATATACTTAACATGAAAACTAATGTTTACATTTGCTTTCAGGTTCTTTATGGCGGCCATCTTGGATTTGACCCAATAAACATATTACAAAAAGAATTTTAAATTTATTATGTTCTGTTGATGAGATATGGCTTAAAAAAACAAAAATGAAATATAATAAAAAAATAACACGATGACGTCATCATGATGTCACTTCATTGTATATCTATAACACATCCCGCCATACCTGCATACCAAGTTTGAACCCAATCGGACTTTACTTCCAGAGATATAGGGCATTGAAAAAAAATAGACCTTTAATGCGACACCCAATGATTTTTCACGTGTCACGTCACATTAAAGGTCACTTTTTTCAAAAGAACCTAAAAACAAATGTAAACCTTGGTTTTTATGTTGAGTATATCCTAACGTTTCCGAAAATTTCTAGTTTAGCAAATCTACAAAAAAGTGAAGAAACTTTCAATATGTACATTATGAACCTGACTATTTGCCAGTGCAGTATAAACTGTACAATACAGACCCGGTAGTATTGTGCACACCTTGTGAGGTTTTAGCTAACAACAGATTTAAAAGGGACCACATTTCACAGATGTCCAAATTCCATGTTACATTGGAAACAGATTTTGTATCGGCTGTTTAAAATTGCCCACGTGACAGGCTCTTGACCAAAGGGAATACATGTACATTTATGAACTTTTCTTAACTTTCTTTCTTCATTTCTGGAAAATAATTCTCAGCGGCTTTGTCTAAAAAGGTTTAGGGCATAATTTTTTTTTAGTGTAGCTTCCCCGGGTATGTGGAATAGTCTCTGTATTACCATCCGATCTAGCACATCTCTCAGCTCATTCAAATTGGCTCTAAAAACACACTACTTTAACCTAATAAAATCCTGATTGTCAGACTGCATGTTTATAGTGTATATCCTTTGTTTGTTTTTCTGCTGCAGCGCCTTATTTCAGGTGGTGGTGTGCGCATTATAAGAATTCATTATTATTCATTATTCATTTGCCCGAGCTAGAAATTCATTTTTCTTTTTTTTTTTTTTTTTTTAGTTCATGTGGGTTTTTTTCCCCTGAAATTTTGTTTAGTCGGGTCCGGTTGGGTTGAAAAGTTCAGATCAGTTACGGTTCGGATTCGGTTTATATTGTTAAAGTTTCGGGTCGGTTTGGCCTAGTCAACCCATTTCGATGCACATCATTAGTGTAAATATGGCCAGATTCCGAGTCAACATACCTGTGATAAAAAGCTGTGTTGGTGAGTACAATTGAATACTCATTAATCCAGCGAGATGTGTAGCCCCATGCTGATTTGGTCTCATCCCAGTAATGAGATCTGGCTGGATAACCAACTATACGTTCTGGAAAATCGCACCAAACAGCGAAGGCAAAATCCACCTTTTCAAAATACAAAAAGTAAAACAGATAATCAACAAGATAGACTACAAAGAAACACTTAACCAGTTCGCAGCGGATATACACGCACATTTTTTCCAAAGCAACTTTAAAATGACAGCAATGCCAAACGAAATTATTTTACAGGGTGTTTAGAGTCATTAATATCTTTACATCAAGTAGGTTTTTGAACAATAATTTGGTTGGTCACTTTTTAGATAGTTGCGAATCCCTATACTATCCCTTTAAATCATTCACCTTTAAGTACATGTAGGTTTCTTGTACATGTAGGTAATTTGAATATCTACTGAAACGGGTCAAAGTATGCTAATTATCAAAATATGCATTTTCCCCATAAACTTTCTAGAACTGTCCATACTTGGCCGGTATTTACACAAGTTTATTTATTTTCAACATTACTGCTATTTCAAATGTTGAATTATGAAAAGCAGAAAATGGAACAACATTATCTTTTGGGTAATATTTTATATGCTCCTAGTATTTTAAAGTCGCGCCGCGCAAAGTTTTCCCCAGATTCAAAATGGATGACGCATAAACACATCACAAGCAAGACTGGAAATGTCAGTCAGCAGCGCGCAAGGCCAATAGTGTTGGGAGTGCAATTTGTGTGAACATCAATGCAGTTTGTCTAATTGAGTGTTCTGAGGGTGAATAACGTGGCAAACGTGTTTGTTAGGCTTAACGGGCGCCGGCGCGAACTGATTAATGAACCAATATTAATCAATATATCAAAATCAATATATCAAAATCAATATAAACAAAATAGGAGAAACACAATTTTATTTCACGTTTAAATATGGTAACAGTTTGGGCTGCAAGATAATTCCCAAATTCATTCTTGATGACAAATTAGAAAGCACCGACCATATTCAAAGTGTTATTGGTTTAATGATTATTAACAAGTTTGCGCCGGAAATATTTGAACATCACCGAGCTGAGGCGCGGGATTATTTCTAACAAAACTTGATCCGAGGCGGGTTCAGGCCGATGGTACCGTGAAGCACACCCACGCATTTCTGGCTTTGCTCGTGACGAGTTTATGCGTCATCCATTTTGAATCTGGAAACAAATTTGCGTGCATTGTACGTCCATCGGCGCGAACTGGTTAAAGGGAAATTCCAGGCTCAATAATATTTTACCTAGTCTAAAAGAATATATGGTAACATACTGACTCCGCAGAGAATTTGTTTTGATTTGTTATTGAGAACGACACACGCGCTTATAATATTCACGATTTCTTGCCATTCAGGAGTACAAGGGCGCGGCCATATTGTTCAAATTTCCCGCCTCGCCCGGGAAATTATGACGTAGTGTCTGCACCTCAATGCACATCGCTTTATTGCCTGTTGTTCGCACTGGTATTCCACCTTGACGCGGCCAACTACATTATGCAGACGTATGTTGTACGGCGCCCGACTGTTGCGAGTACATGTATTGCATTTCTGTGCAGAATATTGACTTGACGCGCCGCAAACTATCGTTTATTTTTGTATTTTCTGAGAAGAATAGAAAATCTGTGAGCTAGTAATTATGGCATCAGGTCCTTCTCCGTATGATTTTGAGCCCACTTTCACATGTACAGTACATATTGTGTATACACTATGCCGTACACAAAAGGGTTCACTTGCATTCCGTGCGCGTGCAGGGCCGCTATCGATCGGGCTTCGCGTACTGACGGTGCAGACAATACGTCACAATATCTCGGATGTACCGATAAACCAGAACAAAATGGCGGCTCGCATGACGGTAAGCGCAGTGCAAGGAAATCTCTGTTTTATATGATTACCGAAACCGATAAAAATGAAATAAAAATCAAATCACAATGGCAATTGACACTATTTAACATTATGCAATTATAAACTATGGGTGGAGTTTCCCTTTAAGGTGCATTTTTCCAAAAACTAAAATAAATTTTAACAATTTTTTTCACGAAACTTGTTCCAACAATGGTTGCGTTTCCATGTATCAGTTTCAGATGCATTTCGCAGTTTTTGTATCAAAATTGTATGTTGAAAACAAAATTCAGAGGTTGTTACACACATAGTAATTTCTTGTTAATACTTCATACCCTGTTCAAATTTGGGTTTATATTTTCATGCATTCTTGTCACGACGAGGTGCAGTACTAATGAGGGCCATGTTTGAGTCAACTTTTGTTGACGATGTGTTCATTTTTTTCTCACAGTATTTATCGTGTTTTTGTGCATTGAAAATATTAATTTCATATTCCTATATGTATTAGCCGAACATATACCTTACATTTTTTATAAAGTACCAGTGGTGTTATATCATTATTATATTATATCAGCAAGTTATTTAGCCTCAAACAGGCACCTCGCTTTTAAATCGAGACACGAAAACACCGTATTGTGGTCCTTGTCGAGCTCGTCTCACAAGGTGTTTTTTCCTGACACACTCAATCTTCAGATTTTGGTTGCAGTAAAAAAACCTTAATAAATATTTCTTTCTGATCTTCAAAATATTATCTTCGCATTCAAACCTATTTCATCAAGAATGTTGATTTAAGTTTAAATAAATTGGTTGGACACCTTTATCCTCATTACAGTGCTGGGATAAAGTACGCTTAAATTGGGTATTACTGCAATAGCAATAAAATTGTATAAATTCTGCATTGCTTTTGCAGTTCATGGTCCAGGGTGTACCGTGCAAATTGAAGGATTCAGGGCACGATTTCACAGAACTCTTCTTAACTTAGGATCGATCTTAGGAGTTAGGAATAGTCTCAGCTGTAAGATCTATCTTACATAAGTTGCGTCCTAAATTTAATTTCACAAAACGAGGCTGAATTGGTGAGTTTGACGGCTATTTTATATTTATTTTAATGCGCTAACGAATTGGCCATCGGGATCTGTGCACAAAGCAAATTAAAATGGCTGATTGACAAGTTGACGGTGGAGTGAACAACTTTTTGGCGGTCTTATTATTCACGAACAGCACTGACAAGACATCCAAAACAATTGAGTTATCCAAAGCCGTGTAAACTGATATCTTCGGATAACTTCTTCGTCGGTCAGATTATTTAAGGGGTCTCTTCTTAACGCCCGCCTTGCTTCGTGGTCTTCCAAAAGTATAAGCGCCATTATTATTTGAGAGCACCGGAAGACAAATATGAGCGTAAAATTAAATAGCTCAGATGACCCATACACTCATCTCAAGTTAAGATGGGTTTGACACCGTTGTCATTAAAGTTAACACACGTTTAAACCTTCTTAATTTTAGTGAAATCGTTCTTAGGACCCATTCTAAGTTAGGACGAGTTACTCTTCCTAACTCGAGATAAGACATCTTAACACTTTGTAAAATCGGCCCCAGTACTGGTTAGGATTAGTGTCTGAAGCTTACATTCACATTAACTTACCTCATTTGTAGAAAGAATAGTATCACAGTCAAGACTAAGAATGGCATCCGTTTGAACAACTGACAAAGGTACAAATCTTCTGTTGGTTGTCTGTAAAAATCAGAAAGCACACAATGTTAATTTGACTTCGTTATTGATAACTACGATACATTTTGTTTTCTGTATGCAAATTAGATGGTTGCATTCAGGTAATGCTGGCGCGTCATGTTTCAAAAATACAATGTGATGTATTAGCATTTATAATAACTAGTCAAAAGTACCCGTGGGTGTAATATATGACCGGAAGAAGGGAAGTTGGGGATGGGGTGACGTACCCGTACCCGTAAGTTTGGGCGAGATCGGACCAAGGACTTGGGAGGAGTAGCGAAAAACGAACATTTGACCTTTGACCCCAGTGACCTTGACCTTTCCAAAAATGAACCCCTCAAGGGCAATTCTGGGGTCAACTTACATCCACCCACCAAGTTTGGGCGAGATCGGACCAAGGACTTGGGAGGAGTAGCGAAAAACGAACATTTGACCTTTGACCCCAGTGACCTTGACCTGGGTGTAATATATGACCGGAAGAAGGGAAGTTGGGGATGGGGTGACGTACCCGTACCCGTAAGTTTGGGCGAGATCGGACCAAGGACTTGGGAGGAGTAGCGAAAAACGAACATTTGACCTTTGACCCCAGTGAACTTGACCTTTCCAAAAATGAACCCCTCAAGGGCAATTCTGGGGTGAACTTACATCCACCCACCAAGTTTGGGCGAGATCGGACCAAGGACTTGGGAGGAGTAGCGAAACAAACAGACAGACAAACGTTGCTCGAATTATAGTATGATGATGATGATGATGATGATGATGATAGCATTTATAATAACAATAATGTTGGTGCTTATACAGTAGCGCTTTATACCCCTACAATGTATGTACATGTACATGTAGTGTTTCAAAGTAGTTATAATTATTTTCCCTGTTCACCAGGAACGAGACCATTTCTGCAGCAGCTCAAGATCAGCGCATGTGGTCTCTACCTTCACAGGTACCCATTACTCCTGGGTGGTGAGAGGCAATTGTAGCAAAGTGTCTTGCCCAGGAACACATGCATAATGTTCTCTGCCAGGATTCAAAATCGCATGTAGTCGCATGTAGTCAAACCACTGGACCACAGCGCCCCACATCGCCTTCCCTGTGATTGGCTGGCATTGGAATTATCATTTAATTTTAATGACACAACTGATATGTTCTTTTAAGATCAGAATATATAAGTATGCAATTCTTTAAAAATGTATTATTCATGACAGAATAAACTGCTGGCAAATCTAGGTCCCGCCAAACCCCTGCAGGGTAATTAACCAGGCCGGGATTTTGTTTAACATCACCAAGCTGAGGCTCAGGTTTATTTCCCTGGCTGACCAGTGGTAAAGCCTTAGGGGTCTCCCCTGTGCGCCTGCTGTCCGACAAATTTACGACCGTGATAAGGTCCTTTGTTGCACAAGGCTGGCTGCCAATTGTGGCTGCACAGAGGAGGAATGAATCATTGGTTGTCACTGGAGTCAATAAACACAAACACACAAATAGAACACGTTTTCGCATGCGCAGTCACTCTGTGTCAGTATTCCTCATGCGCCATTTTCTTGAACGAATTGCTCTTAATTTTTTAGTTGTAAGATACATTCTTTGTTACTTTTTAACCAGTTCGCGCCGGATGACGAATATAAACGCAAAGTTTTACCCCGATTCAAAACGGATGACGCATAAACACGGCACGAGCAAGCCTGGAAATGTCTATCAGCAGCGAGCAAGGCCGAAAATGTGTGGGTGTGCTTCCAGGTACTGGCGGCCTGAACCTGCTTCGATCGAGTTTCGTTAAAAATAATCCCGCGCGTCGGCTCGGTGATGTTAAAATAATCCTGGCGCGAACTGGTTAGAGGATAGTACATGTATAAGATGACATATTTGAGAAATTACTGACGGTATTCTGAAGGTCAAGTCCCAGGTTCAAGTGCCGCCTTGCCGATTTCTTTGTTCACAATTTACCTAGTCAGTTTTCCTGGTTATTCATTTGTGTGTAATCAAATTTTCATAACTTTCATACATTTAAGTCCGTTTGTGTTATTACAAATTTGCAATTGCATACAAAAAAGCAGTTAAAAAATCCAGCTGGCACTGAATCGTCTCCCAACTGGTAGAAACTGAATCAGAGTTACATGAAAAGTCCTAACTCTCAAGCCACATGCATTCTTATTCCTCCACGATTATACCGATAAATTGGCGATAACATTCTCTGTGTAAACTTGATGAATTCAGAAATCTGGAGTCATCTGCTGAAGTGTGAAATGGACAAACGTACAGGAATAAGAAGTCTCGTAAAGTTTTTTTTTACAGCCCTCATCCACTTCAAAAGAACACATTTTAAAGTTCAGATTTATTAAAGTACTCAGAATTATGCAAGAATCCTACTTTTAAAAAAGTGAATAAAAAGTAAATTATCGTATTAAATTGCTCCTTTCCCAATTGGCAGTCTCTCGTCATTGCCAGAGATTGATTTGCACTCATTGTGTATTTAGGACTTGATTTCGAACAACTTTTCTGCTTACAGTTATAAGCAGCGCATTGCAATTGGGCCCTGGTTATAAACCTTAACTGCTTCATCCTTGCAGTTTTTATTACTGACTTTAGATGCACCCACACCTATGTACCAGTACATACTTATGTACATGTGTATACCACATTATACACTACAGGTTACATGTACTGCACAGACATGTATTGATAGTGTCTTTTCAGTAGATAAATATACTATGCTTACCTTTCTGTCACCTTCAACCACTGTAAGAGGTATGTTGATGGAAGGCCACTTTGTTTTAGTTGGAAGAGGTCGATCAACATTCCACAAAATGACAATCTGTGGATACATTGAAAGACAGTTATGGTGTGCTTTTACTAGTAGTTTCGAAACCGGGTACCTGATTATATACAAAAAACACAGTGTAGCAAAAAGGTTTATGGTGATCAGACTGTTTTCCCAGGCCAGAACAATGCTTGTCTGTGATATTCTAATTAAAAGTAAATGGTGAGGGGGTCTTCAGATGGTGAGGGGGTCTTCAGGCGGTGAGGGGGTCTTCAGGTGGTGAGGGGGTCTTCAGGTGGTGAGGGGGTCTTCAGGCGGTGAGGGGGTCTTCAGGCGGTGAGGGGGTCTGCAGGCGGTGAGGGGGTCTTCAGGCGGTGAGGGGGTCTTCAGGCGGTGAGGGGGTCTTCAGGCGGTGAGGGGGTCTGCAGGCGGTGAGGGGGTCTGCAGGCGGTGAGGGGGTCTGCAGGCGGTGAGGGGGTCTGCAGGCGGTGAGGGGGTCTGCAGGCGGTGAGGGGGTCTGCAGGCGGTGAGGGGGTCTGCAGGCGGTGAGGGGGTCTTCAGGCGGTGAGGGGGTCTTCAGGCGGTGAGGGGGTCTGCAGGCGGTGAGGGGGTCTGCAGGCGGTGAGGGGGTCTTCAGGCGGTGAGGGGGTCTTCAGGCGGTGAGGGGGTCTTCAGGCGGTGAGGGTGTCTTCAGGCGGTGAGGGGGTCTTCAGGTGGTGAGGGGGTCTTCAGGAGGTGAGGGGGTCTTCAGGAGGTGAGGGGGTCTTCAGGCGGTGAGGGGGTCTTCAGGCGGTGAGGGGGTCTTCAGGCGGTGAGGGGGTCTTCAGGCGGTGAGGGGGTCTTCAGGCGGTGAGGGGGTCTGCAGGCGGTGAGGGGGTCTGCAGGCGGTGAGGGGGTCTGCAGGCGGTGAGGGGGTCTGCAGGCGGTGAGGGGGTCTTCAGGTGGTGAGGGGGTCTGCAGGTGGTGAGGGGGTCTTCAGGTGGTGAGGGGGTCTGCAGGTGGTGAGGGGGTCTGCAGGTGGTGAGGGGGTCTTCAGGTGGTGAGGGGGTCTTCAGGTGGTGAGGGGGTCTTCAGGTGGTGAGGGGGTCTTCAGGTGGTGAGGGGGTCTTCAGGTGGTGAGGGGGTCTTCAGGTGGTGAGGGGGTCTTCAGGTGGTGAGGGGGGCTTCAGGTGGTGAGGGGGTCTTCAGGTGGTGAGGGGGTCTTCAGGTGGTGAGGGGGTCTTCAGGTGGTGAGGGGGTCTTCAGGTGGTGAGGGGGTCTGCAGGTGGTGAGGGGGTCTGCAGGTGGTGAGGGGGTCTGCAGGTGGTGAGGGGGTCTTCAGGTGGTGAGGGGGTCTTCAGGTGGTGAGGGGGTCTTCAGGTGGTGAGGGGGTCTTCAGGTGGTGAGGGGGTCTTCAGGTGGTGAGGGGGTCTTCAGGTGGTGAGGGGGTCTTCAGGTGGTGAGGGGGTCTTCAGGTGGTGAGGGGGTCTTCAGGTGGTGAGGGGGTCTTCAGGTGGTGAGGGGGTCTTCAGGTGGTGAGGGGGTCTTCAGGTGGTGAGGGGGTCTTCAGGTGGTGAGGGGGTCTTCAGGTGGTGAGGGGGTCTGCAGGTGGTGAGGGGGTCTTCAGGTGGTGAAGGGGTCTTCAGGTGGTGAGGGGGTCTTCAGGTGGTGAGGGGGTCTTCAGGTGGTGAGGGGGTCTTCAGGTGGTGAGGGGGGCTTCAGGTGGTGAGGGGGTCTGCAGGTGGTGAGGGGGTCTGCAGGTGGTGAGGGGGTCTTCAGGTGGTGAGGGGGTCTTCAGGTGGTGAGGGGGTCTTCAGGTGGTGAGGGGGTCTTCAGGTGGTGAGGGGGTCTTCAGGTGGTGAGGGGGTCTTCAGGTGGTGAGGGGGTCTTCAGGTGGTGAGGGGGGCTTCAGGTGGTGAGGGGGTCTTCAGGTGGTGAGGGGGTCTTCAGGTGGTGAGGGGGTCTTCAGGTGGTGAGGGGGTCTTCAGGTGGTGAGGGGGTCTGCAGGTGGTGAGGGGGTCTGCAGGTGGTGAGGGGGTCTGCAGGTGGTGAGGGGGTCTTCAGGTGGTGAGGGGGTCTTCAGGTGGTGAGGGGGTCTTCAGGTGGTGAGGGGGTCTTCAGGTGGTGAGGGGGTCTTCAGGTGGTGAGGGGGTCTTCAGGTGGTGAGGGGGTCTTCAGGTGGTGAGGGGGTCTTCAGGTGGTGAGGGGGTCTTCAGGTGGTGAGGGGGTCTTCAGGTGGTGAGGGGGTCTTCAGGTGGTGAGGGGGTCTTCAGGTGGTGAGGGGGTCTTCAGGTGGTGAGGGGGTCTTCAGGTGGTGAGGGGGTCTGCAGGTGGTGAGGGGGTCTTCAGGTGGTGAAGGGGTCTTCAGGTGGTGAGGGGGTCTTCAGGTGGTGAGGGGGTCTTCAGGTGGTGAGGGGGTCTTCAGGTGGTGAGGGGGGCTTCAGGTGGTGAGGGGGTCTGCAGGTGGTGAGGGGGTCTGCAGGTGGTGAGGGGGTCTTCAGGTGGTGAGGGGGTCTTCAGGTGGTGAGGGGGTCTTCAGGTGGTGAGGGGGGCTTCAGGTGGTGAGGGGGGCTTCAGGTGGTGAGGGGGTCTTCAGGTGGTGAGGGGGTCTTCAGGTGGTGAGGGGGTCTTCAGGTGGTGCTCCCTTCTAAATGTACAACGGATGTGACACTTAAGACACCCTCACCTACTGTACCAGTCAAGTATATTTTTTATGTACATAGTGTACATGTACATGTACATGTACATTGTACTGGTAGTATGTGAACAGCTCTGCATGTATTAATTAGGGAATAACAGTGCGAGGACCCGGTCATTACTGCGCGATAATGACTGGGTTGGGGGATGACCGCTGGTAATGGACCGAGCCAAAGTCCATTACCAGCGGTCATCCCCCAACCCGGTCATTATCACGCAGTAATGACCGGGTCTTTACAATGTTATTTCCTTTATTAAATTTACTTTTTAATGAAAATGCTCCAAATTACGAGACTTTTCTTTCGGCGATATTTCCAGTGTTTTGTTTTCATGTTTAGGGGTCATATTTTTCAGCTAATGCTTGGTACCCTGTTTCTTCAATATGTGTTGTTATTATTGGTACCCCGTTTCTTCAATATGTGTTGTTATTATTACCCATACTTTGATGCCCACCGTGCATAGCAATGCGCTAGCGTTAACACGCTCATTTTGAAAAATGCCGCGCGTATAGATACAAACGTTCTACGCGTACATTTATAGCACGCAGTATAGATTTGACGCGTCCTTGTTACAAGTTACAGTAGGACTGCTGCAATCGGCCAATCATTGGCTTACATGATGCTTGATTAATGCTGGTTCAGGAGACATTTATTCGCTTCTTCTTGAAAGCCGGGCAATTATAGTGTACAAAATAATGCCCTTCATGTGATCGAGTCAACCAATCAGAAGCAATCAACTCTCCTAGGTATTTATTAATTACATGTACATGTACCGTAATTTCCTGCGGTAAAGACGCGGCTTATCTGACTTTCTAGACCACAAAAACATCGCCGCGCCTTATCTTTCGGTGCGCCGTATATGATGTCGCTTGAGTTCAAAGTGATGGTCTTTGTGTGAAGAATTCTTTGAACGCCGCAATCTTACTCAATAATGCGGTCAACCAATTAGCTCAACTCTCCGGACATTGTGACCGTGTTTTCATTAACAATGCCGCGATGTGTTGATCCCCCTACGACCGTACATGTACGTGTGTACATGTACATATGTATACATGTGATTTAGCACTCGGCAGCGTGCGTAGTCTTGTTTGCAAGACGATCTTCGCGATGCGGGGCGCCCTCTAACGTACGCCGTAGACCACGCGCGAATTACCTTCGCTAAGACCGAAGGTCATTGCGTGTATGGTACGGCGTACGTTAGAGGACGCCCGCATCGGCGGCCTACGCGCGCTGCATATACCGCGATAAAGATCGTCTTGCAAACAAGACTACAGCGTGCGCTGCATGACGCGTACAACAGCGATAAAAAGCTGGCCTGTACTATGTGGCCTTTTTCTAAACGTTTTTTTCGTCTACGTTCCGGCTTCATGCAATTCACCATCCGAACTACACAGCGCGGAGCATTCACAACGACTGGAAAAAAGACTAGGGGGTGTCGCAATTAGGGATACCCCGCACGCGATCGCTGCATATGATGTACATGTACATGCATGCAGTTTATACTGCAGTGATACATGATATGTATCGGCAAAGTAAACCTCGTGCGATATTGTGACTACTTGTTTGAAGTTTTCATACATTGTTTGCGTGCCAGATAAACTCAAGTACTCAGCAAATTCTTGCTTGGAATAGTGGGATCGTTCTAAGGCAACAAAATGACCCCTTTGTGGCGATGTACCTACCGGTACACCGGGTGGCGCCTGGTGTTCTTCTGGGTGCGTTCAAGCATGCGCCTTTTTCGGCGGTGCGCTTTATCTGTTGACGTTTGAATTTTTTGGGGGTGATTTTAGGGACCTGCGCCTCAACCGCCGAGCGCCTTGTCCGCAGAAAATTACGGTACATGTATGATCTACTTACTTGTGCTGCATATGCAGATTTGGAGACACTTTTAATCAACTTCATAACAGGTGCTGATTGCGACAAAATTGGAGAAGAAACAGAAATAACTGCTGTAAACTTCTCACAAGCTTCTTTCCCAAGTACAAAGTTATAAAATGGGAATGCACTATGAGATCCTGCATAGTCAGTAAATACTGCCAGGGCACCAGGAGGGTGATTCCACATGAAAGCTGATCTGGGGTTCTGTAATCTATCTTGGATTATCTGTTAAAAACAAAAAACAAAAAAAACAACTTGTAATAAACATAGGGCAATTACAGGGTAATTATGTAATCCCTATAAACTACCTGTATTTTAAAAAGGTATTTTTAAAAATAGCTTCAGCTAGCTATAGAGCTGTCGCTCTTGCCGCTCGTTCGGGTTCTTATTATTATTTCCAGTAGCTGCTAAAGGGAAAAAAGATTTAAATAAATGGTTTTTTTTCTTTTTTTCTTTCTTTCTTAACCAGTTCGCGCCGGGATTATTTTAACAGCGCCGAGCCGACGGGCGGGATTATTTTTAACGAAACTCGATCCGAAGCGGGTTCAGGCTGATAGTGCCGGGAAGCACACCCACGCATTTCCGGCCTTGCGCGCTGCTGACATACATTTCCGAACTTGAACTTGGTGTGTTTATGCGTCATCCGTTTTGAATTTGGGGAAATTGTTGCGTTTATATACGTCATCCGGCGCGAACTGGTTAAGTGTAACTTTGTCTTGTGCTTTGCCGGAGTCGATGTGTAATGGGCACTTTTTTAGAATGGTCAATTAGGGGAGGTCGGGGGGCACTCATATTTCTTAAATATATTGTACACGTATCTGCAATTTTATCGTTTCTAATATCAAATTCTTATCTTGTCTTTTGCCATGATTTTAACCGGTTTGCACTGGTTTATATTTTTGACTTTTTGGCATATGTTATCGAAAGGTATGAATGTTAATTTATGACTGTTATTGAACTACTGGTACTCCAGGCCACACATTTATTTCCTTATTAATTATTTATTTAATCATGCCCAAGGATGCGTAATTTCTATGCTACATGTACATAGTGTGGATAATATTGATAAGAATTTAAAAGTAAATTAAAATACATGGTGTACACTACTTGGAATGCAAGAGATTTGGGGTTTCTTTTTCTTTTGTAATTTTTGTCCACTTTCCAAATTGTTTTGGCAGCATTTCCGTAATCTGTACAAACATCAGTATTGTGCATGTGCTTTACAGTTTTTAAATTTGGTACCCTTTGGAGACTTGAACACAATGGGGACAATGGGAGTCAAAATGTCTCCACTGGGTATATTTCTGATTCTATACTGTATATGAATATCTCCACAAGGTTTTTACAAAATAGATTCATGGATTTTACTCAAAATCTAGGGTTAGTGTTCGGGTTAGGTTACAGGTTAGGGTACATCTATAATAAAGGGCAGCCCTGATACTTCAGCTTGAAAGGGGCAAGGCCGTTTTGCCTTGACTTTTTGTAAAAATTTAGGGCACCAAGGCAATTTTCAAAAATGTCAAAGGGCATCAAGGCGATTGCAAAAATTTGCAAAGGGCACCAAGGCAATTTTTGAAAAAACACATATTTCATAAATAATACAATCTTACACAATAAATACACACCACTCTAATAAGGAAACCTAATAAGAGACTGTCAGTGGGTCTGCACAAGTTATAATTATTATAATATTTTAGAGTAGGGCAGGCACAGGCCCAATTTAAAAACCTACATTTATATAAAATCAAAAAAATAAATGTCTATAATTCTAAAGTCTAAAGTGTTTTTCAGTTCATCTTATTTTGTTGCTAAAGTTGTCTTTTGTGGCCGTTCTGTTTACTCGATGTCTGTCTTAGATGGAGGATTATTCTTCCGACACACGTCAAGTTATAGGCCTGCCGTGCGTATTAATTAATAGTAGGCCTACCGCCGCGCGCACTGTACTGCACGTGGCCACAGTCGTGCCATTCTACACTACACTCGATCGACCGGACACGCAGTGGGAAAATAATATCAATGACCGCGTCGCTGGTTCACGTGCAGTATTAGTATACATAATTGCAGGAAACCGCGCTGCATTCGGTATAATATTTTCACATCCTACTGCGCGTCTGGGCCAGTGTTAACTGCGACCGAATATGTGCGTGTGTGTAATGTGTGTATGAGAGGCAGGGGGGGGCGGAGGGGGGGCCCAACAAAGTGCGCCACCAACGTTGAAATGTATCTCCTTCATTCTTCCACGCTCATGAGCCACACATCTCACACAGTAAATACGTATAGATCGCCCCCTCGAAGCGCACCATTGAAACACGTACAAATTTGCTCCGCGGTCGCTCTTCGAATTCAGTGATTTATACAACGTCCGCATAGCCAGGTACACAGGCATGATCTACACGAATTATTTTGGGGCGATGTCATTTTCTGCCATTTTCGTTCGAAAACAACACGATAAAACGCAAGGGGGTCACAGGCAGATTTTTAAAAAAATTCAGTATATCACTGCTACATCCTTTTTTAACGTATCCATGGAAAAAAATGAGTGGGGTCGAAGCACGATTTTTCACAATTTATCGATTATTATTGCCCTTTTTAGGGGAGGTATTTGTTAACGTCGTTTTAGTATTTGTGCACAATCTCCACGCGCATCAACGGTACGTCAACGCTTAATTTTTTCGACTGCTTTTTTCATTTTCAATACAATTTTTGTCATTGGATGATAAACATTAAGGTAAATAACAACCTTGTACAACTACAAAAGACAAGATGTTAAGATTGGATGCCAAAAACTCTTTATTTTTCGAGTGAGAAAATTGTTCCCCCCTATTTTGAGAATGGACGGTACCACAGCGTTTCGCAATCACAGCCTCGAAGGGCCCCCCTCCGCCCCCCCCCCCCCCTGATGAGAGGTAAGTTGTTCGTTGCGTTAATTTTTTTTCTGGGATCTGCAGATAGATCACACAGACATCGCAAGTTTTGACAGTCGCTATATTTCAGCTCATTTTCTGTGTCATTTTATTAGATTTAAGTCGCATGCAGAATATCGTTTAATATATTTTTTTTTCAGGAGAAAGGGCACGGCGGCAATAACAAAAAAGGGCACGGCAACAATTGCCGTGGAAAGTGGGATTTTTAAAGGGCATTGCGGCAATCGGTAGGGGCATCGACGGCAATTGCCGTCGTTGCCGTCGTGAAGTACATGTATCAGGGCTGAAAGGGTATATTTGGCCCAAATTTCAACCCAGAAAATTTACAGCGGTTCAAAAAAGAGCATTTTGAAGATAATTTTTGACACACCAATATTGTTGTACACGAAAAAAGGGATGCAAATCCAGAGGCATGCAAATTTGCAGATAAACATACCTGAAGTGTTGTTGTTACTATTTTGTCAACTGAAGAGAAGTAAGCATCCCATAAGAACTGTGTCTGCTGGCGTAGAGATAGGATCTGCTCATCACTCACTGATCTAAGTATTGAGGGAATCTGTAGAAAAACAACCGATTTATATTATTATTAAATTAGTATTTTACTTTGTGGTTTGTTAAACCCACTTTATCAAAATAACCATTACCTTCACTAAATCCAGAACAAAAACCATGCAAGGTTGGAGTACATGTATGCAGTGGTTATCTACATCTATCTACCAGTATGTTAAAGCTCAACTGAGTCAACATGGGTTAGTCCCAGGTCATTTGTTTAGTTCTGACATCATTCAAGGCTTATCCTGGCCACCACAGACGGTAGTCTTTGGGCAAGACACTGCTTAAAGGTAGTATACACCATTGGTCATTGCTTGAATTATCATGAATGAGTAGATTTGGGGGGTTGTATTTATAGTAAATATCGTTTAACTGAGCTGTCCGAAGTTTTAGAATCACGTATGCCGAGAAAAGCACGAAAAACAGAGTGTTTTTTCAACCGGCGTCGAGCAGTTTAATATTCTTATGTTATCTTCTTTTTTTCGCGATCGCCGTCCTGGATTTTGCTGGATGCCCAGAATCAACATTTACTTTTAGATGAGTAGGATATTTATTAATAATTCGGTAGTAAATATTTTCGACATCTGCAAATGGTGTACAATGTATACTACCTTTAATCCACAGCCACGAGAGGGCGCTACAAACCATTATCACTGACGAACCAGTCGGAAACAAGAAAATTATTCCCTTTCTTGGTTTTTACAGCATCTACATACTACATGTACATGTACATCACAAACTTTCAAACAAGTCAGCGTAACAATATTTGCTATACAATACTAACCTCCCCAAAACCATATATTTATGAAAATTACAGCAAAAGTAAATGTTATATATTATTTCCTTTAAAAGGGCCGTTTTGTTCAAAGGTTTTTTTTAACCTCTATTATTCCATGGGCATCATGTTTATTTCTAGTGATTTAGATAAATATTACCTTTATTGTAAACTTGCATGGAGGTAGGAATAAATTTATATTCTTGCATGTAGTTTAAGTGTTATCAAAGAATTTAAGTTGGAAAATGATTCACAAGTATTTTGGATATCATTGAGGATACACGTAATATGCCAAAAAGAATTAAGCAACAGCACTTTAAATGTTGCTGTCAGTTGCAGTCACAAATAACTGAAACTCAATAAATTTGCAACAGTGTAATCATAAAATGTGTAGTAATACTAACTGTACAGGTAGTTTTCCCCTCTGAAAAATTAAATAAGGCCATGTCCGAATTCCTTGGCTGCAGCTTAAATTGCATAAAAGTCTGTGGGAATATTTAAGTAAGAATTGATAATGTTTATGCCAGTAATATACCCAGCACGGTATGAGACCAAGGGACTATACCCCTGTACCACCATATACCTACTGTACAGTACATGTACCAGTACAATACACTCTCTAGACTTTGTACAGTATACCTAATGCACCCCCCCTAAAAACCTACAAAGAATTCCTGAGAAATGGCGAGCACAATGGTGACCACAAATGGGGGGGGGGGGGGGGGGGGGGGGGCAGTTTCCCTCCATCTTATAATCTTGCTTCATGTATAAATAAGCGATGCGGACCCAGACATTTTTGTTAAAGGGGTAATGTTAATAGCATTGTGTTTCTTTGGCATTAGCTACATTATAATCTTGCTTCATGTATAAATAAGCGATGCGGACCCAGACATTTTTGTTAAAGGGGTAATGTTAATAGCATTGTGTTTCTTTGGCATTAGCTACATGTACATGTACAAATTCAACCAAAATCAACCTTACATGTAGGTCAATGTTTTATTTAATAAAAAATAATTATATGAAAAGGCACATATTTTCAATATATAGATGTGACCCGCTCCATCGGAATAAGTCGCTGGGGCCGTTTTATGCAATCGGCCATTGAAGTGAACGCATTGGTGAAAATCGTGACCAAGTCGATTTTTTGAACATTGTATTTTTAGGAAGTGTAGTTATCACAAATTATTGTCATTAATGTCTTGTACATGTAAAAACATTCAATAAAGATGAAAATGAAGAGGTTTTGTGTGCGCTGTCCGTATGATTGGGGTGCATTATTGATGATATTTATAGGTGTCATATTTCCAAAAATATTAAAGATATAAATACAAACTATGGGAGATTGTTGTCAAGGTAATAACCAACTAATAATGTGGAAACTGTTATGACAATCAGACAACAGAAAGTATGCCGTTGCTATGCTTGTTTATTGGAAAGCCTGCATTTGTGTTTACTTTTACAACTGTTTATTGCGAAGCTGTTTTTCTCGGAATGTGGATGCGGCAAATAAATATACACCTGTAATCTTCATCAGACCATAACTCGTTAACCTAAACAGATACACACTTGTGATGGGTATCATTAGAAACTACCGTATGTGTACATACTTAGAAAGCTTATAAAATTCCCTTTCTCACCATGTGCATGTACATATATACATCTCAACAAGTCATTTTGAGACTTATTCCTGATTACGATGGAGCGGGTCACATAGGCAAAATTGTTTCCTTAAATTAAGAAGTTACCGGTAGGTAATGATCCTAAACAACAATTAATGGCAAAGGCACAAACGTCCTGAATTTATGACCAAAGAAAATCATGAAAAAAAATAATATTGTAAGGGCATTGTTGTCGTCATTGTCAAAATACCCAACGGATTCTGCCCTTAAAACTTGTAGGCAAGAGATGATCCGAATACATGTACCGAAAACTCTTCCATTCTCACGAATAACGTTGAACACGTGTGATGATGCAATGCATGTTTTATGTACAAGTACATGTACAGTACTGTGTATTTGTACAGTACTGTACATGTACAGTATGTACATAAATATCAAGTACACATTGTACAGTACATTGTATACAAACTACAGTGGGTGTTTCTTTTTATGTGGTTGCCAAATGTGTGACATAAGGGTCAACATTTCAAAAGGGTCTAAAGTAAACCATAATGTTGTGATATGTAATGGAAAATGAACACATTAAATAAATCAATTTCTTTTTCCATTTCAGTGACTACTCTAACAGTGGCGCCCAGTGATGTGGCAAACTATTTCACCTGTAACGGAGAAACCAATTTAAAAACTATACTGCATTTTACTCATTGCTTTATAAGTTTTTTTCTTCAACTGTTGTTATATTTTGGTGGGTCAGTTACCGGTACCACATTTTCTCAACATTACATGTTCATTATATATTTAGTTTCAGGTTACACAAAACTGAACCATCATTTTCCAACATTGTTGATCAAATCAGGCAGTTTTGGTATGTACAATAAACAAACTTTGGAGTGTTCAACAACCAAGCCTCTGAAATAATAAATAAGATATCAATTGTTGTACATGTAGTTAAAGTTGTGTATCTTTCACTGGGACATTGGAAGTACTGAAATGTATTCAATGTTGCATACAATGTGTACAACGCTATATTCAAAACGTCACAAGAGACTGTCGTCTTTGTTACATTGTTAATTTTTACGAAGTTTAATTGAGTTAAAAACAGCATGTTTAACAACTTGAAACAGAGTTGTAGATACGTTGTAATGATGAGTGCAAACTATTATGCATAACCAGTACATTCTTTGCAAAGGTTTTAGGCAGCAAAAATAAAAAAGCTGTGCAAACACGATACATCGTAACTTAACTTCTGTACGGAAATCACATGTAGGCTGTACACAACAATTGCAACATACCGATACAACTGCCGGTACGTGTATAACATTGTACACTACATTACTTGAATTCAGGGAAGAGTAGTTAGGGAGGAGGTTGCAATGTATTACACAACAAACATTGGAGTGCATCTCATTCTCTTCATGGACAGAAGTGAGAGCACATCTCCGGCAACAGTACAGTAATACAGTACAAATGTATGCACAAACCGCGGTGGTACAGAATGTACTGGTATTGTGTAGCACAAAACCCAACGCACTAGTACAAGTAGTACTGTAGTAGTAGGCAGATCACATCATTTTTCAAAGTTCTTCCAATGCCTTCAATATTAGGCTCATATTGTTCAGCTTGATGAAAGAAACAAAGAACTGAAACCAAATTAAAATCCGACATTCGGTTCTCTTTTTATGCCAACAAAATTATGCCGTTTAAAGCACCCGTTTTAACCATTTTGGGCAAAAAGTGGAAAATACACTTTTCTCAATTTTTTCTTATAGTTTTCATTGTTTTTTCTCAATTTTAAAACCTGTTCGTGTTTCTTTTCTTATAGTACACAAGTCAAACCTACTTGCAAAAGAGAAATGGGGGTTCAATCACATTTCGGTTTTTTTTTAGCAGTCACCAAAACTGCCACATTATCAACAATTCTATAACGGGAAACCCCCAAATGTTAAAAAAATGACTACAGTACATGTACATGTATGTAAGTCCAGCTAATTAAATATGCGTAAGGCTCTCCTGAGATAACTAAAGCAGTTACAGCAATGAAAATTGGCCAAATTATTGTTTGTGTATAGACATTCATTTTAAAGTGTTTATTTCAAAGTTTTACACGTTATTATGCAAATTAGCCTGATTAATTTTTCATTTTGTACTAATTATTAAAGAAAAAAAAGAAAACAAAATTATTTACATTTTTTGAGCATATTGTTCTCTTTTTTTTATGACAGTTAAAAAATACTGAATGAAAGAGGCACATTTAAAAGGGTTAAATTTATTTTAACTATTCTCTTTATACATTTATGCATTTATTATAAAAGCATTTTCTTTATCAATCTGAATACAAAACTTTGCAGAATGTAAAAAATCCAACAAACCATTCCCGAAACCATACGGAGCACCGGCAATAAATGGAACAGCCTTGATCAAGACGATAGTGACATCTGGGCCGTTTTGGGGGCCGTTACATTCACTGTACACCCGCCCTGAATTACTTATTTCTCATAACTTTCCGAACTTTACTCTCTAATTTTACCCAACAAATCTACACAAAAGGTAATTTTATAAAAATAATATTAAAATATATTATCTTGGAAATTAAGGAAAGTATTTATTTTTCCCCTGGAACGCTGCATTCCGTGAGCAACAGGTCATGTTCGTCTGATGTCCAGCCAGAATTCTGTTCAACTTCGTACGCGAACGCATGGTCATTGAGCTCAACTGTGGCCGGAGGTTCTGAATTGACAAAGCGAAAATGCCATATTTTAGAGCGCTACTTCGGTATGCATTGGATAACGAAATTCAACAATCTACACATCATAGCAAACTTTAGAATGTATATTTTCATGTTCTATTTTGTAAGTATTCATATTTGAGATATTTAGGGGGGAAAACGGGTGGCTTACCTGCTTGCCGTTTCCCGCGTTAACTGGTCGCCATTTTGAAAATTTATTTTACGGACGCATCAAGAGTGTGAGTTTCCCCATCCTAAAAATAGCTTCACAGGTTCCTACGTCACCGGCTGCACTCCGGAATCGTCCATTATAAGAGAGTAGGGGGGATTAAGCTGCGCGGTGAATTGTTTTTGCCCTCCCACGCGCAGCTGCTCTGCGCGGGGCCGACGAACAAGGCAACCCAAAACTACTGTAAAATCTATATTTCTTCACCAATTCGGATCAATTAAGCAGACAAACACAGGGGAAGTCTATATTTTTTATATATGTAATTGTTTTCTTCATTGTATTATCCGTTTCTCCCTAAAACGACTTTGATTTGTACCCATTTTTCACATTCGACCGTGTCACTCGGTGGCCGACGGTTGTACGTGTGGAATATGCATGGTCGGCTGAAATTTTTGTTGTGCAGAGTGATCTGCCTAGTAGTAGTAGTAGTACCCTAGTAGTAGTAGTACTACAACAAGATCGATATACCAAGCCGCTGCATACATGTACATCTGACAGGGTATCCCACACAGGTGCTAACCCACACACTTAGCATTCCTACAGAGTACACTGTAGTTACATGTAGGTTCAATGATCATTGAGCCAGGCACCAGAGTAACCAGACTGTAATACATTCACCCTAATGTTACTTGACTTGAGTAAACTGCAGTATGCACTTACTCTTACTACACTGGCCTAAAAGTATGAAAATTGAATAGTATTTTGTAGTACTGTGGTACTATACAAACATGTACCTCAAATGAATGCCTAGGACATTAGGATTAACAACGTTTCAGGGTTATTTTGACGCGCATTATGCTCATGTTGAACTGATGGACTTCTTTTAGTCAGAATTTAAATGACTAAGGAGTAAAGAACAGACCAGGCCTTCATTTTTAAGGAGCGCGAGCGCGATCGCGCTCCTTCGCGCTCCTCAACACGGTTTCTGGCGCGCGAATAATAGCGCTCCTGGGTAAATTTGTAAGCTCAGTTTTTGTCTACATAAAAGCCAACAGTAAAATCTTGTCAATCCGAATTTTATATACTTGATTTCTTAATCCCGATTTTATTTTAAAGGTTAGGCCTACATTTATAATTACTCGGCACGCACCGCGTAGCACCAGCGCGGCGAGTATGACCCGGTCGGCCATACAACCACTGTACATGTGTCCATCCCATACATCATGTACATACATGTAGGTCGACTTAAAGGTAGGATACACCATTGGTAATTGCTTGAATTATCATGAATGGGTAGATTTGGGGGGTTGTATTTCTTAGTAAATATCGTTTAACTGACCTGTCCGAAGTTTTACAATCATAGATACCGAGAAAAGCACACAAAACAGCGTGTGTTTTCAACCGGCGTCGAGCAGTTATTCTTATGTTATCTTTTTTCGCGATCGCCGTCCGCCGATCGCAATTTTTTGTTTATAAAATTCTATTTTTCAGATTAATTACATGATATCTAGCGCAATCATTTTGCTGGATGTCTAGAATTATTTATTTACTATTTACTTTTAAATGAGTAAGATATTTTTTTTAAATTCGGTAGTAAATATTTTTGATATGGTGTATCCTACATTATACCTTTAAACAGTATTGCAAAAAAATACAACCATGAATTTATATCGCTGTAGAGATTTGGCATTGTTCTCATGGACTGTCAACAAGTTTGTTCAAAATGCTTAAACTTGAACAGCAATTACTTTCCTGTGTTGAAATTTGGACCCAAACATGTGTATAACCGGTACCGGTATACCCTAAACCAAACACTAACCCAAGTTTCTGAGTAAAGTCATACAGTACATGTACATGTACATGTACCAGTACATTGTATGTAGATTTACATATTTTGTGAAATTCTTGTGGAGACCTATATTCACCTATAGAAATTACCATGCGGAAATGTATAGAGTCTTATCCCTATTGTGCTCATGTATTAACAGGGTAGTAGTATGTATGTATGATACTGTAATCTGGGCTTGAAGTTCGTGGAAATTACACATGTACCGGTAGGATATTTCCAATTGGCTCGAACACAGCAGGTACACTGTTTCTCACGTACTACCGGTACATTAGTAGGTACAATGTATCCCATGTAAATGAGGATTTCTTTTCTTCTGTCAATTCACAGAATCCAGACTGTGAAATTGACTTCCTACTACACGTGTACATGTACATTATCATACTGATGTGGACTTGGTTGGTGGTGGTGGGAGAGGGTGTATTGTTGTGATCATTTATCTTTGTCGAGAGAGCGACACGTGGGTAGTTTCAAAGAAAATAGTGTGCATATGTGCGGTACCCTGCGCCGTGGTGCGCCGTAGTTTATACTACATGTATACTAATCTCACTGAAGCCCACCAGTCTACTCTGTTCATGAGACCGCAGTGCACTGCATCGAGCGCTCCAAGGCTATCGATAATCACGCCGAACAAAACACAAACATTAGACAGTTTATACTTGGTTTATTTTGACCCGATATTTATTTAATACACAAAAAGACAATAACAATATTAACATGTATTTTGTTCTAAACCTTTACAGGTAGGTTACTGAATTTTTCACTAGCCCACCGGGCAACCAAGGAAGTGGGTCTGGGTAGTCACAGTTGGATCCTGTTGGATTTAGCTGGCAAGTCATTTGATATGTTCAGGTACCCAACAACTTGGTGAGTTGGACTGTGTTGGATTGAGCAATGAGCAGTAAAGTCATATGAGTCACAGTTGGATCCTGTTGGATTCAGCAGGCAAGTCATTTGATATGTTCATGTACCCAACAACTTGGTGAATTGGACTGTGTTGGATTGAGCAGTAAAGTCATATGAGTCACAGTTGGAACCTGTTGGATTTAGCAGGCAAGTCATTTGATATGTTCAGGTACCCAACAACTTGGTGAGTTGGACTGTGTTGGATTGAGCAGTAAAGTCATATGAGTCACAGTTGGAACCTGTTGGATTTAGCAGGCAAGTCATTTGATATGTTCAGGTACCCAACAACTTGGTGGGTTGGACTGTGTTGGATTGAGCAGTAAAGTCATATGAGTCACAGTTGGATCCTGTTGGATTTAGCAGGCAAGTCATTTGATATGTTCAGGTACCCAACAACTTGGTGAGTTGGACTGTGTTGGATTGAGCAGTAAAGTCATATGAGTCACAGTTGGAACCTGTTGGATTTAGCAGGCAAGTCATTTGATATGTTCAGGTGCAACAACTTGGTGGGTTGGACTGTGTTGGATTGAGCAGTAAAGTCATATGAGTCACAGTTGGATCCTGTTGTATTTAGCAGGCAAGTAATTTGATATGTTCAGGTACCCAACAACTTGGTGAGTTGGACTGTGTTGGATTGAGCAGTAAAGTCATATGAGTCACAGTTGGATCCTGTTGGAGTTAGAAGGCAAGTCATTTGATATGTTCAGGTACCCAACAACTTGGTGAGTTAGATTGTGTTGGATTGAGCAGTAAAGTCATATGAGTCACAGTTGGATCCTGTTGGATTTAGCAGGCAAGTAATTTGATATGTTCAGGTACCCAACAACTTGGTGAGTTGGACTGTGTTGGATTGAGCAGTAAAGTCAAATGAGTCACAGTTGGATCCTGTTGGATTTAGCAGGCAAGTCATTTGATATGTTCAGGTACCCAACAACTTGGTGGGTTGGACTGTGTTGGATTGAGCAGTAAAGTCATATGAGTCACAGTTGGATCCTGTTGTATTTAGCAGGCAAGTAATTTGATATGTTCAGGTACCCAACAACTTGGTGAGTTGGACTGTGTTGGATTGATCAGTAAAGTCAAATGAGTCACAGTTGGATCCTGTTGGATTTAGCAGGCAAGTCATTTGATATGTTCTGGTACCCAACAACTTGGTGAATTGGACTGTGTTGGATTGATCAGTAAAGTCAAATGAGTCACAGTTGGATCCTGTTGGATTTAGCAGGCAAGTCATTTGATATGTTCAGGTACCCAACAACTTGGTGAATTGGACTGTGTTGGATTGAGCAGTAAAGTCATATGAGTCACAGTTGGACTTTGTTGGATTTAGCAGGCAAGTAATTTTATATGTTCAGGTACCCAACAACTTGGTGAGTTGGACTGTGTTGGATTGAGCAGTAAAGTCATATGAGTCACAGTTGGAACCTGTTGGATTTAGCAGGCAAGTCATTTGATATGTTCAGGTACCCAACAACTTGGTGAATTGGACTGTGTTGGATTGAGCAGTAAAGTCATATGAGTCACTGTTGGATCCTGTTGGATTTAGCAGGCAAGTCATTTGATATGTTCTGGTACCCAACAACTTGGTGAATTGGACTGTGTTGGATTGAGCAGTAAAGTCATATGAGTCACAGTTGGATCCTGTTGGATTTAGCAGGCAAGTCATTTGATATGTTCAGGTACCCAACAACTTAGTGAGTTGGACTGTGTTGGATTGAGCAGTAAAGTCATACGAGTCACAGTTGGATTTTAGCAGGCAAGTCCTGAGGAACCATTAGGGGGTTAGGATTAAACATTGAGAGTGATACCTGTACTTTGCAACTTGCATTTAAAATATAAGCAGGGGAATTAGCCAGCTGTAGTCATGATTAATGACAGGGGAAGAACTCAACGCAAGAGATTCCTGACATAATTCCACTATGTGCATTCCCGGGCTGATCTGTGGTCATTTGGCTAATGAAACTACAGGTCTAAGTATTGAATCCTTAACCGATCCTGTCATATACATGTACTGTAGATGACATTGAGCCTTCAAATCAATAGACCGATTGCGCCCTCTAAGTCACGTGACCCATATTGGGTATCGAACATCAACAAACATGGCGTCCTCCATAGCAAAGTGCCGCTGTAGCAAAGTATATGATTGTTGCATTTGTTTCTTTGATCGAGGCTTTTCTTTCTCGAAAATCTCTGAAGAATATTCTGGAGTTTGTACGCGATACCATACCGGAATAGCTGAATAAAGCCAGTAAGGACAGTTCCAGCAAGTTTCGGAAATTCTACAAGGAACGTTATGTTCACGATGTGGTACTGGCACAAAACGTTAGGACCGGCACTATAGCACTAGCGATTTTGAGAAAGAAAAGCCTCGATCGAAGAAACAAATGCAACAAAGCCAACAATCATCATATACATGTACTGTACTTTGCAACAGCAGCACTTTGCTATGGAGGACGCCATGTTTGTTGGTGTTTGATACCCACTATAGGTCACGTGACTTAGAGTGCGCAATCGGTCTATTGCAACAGTTTGTTGTTGGTTCACCATCAACCTGCACCGATATCGGTACAGCGATGCCTGTACATGTACATACAAGAGTATACATTAGCCATTTTCTTTTCATCAACGACATGTAGCACGTTCCATTATGATCAAGGTTACTGGCAGGATCGTCATTCAGACGTGCACCGCCGTTAAGTGAATAAAATGAAATAATAATTTCGGTTGAGATAAGTTTATAAATATTTATAATGTAAAACTAAATAAATAAACCTCCGATGAAGTGAAAACACAAAACAATTATGAAATGGATGGGCTGAGCAATTAAAACCACCTACTTTGTAATACCAACACCCCTATTTTCGATAAAATGGACGCGCTTCCAAATGGGCGGCCCAAGCACACGTACGTACGTGTTGAGTGTGGTGTGTGGGCGATCCCGTACATAATGATATGTATTTGTGTTGTGCGCGATCTAATACCCTGGTGCAGCCAGTGTTGTGCGCGATCTAATACATGTACATGTACATGTACTGTGCAGCCAGACAACAGTGGGTAGGCATGTGAAATTACACCGTTTTTCTGGAAGTTGTGATATTCCAAAGGGAGCCAGAGTATTTGAACGGCATTTTGAATGATCTACGGTACATCTACAAGAAACTAGCGTTCATTTTTGACAAGTTTGGGTTGGAAATACCTTACGAAAGGTTGAGCTCATTTGTCCCACAACTGGCCACCCGTGCACGCGGTGACATTGTTTGTGCGTAGTACCATTCGACATTTTGTAATGGCGTTACTTGTAATGCAAATCGAGCTCCTCGGACTTCCCAGGAGAGCAATTTTGGGTGCTCAAATTGAGCTCCTCAGATTTTCCAGGAGAGCGATTAACTGAGCTCCATGAATTTCTAAAAATGAAGGCCTGCAGACCTTAGAATTTTATATAAAGGAATACAAATGAAATGTTAAAAGTAAACTAAATGTTTGGGGCGTCATACATGTACATGCTACAATGTACTACACAGCACTAATGTAAACATCAAGGGTGAAGGATTTACTGCATGTTAAAATGAAATGAAAACCAATTTTGTTTTTAATAATACAAACTTGTTTGAAACAAAAGCTTAAATAACATTTGCAGAAACAAGAAAGCATTAAGACTTTTTAATTCTGTGATATTTCTTTAGTCTGGATTAGGCACACCCCTATCATACAGACCCTAACCCCTTTTACTAGAAAGTACATGTACATCCTGAATACACCAAAGTCTACCAAATCAATATGCTCATGCACAAACAAGTTGGTGTTAGTGACTGCTCAATATGAAGCTATCCTGAATCCATCAGAATCGTGCAGTACAGCTACATGTAGGCTTAAAATCTTCAATCCATCATATTCCATCAGTATTTAATATGGAGGTATCCTGAATCCACCAAAACAGACCATGAATTTGTATGGATTCAGGGTGGTTGTAAACTGTACAGGTAGTGGACAAGGCACAAACATGACAATATACATACCGGTACATCAACGTTGGTGGCGCCATTGGCATGATAAAATAAATGATTAATAAGGGAATAAATATATAGTTGGCTGGTTTTAAATATACATTTAAAACCGGCTCATGGGCCTGGAGTACCGGTAGTTCAATAACATACAAATTATTGTACAATGTTATTTAGGAAATAACAGGGTGAGGACCCGGTCATTACTGCGTGATAATTGACCGGGTTGGGCGATGACCAATGGTAATAGACCGAGCCGAAGGCGAGGTCTATTACCAGTTTTTGAAAGCCCGGTCAATTACTGCGTGATAATGCTCTCCACATGATCGAGTCTCGACCAATCAGAAGCTTTGAACTCTCCTAGGTATTTATTAATTTGTATTTAACTATTCAAACTTCTGCACATGTATAAATTACGTATGCTCGCTCCTTAAAGCCAAGTGCTTAAAATACCATCCTGCATATTCTGTGCATCCAGTAGATGTACAGTACATGTATACACGAACTACTGTACATTCAAAATAGGCAACATTGAGTGGGAGTCTTGGACACTATGCACCAGTACATGCCCCATTTTTGCCAACAAGTCTTACACATGTTGCAACTCACCTGCAGCAATAATCTCTCGTCTCCTTCAATAGATGTCTTTTTCCAGTCGATGACCTCAGAGAATGGAAGCTCCCATCCATTGCTAAGTATGACAGGAATACATGCTGCCTGTAATGATTCCAGGAAGCGAAATGACCCAAGGCGACGTCCTCTTGGCACAAGACAAAAAGTGGAATTGTGCAGCAAAATCTGATAGTCATGCCTGATAAAGAGAGAGGACATGCAACAACTTCATGTTAAACAAAACTCAAAATGTTCAAAGGGAAGTGTTGTAGTCGAGACCTTAATGTCCAAGACCGAACCCAAGGCGACTGACGCTTCAGACAGGCGTTCCACAGACGCACCGAACCAAATTGAAATCAAGTCGCTCTAACAACTCCAGCAGTCGATCGTTCACCGTCGTTCAATTCACTCATTTTGGTTCGGCGCGACTGTGGAACGCCTGTCTGAACCAAGCGCGAGACCGAGACTTTCAGGTCTGAGACCAACATTTCTGAGACCGAGACCACAACTTCCAAGATCGAGACCAACACCAAAAATAAAAAATTAAAATATATATTATTTATGTGTTTAAAAAAAGCCAATGTCCAAAACGCAAACTTTTATGAGGGATCATCTAATACACAAGGGAGTGGCTGTTTTACACACGATGTGCCGGTACATAGATAAAGTCGGCTTCATTTAAAGGGCCGACTTGAATTATCGATTGTCATAAATGAAAATGACTGGCTTTTAATTTCATCAGAAGTTCCCATCCAGCTAACAACTTGCGCCAACAAAACGTGAAGAGCCGCATGAAATGCCCTCCCAATGCCAGTTTGCAGGATTCAGTGACTACTGGGTTTTTACAAACACTAAAATTTGACATGGCAGCGCTGTGTCACTGGGCAGTCGTTTGAGGTTAATTTTACAGACAAATCAGTCGTAAAAAATAAAGAATTCGTCGTGAATTCATTTAGGTAGGCCTCTAAAGCTAGCTTCTGAACAACACGTGCGATTAAAAATAAAAGCACTAGTGCAAGCTGGGACCGTTTTTCAAACCCCAGCTTCGTTTTCAATTTGGTTTCGTACAAGCCGTGTTGCAATAGTGATGGAGCCCGGCCAAACGGAGGCCCATATGGAGCCTATTCTGGTGTTTGGAAAACGGCCTCGTCGATAAAAGCCCAAAGTGCCCTAGTGAAATACATGTACATCCTCAATGTACATCTGTACCATTTACTTTGAATAAACAAGCCTTGTATACTGGTCTCCGTAACAGCTTAAACCGCTTCTTCAGCATGACAACTTGCACATTACAATGTCGTTTATGTTTGGAATAAAGACGATTTGTTTGGCGCTTATCAATAAGGTGTTTCACGGTAATATGCGCCATCTTGTTCAAGGGAAAAATTTACACGCGTTGTTGTGTACGCATCTTTGATCAAAAACTTTGGCGCTTCCAAGTCATCATGCGTTCATTCTAAAATGTGCGCGCGTTTAGCAACGCGTGTTAATTTTGCCCCGTGATCAAGATGGCACATATTACTGTGAAACACCTTATCGCGCACGTACAGTACGTTGCTGTGGTCTCAACAGGTCTCGAGGGCTAAACACAAGACCGTTGCGTCCGAGACCAAGACCAGCCTTCCGAGACCCAAGACTTTGTTAGGACGAGACCGAGACCTAACAAAAATTACCGAGACCTAACAAAAATTCTCGAGACGGTCTCGTGACAGATTCAGGACTGCTACGACAGTTGACTTTCAAAGTTTTAATGATACTTACTTTTCATACTGGGCATTATCACGATCACACCTCGCATCTTTGTTTTTCTGCCAGTCTTTTCCGTGCCTGCATGTTGTTAGCAAAATTATGTCATAGCCATTGTGAAGGTGGTATAGTGCATTCCTTGTGTCCGATCCTATGCCGCTCAGGTACCGTTTCCCTTTAAATGCCAGCAAGTACTTTCGTATCACTGGAAAGTTATTTGTTTGGAGATCACCGCGGGCTCCTCCTTTCTGTAGATGGGATTTTCCAAACAGCGGCAAAGAAATGTCAAATCCTGGACGAAAGCTTTGCTTGGTGAAACTTGCTTTGGCTAGCATTGCCTGCTCCATATCAAAACCAAGATCCTCTGAATACTCTGGCCAAGTTCCCGAATACAGATTGAAAATCAGATGATTTCTGCCTCCATTCCAGTAGGGTAGCTTAGTCAACTTGGACTGAGCATCAGTCACATATTCATGGCTAAGTATGTCTCTGTCAAGGGTATCTATCGATGGTATAAACACGCAAGCTTCATCTGGGCTAGATGTAAAATACCTAGAATTTCGAATAGATGTTAGAATCTTTGAAAAGCTCTCACTTATCCTTCCATGAATTGGATAAACATACACTTTAAAAGCATCTCTACATTTTGCTTGGTCAAACTCAAAGCATGTGTCCATACGGCATTTGCGATTCTTATACAAATTTGTCCTAGACTGACGTCTCTGCTTTGGAGAAGGATGGAGGTCGTATTCGTACTCAGAAGCCGTATCTTGTTCAGTCCATGTGACATAGCTGTGTAAGTGATCGTACTGTAATTTTAAATTCTCACTAAGGTTTTGGCCACGGCCGGAAACACTTCCGTAAAGCCACTGTCGATAAACTAAAAACAGCACCACTGAACTGAGTAACACGGCACTGTATCTGGTTATGGTTTGCATGACGCCGATGTAGGTAGGTTATGCAACTTGTTGTTTTTTCAAAGTTGAGTACTGCTGATGATGGGCGCGTCGCACTGCTTTACTGACGACCGTCCTGCTCGGAAAAAATTACCAACGGCGAATCAGGAACAGAACACCCAAATCAATGAATCATGTTTCGACTAAAACATGGAGCCTTAGAGAAGTGAAGGTGTAACTGCAGTGCAGGGCCACGCGAGAACCATTTTTTATTTTTTTTATTGATGTTCGGTGGGTGAAAGTGATGTGGATATCGATATCTCATAGCATAGTACTGTAGTGGTTAAGCCATGTACATGTAGTCATACAGCTTGAGTTGGACGCCTGTTGAAGGCGACACAGAGATCGAATAAATGGCCGGTAAAAAAAAAGCACGACGTTGTTGGATATCTCATACGGGGGTCAGACAAGTCAACCGCTGAGACAACTCGCCCGTTGAGACAACTCGACTTTAGTTTGGGGATAGTAGCGGGGATTTTGAAGGCGGCTGATCGCCGTTTGGGAGTTATGATACATGAGGATGAGGGTTTTTGTTGTTCGGGCCGGGTCGATATACGGCTGGGGTTGCCGATGGGCGAGATGATAGGTTTACTCATGGAGGAATAAGAAGGTATATGGTTTACTTTAGCCTAAGACAGTTTAGGCGCTTTAGTTTAGGAAAATTATGGTGCTATCCTGAAAACTTGGTTAAAATACCTTGTAAACTAAATCTAGAGGTACATTGCCATTGGGCATTACATATGCCTTTTGTTGCATAATTATTTCATAATTTTTATATTTGTCCGAGTCGAGTTGTCTCAACGGTCGACTTGTCTCAACGGGCAAGTTGTCTCAACGGACGAGTTGTCTAAACGGTCGAGTTGTCTCAACAGGCGAATTGTCCCGATTCGAGTTGTCTCAACGACAACGGTCGACTTGTCTGACATCCGTAGGCTAGATCCGTACACTCATGACGATGGTTTTTCTATCACTCACAATCACAGTCCTTAAACAGTGACAACAGTACAAATAAAAAATAAACTTACCACTGCACTGGGGACTGGATTTCAACGACAAAACTGATTTGAAAATCCAACAAAACTCTCCTACAGCTTCTTGGAAAAAATGAAAATGCCGTCCAAAATTCTAGCACTAGTACTAGTAGTAGTAGCACCATGGTAGCACTAGCACTATATAAGTATCACGCCAGCTGAATCACACGAAAAAGCCCAAGCGCTATATTCAGCGGCCGTCAGATCGAGCGCAGCCAGTCGAATATTAATACATTAGCCTCTGTCATGACCTTTCTAAAAGGTCAACGCGCGGAAAATTGTCAAAATGGCGGCGCTTAACAACAGCAACACACGTGTCGTCGATGTCAGAACTTTATGGCTTACGACGGAGCTCTAAAGGCTGTGGCTATTTCGAAAGAATAAACCGTAGGCAGTAAGGCTGAATGTCATCCAAAACCGTAAAATTACGAAAGAGAAAGAAACAGCGACTGAAAAAATGGTCAGTTTGTGAAAGTGTGCTGCGCTATAGTACGTACGTACGAGGCTATAGCTGTACTCCGACGTTTACATTGTTTATAAGCAGTTGGGCCGACTAAACTATAATTCTTTGTTGACAAACTGCAAATTCATTGTACCTTTAGGCCTACCATGTTAATTTGTTATAATTGCTTGCTATTTACCCTCTGTTAACAATTTAGGTGTAAGCTTAGTCCGAAAAAAAACCAAAACGGTGGCGTCCAGAAATTTGGCACACAATCTACCGAGTGTTTCCGAAGTCGTGAAAATCCAAGTTTAATATTTACGAACTCTTTTAATAGTAAATGTCACTTATGACTCATGTAAGGTTTCAGTCAATAAAACTTAAAAGGTTGAAAGATATTAGATTTCACAGGCGTCTACATTTAATGTGACAGTATTTAAAACTGGTTAGTTTTTAAATTAACATTGCAGAATCAGGAATATTGAGGTTTAACGTCCATATAGTAATTATGTGAACAGAGTGCTTGACTTGTGTAAAGCCCCAAATTTATATTTGATGTAAAAAAAAATAAAAAATGCAAAAAGAATATTGCTTTTATCAAGTTGTATGATGAATTGGCCCCAGTTTTTGTTTACTCTATGGCATTCAAATATATGGCATTCAAATAAAGCTTCAGTTCAGTGCCACTGAAAAACAATTGTTAAAATGTTGGGCCTAACCGGTTTTCTAAGGAGCATAAATACACGGCGGGTCTTTTCAAGTGCAGGAAAGCAAATCTAGTTTTATGATTGGCCATTTTTTATTAAGTATTTCCCCGCAATTCACTAACTATCTGTTGTCTTTCCTCCATGGTATAGCTAATTACGCGAGAGCTCGGGAGCCATATTGACAAATTTCCGGCTAATGAGGCTAATGGTGTACTGTCTAGCCCTTATTATGCAAATAAGTTGTTTGCGGCTGCGCTGATATCGGCGGTCGTCGTCACGGTCGCGTCGCAACTACTTTACTTTTTAAAACCATAGAGAAAGGAACTAAACCACATGGAGGAATAAGTTCCTTCTTATTCCTCCATGGTCAAACCCATAGTCAAACCATAGCGTGCATGTACACGTACATGTACATGCATTTGCTAATGCATTTAATGTCTATTTTCAAAGCAACTTCTCTCCGCAGCAATCCCCTTACAATCCTCCTCCGGACAACGACGCCTGTAAATCACACCCTAGCTAGCTGGTATTAAAACGCTAGAGAATCTTCACAAATTCATCAGTCAGATGTTCTGAGGGCCATCGACAATCTTAATGCTTCAAAACCACCTGGACTGGATGGAATTTCCCCCAAAATACTCAAACTTGCTGGGTTTTCAATTGTTCCAATTTTAAACAGAATATTTAATCTCAGTCTCTCTACAGGTACAGTTCCACACAGTTGGAAAATGGCAAATGTTGTTCCCCTCTTCAAAAACGGCAACAAATCTCTCATTTCTAACTACAGACCAATTTCTCTCACCTCTGTTCCCTGCAAAATGCTTGAAGGTTAATTTCAAAGAAATTACTTGACCATTCATCTCTCTATAACATCATCTCCGAATCACAGCATGGATTTCAACCTAATCGTTCTTGTATCACTCAATAACCACTCTCTTTAATACATGGTCCCAGGCACTGGATGTTTCCAAACCGCCTATAGGATTGACGCCATCTTCCTTGACTGGTCAAAAGCGTTTGACAGGTGTGACCATGAAATTCTACTAACTAAGCTAATACACAGATATACGGCATCTGTGGAAATCTGCTCTCCTGGATCGGCAGCTTCAATCTATAACAGACGACAACGGGTTCTCTTTTCAGGGGCCAAATTTAACTCTGGGTAGCGGTTACTTCGGGTGTACCTCAAGGCTCTGTTCTTGGCCCAGGCTCTGTTCTTGGCCCAGTACTCTTCAATTTATTTACAGCCGACCTCCCTAACAATGTCCAGTCGTCTCTTCCGCAATATGCAGATGACACTGTTTTATACAGAATAATTAAATGTACAGATGATAGTGTTGTTTTACAAGATGATCTCAACTCAATTACAAAGTGGTGTGCGGAGAACCATGTGCAGTTGAACTTGGATAAATGTAAAGTTATGCACATATCTCGTTCTAGGAAACAATGTGTAAAACTTTTTTTCTGACTCTGTCCCTATACAGGTTATCACTTCTTACAAATACCTTGGTATCATCCTTTCTAATGACCTAACCTGGAACAAACATGTACATATGATCCGTGCCAAATGCTCCAAATTAGCTGGTTTTATTCGCCGAACTGTAAAATCCCGAAATGCAGAAGTTCTTCTTAAACTGTTTTCTTCCCTCTGTAGACCTGTTCTAGAATATGGATCACCAGTATGGCTACCGCACCAGAAAAACCACATCCAGTGTCTTGAAGCTGTTCAACGTCGCTTCACAAAATCATGCTTTCCCTATAACATTGCTACTTCACTCTCCTACGAAGAACGCCTCAAGAAACTCAATTTCCCTCCTCTCTACAATAGACTTATTTATTTGAGTGTTTCTTTTGTGGTTAAATGTCTGTTTAAACATAACAACATCCCTTCTCCTTTTCTCCCTAAGCCAAACACCAGGAAAACGGACGTCTTGCTCTTTAAGCACCAATACAACCGTACTAACTGTGCAAAATTCTCTTTGTTTAACTTCTTCCCCCGATTTTTTAACTCTCTTCCCTGTGATCTTCGAGATCTCTGTCTGGAACCCTCTTCTAAATGCTTCCTAAATGCCCTACGTGATTACCTTCTCGACCAAGACCCCATTTCACACTCTTTTTAGAATGTACCCTTCCTGCAAATTCTTTCATAATAAAAAAACAGATAGATAAATACATTTACAAGTATCTTTTTTTTTCTTCAGATGACTGACTTTTCCTAATTGTTAATAATTATAATAAATCCAGACAAACTTGTACATTAGTTTTTAATTTGTGTAAATACCGTACCATATATTTATATTTATATATTTATATATTTATGTTCAATTGTTTTGTCGTCCAATCAGTTTGGAAAGCCTCCTGACAGAAACTAGTTTCTTTTGGGCAATCCTGCGGGAGCTAATTTAATGTTGTTTTTGTTTTTTATGTTAAGTTGTATTTTTGATTTCCTTTTATTCTTTATTATGTTCATTATTTGTCTGTAGTTCTGTGACAATAAGTGTATATCCCGGAAAATGAAATAAATAAATAAAAAATAAATAAATAAATAAACATGTATATGTACATAACATACGGATGATGAGTAATTAGCGGACAATTATTTTCCCGCCTAAGTTCGTAAACTTAGCATCCGAATTAACGACAGTTAATTCATTTAATTTAACACGGAATTAATTGACGATCTAGATCACCATTCAAAGTGCATACATGTGTCACACCCCCCAAAAATTCACTTTTTGGGTTGGACAAGGTTTTATTGTTTAGGCCACTGAACCCCTTTAATTGTGTTCTTAATGGTGCCCAACTGTTATTTACGACCTGTCTCGGACATGAACTAGCTGCTTGACAAGTCAGGTTCGGGCGAGGCCTCATGTATGTGGTTTGGGTCATTCTGACTTCAGCCTGCGACCAGTCAGGATCAATGCCACCTTGCCTCCTACATGAGCCTTGTTCCCACTATTTCTTCTGAAATAGGTGAGTCCCCGAATTCACTTCTGTTCTTTATGATGTACATAATAATAGTGTTATTGATGTTTTATTAATTTGCCCTCATGGTAAATTAATATCTGATATTGGCATGTATCCTAGTACATGTACTTTCAGTGATTTGGAAGGATTTGCATTTCCTTTTTGAAGTTGTGTATTAGTATTATCGCTTAGATACAAAGTAGTTATTTTCCATTTAGTTTGACAATTCGTTATAGTTATTCGTTGATTACTTTTGATTTTCTTATTGATTCTAGTTATTATTCTACACTTGAGTTTTGTAGTTGTAGGGTGTTTATTTTGGTTTTCGCCTTAGAAAAGTCACAATTAATTCTATAAGACTGGTTTATTACTCGAGGACTTTTCGTTGTGTTTAGGTTTTTCACAATGTTGTTAGAAATTCTTCAGTATACAATTATTCCATTTGAGTATAATATTCCGTACCTGAGAGAATTATCAACACAAGTCTATGATTTGAGAGAATTATCAACACAAGTCTATGGTTTGGTTTGCGACCACGCTGTACAGTTTAAGTGTGTTTTCCCTTAGTAAATTGTTATTTAGTAAAACAAAGGACTATTACTGTACAACACTGTCCTTGTTTCCCGCGCGCGCGCTTTAACCGGAAGGCTGAGAAAGTGGTGTTTGCGTTGCGTAACCACGATGGCGTAACTTGATCAACTTTTCCGCCTGGGAAATGGCGTAACTTTCTCGTTTGAACGCAAGCATGTTTTGGATTAAAAACGGAATAACTGAGTATTTTTGGATTAGATTAACTTACGCCACCGTCTGAACATGCCCTATGCCACTGGGCCTGGCCTGTGGTCATCAGGGACCATCAATTTCGCCTAAAAGCTATTAACCACTTCAAGAGGGTTGAACCATTCAAGGTTTATGTGAAATTACCTTCACTTTAGTTTTCTTTGGCCTTATTCTGAAGTTATGGTTTAATGATTGATTCGATTTACTTTATTTTTGTTGAAACATTTTGTGGTTAAGGAGTTCTTCAGAATTTCTTTGAGTTGTTTGTCTTTTTAAGTTCTGGCTTGAGATATCTGAACCACCTGTGAATTGCTTTTAGTTGATAGATCTTATTAACTTCAGTTGACTTTTTATTGATTTAGCTTGGAGTGACTTTTATTTGAACCCTAGATCAAGGGCCATAGTGTTTACTTTTATATTATTTTCCTCTGAAAATAATATAATTCTGTAAGGTTTAGTTTTTCTTAAGAATTAGTGAGTATTTTATCTTTTTGTTTATAACCTTTAGTGTTTGATTATTGTTCTGGTTTAGTTTATTCTCTATTGATTTACACATGTAGATTTAGTTATAATTAGTGTGCATTCTGACTTCAGCCTGCGACCAGTCAGGATCAATGCCACCTTGCCTCCTACATGAGCCTTAATTGTTCCCACTATTTCTTCTGAAATAGGTGTGACCCCAGTTGACGAGACTCAAGATTCACGAGAGGACAAATTCTAGCACGGCATCCCGTTGTGATTGGATTTCCTCACCGTGCGTGCTGTAGGAGTGTCGCCTTCCACTGTTTTCACCATCCCATTCCAAGTTCCAGTATTCTGCAGTGCATCAGTTTCCCCAGTTCATCTCTTCGACATCTTTTCCCAGTTCACCTTTGCCAGTCCATCCTCCACTTCAGTCTACATTTCGTGTCTTCTTCTTCATCCAGATTCTGTGTCTTCTTCTCCATTTGTCGTCATTCTGAACTGAACTATTCGTTCGCGTGTCGCGTGATCCATGTGAACTATTTGCTCGCGTGTTCGGATAAACTCATCGTGTTTGTTCAGATTAAATTATCCATATCCTTTTATATTATTCTTGTTAATGCAACTGTTACATTTTTGTTACTATTAATATTTGTTCTTGTGCGATTGTCCTATCGACCTGTAATTCTTTATAACTTTACATTTTAATTTTGTCTACCGCGGACCGGTAATAAATATAAGGACTTCCGATCAGGAAGGACCTGTGACACATGATTTTTCGATTTAAATTCATGCTATTTCATAAGTTCTTGTTATACAAATTGAAAATTGAAGAATCAGCCACTTTCAAATAATCAAATTCATGGGGAAAAAACATGCAAATGCGGTACAAATCGCGCGGACACTTTCACTATAATATGAACGTATAACAAAAGAAAAACGGTAGACTTTAATCATTAGGCCAACAAAATAGTCTCCGGTTTCTGGTATGGAGCTTGCCCCAAAAGTGGTGCGGCGACGCGGCTTTTTTATTTTCCAAACAGGTGTGTTTGGGCTACATAATATGTGACCCTGCTATGAGATGCACGAATAAGCCACTTTGTAATACATGTATAATGATTGGACAACTGGGGGCATATAAAAAGAGCAAGAATGTTGGATTAATAGTGAAAATAACATGGAAATTGTGTGGAATCTAATGTTTGTTGAGAATAAATAAAAATGCCAAAGTATGATTTGTCTCTTGTATACTCTTTATTTCACAAGTCAAAATGGGAAACTTGTTGAGTTGAAACTGCAAAGCGAATGTCATGCAATTCATATGGGGTGAAGAATAAAATATTTTCCATTTCCAACAGTTTGTTCACCTCATAGTAATATTTATTATATTGCACTCCACATAAAACAAACTTAAAATAAATAATCCTGGCAATAAGGTCTACTAGCAGGATGCCGCGCTTCGCGCGGCACCTGCTAGCTGGGTGAAATCGTAACTTATAGATACACCTTGTTGACGTCTTAAAAACACAATGGATTGTATGACAAACAAATCGCGAAACTTAGCGAGTAGAGTACCAGCTAGAAAGTATTTCGAGCACACGAAATTATTTCGAGCTCACGAACCGATATTCTTGGAGTGCACGAAGTCATTTCGTGGCCACGAAAACATTTCCAGCTCACGAAATAAGTTATTTTGAGTGCACGAAATAAAATACTCCAATTATTTCGTAACGGTGATTTGTATTCGTCATATGTCCCTTTAGGGGCTCCGTAGAATACCATCGACTCTGAATAACAAACAATCTTTGTAAAAATACTTCCCGACTTCCGAACTAATAATACTCAATAGGCAGTCCATCTTCGCTTGCATGCTGCCTGCGTCTCGTGACTTTTTAACAGGAATCGTACGCGAAACAATACGAACCACTTCGGGATTTCTGATTTACATCATCGTGAAAATCGTGATTAAAAAACCCAACAGGCCGGCCATCCGACAGTGCGCCCTCAACTGACGTAATGCAGTCACGTTTCTAAATTGCATATATTAATATCCACCATCGCCATACAATTTCGCGACATTTTTGCACGATCAAAGTTGAAATTGAGGCAATAGCGATATGTTTTGGAGTGTTTTGAGACAGATAATGTTGTAATATTTAAGTATCGACAATGTGAAGCAAAGAAATTTTCCCAAAAGGCAACACGAAAGGAATAAATCATTTTTTAACGTTCCAAGCCTGTGACTGCAATGTGCCTGGTCGACGCGCACAAAATTCGAAGCCGAAAACGAAGCTGGCGCTCAAACTCCGCAATAACCAAGGGAGTATAAAGCTCAAATAACACGTGACGGGGCCGCCCAATGGCGAATAACAAACTCGGCACCAACTCGGCCACCGCGCAAGCAAGGCGGATACAATCAATTTGCGAAGGCTTCGCGTAACGCATGCAGCCGCCGCTTAATCGCAAACAGCCAACAATTTGGCGACCGAGTTACGGTAGTACGATTTCGGGAAGGCTTCGGCCCGAACTCCGGGCAAGGACAATGCAAAAATAACGCAATAGTTCACGCAAAAAGGCCCACAGACATCGACAGGCAATCGAAAAGCGATTACGCGTTTATCGGTAACGTCCGTTTCTTTTAAATCTCACCACGGGACGAATACGATTTTTTTTTAAATCTTATTCCCCGGGGGATTCCCCGGGGGATTCCCCGTCGCGAACGGTCCGGCACCCCGCCGCACCGACGCCGGCGGCACACGCGCGCGGCGACGAGTCGCCCGACCAAAAGCCAAGATGGCGCCAACCACGCGCCAAGATGGCGCGGCCCTGCGTTCCAAGATGGCGGCGCCCAGGGACAAGATGGCGAATTTAACATCTTTTATAGTATAGACTAGCAGGATGCCGCGCTTCGCGCGGCACCTGCTAGCTGGGTGAAATCGTAACTTATAGATACACCTGGGGTGCGTTCCACTCCAGCGAACGTTGCCAACGTTGGCCAACGTTAGCGTTGTTCGCGTGAGTGGAACGCAATGTGCGCCAATTATGTTGGCCAACGTTAGCGAAAACGGCGAACGACATTCCGAGCTGTTCGCTGTTGGCCAGTGACGTATTTTAATGATGGCGAAGCGGTTAGCAGACGGCAGGGTTCTTTTCACGGTTTTTATTTACGTTTTATACTTTTCGTTATAAACGGTGGATTGTTTTGAGCAGTCACAGGGATCTTTTAAAGAAAAATAATGAGTTGGACAAAAAGCAGCGAACCAAACGATGTCACTTTCACCGGGCGCCGCCATTTTGAAAACGTAGTTTTTAAAATATCGTTCCACTCCCCCTAACGCCAACTCAAAACGTTGGCGAACGTTCGCGCAAACAGTTCGCGTAAGTGGAACGCACCCCTTGTTGACGTCTTAAAAACATAATGGATTGTATGACAAACAAATCGCGAAACTTAGCGAGTAGAGTACCAGCTAGAAAGTATTTCAAGCGCACGAAATTATTTCGAGTTCACGAACAGATATTCTTGGAGCGCAAGAAGTCATTTCGTGGCCACGACAACATTTCGAGCTCACGAAATAAGTTATTTTGAGTGCACGAAATAAAATACTCAAATTATTTCGTAACGGTGATTTGTATTCGTCATATGTCCCTTTAGGGGCTCCGTAGAAGACCATCGACTCTGAATAACAAACAATCTTTGTAAAAATACTTCTTGACTTCCGAACTAATAATACTCAATAGGCAGTCCATCTTCGCTTGCATGCTGCCTGCGTCTCGTGATTTTTTAACAGGAATCGTACGGGAAACAATACGAACCACTTCGGGATTTCTGATTTACATCATCGTGAAAATCGTGATTAAAAAACCCAACAGGCCGGCCATCTGACAGTGCGCCCTCAACTGACGTAATGCAGTCACGTTTCTAAATTTGCATATTCATATCCACCATCGCCATACAATTTCGCGACACTTTTGCGCGATCAAAGTTAAAATTGAGGCAATAGCGATATGTTTCGGAGTGTTTTTAGACACATAATGTTGTAATATTGAAGTATCGACAATGTGAAGTAAAGAAATTTGCCCAAAAGGCAACACGAAAGGAATAAATCATTTTTTAACGTTCCCAAGCTGTGACTGAAACGTGGTAGACGCGCACGAATTCGAAGCCGGCGCTCAACTGGTATTATGTTTACTCCGCAATAACCAAGAAAGTATAAATCGGGGCACCAGCTCAAATAACACGTGACGGGGCCGCCCAATCGCGAAAAAACAAACTCGGCACCAACTCGGCCACCGCGCAAGCAAGGCGGATACAATCAATTTGCGAAGGCTTCGCGTAACGCATGTAGCCGCCGCTTAATCGCAAACAGCCAACAATTCGGCAACCGAGTTACGGTAGTACGATTTCGGGAAGGCTTCGGCCCGAACTCCGGGCAAGGACAATGCAAAAATAACGCAATAGTTCACGCAAAAAGGCCCGCAGACATCGACAGGCAATCGAAAAGCGATTACGCGTTTATCGGTAACGTCCGTTTCTTTTAAATCTCACTTTTAAATCTTATTCCCCGGGGGATTCCCCGTCGCGAACGATCCGGCACCCCGCCGCACCGACGCCGGCCGCACACGCGCGCGGCGACGAGTCGCCCGACCAAAAGCCAAGATGGCGCCAACCACGCGCCAAGATGGCGCGGCCCTGTGTTTCCAAGATGGCGCGGCCCTGCGTTTCCAAGATGGCTGCGCCCAGGGACAAGATGGCGCATTTTACATCTTTTATAGTATAGACTAGCAGGATGCCGCGCTTCGCGCGGCACCTGCTAGCTGGGTGAAATCGTAACTTATAGATACACCTTGTTGACGTCTTAAAAACATAATGGATTGTATGACAAACAAATCGCGAAACTTAGCGAGTAGAGTACCAGCTAGAAAGTATTTCGAGCGCACGAAATTATTTCGAGCTCACGAACAGGGCCCAATTTCTTGGCTCTGCTTACCGTTAGCGAAAAATCCCTGCTTACTATAGCAGAAAATTCGGTGCTTACGGTAAACGTATTTCACACGTTAGCGAGGAATTTTGGTCTCTGAGCATGCGTAGAACCCGTAACTAAGGATTCTGTGCTTACAGGGTAAGCACATAATTTATCTGATATCGCGGTTAGCGGGAAATGGTGACCGTAAGCGAGGAATTCTGCGGTTAACAGAGCCAAGAAATTGGGCCCTGATATTCTTGGAGCGCACGAAGTCATTTCGTGGCCACGAAAACATTTCGAGCTCACGAAATAAGTTATTTTGAGTGCACGAAATAAAATACTCAAATTATTTCGTAACGGTGATTTTTATTCGTCATATGTCCCTTTAGGGGCTCCGTAGAATACCATTGACTCTGAATAGTAGAGTACCAGCTAGAAAGTATTTCGAGCGCACGAAATTATTTCGAGCTCACGAACAGATATTCTTGGAGCGCACGAAGTCATTTCGTGGCCACGACAACATTTCGAGCTCACGAAATAAGTTATTTTGAGTGCACGAAATAAAATCCTCAAATGATTTCGTAACGGTAATTTTTATTCGTCATATGTCCCTTTAGGGGCTCCGTAGAATACCATCGACTCTGAATTAATAACAAACACAATCTTTGTAAAAATACTTCCCGACTTCCGAACTAATAATACTCAATAGGCAGTCCACCTTCGCTTGCGTCTCGTGATTTTTAACAGGAATCGTACGGGAAACAATACGAACGAACCACTTCGGGATTTCTGTTTTACATCATCGTGAAAATCATGATTAAAAAACCCAACAGACCGGCCGTCTGACAGTACGCCCTCAACTGACGTAATGCAGTCACGTTTCTAATTTGCATATTCATATCCACCATCGCCATACAATTTCGCGACATTTTTGCGGGATCAAAGTTGAAATTGAGGCAATAGCGATATGTTTCGGAGTGTTTTGAGACAGATAATGTTGTAATATTTAAGTATCGACAATGTGAAGCAAAGACATTTGCCCAAAAAGCAACACGAAAGGAATAAATCATTTTTTAACGTTCCAAGCCTGTGACTGCAATGTGGTCGACGCGCCCGAAATTCGAAGCCGAAAATGAAGCTGGCGCTCAAACTCCGCAATAACCAAGGGAGTATAAAGCTCAAATAACACGGGACGGGCCGCCCAATCGCGAACAACAAACTCGGCACCAACTCGGCCACCGCGCGAGCAAGGCGGATACAATCAATTTGCGAAGGCTTCGCGTAACGCATGTAGCCGCCGCTTAATCGCAAACGGCCAACAATTCGGCAACCGAGTTACGGCAGTACGATTTCGGGAAGGCTTCGGCCCGAACTCCGGGCAAGGACAATGCAAAAATAACGCAATAGTTCACGCAAAAAGGCCCGCAGACATCGACAGGCAATCGAAAAGCGATTACGCGTTTATCGGTAACGTCCGTTTCTTTTAAATCTCACTTTTAAATCTTATTCCCCGGGGGATTCCCCGGGGGATTCCCCGTCGCGAACGGTCCGGCACCCCGCCTCACCGACGCCGGCGGCACACGCGCGCGGCGACGAGTCGCCCGACCAAAAGCCAACATGGCGCCAACCACGCGCCAAGATGGCGCGGCCCTGTGTTTCCAAGATGGCGCGGCCCTGCGTTCCAAGATGGCGGCGCCCAGGGACAAGATGGCGCATTTGTCATCTTTTATAGTAAAGACTAGCAGGATGCCGCGCTTCGCGCGGCACCTGCTAGCTGGGTGAAATCGTAACTTATAGATACACCTTGTTGACGTCTTAAAAACACAATGGATTGTATGACAAACAAATCGCGAAACTTAGCGAGTAGAGTACCAGCTAGAAAGTATTTCGAGCGCACGAAATTATTTCGAGCTCACGAACAGATATTCTTGGAGCGCACGAAGTCATTTCGTGGCCACGACAACATTTCGAGCTCACGAAATAAGTTATTTTGAGTGCACGAAATAAAATACTCAAATTATTTCGTAACGGTGATTTGTATTCGTCATATGTCCCTTTAGGGGCTCCGTAGAATACCATCGACTCTGAATAACAAACAATCTTTGTAAAAATACTTCCCGACTTCCGAACTAATAATACTCAATAGGCAGTTCATCTTTGCTTGCATGCTGCCTGCGTCTCGTGATTTTTTAACATGAATCGTACGGGAAACAATACGAACCACTTCGGGGTTTCTGATTTACGTCGTTACGATTGAAAAAAACCAACAGACCGGCCGTCTGACAGTGCGCCCTCAACTGACATAAGGCAGTCCCGTTTCTAAATTGAATATTCATATCCACGATAGGCCTTACAATTTCGCGACATTTTTCAACGATAAAAGTTAAAATTGAGGCAATAGCGATACGTTTCGGAGTGTTTTTAGAGAGATAATGTTGTAATATTTAAGTATTGACAATGTGAAAGGAAGAAATTTTGCCAGAAGGCAACACGAAAGGAATAAATCATTGTTTTTACGTTCCAAAACTGTGACTACAAAATGGTCGACGCGCAGGAATTCGGAGGCAAAGCCGAAGCCGAAACGTAGTCACGTTTCTAAATTGCATATTCATATCCACCATCGCCATACAATTTCGCGACATTTTTGCACGATCAAAGTTGAAATTGAGGCAATAGCGATATGTTTCGGAGTGTTTTGAGACAGATAATGTTGTAATATTTAAGTATCGACAATGTGAAGCAACGAAATTTGCCCAAAAGGCAACACGAAAGGAATAAATCATTTTTTAACGTTCCAAGCCTGTGACTGCAATGTGGTCGACGCGCACGAAATTCAAAGCCGAAAACGAAGCTGGCGCTCAAACTCCGCAATAACCAATGGAGTATACAGGTCAAATAACACGGGACGGGCCGCCCAATCGCGAACAACAAACTCGGCACCAACTCGGCCACCGCGCAAGCAAGGCGGATACAATTAATTTGCGAAGGCTTCGCGTAACGCATGTAGCCGCCGCTTAATCGCAAACGGCCAACAATTCGGCAACCGAGTTACGGCAGTACGATTTCGGGAAGGCTTCGGCCCGAACTCCGGTCAAGGACAATGCAAAAATAACGCAATAGTTCGCGCAAAAAGGCCCGCAGACATCGACAGGCAATCGAAAAGCGATTACGCGTTTATCGGTAACGTCCGTTTCTTTTAAATCTCACCACGGACGAATACGATTTTTTTAAAATCTTATTCCCCGGGGGATTCCCCGGGGGATTCCCCGTCGCGAACGGTCCGGCACCCCGCCGCACCGACGCCGGCGGCACACGTGCGCGGCGACAAGTCGCCCGACCAAAAGCCAACATGGCGCCAACCACGCGCCAAGATGGCGCGGCCCTGTGTTTCCAAGATGGCGCGGCCCTGCGTTCCAAGATGGCGGCGCCCAGGGACAAGATGGCGAATTTAACATCTTTTATAGTATAGATTGTCGATCGGTTGATTTCAACAGGTGGCGCCCTGCGCTACGCAAGAAAGGTAGCATCACGCGCACGGTATACGGCGAACCACTCGAAAATATGTCGTCAACACAATTCCTAAATCTAAAAAGAAGACAAACTCTCATCGTATTTGAGGGCCAGAGGTGTTGTAATAAATAATGAAAAGCACAAAGAGCTTGCCGAGAAAGGCATACCGGGCCGAAAAGCTTGGTTTAGTTGCAAAACAGCTATCTACCCATCATGCTTTGCGCTATACTTTGGGATCGCGATCAGCAATAGACCGTACCGCGACTTCGACATCGTGCACATGTGTGCCGCAATGCTGATATTAGTCTGCTTCCTTACATATTGCAGTTATTAAAAGCGGTTACAAGTTCCAGATACACGACCTTCGCTTCCACTCACGTCTGGCTTCTATACACAAAATCACGAAAATACAACGCCGTCTGCAAATGGTTGCCCGACTATTCTGTGCAAAATATATGGAAGCCCAGACAGGCCACATAAAGCCTATACCCGATGGTAACCCCATCTTAATACACGTTCAAATTGTGCAGCAGCAGAAATCTAGACGAACCAGTGAGTTTGGCGGTTTTGAGTCATCGTCTTACATTAAAAAAACAACGTTTTCATTTTGCCGACGCGCATGGCTACGTACGGCGACGCGCGCGCATACAAGAAACTGGAGACCTTTTTTTTTGGCCTTAGTGACATTCATGCAATGTTTATTTTGTTTCTGTTTAAACAGTTGTGAAAAAGAAGGAGGGACTACCCACCATCTTCGTCTTCGTGTTCGTATAGGCTTCGTTCATGCAGTTTATTAGCAATCATGATGGGCTGAACCAAAACCGGAGACGGAGCCCAATCGGCCATGCGCCAGGGGTTTAGAAAACGTCCTAATAATTCGTCAGAATTCGAGCGATTCACAATACCTAGAAGCTGCCGTTGGAGGCGCAAATCCTGCTGTACCCGCAGTGCATCATGGGGAAAGGTCGGCATCGGTTTGAAAAATGATATTCATTTTGCATGAACTCATCAGTTTTTACGTCTTTTTGGACGCGCACGATTAAAGTTCAATTTTTGTTCTGCAAATAACAATGTTTTAATCAACGACGCTCCCGGATACATTTATGTTTGTGTTGTACCTCGCGTGAACAATGAAGAAGTAATTTCACTACAGTATGATATACGGAAGAAGTCGACCGTAAAGTTTAAAAGTGGCTCTTTTGAGTGAAACGCTTGGTGGCGCACTGCATTGTGAATCGCCCGAATTATTTGGTCTGGGAACCAGACTAGCGGCGCGTGCAAACCATTGATCTCTATCAGTGGTGCAAACATATGGTGGCCCTGAAGGGACATCAAAGACGCGAATTTCATTTACGACATCACATACTGTTTTACGACATCACATAATTTTTTGTACATCACATATTTTTTTACGACATCACATATTTTTTTACGACATCACAATTTTTTTTTACGACATCACACTTTTGTTTACGACATCACATATTTTTTTACGACATCACATATGTTTTTTAACAACATCACATATTTGTTTTACGACACATATGGAAAACTTTGAGCCGATTTTGAGCATAAAAGATTTGACCCGTGTGTGTGTGTGTGTGGATGATGCAATCACAAAGGAATGCACTGACCTCCGTGCACATAAACAACCAACCATGTCAGTGGACTACAACATTATCACAATAGGAGAGAGGAAACAGTAGAGGTACACACACACATAGGAATGGCAGTACATACACGCATACGAATCAATGTACACACACTTTATACACTTAACTTTGTATTTCAATATTAGCAAAGTTTTATTCACTTTATGTTCTTCATATTGTTAAATAGAGAAAAACAACACATAAAATAAGAATATTAAACTATATCAAAGATACTTCATTTAGAAATTTGGCTGAAACATGCAGGCAGGAATACCATGCCGTGCGACGTACGAACACCCCTTAACAGCAAATGTTGTAATCCGAACAAAAAGAAGGAAACTACTCCGTTAGTTTGACGTAAAATATAACCAATTTCTCTTTAAAAGAAAAGAAACACACAACTTGAATAGTGACTATATAACTTCACTATCTATCAGCATACTCAAGAATGGTTTCTTAAGGTAAGAATAAAGAGAAATGGAACAAATCGAGGCAATGTAACCAAAGCAAGCTGACGAGGATTCTTCTATGACAACGTGGCATGCGTGGATAGTCTAGTTCCTGTTTGCAGCAACGCGCATAGAACCATATTATAAGAAAATTCAGCTACCAGACTATGGACCACTCAGCATAAATTATAGAGGTCACCGCCTTTTTAGAGAGAGATACAATGATTGGACTCAAAAGAGCCCTAATGTCCTCACGACCAATAGAAACTATTGTTATATCAAATGAAAGAACATACTATAAGGCTTAATCTTGCGTGCGAGGTGAAACCGCAGGGGGCTTTAAACGATTGTGCTGTTCGATTTAGTGAGACGACCCGCGGAAAAAAATGGGAAATTTGTATTGACCTCCATAGGAAAGACACTTTTTTGGCCTTTGAACCAATTTTAAAATCGAAAAGAGCCCTATCGGCTCGGATATAAATGGTTTGACGAATATCACTACTTGAAAGGGAACCATTTCAAGTTTAAAATGCCGGGCGAGGTGGGTTAAAACCACCCACCACTTTTCGTGAACAGCGTAAAGTTTGGAGGAACAGCCTGGATTTGTCTGACGTTTTGCGTGTTGTATAGGCACTGACCTCTACACCTGGACGGATCATTGTCCATATTCTGCTGTGCTAACACTTGAAGTCGGCGCGAACTGGAAGTGCAACATGGCGGACCCGAGACGTCACTGCTGTGAGCCAATGAAATGTCCAGGTGTAGAGGTCAGTGGATTTACTCTGTACATTTTGTATTTATAAACATTACGTAATACGTATCGTACCAACACCTGGACATTTCATTGGCTCACAGAGTGACGTCGTTGGTCCGCCATGTTGCACTTCTCCGCATGCCGACTTCAAAATGAAACAATGATGATCTGTCCATGTATAGAGGTCAGTGGTTGTAGGTAGTACGTTCAACGTGCCATTGAGCAAATTCGCGCAAGTTTTTCATATGCACAATTTTCTATTTACGACATCACATATTAAATTCACGACATCACAAACTTTTATGTACGACATCACATACTTATTTACGACATCACATATTGCATTTACGACATCACACAATTTTTCACGACTTTTTATTCACGACATGCATGCAAGTCGTGAATTGTTTTGTCGCGAATTTTTTAGTAGTAGCTTAGGGCGTCGCAGCTGACCCTGCGGGCTCGATGTTTGCTTGCGCTGGTAAATTGCATTCCTTTCCTCTTCTGAGAGTGTATGCACAAACGCGGTGAGATATGGGGCTCGTAGTGACGACCCACGTTCAAAAGTAAGTTAGTTTTGTTTTGTTTTGAATGGTTGGCTACAAATTAAATAACATCGTTATCTCTTCATTAAATCTTGTCAGTGTACCATTTATTCCCGTTAAAAATCTGCGTCCCTTTTCTTCAGCAGATCGAAGAAATCCTTCGGGGGAGGGGATTGGAAGTTTTGATTCCAAATTTTAAGAAGGAGGAGGTACGTCAAACTTTCATATACTTTGTTATTAGTTTTGGTTTTTAGTTTTTTTGTATTGCGATGGTTTAACCTTTGTGTAGTTATTTCATATCGGGAGATATAGCCCGCTACACACCTCTCCGCTTTTCGGCCGTCCGGTTTACGGAACGATCAGCCCGATGTTTACCATGTTTTAATACCCCGGAAATGTGCGATCTGTTTCGTTATTTGAGTATGAGATTAAGAAACCAACAAAATCCCTAAAACAGCATCATAAATAGCGTTTCGTGAAGAAAAAAAATCCGAGAAACAAAGAGAAAATGATGACAGATATTTGGTCCCTGTGTATATTTTCAATGGACTGTTTTCGTTTGTTTCAAAACCCACATGCGTGGTTTTGTTAGGGAAAAGGTCCATTAACAATGTTCGCAATATTGCTACATGTAGTAGTGGAATATTCACTTGCGCTAAATTAACATGGTGAATTATGTATATAGTGTATATTATATTAGTTATTTGTGTGGAAGGTCTTAATAATTACAAAATCCACATTTATTTGAGTTTCTGTTACATATTTTTTTATTTTGGTTTACATTTTTGTTTTCTGATGTTTGTCCTTTTTTTTCAGGTCGGCAAATCAGGTCGACAAACCACTCTTCACTTGTACTCAAGTAGGCCTACACCATCTAGTAACTATCCCGCGAATTGGGTCATATAATAAAAAGCAATATCTTACAGAAACTGAGTTCACGTACGTCAGGCTAAAGTCAGCAAACAGAAAAGGGATTTTGTTGGTTTGACTATAGATGTATTTCGGGGTAATAATCCCATACTCAATAACAAAACAGATCGCACATTTCCGGGGTAATAAAACATGGTAAACACGGGCTAATCGTTCCGTAAACCGGACGGCCGAAAAGCGGAGAGGTGTGCAGCGGGCTATATCTCCCGATATAAAATAACTACACTAAAACCAATTGCAATAACGTCCAAAGTATACTTTAAACACAAATGAAAGTTTGACGTACCTCCTCCTTCTTCTTGGAATCAAAACTTCCAATCCCATCCCCCGAAGGATGTCTTCGATCTGCTGAAGAAAAGGGACGCAGATTTTTTACGGGAATAAATGGTACACTGACAAGATTTAATGAAGAGATAACGATGTTATTTAATTTGTAGCCAACCATTCAAAACAAAACAAAACTAACTTACTTTTGAACGTGGGTCGTCACTACAAGCCCCATATCTCACCGCGGTTGTGCTTACACTCTCAGAAGAGGAAAGGAAATGCCATTTCTTTTCGGTATCGAACGACAGGTGGGCTCAATAGAGCCGTTACATAACGTTTTCGTTACGCCCCAATGCTCTTAGCTTATAAAAGCGGGCATTCAGCATTCAATGCCTTTCTTCTCGGTCTAAGCATTCGAACCTCGCTCGCCATAGGATTCGTACGTCTTGCCGATACATGTACAAATGTACTTTCTTTTTACTGTACCTTTGCGATAACACTTTAGGGCCTACTCCTATTAAGTCCGTGATGTTCGACGACCAGACCAGCAATAGCAATATATTGTCGGCAATCAATTATCCCAAGAAGAAGATAGCTCCAACCAATAAGAAACAAAAACCGTCGGAGAATCGCCTCTCGATCAAGAGCGACGGCAACCGCGAACAATTTGAGCACTATGAGAAGACTTCACCGAATCTGCATTGGGTCTACGGAGGACGACGACGACCCTTCTGCCAAGGACAGCCTTACTGAAGCTTTGGATCTGGTAAAGAAACGAAAGCTCATCAAGTTGCCCGACAGATCCCCTCACGGCTGTTGTACCTTCAAGGAACATGTCGCCGACAATCTGACTGAAGACTGAAGCCGAAAAGTCAACCGCCGCCAAGACGGAACAGTTTTGTTATTATGTAATTCGTAGTCAATAGGCTAATTTATCACCAGATGAATCGCACCCAACACGGCAATTTGACCCCCAGATTTGATTGTATTAGCACACCCCGTAAATTTAAACGGAATTCTTAACCTTTGATCTCGATTATTGCAAATCGAGTATCACTTGATTAGTGCATACAAATACTGAACTTGGCCCCAAAGAGAAAACTTTGTTTTCCATCGAGACGCAATTTGTAAGACGGTCAGGCTGATTTGATTTTGATTTGATTTATTCGCAATTTCCACAATAATGATACAGATTTTAATACAGAAGAAAAAGAAAAACAAAAAACAAATACATATAATGGAAAAAGCAGGGATAACGCAAACAAGTTAAAAAAAACTTATTTCCATTGTAGCTTTGCATTATCGGTCGATTGAGTACCGAATGACATTGAATTGTGTTCCAAAATTATTTGGCAATCAAACAAGTCTGTTTAGTCATGGAGCAACTGCTCCATGGTTTAGTCGAGTATCACTTGATTAGTGCATGCAAATACTGAACTTAATTGGCCCCAAGAGGAAACATTGTTTTCTGTTTACGCAATTTGTAAGACGTCAAGCTGATTTTTAGCTTTGCGTTATCAGTCGATTGAGTACCGAATGAAATACTGAATTGTGTTCCAAAATTATTTGGCAATCGAACAAGACTGTTTAGTCAAAAACAAAACAAAAAACCACACCCAATTTGACGGCCAATCTAAGTTCCCTTTCTTTGGCGTTTCTCATGAGCGAGTTCCAGTGCTCTACCATCCCAATAGTTCACCAAATCATTGTTGTCTTTTCCCTTTTCTTTCGGTTTATGAACTCTATTAATAGTATTACATGAGGAAGATATAGAAAAGAAATTAATTTTCTGACGTAGGAACGTAGGAAGAAAATGCCATTTCTTTTCGGTATCGAACGACAGGTGGGCTCAATAGAGCCGTTACATAACGTTTTCGTTACGTCCCAATGCTCTTAGCTTATAAAAGCGGGCATTGCATTCAATGCTTTTCTTCTCGGTCTAAGCATTCGAACCTCGCCTGCCCTCCCTCCCGCCCGACTTAAGCCACAATTAATAGTATTAACGGTATTAATAATAATAACTAACCGCGGGGAACAGGGAGTGCACCCTCGATCGGTGTCCTAGGATGCAACCACGTTTCCTCTTATAAGAGGTTTTTCGTGGCCTCCGAGTGCCTGCAGAAATGCAGGACCGTGGCACCGTTCGCCCTGCCTTATTCACTTTCTATATCGAGACAATTTCCTGTTTTTTGGCGTTGTATTGTGCATAGATTTTTGACCATCATTCCTTCCAAACCTATCGGCAATTAGGACCTGCGTGTCCAACTGATATAAATATATCCATATACTATAAGAGATTGTAACTCTGGTAACACACGCAGTTGTGTTCAAGATGTACCCAGATTCCAGGGTTTGTCTATACAATGTATACAAATAAAATGAGCGAGTTCCAGTGCTCTACCATCCCAATAGTTCACCAAATCATTGTTGTCTTTTCCCTTTTCTTTCGGTTTATGAACTCTATTAATAGTATTACATGAGGAAGATATAGAAAAGAAATTAATTTTCTGACGTAGGAACGTAGGAAGAAATTCAATTTACCAGCGCAAGCAAACATCGAGCCCGCAGGGTCAGCTGTGACGCCCTAAGCTACTACTAAAAAAATCGCGACAACAAAAATCACGACTTGCATGCATGTCGTGAATAAAAAGTAGTGAAAAATTGCGATGTCGTAAACAAATATGTGATGTCGTTAAAAAACATATGTGATGTCGTAAACAAATATGTGATGTCGTAAACAAAACATATGTGATGTCGTAAACAAAAGTGTGATGTCGTAAAAAAAATTATGTGATGTCGTAAATGAAATTCGCGTCTTTGATGTCTCTTCAGGGCCACCATACAAACAGATAGCTAGCACCGACCAGAGTGAAACTGACCGCGTATTCGGCCTGATATTCCAGACGCGCAGTCAGCTGCGTATTCAAGTATACAGAGGCTAGTACAAGACACGTTGTTTTTAATGAGGGTTTCAGCGAAAACTGTACTTAAAGTGCAAGTTTTCCCAATTACCGTTGGGGGTCAATAATTGGGCGACTAGATACTAGCTACAAAAAAATTTTTTTTCAGACAATGAATCACATGATACTCGTACTGGAAATATTGCATATGACGCTTAACAAAATAATAGCATTTTGCGGTATTTCAATCTAACTTGAGTCAAAGTGTACCGAGCACTGCAGGAGAAGCAGTGAAATTTGTGATGACATTTTAAAGAGAGATACACGTACCATATCTACACTCTATTTTGGTTTTAGAACCATAAAGTAGGTAAATCACGTGACCAAGGGCCATTTAAAATGTAGTTTTACCGCAACATTATTTTGTTAATTTAGGTATTACTATGCGGATTTCATTGAAAAGTGTCATTGTAGGTGGCCAGAATAATCTTTGTATATATCAACAATGGACTGGAAGAATATGGCTACAAATTATTTTGGTTTCAGATCATCTGGGACAACAACGAATCACGACCGTCACGACGTAATACTCGGTATTGAAATAGCGCATGACGTTCAACAAAATACAATGCTATAGCATTTTGCAGTATTTCAATCTAAGCCCTAAATTGAGACAAAATATACCGAGCACTGCAAGAGAAGCAGTGAAAAAGTTGATGACATCTTAAAGAAAGATACCACGCCTACATTCTATTTTGGTTTTAGATCCATGAAGTAGGTAGATCACGTGACCAACAGCCATTAAAAACGTAGTTTTACCGCAAAATTTGTTAATTTAATACGGATTTTATTGAAAAGTGTACCTAAAATGCAAGCGGCCAAAATTATATTTGGATATCAACATTAGAGGATTATACTAGGCTGGCTACAATTTATTTTGGTTTCAGATCTAGGGCAACAATGAATCACGTGATACTTGTCCTGGAAAGTACACCTAAACAAAATACATACATGCATATACATGTACCTACTAAATATGCTTCATATTATGACTGCCGATCATCTTTAAAATCTGATTTATTTACATTTTTTTTAGACGTGTTGTCAAGTTGTGTGCTGCGTGGTGCTAAACCATGTTGTTGTTGTTGTTGTTGTAAGTTAGTTTGACACTTCCAGCATAATACGTGTCCTTTGTGCCACCAACAAAGAAACAAGAAACAGAGCCTGATAGAGAACGAACAGAAACAAATTATTCAAATGGAGGCAGTGTGTACAAGCAGAGAGGAGGCCAGTGATTCATCAAGCACAATGCAACTTTTGAAGAGTACCCTGCAGGACCGGATCGTTTGCCAGCAATTTAAGTGCCCGGGCACTGCCGGGTGATTTGCAGAGTCCGCAACACCCCCAGGAGGCCGGAGAAGACCAGATAAGTTGCAAAGATGTCTGGCCAATCACTAGCTGCCCACAATAGCTAGAAAATCCCAGAGATCAAAAGGAAAAAAACAAACGTATGTATAAAAGAAAGGAAGTTATATAAAGAGCTTTAAATTATATGTTGATATTACATTTTTAGATGAAATTATTATTTCGGGAACATTTTGATTTTCTCCTATCCATTTAAACATTTAAAAAAAAAGATTGTCCCTTTGTTTTTAGTATTTGTTGCACTCAATGAAAAAGTACTTGACGTCGTCATACTGGTTACAGGTGTCACATTTTCCATCTGGATGTTTCCCCATCTTATCGAGAAAGGCATTTAAGTTTCTGCAAACTCCAAGCCTCAGTCTGTGAAGAATGACTTCCTTCCACCGTGGAAGGTCCCAAGACTTGAAATGTAGCTTGGCCTTTTGTTGAACCATTTTAAGGTTAGAGGAGTTTAGTATTTGTCCATTTTTCTGTAAGTTCAAGTTTAAGTGTATGTTTTATCTCTGTATCTGACAGAGGGATATTGACTTCAATTATCTTTATGTGTAGCCATTTTTGCTTGCTTGTCTGTTCCCTTATTCCCTTTAATTCCACAGTTTCCTGGGACCTATACAAATTTGACCATGTTGTTGGCTTGATTTGAATATTCAGTAGAGTATGACGAATATCACAGACTAATTTATTATCTGAGATGGGTTCTGAGATGGCCTGGAGAGCACTTAAACAATCACCAAAAATACATGTGTGTGAGGGTTTAACAGTGGTTCAACCCATATACTGCAAAGAGGATGGCGAAAAGCTCAACAGTAAAAAATGGAAGCTTTAGTGTTGAGACGAACATTGTTAGCATACTTAAGTTAAGGGATGACAAAGACACAACCTGTTCTGTTTAATTTGGGTTTAAATGATCCATCGGTGTAAATGTCCACCTTGTGTTGATGATTTATGTGGCGACATAATATCTGATATTATTTTTAGTAATGTGAACAGTATGGGAGTAGATATTTGTAGAATTCTTTAGAGTTGTAATTCCAGAAAGGAAACGGGTTATGCAGAGGTTAATAGAGATTTGTTGGAATATTCCTTCATAAGGGGTCCGTCCGATGGGGTGTACTTGTCCATTTATTGGCGTGGTATTGTTTTTAGCCAATTGTCTTTTTGAAGGATTTTATTTGGGTGTAAAAGGCGAGTTTTAAGTTTGATTCCATATTAATTGCACAAGAATTGACGCCGTAATTGAAGAGGGGGGTCGCAACATTCAAATTGGAGATTAATTAAGGATGTACCGCGAATAGCCCCTGCACAATGTGATTAATACTGGATACTATCAAGTTTAATTTTAATGGAGGTGGCTGCCGAGTCAAAAGCTTCAGATCCATAAACTAATAGTGGTTTGATAAAGGACCAATAGAAATGCGCGTTGGTTCGCATGCCTTTGGCTGTTTTTCAAACCCTAGCTTTGTCTTCGTCCAGGCTTCATTCATACAGTTTAGCAATAGACTGTAGCCCGAGACGGATCCAAAGCCAGGGTTTGAGAAATGGCCTTGGTCTGTTTGTAACGGAGGCTCTGACTGGGCGCATGATTTTTTGCGCTAATAACCACGGATCTTGCATGCCGTATGTCCGCAGGGCTTTGAGCGCTATAACTTAAAGTAGAAAGCGCGTAAAAGCGCTGCGTGGCTCAGGATGTGTATACTGCCGACATTATTAATCTTATGGGGCCCACGAAAACGAAGAGCATATCCAGATTGACACGAAATTTTGCCACTGATATGTTAAACAAACTTCCCTTTTTCCGCCTATATTTAAAAAAAATTGCCTCGTAACGCGAAAGGTATTTTCTTCACTGTTCACTAAAGTTAAAAAACTCCTAATACCTTACCGTTATGGTAAAATCCCCATCCCCACCCCCCCCCCCCCGCAATGGGAAATAAACTAAAGAAATCACAAAAATACCTGGCAAAATAACTTTTCTACTCGAAACCATCATCAAGAATATGAATATAAAGGGGCATTTGCTTTGAGCTTCGTGTGCCGCGCCGACCGCGCGTGTAAATGTAAGTGTTCCCGGCAGATGACGTCACACTATTTCCAACTCCAAACAGAATCTTTTAAAGAAAAATAATGAGTTGGACAAAAAGCAACCAGCCAAACGATGTCACTGTCACCGGGCGCCGCCATTTTGAAAACATAGTTTTTAAAATATCATTCCACTTCGACTAGACTGGCACCAACTCAAAACGTAGGTGAACGTTCGCGCAAACAGTTCGCGTAAGTGGAACGCACCCCAGGCGCGCTTCGCACACTCAAATGACGTCACGGTTTTAGGGTCATTGAATAAAATGGTACTGGTAGAGTACACATACTTATATTTCTGCACATTGCAGTTCGACTAAAAAAAGGTAAGATTAAGCATTAAATGAATCAAGATAGTAAGGGCTGAGAGATTATAGAATACATCCGGTGTAATTGCGAGTGCACAATTCCTGGGCGGAATGCGTACGGCAAAGCAAGATTTTCAACTAATTTTAGCGTGTGTACCGATGTGTCACCATAATGTTCTAGCGCAGCTACCGGGCCCCCGGGGCACACTACCATGCGTGGCGTTGTATCAATGTTTTTCTCCGGCAATTGTTTTGCCACTGCTAAAACTAGTCCAGATTTCATTACTTTATTGAAATTACGATGGGCAATTGGACATGGGCAATCAATCACGTATTGATGAATCGTATTGAGTGATTATCTACCCTAAGTAAACAGTCCTCAATCCTCCGACAGGTGATGGATTGAGGACTGTTGTTAGGGTTAACCTCCCGATAAATTTGGCATTTTTATTTAATGTTATTTTCGCCACCAGTGACAAAATGAAATCGATTTCGAGTGGTATTGTGATTAATGGACGGAATCAAAATCGATTCTAAAAATGCTGCACCAACATCTGCACCAAGAGAGTGCATGAAATAGCCTACTGGGTCTTAAATGTTTTGAACATTTTGTCACAAGTGATTTATATTGCGCAAACAAACTTGACAATGCTCAGCCACAGCAAGTTCAATTGGAATATCTGTAAGGTTTTTACAAACCTTACAGTTCTGGAAGTACTTCCATTCAATCTTGTTTACAGTAGCCTACATGTACCTAACAAGATAAATTGCTATAAACATCTGTTTCATGTCGATTTTTGTTATTTGTGTAGCTGTGCTAAACGTTATCCTAAGGGGCCATCAGCAAGATCCAATTGGCTGTAACCGGTAAGCCCATCCAATGGATGGATAGCTCAAATTCCCCTAAAACACCAATCCGATTGCAGGTAGGTCATGTCTCATTGCATTTTTAAAGAAGGATCTTAGAATACAAAGCCTAAAACAGTGGCCGAACTGAAGTTTTCTTGTAGTACTTATTATACCGGTATAGGTAACGCGCACCACTATAAATGAATTTCTATCATTAGACTTTTAATTTTCACTTTATATATTTGTGGCATTTTCTGAGCTGAAATTTGGTAGGAAACTAATACTGGAGGCGTTTGACAGTGACAGCTCCTTATATCTAGGTACAGCTGTTATTAGCAGTATGCAAAAGAACACCTTGTAAGATTCCTTATTAACCAGTACATTTCAGACATTTCCAAACCTCCAAATGTTTAAAACAAAAACCGGGTATTTAGACATTTTCAGGCCAAGGCTGGGTCAATGTACTGAAATGTAATACCCTGATTACGTTTCAGACATTTTGAGGTTTGGAAACTTCTTAAATGTAATTGTTAATATGTTTTTGACAATATTTTGTTTACCTTTTTAATTGTGATGCATTATTGTCTGTTCTGATTGTTTTGTCTAATTTTAGACCGTTTAAATTTTAATGTTTAATTATGTTTGTTTTGACAGTTTTATCTGTCTTTTATCAACCAGAATGTATTTTAATTATTTTTTTAGTTTTTAGATTTGAATCCCTTATTTTTTTTTACCCACCGTGTCAGGTAGTTAGATGCTCAGTTATGTACATGTAGGATTAGAGGCGTCTGTCTCCTGTAATGATCAACACATCAACGATGCCAGCAGGGTTAGGCTTAAGTATTATATTCTCCCTGATGGCGGGACAGACGTACCCCCACCCTACGGTTTGGGCACTGGCACGGTGACATAATACATGATTTTCTCAAATAAATCGGTGTTTTGGTTCGTTTCTTTTTAAAGAACCGATAGTTACCTTTTACGTCGATTACGTTTTTGACAATATGTGTTTGATTAGTTAAATTTGGTTGTTTTTATATTTTTTTATATTTCTTTATATTTCTGTGAAGCGCCTTGAGCATCAATTTAAAATATTTGTCTAAAATGTAAGATTCCTTATCAACCAGTACATTTCAGACATTTCCAAACCTCAAAATGTTTGAAACAAAAACCGGGTATTTATACATTTTCAAGCCAAGGCTGGGCCAATGTTCTGAAATGTAATACCCTGATTACGTTTCAGACATTTTGAGGTTAAGAAACTTCTGAAATGTAATTGTTAATATGTTTTTGACAATATTTTGTTTACCTTTTTAATTGTAATGCATTATTGTCTGTTCTGATTATTTTGTCTTTATATTTTATTCGTATTTTATTTCTTCATGTGAGAGACATTGTTTTAGGTTTTTATTGGGCTCCAGTTTTTCTAATTTTTTTGAAATGAGAGGTACATGTACTGTGCGAACGACAAATAATGAATCGCCTCCAGTGTTAGTTCGCGACCAAATAATTTCAGTAAAACAAAATGTCATGGATTGAAAATTAAAAATATAATGTCTGACACTTGAGGATGGAGCTGCAGCGTTAACTATTATTGAGTACTATACTGCACACAAACGTTAGTTTGGCCAGTGTTTAAGGCTTTGTATTCTAAGATCCTTATTCAAAATGCAATGAGGCATGACCTGCCTAAAATACGGATTGGTGTTTCGGGAGAATTTTAGCCATCCATTCAAATAATTGTCAATCTACTGTAACTTTGCAAGAATCGTTCACCGCACACACTATCTACACCACAAAGTTTGTTTGCACTTGCAGGTAATTTGTTTGCTATAATTTTCAAGATGCCTTAATAGCTAGTGTTTAGTAAAGTAAAAAAAAAATCTCATTCTTCAAACTTCTTTTTTTCATTTTTCGTATTCTGTTTGCACTCTACGAGTTCTTTGCATTCTTATACAATTTTTTGTTTTCATTCTTCTTCGCATTTTTTTTGTATTTATTGCATTCTCTTTGCATTAAAACTGTAATTCTGTATTTTATTTAAAATCTTCAAATTCTTATCGTATTTTCTTCAATGCATACTTGAATTTTTCGAATTCTGTAATTAATTTTTCGACGTATCGCATTCTTATTCTTCAATGCATTTTTCGACGCATTCTTATTCTTTGACGCATTCTTATTCTTTGACGCATTCTTATTCTTCGACGCATTTATTGACCTATTCTTATTCTCCAACGCATTCTTATTCTGCGGAGGTTTCCCTGCGACGCATTGTTATTCTTCGACGCATTCTTCCTCTGCGGAAGTTTCCCTGCGACGTATTCTTATTCTTCGACGCATTCTTTGACGCATTCTTTGACGCATTCTTATTCTTCGACGCATTCTTATTCTTCGACGCATTCTTATTCTTCGACGCATTCTTATTCTTCGACGCATTCTTATTCTTCGACGCATTCTGATTCTTCGACGCATTCTGATTCTTCGACGCATTTATTGACCTATTCTTATTCTTCAACGCATTCTTATTCTGCGGAGGTTTCCCTGCGACGCATTCTTCGACGCATTCTTATTCTTCGACGTATTTATTGACCTATTTTTCAAAGCATTTTTATTCTCCGGAAGTTTCTCTGCGACGCCTTCTTATTCTGCGACGCATTCTTCTACGCATTCTTTTTTAAATTTTGGGACTACTTTAAATTTTGCGAATTCATCTAAGATTTTGTCAAATGTTTCTGCAAATTCTACGAATTTATATTTGTTGTCGTATTCTTTGACGCATTCTTAGGTGCATTATTCGGTTTGAATTCTTCGATGCATTCTTCGATGAATGTTTAAATTAAATTTGTCGAAATCTGAGTATTTTTTGTATTCTTCAAGGTATTCTTTGACACATTCTTTGATGCATTCTTTGATACATTTTTTGCATATACTTTGCATTCTTATTACAATTTTTATTTGCATTTGTATTTGCATTTTTCAAATTTCTTATCCCGCGGAGGTTTCCTTGTGATGCATACTTATCCAGCGGAGGTTTCCCTGCGAGGCATTCTTATTCTTCGACGCATTCTTCTTCTGCGGAAGTTTCTCTGTGATGCATTCTTATTCTTTGACGCATTCTTTGACGCATTCTTATTCTTCGACGCATTCTTCGACGCATTCTCATTCTTAGACGCATTTATTGACCTATTCTTATTCTTTGACGCGTTTTTATTTTGCGGAAGTTTCTCTGCGACGCATTCTTATTCTTCTACGCATTCTTCTACGCATTCTTCTACGCATTCTTCCTTGAATTTGTTGACTTCTTTAAATTTTGCGAATTCATCTAAGAATTTGTCAAATGTTTCTGCAAATTCTACCAAATATATATTTGTTGTATTCTTTTTCGCATTCTTCGGTGCGATATTCTACTTATTCTTTGATACATTTTTTGCATATACTTCGCATTCTTATTACAATTTTTATTTGCATTTTTATTTGCATTCTTCAAATTTCTTATCCAGCGGATGTTTCCCTGCGATGCATACTTATCCAGCGGAGGTTTCCCTGCGACGCATTCTTATTCTTCGACGCATTCTTCTTCTGCAGAAGTTTATCTGTGATGCATTCTTATTCTTTGACGCATTCTTCAAAGCATTCTTCGACGCATGCTTATCCTTCGACGCATTTATTGACCTATTCTTATTCTTCGACTCATTCTTATTCTGCGTAAGTTTCTCTGCGACGCATTCTTATTCTTCTACGCATTCTTCTACGCATTCTTCTTTTAATTTGTGAGTCCTTTAAATTTTGCGAATTCATCTAAGAATTTGTCAAATGTTTCTGCAAATTCTACGAATTTATATTTGTTGTCGTATTCTTTTACGCATTTTTAGGTGCATTATTCGGTTTGAATTTTTCGATGCATTCTTCGATGCATGTTTAAATTAAATTTGTTGAATTCTTAGTATTTGTTGTATTCTTCAAGGTATTCTTTGACACATTCTTTGACGCATTCTTCGGTGCGATATTCGACTTATTCTTTGATACATTTTGTGCATATACTTCGCATTCTTATTTACAATTTTTATTTGCATTTTTATTTGCATTCTTTAAATTCCCTATATCCCGCGGAGGTTTCCCTGCGATGCATACATGTACTTATCCAGCGGAAGTTTCCCTGCGATGCATTCTTATTCTTCGACGCATTCTTCTTTTGCGGAAGTTTCCCTATGACGCATTCTTATTCTTTGACGCATTCTTCAACGTATTCTTCGACGCATTCCTATTCTTCGACGCATTTATTGACCTTTTCTTATTCTTCGACGCATTCTTATTCTGTGGATGTTTCTCTGCGACGCATTCGTATTCTTCTACGCATTCTTCTTTGAATTTTGGGACTCCTTTAAATTTTGCGAATTCATCCAAGAATTTGTCAAATGTTTCTGCAAATTCTACGAATTTATATTTGTTGTCGTATTCTTTGACGCATTCTTAGGTGCATTATTCGGTTTGATATCTTCGATGCATTCTTCGATGCATGTTTAAATTAAATTTGTTGAATTCTTAGTATTTGTTGTATTCTTCAAGATATTCTTTGACACATTCTTTGACGCATTCTTCGGTGCGATATTCGACTTATTCTTTGATACATTTTGTGCATATACTTTGCATTCTTATTACAATTTTTATTTGCATTTGTATTGGCATTCTTCAAATGTTTTATCCCGCGGAGGTTTCCCTGCGATGCATACTTATCCAGTGGATGTTTCCCTGGGACGCATTCTTATTCTTTGACGCATTCTTCTTCTTCGGAAGTTTTTCCGTGACGCATTCTTATTCTTTGACGCATTCTTCAACGCATTCTTCGACGTAGTCTTATTCTTTGACGCATTCTTCGACGCATTCTTATTCTTCGACGCATTTATTGACCTATTCTTATTCTTCGACGCATTCTTATTTTGCGTAAGTTTCTCTGCGACGCATTCTTATTCTTCTACGCATTCTTTTACGCATTCTTCTTTTAATTTGTGACTCCTTTACATTTTGCGAATTCATCTAAAAATTTGTCAAATGTTTCTGCAAATTCTACGAATTTATATTTGTTGTATTCTTTGACGCATTCTAAGTTGCATTATTCGGTTTGAATTCTTCGATGCATTATTCGATGCATGTTTAAATTAAATTTGTCGAAATCTGAGTATTTTTTGTATTCTTCAAGGTATTCTTTGACACATTCTTTGATGCATTCTTTGATACATTTTTTGAATATACTTTGCATTCTTATTACAATTTTTATTTGCATTTTTATTTGCATTTTTCAAATTTCTTATCCCGCGGAGGTTTCCTTGTGATGCATACTTATCCAGCGGAGGTTTCCCTGCGAGGCATTCTTATTCTTCGACGCATTCTTCTTCTGCGGAAGTTTCTCTGTGATGCATTCTTATTCTTTGACGCATTCTTTGACGCATTCTTATTCTTCGACGCATTCTTCGACGCATTCTCATTCTTAGACGCATTTATTGACCTATTCTTATTCTTTGACGCGTTTTTATTTTGCGGAAGTTTCTCTGCGACGCATTCTTATTCTTCTACGCATTCTTCTACGCATTCTTCTACGCATTCTTCTTTGAATTTGTTGACTTCTTAAAATTTTGCGAATTCATCTAAGAATTTGTCAAATGTTTCTGCAAATTCTACCAAATATATATTTGTTGTATTCTTTTTCGCATTCTTCGGTGCGATATTCTACTTATTCTTTGATACATTTTTTGCATATACTTCGCATTCTTATTACAATTTTTATTTGCATTTTTATTTGCATTTTTCAAATTTCTTATCCAGCGGATGTTTCCCTGCGATGCATACTTATCCAGCGGAGGTTTCCCTGCGACGCATTCTTATTCTTCGACGCATTCTTCTTCTGCAGAAGTTTATCTGTGATGCATTCTTATTCTTTGACGCATTCTTCAAAGCATTCTTCGACGCATGCTTATCCTTCGACGCATTTATTGACCTATTCTTATTCTTCGACTCATTCTTATTCTGCGTAAGTTTCTCTGCGACGCATTCTTATTCTTCTACGCATTCTTCTACGCATTCTTCTTTTAATTTGTGAGTCCTTTAAATTTTGCGAATTCATCTAAGAATTTGTCAAATGTTTCTGCAACTTCTACGAATTTATATTTGTTGTCGTATTCTTTTACGCATTTTTAGGTGCATTATTCGGTTTGAATTCTTCGATGCATTCTTCGATGCATGTTTAAATTAAATTTGTTGAATTCTTAGTATTTGTTGTATTCTTCAAGGTATTCTTTGACACATTCTTTGACGCATTCTTCGGTGCGATATTCGACTTATTCTTTGATACATTTTGTGCATATACTTCGCATTCTTATTTACAATTTTTATTTGCATTTTTATTTGCATTCTTTAAATTCCCTATATCCCGCGGAGGTTTCCCTGCGATGCATACATGTACTTATCCAGCGGAAGTTTCCCTGCGATGCATTCTTATTCTTCGACGCATTCTTCTTTTGCGGAAGTTTCCCTATGACGCATTCTTATTCTTTGACGCATTCTTCAACGTATTCTTCGACGCATTCCTATTCTTCGACGCATTTATTGACCTTTTCTTATTCTTCGACGCATTCTTATTCTGTGGATGTTTCTCTGCGACGCATTTGTATTCTTCTACGCATTCTTCTTTGAATTTTGGGACTCCTTTAAATTTTGCGAATTCATCCAAGAATTTGTCAAATGTTTCTGCAAATTCTACGAATTTATATTTGTTGTCGTATTCTTTGACGCATTCTTAGGTGCATTATTCGGTTTGATATCTTCGATGCATTCTTCGATGCATGTTTAAATTAAATTTGTTGAATTCTTAGTATTTGTTGTATTCTTCAAGATATTCTTTGACACATTCTTTGACGCATTCTTCGGTGCGATATTCGACTTATTCTTTGATACATTTTTTGCATATACTTTGCATTCTTATTACAATTTTTATTTGCATTTGTATTGGCATTCTTCAAATGTTTTATCCCGCGGAGGTTTCCCTGCGATGCATACTTATCCAGTGGATGTTTCCCTGGGACGCATTCTTATTCTTTGACGCATTCTTCTTCTTCGGAAGTTTTTCCGTGACGCATTCTTATTCTTTGACGCATTCTTCAACGCATTCTTCGACGTAGTCTTATTCTTTGACGCATTCTTCGACGCATTCTTATTCTTCGACGCATTTATTGACCTATTCTTATTCTTCGACGCATTCTTATTTTGCGTAAGTTTCTCTGCGACGCATTCTTATTCTTCTACGCATTCTTTTACGCATTCTTCTTTTAATTTGTGACTCCTTTACATTTTGCGAATTCATCTAAGAATTTGTCAAATGTTTCTGCAAATTCTACGAATTTATATTTGTTGTATTCTTTGACGCATTCTAAGTTGCATTATTCGGTTTGAATTCTTCGATGCATTATTCGATGCATGTTTAAATTAAATTTGTCGAAATCTGAGTATTTTTTGTATTCTTCAAGGTATTCTTTGACACATTCTTTGATGCATTCTTTGATACATTTTTTGAATATACTTTGCATTCTTATTACAATTTTTATTTGCATTTTTATTTGCATTTTTCAAATTTCTTATCCCGCGGAGGTTTCCTTGTGATGCATACTTATCCAGCGGAGGTTTCCCTGCGAGGCATTCTTATTCTTCGACGCATTCTTCTTCTGCGGAAGTTTCTCTGTGATGCATTCTTATTCTTTGACGCATTCTTTGACGCATTCTTATTCTTCGACGCATTCTTCGACGCATTCTCATTCTTAGACGCATTTATTGACCTATTCTTATTCTTTGACGCGTTTTTATTTTGCGGAAGTTTCTCTGCGACGCATTCTTATTCTTCTACGCATTCTTCTACGCATTCTTCTACGCATTCTTCTTTGAATTTGTTGACTTCTTTAAATTTTGCGAATTCATCTAAGAATTTGTCAAATGTTTCTGCAAATTCTACCAAATATATATTTTTTGTATTCTTTTTCGCATTCTTCGGTGCGATATTCTACTTATTCTTTAATACATTTTTTGCATATACTTCGCATTCTTATTACAATTTTTATTTGCATTTTTATTTGCATTCTTCAAATTTCTTATCCAGCGGATGTTTCCCTGCGATGCATACTTATCCAGCGGAGGTTTCCCTGCGACGCATTCTTATTCTTCGACGCATTCTTCTTCTGCAGAAGTTTATCTGTGATGCATTCTTATTCTTTGACGCATTCTTCAAAGCATTCTTCGACGCATGCTTATCCTTCGACGCATTTATTGACCTATTCTTATTCTTCGACTCATTCTTATTCTGCGTAAGTTTCTCTGCGACGCATTCTTATTCTTCTACGCATTCTTCTACGCATTCTTCTTTTAATTTGTGAGTCCTTAAAATTTTGCGAATTCATCTAAGAATTTGTCAAATGTTTCTGCAAATTCTACGAATTTATATTTGTTGTCGTATTCTTTTACGCATTTTTAGGTGCATTATTCGGTTTGAATTCTTCGATGCATTCTTCGATGCATGTTTAAATTAAATTTGTTGAATTCTTAGTATTTGTTGTATTCTTCAAGGTATTCTTTGACACATTCTTTGACGCATTCTTCGGTGCGATATTCGACTTATTCTTTGATACATTTTGTGCATATACTTCGCATTCTTATTTACAATTTTTATTTGCATTTTTATTTGCATTCTTTAAATTCCCTATATCCCGCGGAGGTTTCCCTGCGATGCATACATGTACTTATCCAGCGGAAGTTTCCCTGCGATGCATTCTTATTCTTCGACGCATTCTTCTTTTGCGGAAGTTTCCCTATGACGCATTCTTATTCTTTGACGCATTCTTCAACGTATTCTTCGACGCATTCCTATTCTTCGACGCATTTATTGACCTTTTCTTATTCTTCGACGCATTCTTATTCTGTGGATGTTTCTCTGCGACGCATTCGTATTCTTCTACGCATTCTTCTTTGAATTTTGGGACTCCTTTAAATTTTGCGAATTCATCCAAGAATTTGTCAAATGTTTCTGCAAATTCTACGAATTTATATTTGTTGTCGTATTCTTTGACGCATTCTTAGGTGCATTATTCGGTTTGATATCTTCGATGCATTCTTCGATGCATGTTTAAATTAAATTTGTTGAATTCTTAGTATTTGTTGTATTCTTCAAGATATTCTTTGACACATTCTTTGACGCATTCTTCGGTGCGATATTCGACTTATTCTTTGATACATTTTGTGCATATACTTTGCATTCTTATTACAATTTTTATTTGCATTTGTATTGGCATTCTTCAAATGTTTTATCCCGCGGAGGTTTCCCTGCGATGCATACTTATCCAGTGGATGTTTCCCTGGGACGCATTCTTATTCTTTGACGCATTCTTCTTCTTCGGAAGTTTTTCCGTGACGCATTCTTATTCTTTGACGCATTCTTCAACGCATTCTTCGACGTAGTCTTATTCTTTGACGCATTCTTCGACGCATTCTTATTCTTCGACGCATTTATTGACCTATTCTTATTCTTCGACGCATTCTTATTTTGCGTAAGTTTCTCTGCGACGCATTCTTATTCTTCTACGCATTCTTTTACGCATTCTTCTTTTAATTTGTGACTCCTTTACATTTTGCGAATTCATCTAAGAATTTGTCAAATGTTTCTGCAAATTCTACGAATTTATATTTGTTGTATTCTTTGACGCATTCTAAGGTGCATTATTCGGTTTCAATTCTTCGATGCATTCTTCGATGCATGTTTAAATTAAATTTGTCGAAATCTTAGTATATTTTGTATTCTTCAAGGTATTCTTTGACACATTCTTTGACGCATTCTTCAGTGCGATATTTGACGCATTCTTTGATACATTTTTTGCATATACTTCGCATTCTTATTACAATTTATATTCGCATTTTTATTGGCATTCTTCAAATTTCTTATCCCGCGGAGGTTTCCCTGCGATGCATACTTATCCAGCGGAGGTTTTCCTGCGACGCATTCTTATTCTTCGACGCATTATCCCCACATGTGACAAGACTGGACATACAGGATCGAGCACTCGTAATGTATTTGTTGCGTGTGGCCTTAGCAGCCGTTTGTTGTTGTAAGCGCTGTCCCAGCTCGAAGCTATGATAGCAAGCAATGTAATGACAGTTTGTCCGAGCCCGAAGCGGGTAGCACAGGACAGCAATATTATATTACACAATTATCACAGTTTGTTCCCGTCCGAAGCTGATGTCGGGGAACAGCAATATTGTCACAGTTGGTGACGCAAACAGCAATTATATTCAGCAATATTGACACAGTTTGTGACGCAAACAGCGATTACATTCAGCAATATTGTCACAGTTCGTGACGCAAACAGCAATATTGTCACAGTTTGTGACGCAAACAGCAATTAAATTTAGCAATGATGTCACAGTTTGTGACACAGATCTGCAATTATCATAATCCACATACGATGCAATACGCATTAGCAAGCAATATTATATCATTTTATCAATGCAAACCATATCATATAAAACCATTAATCAATACCGTAGTGGCCAAGTAGCACAAGCAATAACTTAAGCTATTAAGTATTATTATCGTCGGCAATAAGTAAGAAATGCAATAATCAAAATATCTATCAGCGAATGTGGTAAACATATAGGGACTCTAACTACCGTGTTCCGATTTCATCTTGGAACCGACAAAGAAAGAGGGTTAAGGTTTTATATGCCAATCTTTGAGGCCTATTTGCGCTATTGGAATGCAATTTCCGCCAAACGGACATGTTGCGAAAGGAGGATCGCAACATGACCGCCGCCAAATAGCCTCAGAATGAATGGGGCATGACAACGGTTGCTCAGAAAAACAGAGCAACCATCATAAGTTAGTTGGAAGCCATCAGCGTGATACCAGGTCATTGGTCCCGACCTGAATGGAGCCTCTCCGCCAGGGCGACGACTGTGCAACTCGGGCACACCAATTAACTCGGGCGCACCAATTAACTAACTCGTCGCCAATTACCCCCAGTGTCGGCTTGTCAGGGATGAAAGCTCATGCAATTTGAGAAAGATAAAAAATGTAAGAACCCATCAGTACTAATATTCATTATTAGTAGTTAAATTGCAGCAGTCGCTGCGCCAATGCAAAATGAATGGGCTGTAAATCTGTCACCATGAAGCCCTACAAAGTCAAGTGCACGACGAAGGACCGCTGCGAACTGTGGTCGTTCAAACATATTTGTACACATATCGGGGTAACTCAGCAATAATGCAATTTCGAAAAAATACCAGATACATAGAAAGTCATGAATGCAAAAAATGAACTAGCTGCTGCAGGGAGGGGCACATAGCAGCATCAAACCCATGGTTTGCACTAAACCATTGGAAAAGACGCAAGGCCCGCTGATATAATAAACGCGTGCGAGGGGCAAGGGCGTCTCGCCAAAAAACTGAACTCAGCAATTGCAATTTCGAAGAAATACTAGATACATAGAAAGTAGGCTAATGAATGCAAAAACTAAACTAGATGCTGCAGGGAGGGGCACCTAGCAGCATCAAACCCATGGTTTGCACTAAACCATTGGAAAAGACGCAAAGCCCGCTGATATAATAAACGCGTGCGAGGGGCAAGGGCGATAATCAGCAATATTGTCACAGTTGGTGACTCAAACAGCAATTATATTAGCAATATTGTCACAGTTGGTGACGCAAACAGCAATTATATTCAGCAGTATTGTCACAGTTGGTGACGCAAACAGCAATTATATTAGCAATATTGTCACAGTTGGTGACGCAAACAGCAAATATATTCAGCAATATTGTCACAGTTGGTGACGCAAACAGCAATTATTTTAGCAATATTGTAACAGTTGGTGACGCAAACAGCAATTATATTCAGCAATATTGTCACAGTTTGTGACGCAAACAGCAATTATTTTTTGCAATATTGTCACAGTTGGTGACGCAAACAGCAATTATATTAGCAATATTGTCACAGTTGGTGACGCAAACAGCAATTATATTCAGCAGTATTGTCACAGTTGGTGACGCAAACAGCAATTATATTAGCAATATTGTCACAGTTGGTGACGCAAACGGAAAATATATTCAGCAATATTGTCACAGTTGGTGACGCAAACAGCAATTATTTTAGCAATATTGTAACAGTTGGTGACGCAAACAGCAATTAGGCCTATATTCAGAAATATTGTCACAGTTTGTGACGCAAACAGCAATGATATTCAGCAATATTGTCACAGTTGGTGACGCAAACAGCAATTATATTCAGCAATATTCTGATTAGCTTCTGTTGTTGTCCATTTGCCTCCCGCATTTAGGAATTTATGGACGGCGCCCCAGCCTATTTTGGATGCATCCAACTGGATAACCAATTCTGGCTGTTCGTGACAAATGTGTTTGACACTACCTTTTATATTAGTAAGCCACCAGTTTAATTCTTCCTTGGATTTCTCTGATAATCGCATTAGCGCAGAGAAATCTCCTTTGCTATTTGGCAAAGCTTTTACCTTGTCTGTTTCAATGCTTCTATAGAACAATTGTCCATACTCAACCCCTGAAAAGCGGGCAACTAAGGTGCCAATAATGGAGGCAACCTCCTGAATGGTAATCAGGTCTTTGCTCAACAGAGATATAATCTGGGCATGAACCTTTTCAACTTTGCCAATTGTTGGTTGAACAGTCATATTATTATAAATCAGGATAAATCCCAAGAATGTTAATAATTGTTGTGTAGGTTCGAACACAGATTTTTCAGAGTGGACTCGGAACCCCAGCTCTGTGAACAATGCAGTTGAATGCCTAACATTTTCAGCGCATTCTAGTTTTGTATCTCCTTGTAAGTAGGAGTCATCAATGTAACCAACGGATAAAAAGCCCTTTTTTCTTAGGGTTGAATAAACTGGCTTTAGCAATAATCTGTAAAAATTCTAGGAGCTGACGCTAGACCATTTGGTAAGCAAGTGAACTGATACAATTTATTTTGCCAATTTTGTTTTTGAATTTTTGGTGTTCTGAGGCAATTGGCACTGAATAGTAGGCATCTCTTAAGTTTTTTTTTTGAATTTTTTGTGTTCTGAGGCAATTGGCACTGAATAGTAGGCATCTCTTAAGTCAATGGAAGCCATATAGCAGTCGCGTTTCATTAGTCGCACCGCAGAGACTAGAGTGTCCATCTTGAAATGATGATAAGCAACTGATTTATTTAACTTTTTAAAGTTTAGAATCATTCTGTAATTGCCATCCTTTTTATGTCTCGGAAAAATTGTAGAGAAAAACTGTCCCTTTTCAAAGCTAGAGCGTTTTATAATACCCTTTTTAGAGAGCTTGCCTACTTCCAAATCAAGAATTATTTTCTCCGTCTCATGACAATTAATCTCTGTTGGAGGGCATATTTGAAGGGGGCTACACCCTTCCTCAAATTCAATATGGCAATTTTGAACTGTATCAAGAATTTGCCTATCAGAGGTAATATTCGTCCAAGAGGAAACAAAGTCCTTTAAACACCCTCCTACAATATACGCTTCGGAAGCTAGAGGCCCAATAAACACTATTTACGTCGTCTAACCCGTGTTTCTGTAATTTCTGATGATTTCTTCATATAAATCAATAATTGAGTCCACTACTACTTTCGGATTTAGTTCTGATCACCAGGAACAGGGGGTGGGTATCCAGAATCTTGTTTGCTTCATAAAGCAAACAAGATTCTGGACACATCAGGGGTGCGTTCCACTCACGCGAACGTTGCCAACGTTGACCAACGTTACCGTTGTTCACTTGAGTAAAACGCAATGTGCGCCAATTATGTTGGAGAACGTTAGCGAAAACGGCAAACGACATTCCGAGCTGTTTGCTGTTGGCCAGTGACGTAATTTAAAAATGGCGGAGAGGTTAGAGGGCGACAGTTTTCTTTTCATGGTTTTGATTTACTCTTTATACTTTTTTTTATAAACGGTGGATTGTTTTGGCAGTCACAGAATTTTTGTAAATGTAAAATAACAATAAAATTGGTGCAGCAGCCAACCAACGAATGTCACTGTCACTTGGTGCAGCCATTTCGAAAACGTATTCTTTTGATATATCGTTCCATTTTAACTGACGCCAACTCAAAACGTAGACGAACGTTCGCGCAAACAGCTCGCGTAATTGGAACGCATCCCAAATGTTTATGGCGTACTGATATGTACGTGGAGTAAACGGTGATCGACCTCTTGTAGCGTCACCGCGACCAGGACAGCAAATTCCACCTGTAAGGGGTCGTTTTCGTTCATTCATTTTTTAAATCATTCCTTAAATTAATTAAGAGAACCAAATACTAAGTTCGAGGATGTTTCCTTTGGGCTGCTTCGGTTCTTTTCTAGAAGTCACGAAGTCAATAGTGGACTATATTGTCCTCAATTGTTCAACGTCAACTGCGTACATGCACAGTTATAAACTCCATTATACAACGAGTATTACACATGCAGTCGAAAAAGCGCATGCGCATACTGGGACCCCCACGGATTAGGAGCAAGACAATATTATTTCCATTAATTAATTAATTAATTACTCGCTGTTGGCCCATCTTTTCGTGGAAGTCTCATTCGAAAGTTAATAAATACAATTTTAGAAAATGATCAATTCAATTTTGAAATCAATTTTTCAGGGTTGCAACCCTCTAAAAGCACGGACACACCATCTTTAAGTTTCTTACTTTTTTATTGAACATCAAAATCAACTATTTTCCTTTAACGTTAAACCTTTAACATTGAACAAGTGACTAAAATATGCTACACATGCAATTAATGCTAAGTTCAAACGTTGTGAACACCTTATTTCGTTGTAATTTTCGTACAAGTTGGGCATCACACAAATTAAAGGGAAAAAATCAATGTGAACATGGATAATTACACCTGCAGCCGATTTCACAAAAAGTGCGTAGCTTGCGCCATTTTAAAAAGTGGCGTAAGGCTTACGCAACAAAAATGTTGCGTAGCTGCGCCATTTCCTTACAGAGCATTTCACGAAACTTGGCGTAGCTGCGCAGCGTTTTAAACAGCGTTTACGATTTACTGTTTGCGTATATTTGTGTTCTTTTACGAAATTGAGGTTTTATCATCTTCGCCCACTATTTTAAAAATAGTTTGTCCGACTTTCCGCGAAATTGTGCGGCAACTTTAACAATTTTGTCACAGGTAAAATAGTAGTTCATTTACTTTAATTATGAAACTGTGAGTGTCTTTCATCAAGCTCAATAAGCTCATGAGCAATGACGGGCTCCACGTCAATTACGATTTGCTGGTAAAATAGGTCATTTTTAGTCGCTACGCTATATAAATTATAATATGCCACCTAAATTGACTGCGCAAGCTACGCCATTATTGTTTGCGTAAGCCGCGGACTTACGCACTGCCAAACTTCCGTGAAACTGTCGTAAGCGAAATATTGCGCAGCAAACAAAAGTGGCGCAGCTTACGCAATATACTGTGGTGCAAGGGGGCTTACGCCATTGCGTAAGGTTTCGTGAAATTGGCTGCAAAAGTTTACCAATAATGCCAATATTAAAGTGCACATATATTTGTGTGTGTTTTATAAACAAGACAACTATACCCCTTCACCAGACCTATTTTTAATTTTTATTTTTACACGCTTAAAACTAAAGTGTTGAATCAACCTAAAAAGTGTTTTCAACCGTTAAACTGATGAATTCAACACAGTTGTATGTATGGAATTCCAACTTTTAAAGAGCTATAAAATAAGTTGTTTGTGAATTATTAACCCTCCTATAGTTTGACAGCACGAAATATGTGACCTGCTCCCACAAAACCAGACATAAATGTTTTTGTTGAAAAGTGAGATATTGTTATTTCCATTTTTTGATTCCCATAGAATCGCGTGTACAGGCAGTCTTAAAATCATCATACAATTGGAAGTATGTATGGTATAAAGGTGGTTTTAGTACCGAATGAAAGCTGAATATCTGTACTAAAACTGGAAATAACAATATCTCACTTTAAAAACCCCCACTTATGTCTGGTTTTGTGGGAGCAGGTCACAAATATGCACAAACGTCCCGAGTCCAGCCTTTTGCATGCGTTCCAATGGGGAACACAATTCTGCCCACAGCTTCAATGCACAAACTCTACACACAAAAAGACATATTATGTGCATGTGTGTGCTACTGAACAATTGGCCCAAATAATGACTTCCGCATTAGAAGGGTTAAAATGCATACATTACATACGCTTCAAATTTCAACATATTTTCTCAAAAGTTAGTTTATGATGTTAGCAACAATCTTGGTCAATCAGTGCAAATTATTTTTAAAGACATGAATCTGGGACTGAAAAACATTTCTAATTTCAAAGATCAAGTAAGCTAAGACATTACTTATCACTTTTTTAACATTTGGACACGATCTGGAAAACGTCCTAAGTAAACTGCATCAAGGTTTCTTTCTGTTAAATTAAAATGCAACCTTGCCCCCCCACAAACATCAGATTTCACCCAAAACGGCCACAAAATTACTTGACACACCAAACCACCTACAGTGAGGTACAAATAGTCATCGATGATTAAAATCATGGTACAGTACTAAAAAGGTCTAACGTTACTTACAATCTTCATGAAAAGTGAAAATTTTAGTTGAATTAGGTATCGCACAAGGGCAGATTTTGTGCGTGTCCCAGTAGCACAGAGCGGCGAATTTCGTTCGTTTTCAATAAATCACAAAATACTAAAAACATAATAGGCCGAGTTACGTCCCCGTTTTTCGTGTTGTGGTACCTGACGGGGAACAGAATGAAAATTTTCTTACATATAAATTAAACCACTGCGAATTCAAAAATCCACCTTGTCGGAGCAAGGGAATGGAACAAAGGGGTGAAATTAGGCCTCGAAAGATCCGTTTTTGGTCCTTAAATCGATGACGTCGCAACGGTCACAGTATGGACAGCCATTTCGACAAAAAAAAAGAGAAAAGTGACATGGAATTTATTTAGGCTAATAATAGTAGCCCCAACCCCCACTTACATTTCACAAATTGATATACATTTCGAAATCATTTTGGTGAAAATCTTAGAAAGAAATTTAAACTAAAAAAAAGTATGTCCCCCATCCCATTATTTACGATCGAATTATAAAAGATGCGGCTTTCCATACAAAAGTGTGTCGATCCTGTCGATAGAAGTAACTTAGTTCCTGGAGAGTTAAGAAAAAAGACTGACAAGTGTAAATAACATGAAATTGGTGTATGAAAATCAATGCCACGACGCGACCAGCGCGGCGAATGCGAATACAACCGATTTTGTACTAGTCGAAGTTGTGTCGGTGTGTCGCATTTTTTTTCAACACGGCAGTTAATTGTCATGGTCTGCAACGAAAAGGACTTATTTGGAAAGTGAGGAAACAAGGAATAGAGGTAGGCCTATAGTATTATATTAACAAATCCAGATTTGTCGTATTTAGTTTTGTTTTTCTTTGATTTTGAAATCGGTTCCCGATTTTGCAAGACGCCAGCTAGAGAACACACGGCATCATCAACAACACAAATGCAGCAGCACAGTTATTAGCCATACTTCCCATAACCACAGAAGAATCCACCCAAAACTGTCAACCACCAAAGATGGAAATGCCATTTTATTGCAAAGTATGGGGGAAGGCCGCTAGGCAGGGGTGTTACTCCTTCTAGTCTACTTGCCTTATGATAGTAGTAGCACTATATATCGTAATATTTTTTTCCATTGGTAATTTTTATTGATATTTTTAGGCAGCAACGTAGTGGCTATCGTTTTACAGGCAAATTAAATTGCACTCGGAAATTATCTTCTGATTAAAATATCTTTCTAGAATGGACAAACAGTTTTTTGTTTTTATTTATTTATTACAGCATATCTTCTGGATCATTAGATGGACATTTCAATCTGGAATTGTAGAGTAGCTCTTCGGTGTAGTACTTGACTGTACTGACAGCACCAATTTCATTTACCGGATGACACAGGAATCGACCCTATTTGAACAATTATATGTAGCTGTAAATAAACTGAATGTTAGTACGTGCGGGTCATTCATGTGATGTTTTGTATAAGCTGTGGTACTGGTCAGTTTATTCCAACTGCTACGCAACATTATGATATAATTGTTCACTCGAGGAGTAAAAGCATTAATTTTGGCACACATTCAGAGTGTAAAGAAAGATATTTGGCTCACCGCTCTCGGGCTATAGGAAGAATAAAGGAAGAATAACATGCAATGGTAACATAACATTAAACGTAACATTTTTGGAGGCCGTTTTGAATTCCGAGAGCTCTCTGCTGTTTCTTGACTCGTTAATTTTGCACCCCCGGTTAACATGAAGTCGTTAACCGTGTTAACCTGGATCTAGAAAACATGCGCAGTCATTGAACGTCACAAAAACATAATTTGATTGTAGGCCAAGGCCTACATCAAAACTGTTTTTGAGATCGATTGGCCAACCACTTCCCCCCCCCCAGCCCCCCCCCCCCCCCCCCCAGCTAGCCCCCCCCCCCCCAGGCAGCCCCCCCCCCCAGCCAGACCTCTCCCCAGCCCCCCCTCCCCCAGCATCGTACATCGTAAATGCATCGTACATGACGAGACGTTGAACGCGCAAGCGCATTACATTTAGGCCTGCAGTTGTTCAAAACGCGCGCAGTTCGCACTGAATAGCCAGTCAGCGTCCTTTATGTAATCTTTACTGCCAGTAGGGGTTTGTGAAGGAACGCAAACCGTGACGCGCCCATGGTGGTAAGGCTGATGATGAGAGGTTGCATCCTCTATAGAACGATCATCATAGACATGAGCCTAAATGAAGATTGACAATGCCAAGCTCGTGCAAATGCAATATGGCCTTGAATTCCTCTGTGAAGCTGTGCGTTGATGTGCCTTTCCTGGCGTCGTGGTAGTGATATGGCACCTTCTTGCCCTTCAAGGATTTGGCAAACGGCCAGAAACCGAAGACGTCAATTTGGTCACACAGATCGAAGACGGACGTCAGCACGTGCAGGCCTGTTTGAACGAAGTAAGGATTTTGTTGTCTTGGTTGCGACAATAAATAATAGATCTTTGAAAATAAAGGACGCGGAAGCATTTCAGAAAGTGGAAATATTCAAAAGCCAACAGCCACAACGATTGTACATACGAAATAACGCATGAACGGCAAACTGTGGGAGGGGGAGGGGTGGGGGTGTCATGTCCCCAATACCTTGGGGCGGGGGACGCCAATGGTGACATTCCCCTAACAACATATCCCAGTACATGCGTATAACCCCCAAGGGTAACAACATTGGTTCGTATACATAAAAAGCAAACATATGCTTTTACTACAAATGTTAAGCATTTACAAATGTATTACCATCTGTGTACAAATACAAAATAAAGCAAAGGGTTTGACTTGAAAGTATTTGCTAAACACTAAAAGTTTTAACCTTTTTGCTTTCTAGCATTTGCTAGAATATTAGCATTTGCTTCATTTGGTATGAATACAGAAAGAAGTAATCGCTTCGGATTTGGATGAATTAAGTATTTACTAGTATTTGTTCAAAGTACTAGCCTAGGGAAAAGGGTACGGAAGAGGGAGCATCTAGGTTAAAATACAACAGATGTACCGGATTTGGGGAAAGAAATGAAACATAGATGGTTTCATTTCTTGGAACATTCTGCCAGAAGGAAAGTAGAAGCACTGACTTCAAAGCAGCAACTTGAGGTTTGGAGTTCATCCAAACATCCCCGTCTATGGCCCTTCCAATGGTTTAAACCTCACACAAGGCATGGGCATCAATGTGTGTAAACACCTCCCATCGACCGTGGACCCCCTATTGTCGCTCTTTTGTTTGTACTAACTTTTTTGAAAGGCTTCCCGTAGGCTTGTTACACAATTTTCAATCGTGGACTTTCTGTAAATCGTAGACTCGATTGTCTTCTATTGTTCTACGTCCATTATTTGAATGCGGATACTAACTTACATACACACAAGTCGCTAATGTGTCCCAACATGAAAATTCTTTCAACCCACAATTGTTACTGTTACACCCTAAAGCGCTCCTCTTCACCCAATTGTCTCAAATAAATAACCCTAACACATGTTACCTCTATAGAGCTCTTTATCAAAAAGGGGAAAACCTTTTATGGACGTGGGCAAGTCCCACTTGAAGGTTTTCGGTTTGTGTATTGTGTATACATCTTTTGTTTGCAAGTCCAGACATTGTTTGCGCGGTTGGTACATATACCCCCGCCCGGCCTCCACACATCCCCACCCCACCCATGGGCGGATACAGGGGGGGGGGTCCAAGGGGTCCGGACCCCCCCCTTTTTTCTTGAGTGAAAAAAAAGACGAAAAAAAAAAAAAAAAGGTATTTCACCTAACAAGCAACGTACATACATGTACACGCACACAGTCGTGAACCACATAACGACCGAGGATCGATATTGTGTTTTCCTTTCTTCCTTTACTTAACCCAATCCCCATTGCTTTGCCATTGCACCGTCGATCGAGGACAGAATTCGGACAAGCAAACCGTCGATCGAGGATCCTTTGTTCCCTTTGTTCTCTTTTGTGTTTCGATCCTCGATCGTAATGCAAGACAAGAACACGCATACGTGTATTATTCTCAAACCACACACACAAAATAACAACCATATAGACTATGATTTGACTTTTTTGGCTTAGTTTTTCGAGCCGCTAGTTTGTTTATTCCTTCTTATTGCATTTCAGGCAATTACATATTTTAATTTTTTTAACGCTTTCATAAGCTTGAACGGGGCAGGCTTGCCCCAAATGCCATGCTTGGCTCACCACTGGGCCCATTTACTTGGCAGACTTGCCAATAAAAACACTGGAATTTCACCGTTTGAAGTGACGGTTGAGTAGCCCCAGCAGAACGAGTGCAATAGGCGCTAACCACAGTGTTTATATATTTGTCACGTGACCTAAATTTAAGCTAAATTTATGTAATTTACTAAACACTAAATTGGAACAAACACGCCGCTTTTTCCACCGTTTGTAGAGACGGTCGGAATAAACCCCGCTAGCACAAGCGGGCGTTTGGCGTGTAGTTTTTTAAAGATTAAACACAACTTGTAACATTTTATTTTAACATACAACTTTAAATTAAACTTACTTAATAACTATTAGGGCTTGTAATTTGTTTATTATTTTAAATGGAGTCATTGCCGGTCGCTCCCAGCCAAATCCTGCCTATGTTAAGTATGCCTAAGGTTTATGACCAATTAACCGTTACCTCATTTTACACGTAGTGTGAGTCAGTTTGCGCTGTTTTTAAATCCAAACTTCCAATACCGGTATCCATAATATACTCCTCTGGTCAAAATTTATTTCAAGTTATCATTCCAGCTAAAAATGGTAAATATTAGATTTAAAAAAAAAAATGGTATAAAAATCAGGCTTCATATTGCCACAACATTAACAAAAAATAGGTAGAAATTGGCCTCAGATTGCGCCAGAGAGCACCTAATAAACCAAACAATTTCAGGGCCCTTAAGCGGGCCCTGAACCCCGGCCGCAGGGACTTCGCGCTACGCGCTCGTGATGTGCGCTTCGCGTACTCCCTTCCCAGTTACATGTACTCAAATTGTTACACACCCACATTTTTTTTTTACACACCCAATTCACAAAATCCTGCCTAAGACCTTGGGTGGACCCCCCCTTTAAAAAAATCCTGGATCCGCCGATGCCACCGATCACTGACCTATTAGTATACATGTGTGCCCTTGTATCGTATTACGACCGAGGATCGAAACAAGCAAACAAGTAAACAAAAGGAACAACGAATCAACGAAGGACGGTTTCTTTGTCTGAATTCGGTTCTTATCGTTCGGGTAAGCGCTAGGTAATGGGGTTAGGGTTCCAATTCGTGTACAAAACATAAAATGCTTTTATTGCAAAATAATAGTGTTTTATACCATTGGAAAGCTCTTTTTCTCAAGAATTTGAAAATACCAATATCTCAATTTTCAATTTTCCCGACTTTACTCTCATATTGTGGTGACAGGTCACATAATGGGAGATCTTCTGAAAAAGATTAGGTACAAACAAATAAGGGGCATTAGGAAGTCCCTGATTGGAGGCGTATACACACTAGTGTGTTGATGTACATGGATCGAAAATATTGGTTTACCTGTAGTGGTCCATCCTTTTACATTCAACGTCGCCTTCCAAAGATTCGCCACGGTGGTGTAGTGGTCAGGGTGGCCGAAGATCGGTGTGACTAACTTGGAATATCGGGCAGCACTCGCGACTCGGACGAGGGTTCGATGTGTGGAGGTGGAAGCGAAGGCTGGCAACCACAGATGGCTGCCTTTAAACTGCTTCAATACGTTAGTAAAATCCGTATAGTTTTGCTTGGTCTTTAGCTTTTTAAACCTGCCAGGGTGCAGAATAAAACAAATAATTGTATTCTTTGTCAATGTATATTTTACAGCGCCGAGAAAACCATAGAAATTATTTGGTATCGAATAATTGTTATTCATACCTGTCTGAAAGACAGAGAGATATAAGTAAACTTTCATCTTTTCCTAGGGGTTAATAATAGGTTTTCCCGGCTATTTTAAAACATTTAAAACATCCCGAAAGGGACATGGCAATACGAAATAGCATTATGATGGCGTACGCGAGAATTTTAGCTAGACGGTAAAATAAGTAAAATAAATATGACAAGTACGTACCTCCTCTGCACCAATGAAGGGTTTAACGTTGTGAAGTGTGTTTTCTGGCCAACGTCGGCCTCATAGCCCTTCACGTAAGCCAAATTGAATCTGATTAAATAATCAATGCGCAACATATATATATTAGCCAATCTGTGAAAAAAATTAAAAGAAGCTAATTTCAACTGATTTTGGTGGGTATGGGTATGGACAACTACCAAAAAAAGGAAGGAGGGATGGGGGTTGGGGATTTTTTTTATTAGAGGTCAAAGGTCATTGACGCCTGCCTAAATCACTAAAAATTATATTTCAGCAACAAAATAAGGTATATAGATGATCTTGGTGTCAAAATGCAAAGAATTACAGAAAAAGATGACGTCAAATAATTATTGACCCTTGGGACCAAATCCTGACCTCCGAAAATGAGGTCAAAAGTAAAAAAACTATTGTATTAATAAAATGTCATATTTATAACAGGAAAATTACCATTAAATAAAAATGAGCACAAACAAATCGAAAAGGCAAATTTCAACTTACGTGGCGGATATGGGAGTTATTATTTATTCCCCGAGCAGAGGTCAAAAGTCATTGACCCTGGACTAAAACACTATAAATTGTATCTCGGCAACAACATATGGTACATGTATGATCTTGGTGTCAAAATGGTCATCATTACACTGGAAGTAGAAAAATGTAAATTATTGTGATATAGGATAACAAATTGACCGCCACATATGACCTCAAAGGTCAAAGGTCATTATTCGAAGCCCCATATTGAATCCACAAACAACCACCCCAGAGATATACATATAACATACAACAACATAAATGAGGTCTTTGTTTAAGGAGTGATTACTCATAAAACCTAGTTAGCCTACATGTACTTTGACTAGTTACCCCAGTGAAGTGAGATGTCCCAAAAGTTTCCTATTATTAAGGAGGGGAGTTTGGTGCACCTTGCAGAGAGTCTTGTATACATCAGAGAGATTCAGCACACCCTAAGTCGGTATTTGGCGGCTTAATCAGGGGGGAAGTGACTAGATACAAACGTATATGTACCCATTTAAAAGACTTTGAGGAGAGGGTTGAATTCTTCAAAAGCGCGGATACACAAACAAAGACCTAGCCCTCCTTCCTTAAAGGGGTGAGACTCCCGCTGACACTAAGCGTGAAAAACAAAACCCAAACAATATCCCACTGGTGTTCGTCCTACCATACCACCAACGAGTCGCGAAAGTTGTACACGCAACCCCCCCCCCCCCCCCCCCCACCCCCCGCCCTATGTCTACCGACCGCAATCTTGCAGACAAAATGTGGCCAGAAATGACTTCCCCAAAGCGTATATCACTAAGAAAAAAAACTTATATTAAGAATTACGCTCTGGGCAATATAGTTACGCAACCACACTGCTGGCGTACCAGCAGCAAATCATAAATATACAGACCAGCAACAACACAAAATCCTATGATACTTCACGCAGCAGAACTGTTTCAGCATCTCAAAAAAACACGAAAACGATGAGAAATAGTTCTGACTCCCATAAACACCCTCCCACTCCCATATAGAATTAGTTCTGATTCACTGCAGCTAACTCTGGGATTGATCAAACAAACAACAACAAATAAACTGATCATTCCTTGAAGTATGCCGGCATAAACCGGTTTCTCTTTGCTATTTTCTTGCAATAGCACTTCATCTTTAACTAAAAAACCTAATAGTCTCCACATAACCCAGCATTAGACGTCCATCAATTGAATGCCATTCCCATGTGACCGAGAATCGTTTTAATTATTAAAATAAAACGTAGGCCGCATGTATAATTACGCTCCTTCCCAATAAACACAAAACATGATTATAAATGCACATATACTTTATATACACAAACTATTTGACACTAATGAACTTTAACCCCTCCCCTCCTTGATCATTTTGACCTTTAACCTCGTATTTTGGTGGTGAAGAATCCATTTCATATTGTTGTTGGTCTCCTAGTATAATTCTGTGCATTTTGACACCAAGACCATCTAGGCCTATGTAAAACATGCTGCTGCAGAGATACAATTTATAGTCTTTTAGTTCAGGGTCAAAGACCTTTGACCCTCAGAAAGAAAATTTCTTCATCCCTCTCTGCTCTTGAAATAAATAATAACCCCCATACCCGCCACAATAAGTAGAAGTAAGTTTGTGCTCATTTTTATATAATATGGTAATTTTCCTGTTACTAATATGACATTTTAGTGATAAAACGTCTATTTTTGACCTTTGACTTCTTTTTCGGAGGTCAGGATTTTATTCTAAGGGTCAGTAGGTCTATGTCATCTTCTTTCATAATCCTGTGCATTTTGACACCAAGATCATCTATATACCATATTGTGTTGCTGAAATATTTGTTTTAGTGATTTAGGCAGAGATCAATGACCTTTGACCTCTAATTAAAAAATTTCCCAACCTCTATCCCTCCTTCCTTTTTTTGGGTAGTTGTCCATACCCATACCTACCCAAATCAGTTGAAATTACCTCCTTTTAAATTTGTTCACAGATGAACCTTAAGTTAGGGATAGCCTACTATATATACATGCAAGTATACATGATTTTAATTGTTTGCACATTATTGGTCACATTGTTTGAAAATACCACTTTTAAAGACCACACCTAGCATGCCCTACCAACTGCCCGTTGGTACACTACGGAGTAAGCTAGTTCGGCATTCCAACTGCGCAAGTGCATCAGTGCAGTGTCAGGTTGGCGTAGCGGTTCTTTCCTCGCCTTCCACCGCTGTGGCCCGGGTTCGAATCCCGCCCGGGCCAATATGTGGATTGGGTTTTTAGTCCCAGCCTGATTATGTGCGTTTTCCCAAGGATATTATTCTGGGGTTTTCCTCCCACCTCTAAAACTGTACCGTCTTCTCATTGTCTTCTCTGTACATGCTTCTTCAGGCTCACGAGCTACAGTGCCTAGGGCGCTTTTTGAGGAATCCTTGGTTTCATTACGAGAAATAAAATAATAATATTAATAATAATAACTTAATTCGCCAGTTGTTTTCTTGGGATAAACGCGGCAGATAAATGCCAAATGCGAGGGACGTGGTGTATACACCAAGCACAATATGAGACCGAGGGACTCCCCCCATACCTATACACCCTCTTGACTATTATTATACCCAACTGCACCCCCCGTCCCGCAAACCATAAAAAGAAATACTGATATTCCGCAAGCACAATGACAACAACGAAAGATTGGGGTTCCCATGTTGCTTCATATGTTGCTTCATATAGTGGTTCTACGGAAGCCCGTTTGGGCCATGGTACCTCTTTCTCTAAAAAGTCCATTTTTCACAGGGGTGTATTTTTCATTTATTGCTATTAAGTGGCGGCCGCGACATACATGTACTAAGTTGCGGCGCGACCGCGACTTAGTCACAAGAGATGAGATATACACCCCTGTGAAAAATAGACTTGCCCCTAGAAAGAGTAAGGCCACACGTTCTCAAAGAGAGATGAGCTACTGTGAAAGAGAAACGCACCTAAAGAGACCTGGCCCTAGAAGGCTTCCGTAGCATTTTTTGCAATTTTCCGTGAAATAAAAAAAAAAAAGATATAGAAACTGTTGTCCGAAACTCCATAGAAAACACCGTCGCTGTCCAAACGTTTATTGAAAGATGTTACTTCACAACACGACGATCTCTCTAAATTTACTGGTGCCCTCTCTCAAATGAATAGCATTCAGAAGTGTTGGTAAATATTTTACCTGATGACAAACTGTGCCTTGTCTATGATCTTGCCACAACGGAATCCGTTGAGTACACCGCTGGAGCCAACAACACTACAGCTCCGATAACGTCCACGTTTATATACTGTGGTCTAAAAATCAAATGCAATCATTTAAGCGTGTGGCAGACCACTTTGCAGTTTACCAACACTGTACAAGTTATTGTATGTACTGTGGAAGGTCGTGCATCCCGAATTGACTGCACGGTATGCGATATAGGTAGGACCGTATACGTTGTATTTACTTTTAAAACGTTTTCAGCCGATCAATAATCAGGCACGCTTTTAACGTGGTATTTTGACGTAAAAGCCTCGTTTATAACGACGGTGAGTAGTCGGATCGTGTGATTATTTGTTACAGTCAAAAGCCTGTAAATTCGGCCACTTTGCAGGTTTTTAGACAGGCAAATGTTTATCGGTGAATACGCCTACGGTCCAACCGTAAAACAGAAATATACGGTTGAATTCTGGCATCTCGCTGCACAAATTTAGACCGTAAATTGTACAGATTTTGGTTTTGTTTGTTACAGTGAATATAAAAACAAAACTGTATGTTTGAAATATTTAATGCGTTCATGCAGCAAGAATTATGTGGGCTAATTTAATGTCCGATTCCTGTATCCTAGACATGGATTTTGAGTGTTTTTCCTCAAGCATGGTATTACAAAAATAAATACGAGTATTATTGAAAAGTATCCTGCATTTTCGAAACAGTTTTCAAACAGAACCCACAACAATGTCAAGTTGTGCACAGACAACAACATCGTTCTGTTGCTTGATGAGTACAAAAATAGATATACGAGTGCATACAAACGATAAACCACACACATACCTTCCATACTTACTGTGGACATTGCTTTGTCTTCATGTATTTCAGAAAACATTGGCTAAATACCATTATTTTCTCGCTTGTATATAGGACATTTTTTTAAACCAACATTTTGATATCTGGGCCTCTTATGTGTCCTCTTCATTTTTTCTATATATAACCCTAAGCCAATTAAACCTTAAGTTCTTTTTTTCTCAGAAAGGGGGAAAACTTGCATTTGAGAATAATGGCATAGGTTTTCTCGTTCAATTTCGGCAAAATAGGCAGCCAATGTTACTTTCGCACATTCACATTGAAGTGATTTTGCCTCTACAGAAATATGAATTCAAACATTCGATTTTGTTTTCAGGCCGGTGAATTAATTTAGCGTTGCAGGCAATTGAGCATACACGACTTTCATTTTAGCATTACACATTCGTCATCCGATTGAGCAGCGTTGGCTCGACTGGAGATTTTCACTGAAATGATATCTTTACGTTCGCCAACGGGCAATCAATTTCGCAAAATGGGAATTCAAATAAGCACGAGAAAAATGCAAACAAAGAACATAATTTGTTTTAAAAATCTACAAATTCTAACTGAAACCTGTTTTCTTTGTTCGTGTACGTTGGTCACTATATTGGTAATTTTGTGGTAATGCAACGCTCTTGCATAGCCCTCAACCATGAGCTGGAGAGTGAGGTTGGCGTAGCGGTTCTTTCCTCGCCTTCTACCGCTATGACCCGGGTTTGAACCCCGCTAAAGGGCCAATATGTGGATTGGGTTTTCCGTCCCTCCCCGATTCCGTGTTTTCAGAAATATCATTCTAAAGGGTTCCTCCGACCGCTTTAAACTGTACCTTCTTCTCGTTGTCTTTTACTCGGCATATTTTTTTTCTTTAGGCGTCTGATTTTCAGTTTCTTGGGCGCTTTTGAGTTGAGGGATCCTTGGTTTCATTACCAAAAATAAATAATTGCTGTCATTTCTATACGTCAAACTGTTTTCGATTAGTTGTAGTAAGCAATAGTACATTGCGAGAGTGAATCCCGTATTTTGTTTTATTATAGTAAACCTTTTTATACGCTTCAATTGTTACGAAACTACAGTTAAACGATCCGAGTTTGCATAACAACGCGTCAATTAAGTTGCACAAATTTCACAAATGACTTCCCCAAAAAAGGAATTTGAATGACCAAATATATACCGCAAAAACCTCCTGCGAATTCGCATAAAACAAGTAGATTATTAAATTGGATGGCTTTATGTTAGAATCGCATGACGCAATATTGTAGTATAGCCTAAATACTCACAAAAAGGAATTGAATGATGATTGGACGCAGTGATTACGCCAAGAAAACATATATCATTATCAATATATTTTGCCCAATAGCTCGAGTTCAAATAGTATAGGCCTATATTTCGTTTACTTACCTTCGGCAGAAGTTTATAGAAGTTTTTGGACATTAGCATTGAGCCGCGAAGATAAAAGCTGATCCTTTGGCCCACCCGTGTATTTTGTCTCGTTGTGATGAAGTCTTCAAACTTTCCTTTGTTCCCTAAAGCGGCTCGTAATTCGACCCTTGAAAACAAAATGGAAAAGAAGAGATCTGAAAGAGTTTTCGCCGTCATTCAGTTCTGTACTCGCATCGACGCTTTGAAAACCAACCACTCTCGCATGTTAGCCCGAAACCTCTTGACATGTCACTTGTTTCGTCAAAACCCTGCCACTGATCAGTTTCAGAAGTATAACATTCTGTTCCTCGTTTTTCTTGTGATTTTTATCTTTACCGCATATAGATGTAGAAAAGCTTTCGTTTTGTTCCGATGATCAACGTCTTTAATTCTTCAGAATTCCTTGTTCAATGTGTAAACTTGATGTGACAACCACATTACGCGCAGCGCGCTAGCAGACAGTCAAAGTTGAAAAATGCCGTGACGCGTCGTAAGTGTATAGCACAAAATGGTGACTGTTTTAAATATGTACTTATTTAACGCACAGTATAATACGTCTGGCATTCAACAAGAGTCGTCGAATCTCTTCACGAAAAGTTTCAAAAACGTAAGTGAAAACTCATAAACTGGGACTGGTTCTGGTGAAAGATTGATGTTTCAATAACCTGAAGCACCAGAGCCCCCAGCACGTGGTTGTATATAGCCGGTAATTGACGGTCTACGTCTACAGTTACAGTTGCGTCTACGTACAGCCGCTGAAAGGAAATGGAATTCGGACGCGACTAGACTACGGCAGAGCATACGGCTAGTTATTGCGCCCTCAGGCGATGCTGGAATTCGTGTTTGCAAAATTAGGATGTGAGAATTTGCAATAATTATCGTCTGCTTGATGTTACGCAATGTTTGTTTACAGCCGGTTCGAAATATCTGATATTGACGTCATTATTGGCTTGTTAGTTGCAATTCAATGCAAAATCATAAACAAATACTCAAAAATTTGCTCCAAAATTTGCTCCAAAATTAACGTTAGTGCAGTCGCTATTTTGTTTTGCCCCAGCTAGATTTTTGTGACGTTGTAGCCGTGGTTGTAGCTCTAAACAACCGTTTCGGACACGGCCTGAACGCGGAGCCGAATGTTCTCAACTTGAAGTGTGTATTGTAGCGTTTGTTTATGGTGTAAATGGAGGACACATACCTGGCGACACGAAGGTGAATTTGGGTTAGGGTTAGAATCGAGGACGACCTCGATTGAAATTCGTGTAAAAAAACAATGAGAGCCGTCGGAAAAAGTTAGAGTACAAACAAAGGAAATTGTTGAGAGGAACAAAGGAAACTCCTCGATTTACACCATAAACAAACCTGATGGTGCATGCTCTTACCTGAACGCCTTTGCATTGCTCGCGTTGTACACCCATTTCTGCTTGTTGATGGCGCTGAGGTAGCTCAGAAACTTGGAGCGCTTTTGGGGGTAACGAGGGGAGTACTTCTGTGCAAAGACACTGGATAGAGAATATTATCATTTAAATGTATACTAGTACACTATTTGCTTTTGCTGTAATTGGGTTAGGGGGTTCATATTTATAAGATAGATTGTGAAGCTGACCTATCTGAAAGTTTTGTTTTCATAGATGCTAGAAAAACCAAGACATGTATTTTTTGTTGTCTGGTTCATTGACTTCGTTCAGACGAAACGGAGCAATTTTTAGCCGTCCGTCCGGAAACCAAACTAGTTTGCTGGCAGTATTGAACAAAACAATGCGGATAAACTATAGATTATATAAATTGAGGACAGTGTTTGAAAACAGTTAAAGTTTTTCCAAAGATTGCTGATTGGCACATCAGATGCTGTAATTTCGCGGGATGCTCGAGACTGATATTTACTTCAAGTAAGGCATTTTATAATAATTCTTCAGATTAATTTTTGGATGTTTGCAAATGGTGTATACTACCTTCAATAATAAGTCTTTAATAAGTAGTCTTTAATAATTAAAAAATGATTGTAGGCATCCAGCAGAAATATTGCGCTAGATATCCTCTAATTGTTCCAAAAATATTACCATAAAAAAAGAAAGAATGATCGCCGGACGGCGATCGCGAAAAAACCCAAGAACAACATGAGAACCACTGCCCGACGCCGATTGGAAGTGAACGCCGTTTTTCTTGCTTTTCTCAGCATCCGTGATAGTAAAACTTCAAACAGGTCAGTTAAACGATGTTTACTATAAAATACAACCCCGAAAATTCACACATTCGTAATAATTCAGGCAATTACCAATGGTGTATCATACCTTTAACCAGTTAATAACCCTGTTACTTTAGTCATCAGCACTTGTCTTCTTCCAGAATGATTTTATTCTTGTATAAAGACATCAGTAACAGAGTGATTCACAACGAGGAGAAGTTGTCTCGTACAGCTTCGAACTTTAACAAAACTAATTAGTATTCATGTTTCCATCGTTCTCGTGCGTCCCTTCATTTAAAAACAAGCTTTCTGTATTCGTGTGCACGGTTTCTTACCTAATAGCCGGTCCCCATGATTCAGTGGTTGGTTGGAATCCATTTTCCATAGTCCGGTTCGTTGTTATTACAATACGATCGTCACCTTCTTGTAATCTGGAACGAGATTTAACATTGATGGGCACTACAAACACGCTATAAGCTACGCTGAAAAAAAATAACAGTAAAATAACGGGTGTTTTTTTCACCTGTTAATGGCCCTGTCACACCAGAACGTTTTAGGCCAACGCGTGAGTAACGTGTTGTAATTGTGGCAACACGCTGGCAAACGCTGACCAACGCAAGTCCAGCGTTAGCAACACGCTGAGCGCGTTACTCACACGCTGGGACACGCTGTCACACGCTGAGGAAAACATATTTGTTTCAACATACCTACAATTGCCAGCGTTTGCCAGCGTGTGACTGAACACGCTGGCGGCGCGTTGGAGGTTCGTTACTCACGCGTCGAACACGCTAGACGATCGTTATCAACCCGCTACTCACACGCTGGGGTACGCTGGCGTACGCTGGCAACACGCTGGTTATGGCCCTGTCACACCAGAACGTTTTAGGCCAATGCATGAGTAGCGCGTTAAAAATAGTTGATACGCTGGCAATCGCGCTGAACTTTCACAGAAAAAGTCAAGTGGAACCGTTATTTCAGCGTGTCCATACAGGTTGATAACGGGTTCATAGCGTATGCCAGCGTGAGTAGCGTGTGAGGAACGCGCTCAGCGTGTGAGGAACGCATCACTGATTTATAGTAAAAATACGACAGCGGGTCGCCAGCGTGTGAGTAGTGGGTTGGTAACAATCGTCCAGCGCGTTCGACGCGTGAGTAACGACTTTCCTGTGCGCCGCCAGCATGTGCAGTCACACTCTGACAAACGCTGCAAATTTTAGGTATGTTGAAAAATTTATTTTTGCCTCAGCGTGTGACAGCGTGTGACAGCGTGTGGGTAACGCGCTCAGCGTGTTGCAAACGCTGGCTTAGCGTTGGTCAGCGTTTACCCGCGTGTTGCCGAAATTCCAACACATTACTCATGCGTTGGCCTAAAACGTTCTGGTGTGACAGGGCCATTACTGTTACTAACGCGTTACTAACGCGCTGGTGAACGCTATGAACCCGTTATCAACGCGTTATGGACACCCTGAAATCACGGTTCCACTTGACTTTTTTCTGTGGAAGTTCAGCGTTTGCCAGCATATCAACTATTTTTAACGCGCTACTCACGCGTTGGCCTAAAACGTTCTGGTGTGACAGGGCCATAAACAATATTTTCTAGTCTAACGGCTTCTGGACGTCAAATTACGGTACTGTGCCTTGAGAATACCACGCGTCTGTAGTTTTCACGTTTTAACTTTCAAAGTTTTGTTCTCACTGTAAATTGTAAAATTAACTGTAAATTGTAAAATTTCAGTTACTATAGTAACCTAGCTAAAATCCAGCAACTTACTGTATTTTTGTATATAAATAGCAAAGCTACATTAACGGGGACCGTAACGTAAACCGACAGCATTTGAAAGCCTTAAAAAACCAGTCCGTCCAGTTTTAGTTCAGGGAAGTCCAAACTGCCAGGAATTTCCCGTAAAATTACGATTTTATTTTTTACAGTGTATGGTATCAACATTTTTACAATGTCCACCGTTGATGCGTACGTATTGTCTATAGTGTGGTATTGCCGTAAATAAGGGTGCCAATGCATCGTTATATGCATAACTTTGTACATGAAGTATTTCGTTTCTGCACTCTTTGCAGTTTCAGTATTTGGTAATGGTTTATCCTAATTGTCACTCAAAACATGAATCGTACAAATCACATTTGTATCTTCTTCGTACATGATGACAAACATTGTTCCACGTGTAAAGGGGACACCAAATTTGGTGTCTTCGTCTTTTCTTTTTTTGTTATAAATATCTGCATGATTACATGCTTATGTTGTTCTTGTTTTTTCGCGACTGCCGTCCGGCGATCGTGATTTGTTTTTTGAAAATTATTGGTTTTCGGTACAATTACATGATATCTAGCGAATCATTTTGCTGGATGCCTACAATCATTATTTACTTTAAAATAAGTAAGATATTTCGTAATAATTCTGTAGTAACATTTGTCGATATCTGCAAATGATGTAGGCCTATCCTACAATTCAAATGTCATAACAGACACAAGCATCTTCACTGCTTTCATCAAAGGCACAATTCCCCTACATGTTTTCACTATTCCTCGGACCTTCTTTGGGTCTTACCTCGCTTTGTCGATTGCTGTCGACCTGACGCTGGCTTTGGGAGGAGTCTTCTTTTGTGATAGTACGCTGTCCTTCCAATCACCTGGATTCTTGAAATCGGTGGGTGGACTACTAGGGCTGAGCACGACTAAAGTCAGAACCATTAATGTAAATACCAACATAATTGCCCTGCATATTGGAGTCGACAATACCCGTTTACTGCGCAGTGCGGCCCATCGAGAGACGCCAGGACAGGTGATGCGTGCTTTGTCTTGGTATACACATTTACTGTTCCACGAGTAATCCCTGTGACGGGCATACATTGCGCGACGAGAAGCTTCGTCCTTCATGTTATCGTTGGTTGTCAGTTATACCTTCTTTTGGTGAGAAGTAGGGTTGATAAACATACGCCCGTTGTGATACGGAATAAGACTCCTGTTAAAATTGGAACTATTTTCCCCACTGTTGGTTAAACCCTCTTATGTGACCGGTCATACACTCTTTACTAATTATCATGATCGTCACTTAGTTAGGCATGCGCAATACTATACCAATAAGTTCGTATTCTGAAATTCGCGCTACACCGTGACCGTCCCGCCAGCCTAGCCAGGCCAAAGTGAAGCCCAACGGTTGTATGGGGCATACAACTCACCCGGTTGTACTTTGATCTGTGCAGAGAAATTGCAGAAAAAATGCAGAATCCGTTAGTCTATTGTCATCACAAGGTCAAACGGCGGAAGATGATCAGGGATCCATTTCATGAAGCTGCTAAGCACAACAACATTGCTTAGCATTACCAGACCAAGCCCAGTCAAAATAATGTGTCTTTGGCAAACCCGACTTGGCCATGGTTCGTATTCATGAGCACCACTGTGCTCCCCAAGAGTTGATAATTATACAATTGTTGACTGCATGTGATGTGGGATGTGATGTTTTGAACGCCGAGGGTGCTATGCGTCCCCGGGGGTGTTAAAAACGTCATATCCCACATCACAGCAGTGAACAATAATTGTGTTATACATCTGTCTTGAAGCTTAGCAGACATTATGAGGACTGAAAATACGAAACGTTCAAGTAAACATTTATTTTACAATGCAAACGAAATGAACTCAACTTCACTCACGTTCAAAACATCTGATCGTCTGCCCAGACGCTGCTCCACCACAGTTTACTATCACCAATAGTGTGTATGTGAAAATTGTGCGGATACCAAAGATGTACGGCTCGCAGCCGTGTAATATCACGCTCTCACACTGATTTGATATCACACGGGGGTGGTTATACAACAGACACATGATCGTTCTAGACCAATAAAAACACAGTATTCCAGACAGAGGTATAACAATAAGGAGATTACATTAATTACATAAATGTATACGTCACTTACATTTTAAATTACTCGTGCAAAAAAATTACAGTATTTTCCATTAAAATTACCATTCTTAAATGTCACTCATTTCACCTTTTGAATGCTATGAATAGTGGGACACATTACTGGATGGTAAGTTACTACCGACAAAATGCCATAAATATTTACGTTAACCATTCTCCATCATAGCTTGTGAATAATAGTAACCATTTGGATTTGCCATTTTACCATTTTGCCATTTTTGCCAAAAGATTCATGGTAAACGAATGTTTACCATGAATATTTTTACTATACCGTTCATTACCACCGGTACCATATAGTTACCATTGCTTACCATTTCACACGATTTGATATATTGATTAATTAAAAAAAAGTCTTCTTGTATAGCAATGTATATGATTATGTTTCCTTTAATAACGCGTGTACGTATGTATTCTGTTAACGAAATCACACACATTAATTTTGCTTAGCACAACAAAGTCTTGCTCAATAAAAACAGGTTACCAGCCAAAAATCAATGTACTTTTTATGCTAGGCAAAATACAGCCAAATAACAGTCACAAACAATAAACTCATCATCCAAAAATGTGGGTTCTTGTAACCCGGTTTTTGCCAAGGAAGAATGTTCATGGTACGCAAATGTTTGTGCTGTGGTTGCTTTAAATTGGCCCCAGGTTACGAGCTGTGTTGTATGAATAATTCACCACGGAGTCGTCCTTATCGTTGTCAATGAATAATAAAAACCCGTGAAGTGCAAAAAACATTTGGGGATTCGTCGAGTTTTTTAAATAATAAATTTAGCGTGTGGTGGTCGTCAGGCAAGCTAGTCCACTAATATACATTTCTCTCAGGTGACATCATTACCTGCAAATCAGCTACGTGCATTGGCATTTTATGCGTCAATTTGCATAGCGCACATCGGTTGTGCTCATTTATAGACAGGGCCCAGACCAGGAAAAACTAAGGGTTGTTCCTGTCAAGGTTTTCTCAACGGTTTCATCATCCTGAACCTCAACCATTTGATATTAGCTTGGGGGCCACCCTGATTTTTGCCCCTAATTCAAAATGGCCGCCAAAATCCAAAATGGCCGCTAAAATTTCATAAATTACATAATATACTGCTAATTACGTTTAATATCAACGTTTTTTTTTAGTGATTCTCTCATCTTGAATGTACCCCCATTTAATTTAGCTCCAGAGCCACCCAGAATTTGGCCTCAAATTCAAGATGGCCGCCAAAATCTAAAATGGCTGCCAAAATTACATAAAATACATATATACTGCTAATTACGTTTAATATCAACGTTTTTTGTGTGATTCTGTCATCTTGAATGTACACCCATTGAATTTAGCTCCAGAGCCACCCAGAATTCGGCCTCAAATCCAAGATGGCCGCCAACATCTAAAATGGCTGTCAAAATTACCCTAATCAGGTTTATACTGATTCTTTTTTTTTCTGTCAGAGTTGTTTTCAGTGATTCCGTCATTCTAAGCCCAAGGCCTTTAGGATTAGTCTGGGAAATACCCAGGATTTATCGTCTAATCCAAGATGGCCGCCAAAATCTAAAATGGCTGCCAAAATTACATAAAATATACTGCTAATTACGTTTAATATCAACGTTTTTTTGTGATTCTGTCATCTCAAGTTGAATGTACACCCATTGAATTTAGCTCCAGAGCCACCCAGAATTCGGCCTCAAATCCAAGATGGCCGCCAACATCTAAAATGGCTGTCAAAATTACCCTAATCAGGTTTATACTGATTCTTTTTTTTTCTGTCAGAGTTGTTTTCAGTGATTCCGTCATTCTAAGCCCAAGGCCTTTAGGATTAGTCTGGGAAATACCCAGGATTTATCGTCTAATCCAAGATGGCCGCCAAAATCTAAAATGGCTGCCAAAATTACATAAAATATACTGCTAATTACGTTTAATATCAACGTTTTTTTGTGATTCTGTCATCTCAAGTTGAATGTACACCCATTGAATTTAGCTCCAGAGCCACCCAGAATTTGGCCTCAAATCCAAGATGGCCGCCAAAATCTAAAATGGCTGTCCAAATTACCCTAATCAGGTTTATACTGCTTCTTGTTTTTTTCTGTCAGAGTTGTTTTCAGTGATTCCGTCATTCTAAGCCCAAGGCCTTTAGGATTAGTCTGGGAAATACTCAGGATTTATCGTCTAATCCAAGATGGCTGTCAAAATGGCTGTCAAAATGGCTGCCAAAATGGCTGCCAAAATGGCTTCCAAAATGGCCATCAAAAGCATCTTACTTAAATTTAAAGTACATCTTCATGTTGTCCTGTTAAAGCTCACTAAGGTTGGTTTCATTGTGGCGTCCTGAACCTAAGCCTTTTGAAATTAACTTGTGGCTACCCACGATTTGTCCGCCCAAATCCAAAATGGCTACCAAAATGACCTTAATCAGATTTAAACGGTCTCTTATTTATCCCCCATAATTTAGTAAAAGACCTGGCTCACCCATGTATGCACATTATTTAGGAGAGGATAACTCAACTGTTCTAGGCTGATATGACCCCAAGGAACAACTTGGGATTTGTGCCAAAATCTCTATCCGGGGCGAACAGCCCGGAAATGACCACGCCCTTTTTTAAATGACCATGGAACTCCATTAACTGTCTTAGACACATAATTACGTTCTGTATAACATTAATATATAACAACAAAGATTGTTTATCTAAGCCAAAACTTGTTTATCTAAGCCAAAGTCGGATCGCTCAGTATGACTTAAGACGCGCATAGACCACGAACACCATGCACTTATTCTCTGTGACTGTGACCAAATTAACGAACTAAGAGGACATGAAGTTGATTTGTGATCCAAATATCAATGCACAGTTAAGTATCTGTCCACCTGTCTCGCTAGTTTTGTACGGACCAGTTGGCCAGTTGCTCTCGTTATATTGACGAACCAATAAATGAGCTTTATATTAACAAATGCGGTGACTGTGAAGGTAAAGCAGCCGTGCATAACGCTTTGTATAAAATTCGATAAATTTAATTATTTAGGTGGCATGCCCGTCTTATTTCACTCCTTTCCCTCCTTTCCCTGTTCAAGTTGAGTATTTAACAAACCTTTGTGAAAATGAACCGGGGTAGAGCCTGAAAGTTGACTGGTGGCGTGCGTACAAGACCCCTCAAATAAAATATTAATTTTAACATTATTTTTGGTACAATGATTTCCTAATAAAATCACCCCTGGAAAATTGCTGCTATAGCGCTATTATGTGAACGAATCCCTCGAATGAGTCTCAAGGACAGGTTTTTAGGTATTTGCTCTATCACTCAGGTTGACACCTTATAATGTACAGTTGTTATTTGGGTGAAAGGGTTGACTGCTTCCCTTAATTTCTCTAGTGTATGACACTGTTAAAAGGTGTATTTAATCAAAAGTAATTCTGGCGACTGTGGTTGGGCCAAATATGGAAACTAAACAATTGCACGACGCGGAAGAAAAATATCGCGCCAAAACTTGACCTATCAATTTCGAAAATCTAAAATACATATGGAATCGAAGCACTCGTACAAAGAGGAAAATTTATTAAATAATTTTGTGGCGATCATTGGATAAAAACTTATCCCGTCTTTTGGGACAAAATATTTCTTTCTCATAATCTTGAAGGACTTATTTTCATTTACAAACGAATCTAAAACGACCGTTGATTGTTGAAAGAGTGCAAGCGCGGATCCACGAATTTTTTAGACGGGGGGCACACCCAAAACTGTAAAATGCGAGCACGAAGCTCGCATGTTACAGTAAACAAACAAACAGTTTTGTCCCCATTTCTTGTATTATTTGAAAGTAAAGAATGATTGTAGGCATCCAGCAAAATGATTTACACCTTCTTACAAAATCAAGGTTCACTTTCCTCTTCTTCCCCTCTCTCCATTCTTGATGCTGTCCTCTCTGTAAGTGTCAAAAGACATGGTGACTTTTGGTCATCTTCCATCAGCAAAACTGCTTTCCAGGCATTCTATGTTTAGTGGCTCACCACCAGATAACAAGACACCAAACATCTATACCTTGGTATATCACCAAAGGCATAGATTGTGTCAGCTGTGTGTGCTTCGTCATTCCTTCGGCTCAACTGCACACACGAGGAAGCTGATGACAGGATTATGTTCCATGTGCAGGACATTCTAAGTCACCGGACAGGCCCTACAACGCTGACGCTGTCATCAGGTGACACAGATGTGTCATTAGGTCAATTTGAGAGATCTTGGCCTCCAAGAGTTCTGGCTCATCCACAACTCAAGAGTGAACAGATCAATATTACCACTCCACGATATCTGCATAACGCTGGGAGATGAGCTCACAAAGTACTGTACTTGCATCTCAGATGGCTTATCGAGTACTTTTGTGGCCGTTTTAAGGGTAAAATCGTCTTAATTCATTAGTCCCCGAGATTGTGATCTCAAAACCAGAAGGCGAGTTGCTTGGATCCATTGTTGCAATTAAGTACTGCAAATGCAAGGGAGGTGATTGTTATAAGAACCCATCACTGAAAGAACACTGCTCATAATTCTCATACCTGGACTCTGTTGTGTTACTTTATAATAATTAAATGCTTGTTTTCTTTCTTAAAACAAAATACGTTGTATTGTTTAAATTCCGAATTGTCAGTTAAGCTCTAGTAGATGACACAAATGTTGTAACTTTGCTCTAAGTTTGGAAAGTTTAATTAATAAATATATATGGAAATTCCCGGTGTATGTATTTATTTGTATGTTAATAAGTTGACCGAACGGTTTTTAGAAATGTTCTTGTAAAATATCCAATGAACATCTTGAGCACATCAGAAAATGTCTAGCTCCAACGGTTTAGAAGATACAGCTATGTCGGAAGTAGCACTTTCGATAAAAAGGGCGTGGTCATATAAAAAGGGCATGGTCATTTTAAAAAGGGCATGGTCATTTCTGGGCTGTTCGCACCGGATAGAGATTTTGGCACACATCCCAAGTTGTTCATTGGGGTCATATCAGCCTAGAACAGTTGAGTTATCCTCATGCATACATGTCTGAGCCAGGTCCTTTACTAAATTATGGGGGATAAATAAGAGACCGTTTAAATCTGATTAAGGTCATTTTGGTAGCCATTTTGGATTTGGGCGGACAAATCGTGGGTAGCCACAAGTTAATTTCAAAAGGCTTAGGTTTAGAACGCCACAATAAAACCAACTTTAGTGAACTTTAACAGGACAAAACGAAGATGTACTTTAAATTTAAGTAAGATGCTTTTGATGGCCATTTTGGCAGCCATTTTGGCAGCCCTTTTGGCAGCCCTTTTGACAGCCATTTTGACAGCCATCTTGGATTAGACGATAAATCTTGGGTATTCCCCAGACTAATCTTAAAGGCCTTGGGCTTAGAATGACGGAATCCGGCACTGAAAAAACTCTGACAGAAAAAAAAATAGAAGCAGTATAAACCTGATTAGGGTAATTTTGGCAGCCATTTTAGATTTTGGCGGCCATCTTGGATTTGAGGCCAAACTCTGGGTGGCTCTGGAGCTAAATTGAATGGGTGTACATTCAAGATGACAGAATCACACACAAAACCGTTGATATTAAACGTAATTAGCAGTATATTTTATGTAGTTTGACAGCCATTTCAGATTTTGGCGGCCATCTTGGATTTGAGTTCAAATTCTGGGTGGCTCTGGAGCCAAATTCAATGGGTGTACATTCAAGATGACAGAATCACACAAAAAAACGTTAATATTAAACGTAATTAGCAGTATCTATGTATTTTATGTAATTTTGGCAGCCATTTTAGATTTTGGCGGCCATCTTGGATTTGAGGCCAAATTCTGGGTGGCTCTGGAGCTAAATTCAATGGGTGTACATTCAAGATGACAGAATCACACACAAAACCGTTGATATTAAACGTAATTAGCAGTATATTTTATGTAGTTTTGGCAGCCATTTCAGATTTTGGCGGCCATCTTGGATTTGAGTTCAAATTCTGGGTGGCTCTGGAGCCAAATTTAATGGGTGTACATTCAAAATGACAGAATCACACCAAAAAAACGTTGATATTAAACGTAATTAGCAGTATCTATGTATTTTATGTAATTTTGGCAGCCATTTTAGATTTTGGCGGCCATCTTGGATTTGAGGCCAAATTCTGGGTGGCTCTGGAGCTAAATTCAATGGGTGTACATTCAAGATGACAGAATCACACAAAAAAAACGTTGATATTAAACGTAATTACCAGTATATACGTAATTTATGTAATTTTAGCGGCCATTTTGGATTTTGGCGGCCATTTTGAATTAGGGGCAAAAATCAGGGTGGCCCCCAAGCTAATATCAAATGGTTGAGGTTCAGGATGAAGAAACCGTTGAGAAAACCTTGACAGGAAAAACCCTTAGTTTTTCCTGGTTTGGGCCCTGTCTAACACATTTCGGTCAACAGGCGCGCTTGTTTAGGCCAGATTAAAAAGTTGTTGAGCGTCCTTTATTTTTAAAAGTTTGGTTAGGGAGGGAGGTTTTTGTTTTACTCTACTTTTCATTGAGTTTTGTTGACATTTAAAAATTTTAAAGACTACTTTTTTTCTTAAAATTGTTGTATTTCTTCACTCTAACTCACAGTGGATAAATTTAAGAAAATTGTTTACACATGGCTTGGGCTTGCATGGATATATTAACAGTTGATTTTTGCATGTACCATGTGCCAATGTGGTACCAATAGCCTATTATGGGTACCGGCTTCGAGTTCACCAGTAGAGCGCGTCTTCAGTCATGGCGGCATCATCATCCACCCCCACCGCTCGACTTGGAGACAAAATGTTATCCAACATGATATTCCTTAAATGCAACAATTTCTAAGGTGTGCTAGTACAAGTGTGTATTTTCCCACTTTGGCATATTTGGGCTTTGACTTTAATTTAGTTTCTATGTGAATAAGTAGAATAAGGATATGTAAGTAAAATCACCAAAATAAAATTGTCAAAAAAATAAAAAATAAAATACCCCAATATAAGAATAAATATATTACGCGGCAGGGATTAACGATTTATGCAAATTAGTCATATTTCCACCACTTGCATTTTTGAGATTTTTAGTACGTCATTCTAGGGACCTTATAGAAGTGCACTGTGGTGAAAAATATTCTATTGCAATTTGTGTCAGGTCAAAACGTATTTTCCCTGGACTAATCCTTGCAGCAACGCATTTGTCCAGGCTACTTAAATTCCCCGCTGTATATTGTTGTTATAACAAACCACAGAAAAAAAGCTTTCTTTAATTTAAATAAATCCATTCGTGCTGAATATGTAACATTGTCTATTATTACTAATAACAAAATCCTAACGTGACGACCGGTCCTCATCTGGTCAACGATTGGACGGGACTCCGGAGGAAGGGCCGTATTGTTTTGCACGGCTTTTGATTGGATAGGGAACGTACACCGTCTACCATGTCGTATGAAACCGTCTAAAACGAAAGAACACTAGTGGAACCATATTTTAAAAACTACGTTTTCAAAATGGCGGCGCCCACGGTGACAGTGACATCGTTTGGTTGGCTGCGTTTTGTCCAACTCGTTATTTTTCTTTAAAATATCCCTGTAACTGCTCATAACAATCCACCATTTATAACGAAAAGTATAAAACGTAAATCAAAACCGTGAAAAGAAAACTTACCAGGTTAGGAAACCAGGCTAGTTGGCTTGCACCCATTCGCGGATGTGTTAAAGTATTGCAAATAAAACTTGGACTTAAATTAATAAATGTAATACATTGGGGGCCGAAATTAGCAAGGTAAAAAAGCAAGATGGCCGCCTGTGAGAGAGATCTATTGTGAGGACTGAGGCTATAAGCCAGGCACTCCGTGCATGACGTCACTTGCTCACATCCATGCCCACATACGAATTATATGTGCCTTGTAAATTAGACTCTGATCCGGCCGTTCCAGTATTGTAGACAATATCAACATTTTAAACAAAATGAACATGACATATGCGATAGTCTGTTGGATAATGTACCTGTCTCGATATCCATAGTGTTGCTTTCTTTTCGTTAATTTTGGTGAACTTTACACCTACATAATCTCATCTGGATATGGTCTTATAGAAAAAGGTATAAAAGTCGTGCATACGAAAAACAAGGGACTGTATCGATTTTGTTTGTACATGCGGTACGCCCACGTGCGTTTAGTGTTCTTATCTGGGCGTTTGCAATTGGGTTTTCGATGCAGCCAGTTCTACGTTGTGACGTCATGCACTGAGTGCCTGGCTTATAGCCACAGTCCTATTGTCAGTTTTTAGTCTATTTTAATATATACATTGTAATTTTCCTTCACTCGAAACGAACACGTTGTACCATGGCTAATTAACGCCGAGGCAGTCAACCATACGCAAATGGATGGCTCTGATATTCATTGTGGAAACCCAACGACTGGCAGTGCATATAATTATTCTTTTGAAATACTCAAGCTCATATCAGAGATAATAATACGCGCATGCAACCGAACACTTAGAGCAATGGTAGGAACCTTTGTACAACACGCAATTAAGTTGACAATAGTCTCCATTACGTGTTACCAATATAAGTCAAATGTATGTTTTGGGGAACACTTATGCCTAGTACAGCAGGAACAAAGGGTTCCCATGCACCCTCCCCGCACCCCCACCCCGCAAAATTTCAAGATCATTTTTAGCATCGCAAGGACATATAATCAAGGAATGCTGATATTGCCAGCGAAAACATGCCATGCGCATAATTTATTTATTTATTATTTATTTATTGAAATATCTCTAAACAGGATAACAAAATCAGCACAAGCTGTTTTCCATCAATGTCCTGTAAAAAGTAATTGAAAATAGGAAAATTTGCACAACAATACTAAACATTAAAATCATTTAAAATAAGGTTTCTTATAAACATTTACAATTATAAAAGTATGAAGACCTCTGAATTAATGAAGGAATGTATTCCAAACTTTTGCACCAGCATACTTATACGACTGCTTAAAGCATTCAATATTGGGTCTAGGGAAAACGACATTTAAAGAACACCATTTCTGGTGTTAAAACCATGTCTATCAAAATACATTTTAATGTCATTACAATTGGAGCACTCACATGAACACATATAAACAGACTAAGAAAAAAATATATCTTCTTTCTTCTCAGGTTTGCCAAAATATTTGTTCAATAATGTCTTCGCCATGAGAATTAACATAGTCAAAATTATTAGAGACAATCCGGGCAGCTCTTTTTTTAATCTTAGAAGTGCCTTTCTACTGGTCAAGGAGCAATTTGCCCACACGAAACAAGCATAGTCAAAACCATGGCAACTCACAACCTGTTTTCTATTTAATTAATTGCCGTATGTCAGTACCTAATCAGTCGATAATATTGGGGGTGTTATCGATGTTTGTGGGTCAATTAGGTCACGTAAAAAAAGCAGGTCAGCGTCATAATATTTACTATAATTATGAACTCCTAACCCATCCATTTTCGATAATTACCATAAAAGTAAATGGTGTTTACTAATTATATATTCCGGGCAAAACCAAAAACTGTTTAAACAAAACTTCACACCGAGCGAACAAGCGGTGATTTATCGCAACATTAATACCAGTCCTGCTGCCCGGCAGCAATGAGACTGGTTAATGCTACATGTATAATACACGAAATCTTTATGGTTAGAATTTTCCACTCCACTGTTCTCATAGCACCTAATTGTGTGTTCAAAAATTGTCAGGATGTGTTATGATGCATATACATGCACTATGGGATCACCATGGAAACATGCCTTTATTCACAGAGAACCGAACAAATGACCCGTAAATGCAACTATAATTATTGTGTCGGTTCAGCCTTGGTTATAACATATTGGCTTCCATGCGTGGTTAGGGACGGCATGAGGCACATCGACATGGACTCACCGATGTTGTTTTGGTTCTGGTTGAAAGAAAACTAACTTTTATGTTTATCCTGACCCTGATCACACATCGCAGATATATGCGCATGATATTTATGCGACATCGCACATTTTATCCAGTGGCGTATAACTACGCATCCCCAATCGGAGGTCCGTGCCACTTGTTCCCCCGGGTTTCCATGTTACAACTATTAATGTAGGCCTAGTAACCAACCAATAATGTAACTCCAACCGTTGTCAAACAAATTGACCGATACTGTATCATTTCAAAAACATTCTACAATTGTGTATGGACAAATCTGAACCATTATAACTCCAGCAGTGCAAAAGCCGTGCAAAACAATACGGCTCTCCCACTGGAGCCTCGTCCAATCGTTGGCCAGATGACAACCGGTAGCGTGTCAGGCTTTTGTTATTAGTAATGATAATGGAGGAAGTAATTTCTGCGGTTTGTAACAGCAATGTACAGGGTACTGGCGAAGATACTCATCTAGCCTTGGAATTTGTCATCTTTGTTCATTTTCTATGTTTTGTATTATTGCGACCGTTAGAGTCAGCGGGTAAATTAAGTAGTCTGGACAAAATGCTGCAATGATAGACCTTAAATAGACAAATAATTTGAGAAAAACCGCGAAGGGGGGAGGGGGAGGGGAAGGAGGGGAGGGGGAGGGGGAAGGAGGGTAGGGGGAGGGGGTGGGGGGAGGGGAGGGGGAGGGGGGAGGCGGGGGAGGGGGAGGGGGAGGGGGAGGCGGGGGAGGGGGAGGGAGGGGGGGGGGGGGAGTCGTGACTTTGCGTGTTGAATCTGATCTTAATTGATACCAATCATACTTTATTCAGGCAAATGTACACATAGAATAAAAAGTAAATGCGATCAGCGATAGAAAGAAACTGACGAAAATAACTACAGGATACATAGAGAAACTAATCAAACATATAGGGGCATTTTTTGTTTTGCCCTTGGATCCGCCCTTGTCAAAAGCATAACAATTAGGCGACCACATTTTGTTACTAAATACACGTAAACTGACACAGATTTAGTCATGCTATGCCAGGTTCAATACAATTGGCATGGTGCCATTTAAACATTAAAAACTACTGTTATGTAAATTGTGTCCATTGTTAGAAACATCATAAATTTTCTCTGACATTTACCCATGTTGTTGTTATTTAAATTCGCCTGTTCTCGTTCAGGGTCGAACCGTAGTAATATGTTGTTATTTATGCTAGAGTTCACCTCATCCAGTCTGAGGTGTCCAGAGTTGTAACGAGTCACTGATTTTTTGTGACTTGGTTGATAGAGTCAAGCCAAGTGACCCGAGTCGAGTCATTAGTCGAGTCAAATACATAATCGAGTCTAGTCAATTCAAGTCACGAATATTTGAGCACTATATAATAATATAATAAGCGAGAAAGAGTTTGTATCACTAAACGAGTCATCCGTAAAGAACGTACGCACGAAAGGGGGGAGGGAGGAGAGGGTCTGAGCCAATGTCAATCGAACATGTGTCAAACCAATGCGTATACGTACGCAAACCGAAATTCTACTTGTAATAAATTGTCATGAAACCAATGTACTTTCTCATATTTAATATCAGGACCAGCTATTATGTATTGAAAACTGTTAAAACAATGTACCCTTCATCAGCCCCATCATTTAGATTTGTTCCAAGTGCCACCGCTAGTCTACTCCATAAACTTAAGGAGGTTATGAAACTTCAGAGACCGCGAAATGATAAAACGGCGATTGTGATAACTGATACACATACTTTTGGTCAAGTATAGTTGGAGTCAATTTTTTATCATTCGAAAACCACTCAACCAAAAGCTGACATCTCTATTTGGCTATTTGACAGTATTTTTCAATAAAAATGCGATTTTTGTACGCATTCTACAATCATGCAATGTGAGTCACGTCAGCGCGGTTTTGCAAATTCACGGTTCGTCGCGGTGATCGCCATCTATATTTTTGTGTTGCATTTGTATCGTTTTCGTCAACGTTTTGCTCCAAAATTGTCTCCTCTTTTTGGTTTGAAATGTCGCTAACTACTTTGGTAAATTAGTCAGTTCAATAACTCCACAATCGCCAATAAAATTGCTTCATGTAGAAGGCAAGCATGTATAGCACATATTCGTACAATGTACAGTGTAGTGTACAGTAGTACATGTATGTATTCAGAATGTAGGTACATGTACGTATCCGTACAGTATTACACGGGGAAAGGGAGGGGTTGAAACCGCTATACGTCAGTTTGCCTCGTTTAAGCTTTTGTCTTATCCAGTCTTCTGACCGTCAAGGTCTCTTGTTCTTTTTAATTTTTCAGTTTGCATCGTTTTATCATTTCGCGGTTTCTGAAGTTTGATAACCTCTTTAACTTGGCGTAGACTGGTGGTTGCCACTGACCTATACACATGGACAGATCATTCATTGTTTCGACTTGAAGTCGGCGCGAACTGGAAGTGCAACATGGCGGACCCACGACGTCACTCTGTGAGCCAATCAAATGCCCAGGTGTAGAGTTCAGTGGGTACGGTACGTATGGCATAATGTTTATAAATACAAAATGTATAGAGTAAATCCACTGAACTCTACACCTAGAAATTTCATTGTACACCTAGACATATCATTGGCTCACAGAAGTGACGTCTTGGGTCCGCCATGTTGCACTTCCGGTTAGCGCCGACTTCAAGCGTTAGCACAGCAGAATATAGACAATGGTCCGTCCAGGTGTAGAGGTCAGTGGTGGTTGCACTTTGAATAAATCTAAATGGTGGGGCTGAAGGGTACAGTGTTTGAAAATTTGTCGATGCGTAAACGCTGGCCCTGACAGGTATAAAATATGAGAAAGTACAATGATATTTTTCGATTTGCATACGTATACGCATTGGTTGTCAAATTTTAGATTTATATTTGCATTGGCTTAGATCCCTTCCTCCCTGGCCCTGAACTACCACCCCCCCCCCCACCCCTCCCCAGCCCTTTGTTTGTACAATCTAAACACTTTTCTTACTATCAGTTTGTAAACATGCTTAAAAGCTAAACGCACGTGTCCAATTCCTAAACATCTAAGTCCCCTATAAACACGATCCATCCTCATGCTAAACATGTTTAGCATGTAAACCTGAGGGGGAGGGGGGGGGGGGGGGGGGGGGGAGGGGGGGGGGGGGGGGGGGGGGGTTGTGGCCTTCGTTGCTCCCTAGATCCTCCCTTGGATTTGGAAATGAAAACGTGAACGGCAAAGCTGATATGGGTTACTGCCTGTATTTTAAACAGGACTCGAATATCAGACCATGGAGGTAGGAAACACAGACAAACGCAAATAGAATCCATAGCATATACTATAACACTAGGTGCAATTTTGCAATTCAGCTAGTCCTTCACTGCCAGGTTTCCTTCATTTGTTTATTTTTTTTTGGTTTTTATGTAATCTGTAATTAATTTCGTCAGTACTTTGTATCTGATTGTATTTACTTTTTATTTTATGTGTACATTTGCCTGAATAAACTTCACTTCACTTCACTTCACTTTATTTTCCACATGAACAATCGAAACAACCAACAAAAAGGTTTGTATACATAATATTTGGATGGGGATCCCTAAAAAGCAAAGCTTGTCGAGTAGAGATCCCCATTTACAATTATACAAGAAAGACAGACACACGAAACAACAAATACATGTAACACCAGACATACATATGGAAATGAGATAATTAAGAAAACAGTAGCCTATCCTGTAGCTGTAACCCCGTGAAATAAGAAACACTTACTTTACAAATAATTATTCAATAGCATATTTTTGTATTTACGCTTAACCCTTTCACTCCCACTGAGCCAAATTGGCACAAATATGTTAATACCCTCCCGTACCACGGTGCCAATTTGGCACAAACATTTTCAAACCCCTTCTCTACCGATGGGCCATTTGGAACAATCCAACCGCAAAGGTTTCTAAAAGCATAATAGCCCCCTCAGTTGAGCACACCTTTCTGATTGGATGGCACGAGCGCATTCTTTGAAGCATTATATATGAGAGCGTGGGGCACGCGCTGTTCATTTTTACCGCGCGTCTCCGGTGGTACGTACTAGACTGTGAATGCAAGTCCACCAACACATAAAAAGCATCATGGAAGATGAGGAATTATTGCACGAATTGTTAGCGGATAGTGACTCCGAAATGTCGTCCGAAACTAGCGACGCAGTCACCGAGACAGACGACAGTGAAGACGACTGTGTACCCGAGTTCTCGGCAAAGTCAAAGAAGCCAAAACAAGCAAAGCCCGATTTTCGAAGTGGATGGAGTGAAGCTGGACCAACGTGGCGTCAAAATGCGCACCCGTATACACAGGTAGGGCAACCTACATGTACTAAATGATCATGAACACATTGATTCATTAGTTGGCAAGAATTGAGAAGTTGACCATTGCTCCCCAACCCTTTATATTGCTTGCATCTTTTTCTAAGGCTAAAGCGAAAATGAAAAGTTTCACACAGATTTAATGTCATGCCATATTTGTTCGAAATGAAACATCTGGTGTTGAATTGTTAAAATAAGCAAAACAATGCGAAAATAAAAAGGTGTCACTTGACATTAAAATACGATCACACTAATTCATGGGCAGATCCCGTTTTTGAAGAGCGCCCTCAAGTGTTCAGTAATACCCCCCTCCCCCCCCCCCCCCCCCCCCCACCCCACTTATCAAAATATTCTCAAGGGTGAATTGTTGTGGAGGTTCACTTTTTGGTTGTAATTCTGGGGGGAAATGCTTGATCATCACCCCCCACATTTGGACACCACTGCAGTAATTACTGCCAGGAAATGGGGCAAAAGTGGTCATGGGTCAAACTGAAATACTGTCACTGAATAGCATCCTCTCATGTTTTTGTTGTCTATCACAGGGCACCCAGGAGCAACTCGTGTTCAAGAATGGAGAGATTTCTCACCAATGCAGATCTTCCAGCTGTTTTTCTTGCAAGCAGTGTGGGAGTTGATAGTGAGTGAAACCAATCGTTATGCTGAACAGAGTCTATCGGAGAAATCAACCAGCTACCAAAGTCAGTGGACTCCAACAACTATTCCTGAAATGATGGCCTTCGTAGCGCTGCTGATGTGCATGGGTATAAACAGGCGGCCTCAGTACAACATGTACTGGAGCAAATGGGACCTACTACACAGTGCCATCTATCCAGCAACCATGTCTCGTAACCGATTTCAGGCAATCCTGAAATTTTTACATCTGGCCAACAACGAAGAAGCTCAAAAAAGTAAGGACAGCTCTCCTGACAAGCTGGTGAAGGTTCGCAAATTCATTCAGATGATAGTACCCTCTTTTCTTTGTCATTACACACCTGGCCAAAACCTTTCTCCAGACGAAACTATGATAAAATTCAAGGGAAGACTATTGTTCAAACAGTATATGCCAAAAAAGCCCACCAAATGGGGCATCAAATGTTTCTCTCTGAACGAGTCTGACACGGGGTACACGTGTGCGTGGCAGATTTACACAGGGTCACAATCACAGACAGCAACAACTGCAGACTCGGAGAGACAAAGTGAAGCAGACCATCCCGCTAGAGTACCTCTACCCGGCCAAGTTGTCTTGGAACTTTTGAACGGATTGGACAATCGGGGTCATTGCATCTTTGCAGACAATTGGTACACCAGCCCTGCTCTTGTCAACAAGTTGACACAGCGTGGATTTGGCTTTTGCGGAACTGTGCGGTATACCGCTCAAGGAGTTTCCAAATTTGCTAACCCAAAAAAGTTTCCCATGGCTAAAGGACAGATTCCTCGCTTTTATGACAAGTCCGGACAATTGTGTGTTACCTGGCAGGACAAGAAGCGTGTGACACTCTTGTCAAACTATGGGGACTGTAGTGTTACAAGTAAGCAAATTCGTTGTAAGAAGAGTCCCACAGGTTACCGTGACATTAGCAAACCCAATGGTGTCATTGAGTACAACAAGCACATGGGAGGAACAGATCTTGCAGGACAGCAATGCGTGTACTATGCACATGCACACAGATCGGTCAAGTGGTGGAAAAGGGTATTTTTGGCCATTCTAGACATATGTGTACTAAATGCCAGAATACTGTATAATAGCATTCACACAAACCGCACACTGTCAAATGTGGACTTTAGGATGTATTTGATCCAAGGTCTGCTGTTGACCTGGAAAAACGGCCCTGTCACACCTGTCCAAATGAGCAATCCATGTGTTTCAGAAGGTGCACAACATTTCCCTGGCAAAAATGTAACTGGGAAGAAGCGCGACTGCATTGTTTGTAGCACAAAAGCTCAGAGAAGGCAAACCCGCACGATTTGCAAACAGTGTAACAAGCCCATGTGTGTCATTGGGTGTTTTGAGAAATTTCACTCCCCTTGAATTCATTGAATTTGCCTGGTCAGACGTGTCTAAAGCTGAGAAATTAGAAAAGAATTTCATATTTCAAAGTTAATGAAAACAGAAACCTTGTATTATCAGGAATGAGAACTAAGTACATTACTTGGGACCTGTTGTAGTATCCAGATTTGACTTGACAAGGTAAAATACTGCTAATCTAGAGTTATTGGTCACATTAAATACTATTACAACTTATTTAATGCAACCGAAACAATCCTACTCTGAGCCCCCCCCCCCCCCCCCCCTGATTCAATGTTGGGTGGAAGGTCGGCACGTGATGGTCGTCTGCCAACATTGAATCAGGGGGGGGGGGGGGCAGAAAAGCATTTATATTTGGACAAAGGGAGAATGTTCCATAATTTATTGTCAACCGAATGGGGAAAAAAAAACAAAACATTTTTCCAATTGCATGTAGTTTTTGAAAGTTTGTTGTACTTGTCGGAAAGAATTCCATATCTCACCGCCACCTTAGACCTTCTGTAAAGTCTACGGGCCACGACAGAAAATGTCCAAGTATTTTTTTATACAAACTTGAAATTGTCTCACTCCTCATTTGGCGTTTCTTCAGATTTACACTTCTTGGTAGTTGTCAAGTAATATTAAGGACAACAAAGTGGCAGTGAGATATGGAATTCTTTCCGTAATTGTTAGCTGTAGTGTTTCAAGTATACTTCCTTTCACTAGTGCAAATGTTGTTTTATACATTTGCATACACTCCAAGGCTGGAGCACTAGACCAATGCAAACTGTAGAGGGCAGTATGCAAGGAAATTGACCAATTTAGGTGTGGTATTGAGCTGGTAGTGTGTCTGTTTGTACTATGGTACTGAGGGGTGCACAAGACAGAAATGGTGTGGTATTGAAAGGGTTAAAAAGCGAGAGACTAGATATATTTTTCAAGGAAAAGTCGATCGAGCTCCACAGCTTGGGACCCTCATGCTTCACAGTTGCTTTAGAGATTGTAGTGCGAGCATAAGACCGGTGAAATTCATGGCACTGTCTTGTAACATAAGGGTGGATGTCATAATTTTTTGAAAACATAGAACAAACGGATTTGGGTAAACTATTAGTGTTAAGTTGATGCATAAAGGAGCCCAGCTGGAGAGAGTAAATATCGTTAACCTTTAAAACATTACAATTATAAAAAAGTGGATTACTATATTCATAAAAGTTAGCATTGTTAATAATACGCACAGCTTTTTTCTGTAATTTGATAATTATATTAATATGACCAGTACCACTATTGCCCCAAGCAAGTATACCATATGTTATATAAGGTAGAACAAGGGTATTATACAACATCATTAAAACATCCTGGGTGAAAGTACATTTTAGCTTGGATATAGTACCTATGTTTCTGGAAATAACAGTAGAAATGTGGTTAATATGTTTGCTCCAAGAAAGACCGTCATCAATATACAACCCCAAAATGTTTAACTAATCAGTTTTTATAATGTTTGTATTATCAATACGTATTGAAGAAAGCTGACAGTATTTCCTATTGCTGAACAACATATAATTAGTTTTTTTAATGTTAAGAGATAACTTATTTGCTTTAATCCAGGCAGATACTTTTTTCATCTCATGATTAATTGTATCAAAAAGTACATTCATATTACTGTGGCTATAAAATAAATTACTGTCATCAGCAAAAAGAATAAAAGAAAGTACATCCGAGGATTTATCAAAATCATTAATGTAAACAGAGAATAAAAGGGGACCTAAAATAGAACCCTGTGGAACTCCACAAGATATTTCAGAATGAGTAGACTGGGTTCCATGAATAGATACAAATTGCTGACGATTAGAAAGATAACTCCTGAACCACTCCAAGGCAATTCCTCTGATTCCATAATATTCCAGTTTAGATAAAAGAATATCATGATCAACTGTGTCGAAAGCCTTGGAGAGGTCCAGGAATATACCAATTGTAGCAAAAGATGCATCTAAGCCAGTTGTTATCTTTTCAATTAATTTAATAATGGCATGTGTAGTAGAATGATGTGCCCGAAATCCATATTGGTTATCCGATATTATACAGTGTTTATCAAAAAATTCAATGGTGCGTTTGTAAATAACACGCTCGATAATCTTAGAAAATGAAGTAAGAACTGAAATTGGTCGATAATTACTAGCAATGGTTGGATTGCCACTTTTAAGAATTGGAGTGATTCTGGCAATCTTCATTTTCTCAGGCACAACACCAGTTGACATAGAATAGTTGATCATGAAGGTCAGAGGCCTGGAGATTGCCCGAATCACTTGTTTAATCAAGGTACAGCTAATTAGATCAAACCCGACACTTTTTTTGTTAGGCAATTTACTTACAATATCAATTATTTCTTCTTCTGTAACAGGAGATAAAAACATAGAATTAGAGTTTGGAATTGATAAATAATCAGCAAAGTTCAAGCCACTCAAATTAATTACACTAGACAGGTTTTTACCGATATTTGTAAAATAGTTATTAAAGTGGTCGGCAATAAACTGAGGATTATTGACATTTGTACCATCAATATGAATTGTATTTATTTTGGATTGCTGCTTATTATGAATTACACTATTGATTATTTTCCATGTGTTTTTAATATTACCTTTAACCTTTTCAAACTGTTTAGTATAATAATTACGCTTTGAATTACGAAGGACATTGGTAAGTATATTCTTATAACGTACATACCTAGAACGGTTAAAGTTTGTAGGACTGGCAATGTATCTACGATAAAGCTTATTCTTGTGGCAAATTGATTTACATAAACTAACAGTTATCCAAGGGCATTTGGGAGTTAATTTAGATGATTTTGGTTTATACGGTTTAATAGGAATATGTTTATCTAAACTAGCTTTAAAAATATCTATACAATTGTCAAATGATGAATTAGCATCTCTGGCATTCAAAACTAAACTCCAATCACAGGAGGAAAGTTCATGTTTAAGGTTAGCTATATTATCACTTGAGTAATCACGAGTCGGGGTATGCTGGGGATTAAAGCGATTTTGTTTAAATGGGAAAGAAGTAAATATTGGAAAGTGATCAGACAAATCAGTAATGATAATTCCAGATTTCGGAGGAGGTACAATATTTGAAAAAAAATGTTATCAATAAGAGTGGCAGAAGTGTTCGTTACCCTGGTGGGTTTGTGAATTAATGGTAAACAAGACGACGAGTAAATTATATCCAAAACTTCTTGTGGATTTCTACTATTATCAGAACTTAGTAAATTTAAATTAAAATCATCGGTAATACAACAATGTTTATTTGCATTAGTAAGTTGGTTGAATAGTGTTTGAGAACATGTTAAAAAATTGTCAACATTGGCATTTGGGGCTTTGTAAACAACTCCAATAATTATGTTCTTAGTAGTGCGTGAAGTAATAATCTCTGCAAATATACATTCAAAAGAATCACCACCTATGTCATTCAAATCGGATCGAGGAATATATTGTAAATCAGTGGATAGATACATTGCGACCCCACCACCAATCCTAACATCTCTATTTCTGCACATTAATGAATAGCCCGGTATATTAAATTGATTCATATATGATTTATCATTTTAACCAGGTTTCAGTCAATCCAATAACATTAAAATTGTGATTTAATGGATGGAGAAACGTCTTGAGTTGGTCAATATGTTTAGTTAAGCTTCTAATGTTCAGATGCAAAAGTGAATTTTTTTCTATAGGGTCTTGATTAAAATGACTAATAAAATTGTCTAGTGAATAGTAACACAAGTTTCTAATAATAGGGTTGTCCAGATCTTCATCGGTAGGTAAATCAAGCGAGTCAAGATCGAGGTCAATCAGGGTCTCGAAGCTCATGGATTGATTTGTACTTGAATTCAAGTCAGTAATCACTGAATCAAATTCATGAAAATCAAGCCAATTGAAAGGAAGGGCAGTGCTGAGACACTGAGGAAAAACCCAATTTCCATCATCACGAGCTAAATTTAAATGATCGATAAGATCCAGACCAGTACATTTTAGATGTGTCCAAAGTGTACAACAATCACAAAAAATACTATTCTGGTTATTTTTCACGGGGTTACAGCAGACACTACAAGGACATTTAACAGGCATAGTACATCAACTAACAGATAAACTTAACAGAAATTTGTTTTTATATATATAAATATATTTATATTTATATTTTCACATTTTCTATGCTCTTCAGTGTTACGCAGCATCCCAATTTTTGTGTTATATATATATATATATTATATATATATTATATATACATTATTGATAAACCATCATTAGCGCGACCGGTCCATAGAGACGCACGCAAAATTTTAGGTTTTTATTTGTAACCTAACCCGTTTTTACCTAGAGCTTTTGCCACAAAATAAAAAACCATTAGGATAATGTACCCAAATCTATCGACATATTCAATACAATTTAAAAAATGAAATTTTATCGAGTACTTGGGCGCTCGGACGACCGCCAAACGGTCGTCCTAACGACGGTGGTCGTCGCAATACTGTAAAATTACTGCGAACGGTCACTCTAAGCGCGCATAGTCAAAAATATAGGTATCAATGGGCGCTAAGTTGCAAAAAAACAACTAAAAAACACTGCTTCCGTAATTATACATAAATATTAAGTTACACCAGAGAGATACACTTCATAGACAAGTATTAATGTACATACATATCAACACTATTATATAAAGTATAATTATTATCAATTCATAAATACCTGGGACAGTTTAGGCATTCCTATTGGTCGAGAGCCCGTCACGTGGCCGGTATTAAAAGGACGATAAAGACATGGCTGGAAGTGTTTAAAACCAGCTGGCAACAAAAGTGGCCTCTGCACACGGACAACATTATTCCTACCTCGGCGTTGCGCGACTGGTTGCGCGTCATTCCGTACTTGGAGTGACGTCACATTTTCGATAAATATTTATTTTAATCAAAGAAGCTAAATTGTTGCCCCGAAAGTGGGTGGGTTATGAAGCTCAGGAAAATTTGGGGTAAAGAGAATAATTATGAGTTGTAATTTAAATCCATACAAGATGGATTAATAAATATAATCTTCTTGGCAAAGCCTGAAAAGTTGATGTAAAAATATCGTCTGCTTTCTCGGCGCTATTTTTGTTGTGGGACGTCATAATTTCTAGAGTTACTTTTTGTGAAAGAAGATAAATTGTTTTCCCCCCAAAAAAGTAGGTTTCGGAGATCAGGGAATCTGGGGTGAGAAAATAATTATATTTAAAACCATTTTTAAACAAATTGTAATTTAAAACCATTTAAAAAAAAAAGCAATCAATGCAAACCCCTTGAACGAGCCTGAAAAGTTCATGTGAAAATATCGTCTGCTTCTTATTTATCAATTTTATTGCATGTACTGCGTAGATCGACAGAGGCGGAAACATGTCATTTGACAGTGGCCCGTGAACATGGATAGGGAAGAACACACAGAATGGCGAAACACCGAAATGTACTTACGACAGTTTTCCGTGGTTTTCGGGGCTGTTTTGGCTCAATAAAAAAAAAGTATTTATGAATGGGAATAAATGTGTGTTCGGTCGGTATTAATCATTCTGTTTAATACCGCTTGGAGTCTGGGTGCTGATAATTACCCTCGCCTTCGGCTCGGGTAATTATCAGCACCCAGACTGCAAGCGGTATTAAACAGAGTGATTAAAACCTCTCGAACACACATTTATTCCCTTATTAAGATCAGGTTCAACACGCACAGTTAGAACCCCCCCCCCCCCCCCACCCCGCCTTGCTTTGTATCAAACCCGAACGGATGAAAATGCCAATCCATGGATCTATCCTTGCAGCAACGCATTTTGTCCAGGCTACTTAAATTTCCCGCTGACTTGAAACGGGCGCGATATAAGCCATAGAAATTGAACAAAGATGACAAATTCCACGGCTAGATGGGCCAGTACCCGGTATATTGTTGTTATAACAAACCGCAGAAAAAATTAATCCATTCATGCTGAATATGTAACATTATCTTTGCCCTACTAATAACCAAAGCCTAATGTGACGACCGGTCCTCATCTGGTCAACGATTGGACGGAGCTCCGGTGGGAGGGCCGTATTGTTTTGCACGGCTTTTTATTGGATAGGAAACACACACCGTCTACCATGTCGTATGAAACCGTCTAAAACGAAAGAACACTAGTGGAACCTAAAAACTACGTTTTCAAAATGGCGGCGCCCGCGGTGACAGTGACATCGTTTGGTTGGCTGCGTTTTGTCCAACTCGTTATTTTTCTTTAAAATATCCCTGTAACTGCTCATAACAACCCACCATTTATAACGAAAAGTATAAAACGTAAATCAAAACCGTGAAAAGAAAACTTACCAGGTTAGGAAACCAGGCTAGTTGGCTTGCACCCATTCGCGGATGTGTATTAAACAGTATTGCAAATAAAACGTGGACTTAAATTAATAAATGTAATACATTGGGGGCCGAAATTAGCAAGGTAAAAAAGCAAGATGGCCGCCTGTGAGAGAGATCTATTGTCAGTTTTTAGTCTATTTTAATATATTTTTTTCCCCTTCACTTGCAATCAAAAAAAAGAACACGTTGTACCATGGCTAATTAACGCCGTGGCAGTCAACCATACGCAAATGGATGGCTCTGGTATTCATTGTGGAAACCCAACGACGCTAGTTTCAAAAGACTGGCAGTGCATATAATTATTCTTTTGAAATACTCAAGCTCATAAAAGAGATAATAATACGCGCATGCAACCGAACACTTAGAGCAATGGTAGGAACCTTTGTACAACACGCAATTAAGTTGACAATAGTCTCCATTATATACATGCTACCAATATAAGTCAAATGCATGTTTTGGAGAACACGTATGCCCAGTACAGCAGGAATAATGGGTTCCCATGCACCCCCCCCCCCACAACATTTCAAGATCATTTTTAGCATCGCAAGGACATATAATCAAATGCTGATATTGCCAGCGAAAAACATGCCATGCGCATAATTTATTTACAAAATCAGCACAAGCTGATTAATTAATTGAAAATTAATTGAAAATAGAAAAATTTGCACAACAATACTAAACATTTAAATCATTTAAAATAAGGTTTCTTATAAACATTTACAAAAAAAATACAAGTATGAAGACCTCTGAATCTGGAGTGCTGAATCGATATTTGCGGGTCAATTAGGTCACGTACAAAAAAAGCAGGTCAGCGTCACAATATTTACTATAATTATGTACTCCTAACCCATCCATTTTCGAAAATTACAATAAAAGTGAATGGTGTATACTAATTATCTATTCCGGGCAAAACCAACCTGACCACGGACACAACTTCACACCGAGCGAACAAGCGGTGATTTATCGCAACATTAATGCCAGTCCTGCTGCCCGGCAGCAATGAGACTGGTTAATGCTACATGTATAATACACGAAATCTTTATGGCTAGAATTGTCCACTCCACTGTTCTCATAGCACCTAATTATGTGTTCTAATCAAGGACGTGTTATGATGCATTTACATGCACTATGGGATCACCATGAAAACTAGCCTTGGTCAAGGCGCGTTCGTCGTTATCCGTCTGTCGTTATCCGTCCAGAAATACACGCCACGCGCGCCCCGAATTATGCTGCTTGCTCGCACTCCCCGTGCAAAGATACAGCGCGAACAGCGACCTCATACGGCCACTATTTATGCAAATCAACTGAAGCTACTTTTTCGCCTTGGATCAACGGTTTTTGAAATCTTATGTTTTACCTATTTTTTTGCGCCACATTTCTAGCGCATGACCTCGTAGGCGAATACAGATAAGTATAGGCGGGGCTAAGATGCGGAGTGTCCAATCACAACGCGGTTGAATCCCGACGTCATCAAATTTGATGCAGTTACTTATTTGCAGCATGACATTAAAGACAACATGGCGGATAGTCAGCGTAGTCTATATGTCGTCCGAAGATCTGTCGTGTTGTTTGAATTCTGCAGCGAAAATATTATCCCTCAAAGATTTTAGATCCGAGCAGCGAAAGGCCATTAGAATCCTTTCTTCGTGGTCACGATGTTTTTATGAATTTGTTGACAGGTTATGGGAAATCCGTCATTTTTCAGGCAGCCCCATTTTGCTCGGAGCTCGCACGTACGGCCAGGTACTCAGCGTTTTTCAGCGTGTTTGGTCAGTTTCTTATCGCCGCATAATCGGCATTAACCCAGGCATGCTGGTCTGTGCGTTATGTCCAACGCTGTGGGGAGGGGGCATGTTTACGGCTGCAGAACCAACCTTCAAAATGATCGCAATATCGTAATTTAAACAGGGAAAAGTGTCTTATATCCTCAATAACTCCTCTAATTATTTTCTTGGCAAAATTCAGTCGGCTAGGCATTTAATTATCCGAGTTCCGCGTTTAACCGAGGCACGTTTTTTACAATTTCAGATCAGCTGGATTAGACGCGTGCGATATAATGTAGGGCCGAGTTTGACACGTTTCAATAGAGTTGCGGCCTTCTCCAGTCGCCGCGGTTGCTAAGCAGCTAAACACAACTAGTTTTGACCATAACATTGTCAACATTCAAGAAAATACCCAGCACAACGAGCGAAAATAACGGCGACCCTCACCAATCAAGCAAGACAGTTCAAATCTTCATGTGTAATTCCTACAAGCCTTCGTAAAAATCACTCAACTTTCTCCGATAAAATATTATGTCAACGATGGCGGTGTTCGTAAACAGTTGCGAGCTATAGCTATGACCTTTCACCGCTAGCTCAAATTATGCAGTTTCTACGCAACGATCGACCAATAAGAAAACGACTATAAAGGTCAGCTTAATCTATTAACATAATGAGCACCGCCCCCAAAACCTCAACTTAACCCTTGATCCAAGGCGTTCAAGTTTCTTCGGTTAATTTGCATATAATAGTGGCCGCGTGAGGTCGTTGTTTGAGCTCCGATTACCGCTGCGCTGTACGTACGGCGGACTGGTAACGATGAACGCCTTGACCAAGGCTACATGAAAACATGCCTTTATTCACAGAGAACCGAACAAATGACCCTGCAACTATAATTATTGTGTCGGTTCAGCCTTGGTTATAGTATTGGCCTCCATGTATGATTAGGGCCGGCATGAGGCACATCGACCTGGACTCAACGTTAGAAAATATTTGTATCAATTCAATTCGGGGTATATCTTTAACAGAAAGAATTCCAGCCAAACTCAAAAAGAGATACCCCGAATTGAATTGATACAAATATTTTCTAACGTTGAGTCCAGGTCGATGTGCTTATACCTCCATGGGCCTATATACTTCCGTGCACAGACTTAGATCTTCCATTGGTTTGTGCTACGCCGCACATGACTCAGTTTGAATCAGCACCGGTTGTCGGGCCAGATACATACAGGCGTAGTTAATACACATTATTTATTCAAATTGTATTTACACAAGTAGACTTAGGAATTCGCGGTTTTCATCTACTAACCCACAGCCTGACTACGTAAGATCCTCGTGAATCCATGCCTGTAAATTACGCATCTAGTACATGGCCACCATACTAGAATGAATGCATTGTCATGCCCACTCAACTGGATGACAGTCGACGCAGTGGTTCAAGTCAGAGATTACACTGTGCGGATTCGTGGCGTCACGCCTCGTGAATGAGTAATTACGAATTCACTCTTTCTGGTGTTTTCTCCTTAACACAATGAAGCAAGAAACTGGAAGATAGCCTAACAAGCCATTTGCGAGTTTCATTTGAATAACATCAGGGACCTTATTCACGAAGCATCCGCTATTACCGGGTCCGTAACAGCCTTTGCGGATGGCCTAACGGATACGTTAGAATTGCGCTACGCCGTATTCACGAAAGGTTCCGTTAGGTATCGGTAAAATTGCGGAGCTCCGCTAATAATGGGGGTGTCGTTCAACGAGCTGTACGGGTGAATGAAACGCCTGCGTGAATATGTAACAATTCCTAAGAGCCTAAAATAGAAATGTAGTCGAATTGTTACGAATCCAAAATACATATGGTAGCTGATTGCGGCCTATCTTTCAAATTCGTGGCGAAAAAAAGATGAATTTCCACAGTGCACTGGTTATTTTCTCAAACTAAGGAACGATTTCGTGAACTTCTTCTGTGAACGGCATCATACCAATCTATTTTTTTTTTTTTTTTTAAACATGTGAAATTAAGAAGTTGACTTAAATCACCAAAAACATAATCTGATGATAAACAGCATTTTACGGGAAGGGCGGTTTTATGAACAACAAATTATTAGCAAAACCACATCAATTGATTTCTTGCCAACGCGGAGCAATTCATATTTTACCTAAACTATTATACCATGGCCTATTGTCAAACAGATTTCAAAGGCAGTTTTTTTTCGAGGGTGGTGTACATCTTACACTATCGGAAACAGTCTTCGATTAACACAATCCGGCATCCAAACGAATTTACAGTCATCACAAACACATTTTCGTGCAACAGTTAACAACCATGAGCTTTATTTGTTACGATACTTTCACTGACGTCGACCACATTATTTGTAATGTGCATTATAGAAGGTGGTTGTCAGCGAATTCTAAAGTACTTGAAAATCTGTCAAGAGACAATGCTACTTTCTGGATGACAGCACCATTTCACAAGTTTAGAATTGCATCCAGAAAGATGCGATGGCTCCTGGATGGCAGAGTTCACATACAAGTACTTGTAGGCCTTCTATACTGACACCGTGAACACCTATCTTCGCTAAGCAGGCACTGTCACCTCATTTTCCATCTGCCATATTGAAAAGTTTCTTCGATGTTCTGTCGGGTTCTTCGGTGATGAATATTGTGTCGACGTTCTGCATCATCATCATCAGGTTGTGGTACTGGTGTTAGCAGCCATGTCAAAGGGGGTACGCAGGATCGCCTAGAAGGTGACCATCGTTTGCAAGACCATTGGCTAGTTGGTGGTTGAGGCTTGAGTGAGTCCACATAAACGAATCATGGGTCGAGCCTGGCCACTTGGCATCAATATTGGTGAACTTCTTCTGGTGGTCGCAAACCCCCTGGACATAGCGTGGTAGTTATGTCTGCATATGTATATAGGCACCTTCGTCACGTGCAGGAAATTTAATCTCGACAAGTGATCCATCAAGGCATCCCAAAACGTTTGGAATCCGACGATGACGTTCATCGTAGAAACCTTCTTTGATCGCATTCTGACTGGCTATAGGTTCCTCGGAAATCGAATTATTTGTGGCGAAATTCTTTTAAGGACAGTTGCGACCCGGGTAACAATTCGAGAAGTTAGACGGCTGACTAATTCCTCTTAAATCTCCATTTGTTAATTGGAAAGAAACTTCGGCGAAAAATCGGAGGGCTGTTATGATCTGCGTGGCGGATATTGCATGCGACCTCTGTGTTGGATGTTCAACTTGATCACGGATTAAATCGTTCACCTCCAACAGTACATGCCTTGGCATTCGATACCTATTTATCAGTTCCACATCGTCGTAAATGTCCAGTAGCTGTAACCTATCACGAAATACTCGCTGTCGGCGAAAAGTACGCCTGTTTTCCTCCTCCAGCAGAACCACAAACACTGCAGCCATTTCATTTTAGCGCTATGCGGAGATTCGTAAGCTTTTACGGGAACGCTGGAGTTCCCGCAAAACAATTGCCCTTTTACGGACGTGTTCTGCGGATTCGCTATTATGCGGATACTTCGTGAATATGGCGCAAACCATAACGGAGGCTTAACGGATCCGTTAAAGCGTGCGGATGCTTTGTGAATAAGGTCCCTGGTACACTGACTTGCTCAACATGTTTGGCATGAATTCTCCAGACCAAAGATACCTTTGCTATATCACGTGATTCGGGGCAAGCCTCACACTAGCAACCCCCAGCTCTGGAATGGTCGAGTGTCATTTTGCCATTCTCACCCATTGTGAACAATGTTTTGGCGCCAAGCGTCTCTTATGTAACTATTTGTACCGCTCAAGACAATGGGGGCGACAGAAGAACACCAAGCCATTCGTGATTCTAGCGCCACGCCAGCGTGTGCTCTCGTGCCTCGCTGGCGATATTTGTGATTCCCTGTGGACTTTATGATATTTTGGGGAAATGGGATCGGGAGAGTAATGTGTAGTTTGTCGGCATGTTGGAGTGGACCTGTTAGAAACAAATAGCTGGTAAGACTGTTCCTTTTATTGTATGGAAATTGGGATAGATCAGCTTGTCCTGCCAAATTACTTGGCGAGTTTTCTTGGTAAATTAAATTTCGTTTTGTGGGATCCTACCAAAAGGTACGGTTGATATGTATAGTTTGATCATTCTTGTTAGTTCTTATTATTTTAGAGCTGTCGCAAGCGTAAAGAAAACTCAACATTTGCCGGCTGCTATAATTTTCTCGATCTCCGTTAGATGTTTCTGAACGCCAAACATGGACATCACATACAATATTGTGGAGGTAAGATGGCCTCATCGTTTATATTTCTAAGATATTCGATTTACAAATTGTGCTTATAGATTTCCAATTAGATAGGCGCAGGAACACAGGGCGTCATTGGCATGTGCAGAAGGTTAGCACGAAGTGGATATTATTGCATACTCAATGCTCCCGGTTGTACACAATAGCGGGTTGTGTTTACCCTAGCCAATATTTGATGCTCCATTGTTTTGAGATTTAACATATTATTGCTAGCAATAAAGGCCGACGAGCACTTTGGATTGTGATAGATGCCGATTTCATTGAAGATATATAAATAAATATATATATATATATATGAAATAAATTCAGGATACGAGTTAAAATAACTTTGGCATATTTATTTTTGGACAGACTGTTTCGTACCGTGTGGCAGTCAGTATGTGACTGGCTCGCGAATTTTTTTTCCCAAACGTGATTGCAAAATTTTATGAATTATTCAGTAGTTTGGATGAGAAGTTTATTCATCGGAATAAAACATGACGTCACAGCATTGTTGTTATTTAGTTAACTAGTTACATAAATCACTTTAAAGAACAGCTGTTGTCGAGATGCTATACGTAGTGTAGTGGATAGTGGGATGGGCTATGGATCAAAGATCCCTGGTTCGAATCATGCTGTAGTAGGTCACCTCATTTTTCCTAGTCAAATTGATATCTTTAGAGTATTTTTAATTTAAGGGGAAAAGGAGACCTAGAACCTAAGTGTTGTACAGCGATCAACGCAACTACTGAATAATTCATGAAATTTGGCAATCACGTTTGGGAAAACAAACATTCGCGACCGGCTCTGCAAAAAGGTGTATTAAGTCGCGCTGTGCACTATCATGTAATGGACCGCTCAACGTTGAGAGGGTATATATTTCATCAATTTTTTTAAAATTTTGTTGTCATGAATGACATCTTCAATACCTACAGTTTCAGGTTTCATTCAAAGAAATGTTGATTTTGATAAATAAAGTAGAAAAAGCTACCATTTTGTGTGTATCGTTCTGTTGTAGTACAGCAGAGCCGGCTATTTCAAAGCCTGTTTTCTCAGTTGTGTAATTTGAACTCCAAGGAAGTAATCAATATGTAAACACGTCATATCTCCAAAATAAGAGGAGTCATGGAGCTATATTATATACCAAATGAAAGCTTACGTTGTGGGCTTTTTAACCATGTATATAACTCACCATGAATGACCATGCCCTTTTTTAAATGACCACGCCCTTTTTATCGGAAGTGCTACTTAATTCCGACATAGCTGTATCTTCTAAACCGTTGGAGCTAGACATTTTCTGATGTGCTCAAGATGTTTATTTTACAAGAACATTTCTAAAAACCGTTCGGTCAACTTATTACAATACAAATAAATACATAGGGCCTACACCGGGAATTTCCTTATATATTTATTAATTAAACTTTCCAAACTTAGAGCAAAGTTAGAACATTTGTGTCATCTACTAGAGTTTAACTGACAATTCGGAATTTAAACAATACAAGGAATTTTTTTCAGAAAGGAAACAAGCATTTATTTATTATAAAGTAACACAACCGAGTCCAGGTATGGGAATTATGAGCAGTGTTCATTCAGTGATATGATGGGTTCTTACAACAATCACTTCCCTTGCATTTGCAGTACATGTACTTGCAACAATGGATCCAAGCAACTCGCCTTTTGGTTCGAGATCACAATCTCGGGAACTAATGAATTACCCCTTCTTACAAAACCACAATACGCAGCATTCAAAATCAAGGTTCACTTTCCTCTTCTTCCCCTCTCTCTATTCTTGATGCTGTCCTCTCTGTAAGTGTCAACAGACATGGTGACTTTTTGTCATCTTCCATCAGCAAAACTGCTTTCCAGGCATTCTATGTTGAGTGGCGTTCCACCAGATAACAAGACACCAAACCTCCATACCTTGGTATATCACAAAAGGCATGGATTGTGTCAGCTATGTGTGCTTCTCCATTCCTTCGGCTCAACTGCACACACAAGGAAGCTGATGACAGGATGATGTTCCATGTGCAGGACATTCTAAGTCACCGGACAGGACCTACATCCCTGACTCTGCCATCAGGTGACACAGATGTGTCATCAGGTCAATTTGAGAGATCTTGGCGTCCAAGAGTTCTGGCTCATCCACAACTGAAGAGTGAACAGATCAATATTACCACTCCACTATATCTGCATAACGCTGGGAGACGAGCTCACAAAGTGTCTTCCAGCACTCTATGCGCTGACTGGATCCGATACAACCAGCAAGATATCAACTAAACCTGCAGCCCTGAATGCTGTCCGGAAACCAGAAAATTTCTCCCTGATCCTGAATTTAAACTGTCCAAAGCTAACAGAAAATACAATACAGATGGCAGAAACATTCTTGGTCAAGTGTCTCAAACCATCAACAGACCTGCAGACATTTGATGACCTGCGTCTCGCTGCATTTGATAGACTTTTAGAGAACCACTTGTACCTCAACTAATGCAAGGAAACATCATATAGAGCCTATTACCAACAGCAGCTGTGGGTCCAAGCCCCATTTAGAGACGCCACCTTGATTTTGAATGCCGCGTATTATGGTTTTGTAAGAAGGGGTAATTCATTAGTCCCCGAGATTGTGATCTCAAAACCAGAAGGCGAGTTGCTTGGATCCATTGTAGCAAATACTGCAAATGCAAGGGAGGTGATTGTTGTAAGAACCCATCACTGAATGAACACTGCTCATAATTCTCATACCTGGACTCTGTTGTGTTACTTTATAATAATTAAATGATTGTTTTCTTTCTTAAAACAAAATCCTTGTATTGTTTAAATTCCGAATTGTCAATTAAACTCTAGTAGATGACACAAATGTTCTAACTTTGCTCTAAGTTTGGAAAGTTTAATTAATAAATATATATGGAAATTCCGGGTGTATGTATTTATTTGTATGGTAATAAGTTGACCGAACGGTTTTTAGAAATGTTCTTGTAAAATATCAAATGAACATCTTGAGCACATCAGAAAATGTCTAGCTCCGACGGTTTAGAAGATACAGCTATGTCGGCAGTAGCACTTCCGATAAAAAGGGCGTGGTCATTTAAAAAAGGGCATGGCCATTTAAAAAAGGGCGTGGTCATTTTCGGGCTGTTCTCCCCGTATATAGATTTTGGCACACATCCCAAGTTGTTCCTTGGGGTCATATCAGCCTAGAACAGTTGAATTATCCTCTCCTAAATAATGTGCATACATGTCTGAGCCAGGTCCTTTATTAAATTATGGGGGATAAATAAGAGACCGTTTAAATCTGATTAAGGTTATTTTGGTTTGCCATTTTGGATTTAGGCGGACAAATCTTGGGTAGCCACAAATTAATTTCAAAAGGCTTAGGTTCAGGACGCCACAATGAAACCAACTTTAGTGAACTTTAACAAAACGAAGATGTACTTTAAATTTAAGTAAGATGCTTTTGATGGCCATTTTGGCAGCCATTTTGGCAGCTATTTTGCAGCCATTTTGACAGCCATTTTGACAGCCATCTTGGATTAGACGATAAATCCTGAGTAGTCCCCAGACTAATCTTAAAGGCCTATAAAGCAGTATAAACCTGATTAGGGTAATTTTGGCAGCCATTTTACATTTTGGCGGCCATCTTGAATTTGAGGCCAAATTCTGGGTGGCTCTGGAGCTAATTTCAATGAGTGTACATTCAAGATGACAGAATCACACAAAAAAACGTTGATATTAAACGTAATTTGCAGTATATTTTATGTAATTTTGGCAGCCATTTTAGATTTTGGTGGCCATCTTGGATTTGAGGCCAAATTCTGGGTGGCTCTGGAGCTAAATTCAATGGGTGTACATTCAAGATGACAGAATCACACACAAAAACCGTTGACATTAAACGTAATTAGCAAGTATATATGTATTTTATGTAATTTTGGCAGCCATTTTAGATTTTGGCGGCCGTCTTGGATTTGAGGCCAAATTCTGGGTGGCTCTGGAGCTAAATTCAATGGGTGTACATTCAAGATGACAGAATCACACAAAAAACATTGATATTAAACGTAATTAGCAGTATATATATATATAATTTATGTAATTTTAGCGGCCATTTTGGATTTTGGCGGCCATTTTGAATTAGGAGCAAAAATCAGGGTGGCCCCAAGCTAATATCAAATGGTTGAGGTTCAGGATGATAAAACCGTTGAGAAAACCTTGACAGGGAAAACCCTTAGTTTTCCCTGGTCTGGGCCCTGTCTATATTATCCATCCACATTATTCTGGCCTGCTAGTGGCACGTTCCGTCGGCGTTTGTTTGGTTGTTTGTTTGTTTGTTTATATGTAATGCAGGCGAAATCCGCTTTGGAGGTCTACAAGCGTCGGGAGCTTCTCAAAGGTTGTACTGTCACTGGCTACGTGGCATATATGATGTCCATTTTCAGGAAGTATGTTGAACAATTCACGCCACTGTCTTGCATAGTGGCACAAAAAAAACCATTGAATCCAAGGTTCAGGGTATAGCTAAAGATTCTGACCAAGTATCGGGTAAAGATTTTGACAACGGCCGAGGTTTGCCCTAGCATTTAGGTTTGAACGCCATTTTCGGCCGACACTAAGGCGCGAACGGGGCCACAAGGAGTGTGTTTAGACCCTTGAGACAGGGCTACCGGCCTAGAGAAAATTATCGACAGGGCCAACATGGTCGGGGTTACGGTCAGAGAGAAAAACGAGTTAAAATGCAGGGTTGGTCAATGATATAAGCATTGGAAGATCAGTTTAACATAAAATGCTGACAGGTTTGGTCTATGGGCATTCGATGATGGGTTATTACACCCTTTTGTAGGCGGAGCAAGTATATGGCCTCTCCTTTATACTGCATAGCCTTGGGTATTTTAATATTTACATATACAAGTTAATAAACTTATTTATAAGCACGAGATGCATTTTGTTGGCCTTGGAGAGGCATAGAGATAGATATCAAAATAAAACTATGAATGACGTAAAGGAATCATATGTATTTTGTGTCCTTTTGTACTTTCTAATAGTAATACTAATAGTAACTTTGCGATACTTGGCAGTACTGAAGAGTCACGCGTGGGAGAGGTCCTTTATTCGGTGTTTCGATTCCTTCGCATCCCAAGTAGAAGAGCGAAGGAAGATGGACATATCCGGGAAACCCGTAAGTCTCCCTAGCTTTTGTGCGCCAAACCCTCTGGATGTCATTTCAGGAGCGTGCCTTACCAGATGAGCAAGCACTGCTGTTTAGAGATCCAGACCATTTAGTAGCTGGATAGCCTCGAATGTTAGCCCGGATCTTTGGGACTTCGTTTTCGGTGAGTCTGTGGATGGTCCCGTTGTATCTAGATGGCAGCGTAAAGAGGAGGTAGAGATTAAAAGAAAAAATATATATAGGGGATAAACAAATCTACAATTCGACATGCCCCATACAACAGTATTTCGCAAACGCCCCTTTGTGTCGTAGGCCTAAGTTCGTTCCTTTCATAAATGAGACCTTAACCAAGAGGCTTATACAAAGTTCCATGGAGCTTTTGGGAAAGACAAACTAAATTCAACCGCCCAGATGTGTAAATGCCCCATCCATTGAACCCCAAAAGCCAAGACTAGTTATGTCGATGAAGGGGGCCAAATCTTTGGTGTAAAGAGTAGACACACCTTTTAAATTAGTTCCCTTGGGCGAGATTGCCAAGTTCACTGACAATAATGGATTCTTTCTTTTCAGCCACTAATGATGCGCGAGGTTACAAGCAAATACTTTTGTCGGAATTGTCAAACCCTTTGTGGCCTCGAGTGGGCAGGTTACTATTTTGTAGACAGCGCGTTCATCTACACAACTATTGGTTTGTGATTTCCATCATGGCTAAAGCACCGGGCTATCCACACTGAGGTTTAGATTGATTACCGTTTCACTTGTATTCGTTTCACAGTACTCAGATGGCAGGGCTTTCGACAGGGCTCTGATATCGCTTTGTGTGGTTTGCTACATAAACTCACATTTTGTGTTCTTCATCAATCTGGGAAAGAGTCATCTTCACCCATCCTCTAGCATGATTCATCTGGGTCTGGGAATCTGTTTTAAAAAAATTGAAAAAAAGGGGAAAAAAGAAGAAAAGTCCTTTGCCGAGGTGAGAGAAGATATTTTGTTTTCGCAGTCGGGGTTGTCTTAAAGCAGCTTCAACGCTTCTTTGGAAAATGTCAAATCTTCACATTGGTTTTCCCAGCCGCATCTTTGTTTATAAGGGAGTGTTGCGCATCCATTTCGAGACTAGACAATGTCTACCTCACTCCGCTCACTCAAGAATAGTCCAGGCAAAATACATAATTTTGTTTTGTTGACCTCAAACAAATTGCAACAAATTGTTTTTCACCACAGTGCACTTCTATAAGGTTCCTAGAATTACATACTAAAAATCTACAAAAATCCAAGTGGTGGAAATATGTCTAATTTGCATAAATCGTTAATCCCTGCCATGTAATATGTTTATTCCCATATTTGGGTATATATTTTATTTTTATTTTTTGAAAAGTTTATTTTGGTGATTCTACTTACATATCCTTACTTGAATAACATTTGCTAAAGCATATAAGTGACTGAATAATTATGAGAACACAGTAATTATCCAAAATGACAACTTTGTGACCCTATAAATGTGCGCACATTACACTGTCTCCAGATATCATCATGTAGTCAGTATTGGTGAGCTTCAAATTCACCAAGTTGCTTACTGGCACAGTTATCATATTAAAACCTTATGAAAAATCATATGAACAATAATAACATTGTGATATTTAGCCCAGAAAACAAAAACTGGGGAAAAACGGTGTGTCTATAAATTGGGCTAAAAAGTAGTGAAAGGGTTGCCTAACATGGAAGACTTGAACAAGTTCAAGGAAATCCCCAAAATACATTTTAACTCTTCAATTGGTTCCACAATTGACCTGGTTTTCTGCAATCGCCCCGAGCAATTTGCCTCCGTCACCACTACCCCAAGTCCTGTGGACTCCGACCATCTTGCTGTACAAATCATCTTTCGTACCAACAAACCCCCACCAAGGCCTGCAGTCCTTCGTTCATTCTTAAAGTTTCATCGTGGGGATTTTGAGCACCTCGGGAATCAATCCGCCTAATACCCTGGTCAGCATTGATGGACACCATGGATATCAACTCATCTGCTGATATCTTCATGGATCTACTTGATGCTGCCATACGTGACTCAATCCCAAACTCACCAGGACGGAAAAATCGAATCTCCCCATGGATTACTCACGAACTAAAACAACTCATCAGCAAGAAACACAAACTGTTCAGTCGCGCTCGTAGATCTGGCTCATTACATGACTGGATCTCCTATAAAAATATTCGTAACGAGGTTAAAAACCAGACTAAGAAAGCCTATTGGAAGTTTGTCAATGATATGTTTTGTTCTCGTGATAATAGACGCAGATTTTGGTCCTTTGTCCGCACCAGGAAAGCATCGCCTCCCCCGCCTGTATTTGTTCACAATGGTACGAGTATTACTCAACCTGAAGCAATTTCATCCGCATTCAATGATTATTTTTGTTCTGTATTCAATCCAGTGAACCTAGTTCCTGATAATGCCCCGTCTTGCTCACTACCCATCCCTGAATTATCACATCTCTCTGTGTCAGTTGGTCACATCACCTCCATTCTAAGTAAACTTCCTACCAATAAGTCTCCTGGCCCTGATGGTATCATACCTTCCATCATGAAAAAGATTGCTTTTGAAATTTCCCTGCCCCTTTCTGTATTGTTCAACTCATCACTTCGTCTTGGCCAAATTCCAGATACCTGGCGATGTGCTAATATTACCCCTGTGTTCAAAAAAGGTGATAAGGCCATTCTAAGCAATTATCGACCCGTTGCCCTCACCTCGGTTTTGTGCAAGGTTTTGGAGCGTGTTGTCTCAATGGCTATTACTGATCATGTGACCATGTTTGGTTTGTTAAACACCAACCAACACGGTTTTACTAAACATAGAAGCTGTGTCACCCAACTTGTTAATGTTGTTCACTGCTTGGCATCCACCCTTGATCGACCACGCCCTCCTCGGATAGACGCTGTCTTTTTGGACATTGTCCAAGGCTTTCGACAAGATGCCTCATAATATCTTGCTTGAGAAGCTGGCTTCAGGCTTCAACATCCGCGGTGCCGTGTGGCGTTGGGTCAAATCCTTTCTGACAAATCGTAAGCAGCGTGTTCTCTTCCAGGGCAATGCTTCGTTTTGGGTGGATGCCACATCAGGTGTTTCCCAAGGGAGTGTCCTTGGTCCTAACCTGTTCAACCTCTTTGTTAATGATATTCCACATAGGGTTTCCTCTAGTTGTGTTTTGTTTGCAGATGATATCTTGCTCTTCCGTGTTATTCAGTCTGACACGGATGAGCATCATCTGCAGACTGACATCAACAGTCTCTCAGAGTGGTCCACACTAAATAGAATGAACTTCAACTCCTCGAAAACAAAGGTCATGCATATCACTCGCAGTCGGAACATCCATCCTTCTGCGTACCATCTCAGTAATATCCCTGTATCCACTACCTCCACCTTCCAATATCTCGGCATCACTATCAGTTCAGATCTCACATGGAATTCACATATCAACAGTATTGTTTCTCGTGCTAATCGTCTCCTAGGATTCATCTGTACAGTTGCTGGTGGTGCTTCAACCCAGGCTATTTTCTTTCTCTACAAACCCCTTGTCCTTCCTATCCTCGAATACGGCGTCCCCTCCTGGTGCACACACAAATTGTCCCAACAACAGGCTGGTTGAACGTGTGCAGCGAACCGCAACCCGAGTAGCTTTGAAGCAAAGGCGAGGTCAGATGTCGTACGAGGATATGTTAGGCCAGTTGAACTGGTTGTCTCTCTCCTCCAGACGAGATTTCCTTACCTGTTCCTTTGTTTACAAATGTTTGTATGGTCTTTGTAAGTGTGAATCTGTCACGGATAACACGGTCATTAATCCAAGACATCCCGATTCTCTCACATTTCGACATCTCCCCGCCCGTACTCAAGCTCTCTTTCATTCCCCTACCCGTAGATTTCCTAGACTTTGGAATGCTCTTCCCCCCCATATTAAAGATTCTGCTGTCATCAACTCTTCCTCCCATTTTCTAAGAGATCTGAAGCACTCATTCTTTCCTGAAAACTAAGATTTATCCGGTTAATGCCATCATTAGTTTATCAATGGGGGCCAATTAGTATTGTTTTTGTTGTGTGTTTTTGCTACATCTGTTTGTCCCTGTGTAAATATGTGTGGGATAGCATACCTGCGGGTAACAGTAGTTAATTTTACTTTTGCTTTCCCTGGCCCCACATATTTTGTTGCATTTTCTTGTTGTTTTTATTCAATTTGTCTTCGGTTATTTTGTATATTGATATGGCTCCCATCCTGTCTTCGGTTTTTATTATTACATTTGTATACCTGTTAATTTGTTTTGTTTTCTTTTTGAGAATGTTTGTCTTGTTTCTACCTTGTATATTCCATGTTGTTGGGTCGAATAAATAATAATAATAATAATAACGTAGATATGATTATTGTAAGCAACAAAAATCTTAAATTTGGGGGGTTTCCTTGAACTTGTTCAAGTCTCTCACCTTAGGCAACCCTTCACCTACTTGTTAGCCCAATTTAGGGACACATCATTTCCCCCCAGTTTTTGTTTGCTGGGCTAAATATCACAATGTTATCATTGTTCATATGATTTTTCATAAGGTTTTAATATGATAACTGTGCCAGTAAGCAACTTGGAGAATTTGAAGCTCACCAATACTGACTACATGATGATATCTGGAGACAATGTAATGTGCGCACATTTATAGGGTCACAAAGTTGTCATTTTGGATAATTACTGTGTTCTCATAATTATGCAGTCACTTATATGCTTTAGCAAATGTTATTCAAGTAAGGATATGTAAGTAGAATCACCAAAATAAACTTTTCAAAAAATAAAAATAAAATATATACCCAAATATGGGAATAAACATATTACATGGCAGGGATTAACGATTTATGCAAATTAGACATATTTCCACCACTTGGATTTTTGTAGATTTTTAGTATGTAATTCTAGGAACCTTATAGAAGTGCACTGTGGTGAAAAACAATTTGTTGCAATTTGTTTGAGGTCAAAACTTATTTTTCCTGGACTAGAAGTGCGAGCCGAGAATCCTTTGTGGCGTTTTATAGATTCATTCTCACAACCATTACCTTGGAAAATGGAACACCATGCGCCAGTGACTTTGAGTTCAGACACTTTCGTTGGGGAGGAGTCTCAGTGGTGGATCCGTTAGGAAACGCTAGTTTTAGAGATTACTGGTCTCCAGAAATTCTGGCTGGGGCAGACATCTGCTGCAAGGAGGCCTTTGCTTTGTATTTTGTCCTGCAGTCAGTTTCAGACTCATTGTGGGATAGGCGTGTTGACGTGACAGCTGACTCTTTGGCTCTCTTCAACGTTTGGAGCAATCGCAGAGCAAAGTCCACAGTTTTGGCAACCCCTTGTTTAAGTCGATTTTCACCCTGATCTTATAGGTCAACTGCACTTTACATTCGAGATGGATCCCGTTTAAGCAAACCCAGCAAACGTCCATTCAAGAGAATTATCGAGAGCTGACGCTCAGTTATCCAATTCAGTCTGGAAGCTGCTTCAGAAGGAGTTGGGAGGCGCTCGCGGCTTCATGTTTGACTTGGTGGCACTTCCTTCAAATGTGCCGAAAGGATCAGCGGGTCTGCATTACTCGAGGGATTATGGTGTACTATTATTATTAAGGCCACATTAGCGGCGCGGTGTGTGTTGCTTAGCGGCGCGGTGTGTCTTGTTTAGCGGCGCGGTGTGTCTTGTTTAGCGGCGCGGTGTTGTTTAGCGGCGCGGTGTTGTTTAGCGGCGCGGTGTGTCTTGTCTAGCGGCGCGGTGTGTCTTGGCTAGCGGCGCGGTGTGTCTTGTCTAGCGGCGCGGTGTGTCTTGTTTAGCGGCGCGGTGTGTCTTGTCTATCGGCGCGGTGTGTCTTGTCTATCGGCGCGGTGTGTCTTAATTGTCTAGCGGCGCGTTGTTTAGCGGCGCGAGTGGATGATGGAGGGGAAACTTTTGGTATCGAGGGCTTGCCCTTAAAATTGTGACGTCATGTCGACCTCGAGAATAAATATGTAGTGTTTTTGTGCAAACACTAGTGATACAAATATGGAAGAGTAGTCAAAATTGGTGCGGTTGTTGAGAAATCAATTATACAAAGAGAAAAACCCATAAAAAAAAAGAATGTATAAATGTATAGCCTTGGCTAGGGCCTAGCCCTATACATGGCCTACATTATTATATACCACATTATTGCGTTAATACATTACATATTATGTATACATTTTTTTCTTCTGTGGTGTCACATTTTCTCGTGTAATTAATATTAGAACATGCACGTGCATTGTTTGATATGCATGTTCTAATGTCCTTTTCTTCATGAGATAACGGTGGTAAAATAAAAGAATGAATGAATGAAAACAATCCACACATCATGCCTTCAAGTTCAATGAAGGCTTCAGGAATCCTGTTCATGCTTCTATTGGTTGTCCTTGGTTGTCTTCTATTATGTAGGGCGTACATGTAGGCCAAGTCTAACATTTCCTTTTATATTTAAAATGTTTCTGGTATACTTTGCATCCATCTCTGATTTGATGAGAAAACTTCTGAAGAAAATTATAAATTGATGTTTTATTGGTTCACTTTCACCATGGATTTATGCATAAATTTATGGCATGTTTGTCATCCAATCCAATGATGCATTGAGAATGTCGATAAGGTTTATTCTGGTGAATCTGTCCAGGTAACGCTAGGTAAAAGGCCTGTTCCCTAAAGCTGTTTGGGAAATTCGAACGCTGTCTATATGAGAAGTCGACCATCTAGTTCCTCGACCTGGCAGTATGCCTATCCAATGTCAGGATCTGTGGCTCAGTCTTGCAACTAATTCAACCCAGTGGTTTTTCGTCCCTTCCGTGAAACGATATTTCAATAACATTTGAAACGTAATCGGTATCGTTACCGCAGTCAACAGTGTGGTTCCCTGACTTGTAAATAATCATCAGGATCTTTGGCTGGTGGAACAAGACTACCAACCGATAGTCTGGTTGCACTGAACCAGATGGGAACCACATTGGAACCACATGGTTGACTGCCGTAACAATATCCTCTGCGAAATTCAATACCCAAAGATAAATAAAAGAAATGAAACCTCAAAAAAGCGCGAACATTTTGGAGCCTACCACTGGATCAGCGGGGTACTGAGTAACACAGTAGAGCAGAAAGAAGACATAAAAGGCAATGCATATTAAACAACAGCTTTAGGGGGTATGGGTATAGTTGAATTGAAGAAACATCACTTCACTTTGAATATTCCCACGGCCAAAACACTACATATTTATTCTCGAGGTCGACATGACGTCACAATTTTAAGGGCAAGCCCCTCGATACCAAAAGTTTCCCCTCCATCATCCACTCGCGCCGCTAAACAAGACACCATCACCGCGCCGCTAGACAAGACACACCGCGCCGCTAGACAAGACACACCGCGCCGCTAGACAAGACACACCGCCCCGTTAGCCAAGACACACCGCGCCGCTAGACAAGACACACTGCGCCGCTAAACAAGACACACCGCGCCGCTTAACAAGACACACCGCGCCGCTAAGCAACACACACCGCGCCGCTAAAGTGGCCTTAATATAGGTTTTCCCGGAAGATATCGAAAAATGTGCACATAAATTTGTAACTGGTGCATTCGTTTTCGTGCGAAATAGTATGAACGTTTACATTCCCGTTTTCTATTTAACAATAGATAATTCGTTTTTGCATAATGGTGCATCCAGTCGTAAGAAATCATCACACGATTTCCCGAATGTGCACTGAATTTAGTATATTGATAGTTCATTTTAGCGCGAATTTGAATGCACACCCGCAATCATGTTTTCCTTTTAATTTATCAACAATCAATTTCGCTAAATGTGCAGCCGATTTTCTACGCATTTGTATGCCTGTTCAAGCATTGGAATCCATATGTGTTATCAAAAGTAACATTATTGGGAATTAAACCAGGTGGTCTCGTCTTTGAAACTACCAAATAAATGCTATATAAACCACTAAGTTGAAGAAAAAAATCTTTCTTTGCTCAGCATTTGCCACGATCGCATCATATAGCTAGATTTTACTTTATGCCCCCTAACATTTTCCAATAATGGCTGCAAGAGGGAGATACAGACGAGTCTCGGACGTTGATCGAAATCGTTTTATCGATGCCTTTGAGGCTGACGACGCCGACTACTTAGATGTAGCAAATAGACTGGAGATCAACCACTCATGTCTTGGTGGACAGTTCATTGACGGATAGACAATTGAACTGATAAAATGGTAGAGAGGTCATTAACAAAAACAAAATAACCTCAATTCTTAAAATCTTCAAAAGTAACCTAAATCCTGCAAATTCATCTGATGCATCAACTTCCAAATGACCTCATTCCTGCAAAAACCTTCAATTTGCAAAGAGTATTTTGGAGGATTTGGGATGGTTAGGGTTAAAATAAATTTAAGAGCCAACACAAAATGATCAATTAGTCCCACGATACATTGATTTATTAATGATTTAATCCAATTTGTATCGTGAATTATATAGCCATATAGTACGTTATTGAAATTGAATGCAGAATATGCGAATTTAAATTATAACAAATGAAAAAGAATATTCAATTCAGGCCGTGACACAATGATAAATCCATTTGCTGCGAAATAGATTGCACACTCTTAATAATCGGCCACGCATACGTCAAACCGAAAGCCCAATCACGTGTTTGCAATCGTTTAAATGAAACGCTAAGCACATTCATTTATTTGAATTAAACAAAATAAAATTGAATGCTTGTTTTTGCGAAAATGAAACTCGGACATACGTCGTTCTAAAAATCAGCGTGAAATTGAATGCATCTTTTATAAATAAATGTGCACATTTTGCGATATTGTCCGGGAAAACCTATAGTACACCATAAAGGCCTATTTACACACGCGCGCGGTAACGGAATTCCGCGCGGTGAAAAAAATAGAACACATGGTTTTCTATGGGAGCGTTTACACTGAGAGCGGACAAGCCGCGCGGTAGGGCGATAAACCGCTGCGTTTAGAAACCTGAGCGATTTTTTTGAAATACCGCGCGGAGACTCCGCGTTCTGGCCAATCAGCCGGTCTCGTTGGGTATGACGTCACGGACTTTCCGGAACGCTTCGATCTCTAACAAACAAATACCGGACGGGTTTCCGCCCCGTGTGTAAATGGACAATATCGCGCGGCATACCGCTTTCCGTTACCGCATCCGTTACCGCTCGTCTGTGTAAATTGGCCTTAAGGGATCCAGTGCCCGGGGCGTCGGGAGTAAATGTATTTCCCAGCAGTGCCCAGTTGGTGAAGAGCTTTGTTTTCCACCTTTCGTTATGTTTGCTTCACTCATTCGACTGTAACAGGTAGGGGGATAACGTGAAGGTTACTATGCTGGTGCCAAACACCCTCACCAGTAGCCATGGTGGCCGCGTCTGTCTTCTTTTACGAATCGCTCGATACGTCTGTCTGAGGTGGGACAGATGGGGCTCAGTGAATATTCATCAGTTAAGGGTTACACGCCAAATATGGAGGGCCTGCCCTTTGAACTCTGGGCCTTTTAATGTTTCTTCCCTGACTCCAGTAAGGATCAGATGAAAATTCCGCCGTCTAAGCTCAACAATGTCTTCCTCATGTCGGGCTCCATGGGTTTTAGAGCCTTTTAAAAAGGTTTCAGCTAGCCTTTAAATCTTAATGTGCAGCTGGTCGATAACTGGAGTAATAAGATTGCATCAGTGTAGAGCGGTGGCAGCTACATGCCGACAGCATGTAGTAGTTTTACACGAAGTAATTACTCATTTCAGCATTGTTCATTGTTGTTCATTTTATTTCTACAGCGTCACACATTTTGACTATGGCAATTAAACAAAAAGGGTCCTTGATATACAGAAAGTGAAACTGTAGAGGGACCCACTAAGAAGCAAAGCTTGTAATCGTGGGCCTCTTTTACAAGTTTGAATTGCTTTATATACGTAAAACACAAAAACAAAACAAACAATAGACAAAGATAGTACACGTAAATTACATTACATGCCAGCAAACAAGTTAGATGTGTATCATAATTATGGAACCTTGAAATTAATAAGTTACATGGGATCGCAATAATTAGCCAACAAGACTGATTTATAATTCCGTTTAAAAGTTGACAACTATCTTGACATTTTCAGGTTCTCTTTAAAAGAATTCCACAGCCTGGTCCCTCGTATTTAATAGTTTTTTTGGATAAGGATGTACGAGTAAATGGAAGATGAAAATTTGAGAATTGACGAGTGTAATGAGAATGAACATCACAATTCCGGACGAAAATGAAATTTATAGAAGATGGTAGGATACCAAGAATAGATTGGTACATGAGAGACCCAAGCTGATGAAAATAAATGTCCTTAACTTTTAAAGTCTTGTGTTTGAAAAATAAGGGGTCAGTATGAGCATTGAAATCAGAAAAATTAATAATTCTAAGAGCCCGTTTTTGTAAAAGAAAAAACCTGTTAAGATTACTGAGGGAACATGCTCCCCAGGCTAGAATACCATTGCTAAGATATGACAATATTAGTGTATTGTACAAAGAAACTAAGATTGTAGAAGGGATACAATATTTGATCTTGTTTATAACGCCTATGTTTCTAGCAATAATTTTGGATAAATAATCAATGTGATTAGTCCATGTTAATTTGGAGTCTACGTAATATCCAAGAAATTTAAGATACTCTGCTTTTTCTATGATCGTGTCATCAATTGATATGTTGGAGGGGAGATTACAAGCAGTATTGCTAAATAACATGTAGTTGGTTTTCTTAATATTAAGTGATAACTTATTAACTGCAAATCAATTACAGATAGATTTTAACTCATAATTAACTGTGTCAGTGAGAGCAGTCAAATCACTATTGGAAATATATAAATTAGAATCATCAGCAAATAAAATAAATGAAAATACATCAGATGATTTAACAAAGTCATTAATATAAATTAGAAAAAGTAATGGACCTAAGATTGACCCCTGTGGAACGCCACATTTTAGGGCCATATGAGTTGAAGTTGAACCACCTATAGAAACATACTGTTGTCTATCTGAAAGGTAACTCCTAAACCACTCTAGGGCTACTCCTCGAACACCATAATAAGAAAGCTTATAAAGTAAAATATCATGATCAATGGTGTCAAAAGCTTTTGAAAGATCGAGGAATATCCCCAGAGTGTGTTTAGAGTCATCTATTGCGTTCGTTACTTTATCTACAAAATCAAGTATTGCATGTGTAGTAGAATGTTTACTTCTAATTCCATATTGACAAAATATTACATTTATTAAGAAATTGAATAACACGAACATATACACATTTTTCAAATATTTTTGAAAAACAAGTCAAAATTGAAATGGGTCTGTAATTGTTAACAGAATTAGCATCACCATTTTTTAAAATAGGAACAACCTTGGCAATTTTAAGTGAATTAGGAACGATGCCAGTTTTAAAAGAAGCATTAATATTATGAGCAGCAATAGTGTTTTTAATAATAGAAGAATTAATAAGGTCGTGGCCAGAACTTGTTTTATTTTGTAGGTTGTTAACAATATCAATTACTTCCTGTTCCACTATTGGTTGAAAAAACAAAGACCTTGGGTTCGGATCATTGAGAAAATCAGCAAATGAATCCTGTGTACTTGGAATACGTTTAGCAAGATCAGGGCCTAAATTAACAAAGTAGTCATTAAAACAATTTGCTATGTGAGTACGATCATTAATTAACTTGCCATCGTGCATAATACTACCAATAGGTTGAGAAAATAATTTATTATTAAGGACCGAGTTAATGAGCTTCCATGTGTTATGGATGTTATTCTTTTCCAGCTCAAATTGAAAAGCATAATATTGCTTTTTAGAACCTCGTAAGAGACTAATCAAAATATTCTTATATTTAATATATTTAAGTTTTCTTGTGTTAGTTGGATTAGCAATATAATGACGATATAATTTGTTTTTCTTATTAATGGATTTAAAAAGAAGTTTAGTTATCCACGGGGCAGTTGGGTTAGAATTTGACTTTGATGTTCTTTTGTCAGATTTAAATGGAATATTTGTATCAATTTTGTTATTAAAATTGTCAATAAATAAATTAAATGCTTGGTCAGGATTATCACAGGTAGTAATGTTAGACCGGTCGACTGTATGAAGATCTTCTTTAAGCCTCTGAATATTAGAATGGGTAAAATTACGGGTACGAACATAATTAAAATGATTGGAGGGAGTATCAGATTTATGGGAGGACATTATCATGAAAATTGAGAAATGATCTAAAATATCAGACAAGATTATGCCTGAATTAGGAGATGGCAGCACATTCGTGAAAAAAATATCAATAATGTGGCTGAGAAATCAGTTATTCTAGTTGGCTTATTAATTAATGGTAAAAAAGAATAAGAAGTGATGACATCAATAAAGGCTTGTGTGCTAGGCACTGTATAATTGAGTAAATTAATATTAAAATCCCCAGAAATTAAACAATTTTTGTTATAATTAGTCATTTTACAAAGCAAATTTTAATAAGGTGGTAAAAAATCAATTTGATTGACACTTGGAGGTTTATATAAGACACCTGTGATAATGTCCTTGGTTTTAGGAAAAGAAATTTCGACAAAAAGAGATTCTAAAACGTCCTCAGAATGAGTAAGATCCTGTCTAATTTTAAAGTGGAGGTCACAAGAAATATACAGGGCTACGCCCCCACCCATTCTCCCCTGCCTATTATTAATAATAAGTTTATACCCTGGTAAACAATAATAATTATGGGGAGATGTTTTTAACCAGGTTTCCGATAATGCGATGACCGAGAACTTATATTTCAATGTAAGTAACAACAATTTAAATTGATCAAAGTGTTTTTGAAGACTCCTGATATTAATATGAAGTAAAGAAAATCCATCAATATTTTTATGGGTCCCCGAGAACTGATCACCCGCAATATATTATCTCAGGATGTCGTCAATGTCGTCATCCTACTTTCAGCATGTCGTCATCACGCGATATATTATCTCAGGATGTCGCCATTACGCGAACGAATAGCAAAGGATGTCGTCATTTTGCCTTTATTATGTCGTCATCCTGAGATAAAATATGTCAGGATGAAAATATGTCAGGATGTAAACAAGTCGGATGGCACTTCCAGAGCTCCGTAGTTTTGTGAGACTGTCAAGAGACATTTCTAGTCTTTCTATTTTATTGTCAGTTGCATGCAACATGCCCGTGGTCATATACCACATGTATCTCAACCACTGTACTGCTCGGGAAGGTTCCCAAACACATTTGTCATCGGCTATCAAAAAGCCAAAACGCTCTAGTGATTATTTAACTTCTCTGCTTAAATTGACTGCAACCAGAAAGACCATCGTCTAAAAACTTGACGACTTTATGCGGGTGCGAATTTGTACTGATGGGACCAAAAATGGAACCACAATTTTCCTGGCCAGTACCCGTTATTTCTACATCAAAATACCATTATTTACCTCGGAAATTGTGGACCTTTTGGTAATTTTTGGGGAGGGGGGGGGGGGGGGGGGGGGGCGGGGGGCGAATTTGTACTGATGGGACCAAAAATGGGACCAACATTTTTCGTGTGCCTGCAGTACAGTTATTTCTACATCAAAATATCATTATTTACCTGGAAAATGTAGACCTTTTGGTAATTTTTTTTGGGGGGTGGTTTATGGCCCTTTGACCTCCACGAGGAGACCACAGCACGCATTAATTTGGTAAAAATGTATGGTGCTGTCGACAGGCAAAATGGCAATACATTGAATGGATAGAAAACATTTCCAATTTCGTTTTCCCATAAAAAACCAAGATATGCATTGCGGATTGGGAAGATTTCAATATGATGGTAGGCTGATTTGAGGTCAAAGGTAAACAAAAAATCTCCTTGTTGAACAATCTGTTTGGCTATAGATACATCTTCGTAAATTTATATAAATTTGAACTGTGCAGGATGAGAATTAAAATTTCTACAATCCAAAACAATTCTTGTCTATCCGCTTTTTCCATGAGCAACAGTTAGAGGATTGACACATGAAGGTTTTTGCTTGACCTCCGAAATACAACCTTTCATTTTGAGTTTTTTAATTTCTTCTAAAACAAAAGCAGTAATGTCTTTTGCTGACTTGTTATTTTTCAATTGATATGTCCCTGGGAGGGACTTGAAAGGGATTACATATCCGTCCTTAATAACTGCCTTGATATGGGCATTAATATTAACTTTGTCCCATTAATTCAATGAACCTTTCAATCTGCCTACTATAGAAGTAGACCGATCAGATTGCCCAAAACAAGCGTCAGTGCCCTTTGTCAACATTTATACCAACATCGATATCCAATTCACATGATGGCAAAACAAACTGATCACTTATCTTGTCCGCCTTCCAGCTGGCTGGTTGTCTCGCCTTGGGGCATTCATGTTTCCAGTGGCCCGGCTGGCCGCAGGTGAAGCACACTCCAGGCTTGCTGGTGGACGTGCCGGCGCTAGTACTAGGCCGATGTGAAGCTGACCAAGCCGGTACCGCCCGTGTTGAGGTCGGCCATAAAGAAAAACGACTGGTTTTCCAAACCTTTTTAGCTTGATCTTTCTTGATCTTCATAGCAGCTCTGATCTCTGCACGATTGATGCGTTTTTCATCCTCCGAATCAGAAGCTAGCGGGTTGGATTCGTACTCCATGACCATCTTCCAGCCAGACTCGGACGCGTCTGCCATTTTGATCAGTTTCTGCCTATGGCCTAGGAGAGAGATACCTTCGGCAATATCTTTGGAGGCCTGCGGAACATCTCTGGCGTTGTCCAAACTCGCCTGGGAATCTTGAATTTTGTTGACTACCTTGACGTTGTATTTAAAATGGTCCTCATAGCTTTTACGTTTAAATCAATCATTGGACAAACTTGACCACATGCAATCAAACTTGGGTTATGCATGCAATATTGTAACCACTATATAATGGTCATGTCAAAGGTCGAGTACTGAGGTAAAAGGTCGTTTGTGGTAAAGTTGTAAAAGAGGCTGGAATTGTAATACTGTAGTGGTCTTATTTTAAAATGTAAGGTTATTTGCAATCAAACTTGGGTCATAGATGCAATATGGAAACTTCCATCACAGTGATGGTAATTAGTAAAAGGTCACATCCTATGGGTAGAGGTCATTTGAGGCTAAGTTGTAAAAAAAGATAATCGTGAGAGTAGGCAAGACTCGTGGTTTGAGAACCATATCCTTGTTTAAAATGTTTTTGTTGGTCAACAGTCTGTACATCATAATGTGAACTGTTCCAACGAAACCCGGGCAAAGTGGCACAATGTGTTTTATTACAATGTACTCGTGAAGTTATTTCGGGGTGGAATTTACCATTTTGGGTTTTTCTGATTCACGAACTATTAATCTACAATCTCCGCAAATTTGAACATTGGTCGATTTTGTGAAAACTTTTTTGTAAATAATACGCTTTTTGAACTTCAAAGCTGTTTATCTCATAAATAAGTTGTCAGGGGTTTATCACTAAATTCTCCCCCAGGGGAGATAAGGTGGGGTACATAATGTCAATGATACACCATTTTAAACCTTTATCTGGGTTTGATTGAAGCAGGTCACATAATCATAGCACACAAATATGATCCCACACACAGTCTCCTCCACGCAGTCGTGAACCACATAACGACCGAGGATCGATATTGTGTTTTCCTTTCTTCCTTTACTTAACCCAATCCCCATTGCTTTGCGCTTGCACTGTCGATCGAGGACAGAATTCGGACAAGCAAACCGTCGATCGAGGATCCTTTGTTCCCTTTGTTCTCTTTTGTGTTTCGATCCTCGATCGTAATGCAAGACAAGAACACACAAGTGTGTATAAACTTGTACTTTCCATCGTGGACCCCTTATTGTCCCTCTTTTGTTTGTACTTTAGGGAAGGGGGAGGGAAGGGGGAGGGAAGGGAAGGGGGAGGGAAGGGGGAGGGGAGGGAAGGGGGAGGGGAGGGAAAGTGGAGGGTTCTCTCCGTCCCATTTATTGCTTTATATGTAACACACAGATGAACAATAAAGCAACACATTAAACTGGATTATGGTACAGCAAGACAGTGTGTCCTGCGGCCGATTTCACGAAACGCTAGGATTAATCCTATCTCGAGTTAGGATGAGTAACTCATCCTAACTTGCATTGGATCTATTGCAAGTTAGGAGGAGTTACTCTTCCTAAGATTGATCCTAACATTGGTGAAATCGGCCGCAGGCCAAAATGGTCATAAACACGTTTATGTAAAAAGCATCACTAACATATACACATGCTTGTATATTGGTTATTAGGAAGGAAATCTATGAACCACATTGTAAATTCCTATTTAGTAATGCAGTATGAATATTGAACGGTTTTATTTACAATACAACGTTTTTACACAAATTATATAACTCATATAGCAAATTCAATCAATTAAACATTCTCAACAATATTCCTTTGTGAATTTAATCTTATTTACACACTATTAGTTAGATGTTAAAAGCACATTTTATTCATAGTTACATCTTAATGACAACTGCCAAACACAAAGATGTACATGCATTTACTAAATGTGCATGATTTTTATAAACAAACTTGAAAACGAGCAAACGAGCGAACAATTACAATCTTCTGGTTAATTTTTAAAACAATTGTATGAAAGAGTACAACTCGGTTATTAAGTCTAACCGGAGAGATTCCTCAGTGTGATCTCACTAGCTTCTGTGATTGTGTTGTGCGCAGTGTCATTTCTGTGTTTAAAAATGGGCATGGCTCTTTTTTCAGCATGGCATATATATATATATATATATATATATATATATATATGCAGTCGTCCACATGAAGAAAATCCAAACTTGTGTTTTCAGGGCGCCATCCTTGTGAGACCATTGCTGATCAACACACAAGCTGTGTGTGTGAGTACCAGTGCAGCCTCTGATGCACTCTCACCCTCTCTCAGTTCAGTGGCTGACCCTTGCAGCACTGCCACGTCCCTGCCACATACCAGTCTTCTGTTCTGTTGTCAAACCGGTGAATGCCAACTCCAGAAACTGATCAGCAAAGTCATAGAAACATTGATAAATTGATAAAAGAGTCGGATGAGAGAAAAAGTGCAGAATATTATATTTCATGTTTATTTGTGTAAAACACTGTCTAAAGAAAAATGTCAAACCAATTTCAGACAAGACCATATTTTCGTGGAATGAATCATAAATTATGTCTCTCTGAGCAACTCAGTGTGAACAAAACTTACAAATTCAAATAAATGAAACACACATTCATATCAAGAATGTTTTAAATCAAGCCTTCACAGATCAGTTTCCTAATAAAGTTTAACTCGTGCACGCATAGGCTCGATAAATCGGCCCATTGAAAATGTACGGGGTCAAAGAAGTTGTGATTTACACAGGTACGTAATGTTTGTTATAGCTTTTTAAAATTTATTTTGTATAATCTTTTTAAAGAAATTTTAAGTTAATTTTTATAAATAATTGTATTTTAATATTTTAACAGTATTATGTGTAAGCTAGGAACCATGGGGGATCACTGATTTTTTTCTAACCAGAATAAATCCTTTAACAAGGATAACAAAATAAAAAATACCCGCAATGCGGTGGATGGTACCCCGAAAAAGTCGCAGTATTGTCTTTGACTAGTGGGGACAAAACCTGCTGGTTTTCCTCGACCCTGTGCGCACAGGACAAAACCATTTTTAAAAGTTTTTATTTTCTACCCCCAAAACCCCAAAGTAATATCATTACCTATGACGATTTCGGGGACTATTCCAAAGACAATGGGAGACAAAACCTTGGAGAAATTGAGAGAAAATGACAAAACTTGTTGGACCCCTGGGCGTTTCAATGGGCCGATTTTGCTTCTTGCAAAATTTATTAGGAAGCCGGTCTATTCCATATACAACCTAACATTGTAATTGAATGGAAAGTGTAAGCAGGTGAAGGGGCAGATGGTTTCGAAACTTACCTCCCCATGTATCATTACAATAACCAGAAGCAAAGATCAACTGTTTGGGCTCCATCTCCATCAGACTAGTGGAAGCAACAAACATCTCTCCATCACGTGCAGAATGCCATACATCAGACGTCACAGCCAGCCATGATTCTCCGTAGTCGTGACTTCGTAGGATGGCTAAGCCGTGATGAGAGAGAGCATAGAGGGTGTGGGTGGAGGGATCGATGCCAAGGAGGTTTCCCACAGTAGAGTGTAATGCTGTAATAACAAACAAGGCAAGGCAAATAAAAACAAAACTAAAAAAAACCACGATTAAAACAGATAACCTGTCCTATCAATTAGTACACTCTTGGCTCTTTATTGTGTTGTCCCTTGCCTTTTTTAGCCAGACTGTTTAACTTTAAAAACAGGTAATACATGCATTTGCAAACATCAAAAGTTTAAACTACAGATACCACAAACTTACAAAATACATTACATGCATGACTGAATTCAAAATAGGGTGATATTGAACGTTTTAGGTCGAAATGTTTTTCTGGGTTTGAGTTTAGGTGTGTTCTAGCATACACCTAGTTGTGGGGACAGGTTCTTTTGTTTGGAAAAAAGCGGACGGAGTTGTGGGGACATTTTCGTGTCCACATAGCTGCGTGTTGGGTCTCCAGTAAAGGGGTTTAGAGGTAGAATTGGGTTAGGGTATAATAACAGAAAACGAAGAAGACGAAATATTGGGGTGAAGTTGACAATTTTAGGTTGAAGGAATATTCTGAGTTCGAGTTCAGAGAGATTTCCCTTAGCACACAAACCCTATGGATTGTCCACATAACGTAATGTACGAAAAGAAAATGTGTACGTGCCTATTGCACGTCTCCTTGATCACGCGCCGCGGCCGCAACTAAATGGCTGCAAAAAGCCATAGTAAACAAGTAGGGGGCCTAAATACACCGTAAGATAAAGCTCATCAACAGCCAGCTGATGCTATAGATAATGAATTTCAAACACTACGGCAACAGTGTGGTTTTACACATTCAAGACCTGTTTTTATTACTGCACTTTCTTTTCTTTGTGCCACATTTGCATGCAATAGTACATTTCTGTACAATACATTTGCAAGGACCATTTTTATTCTTTCATACAAGGACACGCTCTCCGTGTCCCAATCTTTTATCTCTGGCAAGTGTTTTTTGCAAGCACAAGTGACAGCGTTGTTTCAAAGATTCTTATATGGTAATTTGACCTTTGCCGTTCTAACTTTTGTTCTTTGTTTACATTTTATACTGTTTGGATAATATCTGCTTATTTGCAAGCGACCTTGGATGCTTTGTACATTTTGAACTAAGTAGTGATTTGCATACAAAGCATGCTATCGCAAAGGATTATGGGGCGATCTTACTTACGTGGAAGAGACGCACCTTCGTCAAACCGAGTTATCTGAAACCGTCTTTTACCTAACGATCTAAGCTGACAAACTGGCAATTTAAGGATTCATCTAATGATCCAGAACATAGTTGAAGAGCTGATGACGTATATAAACGCAAAGTTGTCCTTAAATTAAAAACGGATGACGCATAAACACGCCAAGTTCAAGTTTGGAAATGTATGTCAACAGCGAGCAAGGCCGGAAATGCGTGGGTGTGCTTCCCGGCAGCGATAATTTTTTCTGCAGGTAGGTTGGTACATACTGTACATTTATTAGCCAATCAGAACACAGATGTTGACGTCATCGATGATGTTAGAGTTGTCTGGGATCTAACAAGGGTTAGGGGTTAGGGTTAGGGTTATGATTATGATTATGATTATGGTTATAGGTTAGGGTTAGGGTTAGGGGTTAGGGGTTAGGGGTTAGGGGTTAGGGGTTAGGGTTGTCCCAGACAACTCTAACATCATCGATGACGTCAACACCATCTGTGTTCTGATTGGCTAATGTACCAACCTACCTGCAGAAAAAAAATATTGCTTCCCGGCACTATCGGCCTGAACACGCTTCGGATCGAGTTTCGTTAAAAATAACCCCGCCCCTGGGCCCGGCGCGAACTGGTTAACAGAAGTAACAGTATTCGTTCTCGTAAAATCTGGCGTGAAACTGACTGATGAGATTGTTGATCAACGAAACTGAATCTTGTGAATATCAGGAATAAACCGGATCGAGTGGTGCGATATTAACTTTCAAATGACTGTGAAAACTGTACATTAATTTCACCAGGTTTGAGTATGAAGACAAGAAGGGGGACTATATGGTTTAAATAACTGTGAACAAAATCTTAGAAAGTTGACTGGACATCGCCGCTAGGCATCATCGTACGGTTTTACTTCACGCCAGTGCAGTGCAAGCATAAAACATAATAGACAGGTTCACCAGCACACGGCGCAACGTACCTCCGGCGACGATGGCTAGATTTTGCACCGTGTCTTGGGTACGCGCTTGCTGCTCGTGTCAACTAATCTTCCCAGAACAGCATTAACAACATCAACAATTCGCCTTTCCCCATGCGAGTGACAAAGGACGCTATTGGAAATATTGCTCTCTCGATTGACAGGCCTGCGTCTTAAGAATGCTCATTCCCATGCATTCTGTGCTTATTGCCGGGTTAAAAGTATCTAGCGTCTCCGCTAAAGAATTATTGTATTTGTGTTCAATTAGAGTATTAAGCACAAGGATAATTCGAACTCCAAATGGTAATGCACGAGTAGGTTTTTGCAGAATGCAAACTTAATTGAGAATGGAAAATCCCTTGCAAAATAACGCAATATTATCGCGAAATAAGCCCAAACGTAATGACGTCACGCTTTGATTACATGTGCGCTTTCCTTTAAGCGAGTCTTTCCCCAAATCGTCTGGCGTCCCGACTTTGCTCCCACGGAAAAGCGCATAAACAAAGCCATTACGTCAATACGTCTTTAGGCTATGACGCAATAGTTATGGCGACGCAATAGTTATGGCGAAACAACGATATAGTAACGGTATGTTGCGAAATCAAATAATTTCCGTATTATAACCCACTTCAGCTCATTCTCACGGCAAGATAAAGTTTTACGGTATAAAAACCCTACCCATAATGGCGGAACCTCTATTTGTATAGATGTGGCGAGGGCGTTAAAGTTAACACAAACAATAATAATAAATAGAACCTGATGAAACATGAAACATTTGCTAGAGATTGTATGACGAAGGGGCGTTTACCGTCCAACACAGGGCGAGTTAAAAAAAAGTGATCGAGATTATGATCGCTCTTCAAATTAAATGTTAAAGTTAAAACCTATTACATTTTGATACACAAATAAACCACACGTTAAAGATGAACTTCTTAAAAATGCTCTTTCATTCATCTGAAGAACAAATGACTGAAATTGACTTTTGGCCAGAGTATGCACTTTCCTCTTTTTGGAAGGAGCAAACCACATGTTCTAACTCAGTCACTTTCTTTTTAACTCATCCCGCACAATTATCTAAACAAAATGACTTTTGTTATAATACTGCATGCAATCCCATTATAAAACCCAACCTTGCCTATAATATTCCACTAAACGCACGCCTTAGTGAAGAAAAATCGTTAAGTTGACATTAAACTGTATTTTTCTTATTCTGATCAGTAATTCTGGATGCAAGGTATCATTCTTTTTCTAAATAAAATTAAATAGACTGGTTATAAGTAAGTCTTCTCGTTCAAAGAAATGGGTTTCCTTAAACAACTCTTAATTCTTTATTAACCCTGGATTTGTTAACTTTTCTTCTGCCAACCGCTTTACGCCCATGTTGTGCTTCTATTGTGTTTTAAAACACAGAAAACATGCACGATTCAATGCTGGGGCATGGACAGATATTAAATCCATTAAAGACCATAAGCCCATAAGCCCCACACCTCCACCTCCTAAAAAATGTCAGATAATTCCTCTAAATTACATTTTTCGATGCAAGCTCCTTTAAATTGACATGATAAAACTATATACAAATATATCATTTCTCTTTAGCCCCCCCCCCCTCTTTAATCAAACCAACACAACCAAAGTGCAACGGAAAACAATGTAGGCTCTAATGATATGTAGACCAAGGCCCTTCAAGAACAATTTGAAGTTTGTATTAAACATACTTATTATTTAAACATAATAATTCGCCAACATATACTGCGGGGTTTATTTTGGCAAAAAAAATTACGTCTATGTTCAATTTGCAACACTGATACGGTTATTCCGCATTAGCATTTATTTTGTGCGATCAACTGTTATTTCGCAACTATCGAATCATTTCGCTAAAACAAGGTTGTTTTACTACTTAAATCTTCCACAATAGGCCTCCGTACTGTACAGCCGTAATTAGCGGAAACTAATGCCGTTCTTAAGTAAACTTTACACGGGATTTTCCATTCTTCAGTTGCAATCCTGCAAAAACCTACTCGTGCACTACCATTTGGAGTAACCTTCTGCTCAATATTCAAATTAAACACAAATACATTAATTCCTTAGCGTGAAGGGGGGTGGGGGGTGCTAATTACTCACCTTTAACCTATTCTTAAGCACATAATGGACGGGAATAGGCATTCTGACACCCCCACCTATATAGTGCCAGCATTAAACATTTGTGCTCCACGTTCTAATTAAAAGTCGCTGGCCTCTCGGACTAACTTGTTTGAAGTGCCTGTTTGTACAGTAGTTTCTGTCTGCCCATGCGGCCCTCTGCTTGGAGGACATTTCGCAGGTAGCATTATGTGCAAAGGTTCTTCCAACCAGCTGCCTGCACTTTGGAATACAGCCCGTGATGTTGACATGCTTCGGGTTTAGTGTGCTCGATGTGATGTTCGAGGTGATGTTTGACCATCATTGTTGGACGCCTCTCTCCACAAACATGTCCTTAACAAGGAGAGATAAGGGCATTGTACACGTAGGAAAGGTTGGAACCATCGTCGAAGCCGTTGTGAATAACCCCAATGGCGAAATTATGTTGTGCCCCGTTTGGTATACGACATCCTTCGCATGGAATGCTAAAGCAAGTACAGTATAGAAGCGGGCACATCTGTATCCTAGACAATTGCACAATGTCCGCAAGGCTTGCTATGAAATACAGAACACTAAGCAAGCCGAGGGAAGACCTCACCTGAAGGCGGCTGCATAATAGCCAGTCGGTCAGATAGGTGTAACACCGTACTTGTAGTTGGCATAGGGTTGATGCCAATGCCTTGGTGAATCTGGTGAACACACGATGAGCCGTGGCATTTATGGGTACGTGAATACCGTGTGGGCATGGGTCTCTAGGCCTATTAAAGGTGTAGCCCACCATCCCGGAGAGAGAGGTTGTAAAACGGTGGTCAAACTTTCCATATGCAAGTACTTTGGTTAAATATAGGATTCTTGGGAGGACCAAATAAAATGTCAATGTAGAGAAGAAGCGATTGCTGCCCCTAGTAAACGTGTATGCACCTACAATGACGCCCCATTGTATCTTTCGGACTATTTCACAAAATATGCTCCAGCTCGCCCACTAAGATCCTCTATGGACTCCACCCGCTTGACTATGCCAAAAGTCAGTAACTCAGTATTTGCAGAAAAAAGATTCAATATCATTGCTGTTAAGGCCTGGAATGGACTGCCTTCTGCCATCAGAGCTGCGCAATCTGTTGACAGTTTCAAGAAACTTTTGAAATCATATTTATTTTAATCATGTGTTCTTGAATTTATTAATGGTTGACCTTTGTACACGCTTTGGTACTCTTGTGTAAAGCGTTCTAAATGCCTATTATTATTATTATTATTAATGACGAACCCAGATGATGTCAAAGACAAGTTCTATGATTATCTGGAACAAGTAATCTCCCAGGTTCCCACAACAGAAAAAAAATCATAATGCTCGGCGACTTCAATGCTCGGCGACTTCAATGCTCGTGTTGGCTCTGACCATGATACATGGTATGGCAAAATTGGAAAACATGGTATCAGGACACGCAATTCAAATGGTCTCCTTCTCCTCACGAAATGTGCCGAACACAACCTCATCAGCAGCAACACTTTGTTTCGACTTCCCAATACAAACAAAGCGTCAAGGATGCATCCCCGCTCAAAACATTGGCATCCGATTGATTATATTATAGTTAGAAATAGGGACATCATAGATGTGAAAATTACCAAGGCTATGAGAGGAGCTGACTGCTCATTCGTGCGAAGTTCAACTTCAACCTCAAACCACTCAAGGAAAGAAGCCGCCAAATAAGCTCAATGTTACCAAATTAAAGACCGCCGCTGTGAAATGTGAACTGTGCAGTGCAATGATCCAGCAGCTTGACTCTGCTGACTTGGTCTCAGGTGATGTTGAAGCTGACTGAAAATGCTTCAAAAATGCAGTCCACACGGCAGCTTTGGAAACTTTGGAACCCGTTATGCGGAAACACCAAGATTGGTTTGATAAAAATGACGAGGAGATCAGGAAACTTCTTGTAGAGAAAAACCGGATACACCTATCCATGAATAATGATGAAACATCCGCATAAAAAAGCAGCCTTCCAGAACATCCGTAAGACGCTGCAGGCCAGACTCGGAGCTATGTGCGACTCACGGTGAAGCAAAAAGACTGTAAGAACATGAAGAAGTTCTATGATGCACTGAAGACAATTTATGGGCCAAAATCAAGTAGCTCTACTCCCGTCTTGAGTTCTGATGAATCCACACTCATATTGTGGAAAATCTGTTGAACAGAGACTCAAACATCAGCACTGAGGCAATAGAACAACTGCCTCAAAGTTCTGCAATGTAGCCCTAGCTGAAGTGCCCACCATTGCCGAGACCGGAAAAGCTATTGATGTACTATCCATGGGTAAAGCAGCTGGTTCCGACTCAATTCCCGCCGAGATATACAAAGCAAGAGATGCTACGTTTGTGCAGCGCCTCACAAATCAAGGGATCAAGAATTCAGGGATGCCTCTATTGTCCACATTTACAAGAAAGGCAACCGCTTCATGTGTGACAACCACATATTGTAGGAATCTCCCTGCTGGTCATTGCCGGTAAGATCCTCGCCAGAATCATGCTTAATCGGTTCACAACACACATTGCCAACAAATTTCTACCAGACAGCCAGTGTGGTTTCAGAAAAGGAAGAGGTACAGCCGACATGATATTTGCAGCCCATCAGCTTCAAGAAAAATGCAGAGAGCATGATACTGACCTCTACTGTGTCTTTGTCGACTTGACAAAGGCACTCGGCATTGTCAGCCAAAATGGCTTCTCGAAACTCTTGTCCTGTCTTGGCTTGGCTGCCCTGAAAAGTATATCGAGATGGTGAAGCAGTTTCATGGTGGTATGATGGCGCGAGTAATGGACAACGGGGAATCTTCAACAGCCTTCCCTGTATCAAATGTGGTTAAACAAGGCTGTGTCATTGCGCTAACGCTTTTCAGTGTCGTGTTTGCTAGCATGCTTCTTGATGCTTTCCGTGAAGTAGGCGTAAAGTTGAGATTCTGGACTGATGGAAAAGACTCCGAAGACTTTAACCAAAAACAAAGGTATTCGATGAACTATAGTTCGTGTATGCCGATGACTGCGCGCTTGTCGCTCACAGACACAGGAAGACCTACAACTCATCATGAACTGCTTTGCAACAGCTTGCTCGCGCTTTGGGCTTTCAATCAGTCTAAAAAAGACAGAGGTGTTGTTTCAACCTGCTCCACGTAAGCCGTATGTTCCACCAGTCATTACCACTGGAGATCACACCCTTTATTCTGTGGACAAGTTTACATCATTGGGCAGCACTCTTTCAAGAGAGGTCTACATAGACGACGAAGTCGCTCACCGGATATCTAAAGCCAGCTCAGCATTCGGATATCGTTTTGGCACGATATCTTTCTTCCAAGTCATGCGATTTTCCAGTTTCTATATATTGAGATGGTAGCAAACAATTTTACAAAGGCCTTTTCCCGGGGTGATATTTTTAAGATATCAATGTATCAAAAATACCTGACTTTAACACGCAAACTTTCCATTTCGAGGGGTCCGGGTTAGTAAACGTTTCAGGCTCTATTGTGCAATGCTTAGAGCCAGCAAAAAAACGCGTGTATTACAGATCGGCAGCAGGCGCCTGAAAAAATATGATTCTTGGATGCAGTGTGGGTGTGTGGCGACATAGCGTAAAGTGCCAGTAAGTGCGTCAATACTGACTACTTGATAATATCTGGAGACAAGGTAAATGCACGCAAATTACAGGGTATAATTGTAGTGATTTTGGATCATTACTCACATAATTATTTAGTCACTTGTATGCTTTAGAAAATGTTATTAAAGTAAGGATGTGTAAGTAGAATCAGTAAAATAAACTTAAGTGAGTAATATATAAATATATTACACGGCAGGAATTAACGATTTTATACACATTAGGCATATTTCCACCTCTTGGATTTTACAGACTTTTAGTATTAGACCAAGAGCTAGCTGAGATTTATTTGACAAAATTGTTACAAAAGCTTTGATGGCTGAGTGGGGTACAGCTACCTACCCTGTCTCCAAAAAGTCTTTTCTTAAGTTTGGCAAGTTCTGGGTGGGGTGGGGGGTACCCCTCAAAGTAACCCAAAATTCAGTTTTATTTGACGGAATTGTTACAAATCTGAAAACATGTTGAGTAAGGTCCCCATATCCAGAATCGCCAAATTAAGACAAAATTATGTTCTGGAAAGGTCACTTAAGACAACACGCTAATTAGTGCTAAATAGGGTTTTTATAATATTTTATAAATAGATACTTTATAATAGTATAACAAATAGTAATACCAAACTACATGTCACGGTACATTTTCGTTTTGGTTTTGGTTATTGTAGGTTCTATCTCACACATAACTTGTATGAAAGAGTGACCTTTGACCTTGTCTTAAGTGACCTTTCCAGAATATAATTTTGTCTTAAGTCGGTGATTCTGGATGTATGGACCTCACTTAACATTTTCCAAGTGGTTTCAGATTTGTAACAATTTTGTCAAATAAAACCCTAATTAGCACTAATTAGCGTCTTGTCTTAAGTGACCTTTCCAGAACCTAATTTTGTCTTAAGTTAGTTATTTTGTACATGTGGATCAAATTCTACCTTTTTCATGTGGTTTTGGTTATTTTAGGTTTTATCTCAAACAAACTTGTATGAAAGGTCATTTGGTGCAAATTGACCTTTGACCTTGTCTTAAGTGACCTTTCCAGAATATAATTTTGTCTTAAGTTGGTGATTCTGGTTGTATGGACCGTACTTAACATTTTCCATGTGGTTACAGATTTGTAACAATTTTGTCAAATAAAACTTTTTGGGTTACTTTGAGGGATACCCCCCACCCCACCCAGAACTTGCCAAACTTAAGAAAATACTTTTTGGAGACAGGGTAGGTAGCTGTACCCCACTCAGCCATCAAAGCTTTTGTAACAATTTTGTCAAATAAATCTCAGCTAGCTCTTGGTATATGTTTTTATAGGGACCTTATAGAAATGCATTTGTGGTGAAAAAGAAATTGTTGCAATTTGTGTGGGTTTGTGTACAACTGATCTTGCAGGCGAAGTTTTGGTCTCTAATTATCTATCTACTAATTAGTTAATGATTTAACGTTAGTCAAGCCCATGCAATGTGCCAAAGATAGGTTTTATATCGCTTAAGGGCGCTGTCCACTCCAGCCTATGTCCTTTTATAGTTTTAATGTGTAGTATTGAATTTCATTTAAGAAAAATTGCAATCGCCAGACGGCGATCGCAAAAAAACCAAGAACAAGACCAACTGCCCGGTTAAAAACGAACGTCGTTTTTCTTGCATTTTTCTCGGCATTCATGATTGTAAAACTTCGGACAGGTCAGTTACACGATATTTACTATAAAATACAACCATTCAAGTCCACCCATTCCTGATAATTCAAGCAATTACCAATGGTGTATCCTACCTTTAAGATAATCCTTTAAGATAAAACCTATACAATTCAAATATTTAAATTTCCCCCATATCCCATAAACCTGTATAAAAATGACTGTTGACCTACCTCTCCATCTGGTTGTCACGTCGTTCTTTGCCTCCTTCACACAACCACAAGCACAGGTGCAAACATCAATTATGTTCTTCAAAACACAAGGCTGAATGGCACTGGTCCACTCCAAGTAAGAACAGCTGTGATTAGGCAAGAGTTCAGGAAGGGTGAAGCAACCACAAGAGCAGTTGCAGGTGGTGTTCTCAGAACAGGTGGAATTGTCACAGATTTGTAGACAGTCAGTTAATGATGACATCCAATTGCAATGCTGCTGACATGTTGTAATGTTGATATGTTGAGGGAGGGCACACATATCACTGCAGGTGGATTCACACCTGCCATTGGTGAAAACTGAACAATTCATGCTGGTAGCTGATACATTACCACTTTTAAAACTTCCACCTGCAGTTGATGAATTGCTTGTCGAGTCTGCCGAGTCACAACTACTTGTCTGATTCCTTTGACTACAGTACATTGCAGTTTCATTGCAACTATCATAGCACTCCTTATGCTTCACTGGTCTGAGCTCCTCGCAAACTTCTTGGCAAGATCCAGTACATATGTCAATGCAATATTCCATGTAAATCGGTGTTTCATTAAAACAAATGCATCGTGGACTACTGGAATTTGATGCGGCGCAGTTTGATACATCATTAAACGAGTCATTACAAAAAGCACTGAAATTTTCACACTGAATTCTACACACATGTGCAAGGTCACTGCAGTTCTGTAGGCAGCTTTGATAGTAAAAGAAAAGCACATTACTTGAACAGTCTGGATATCTGTAATTCAGCACACTGACATGTGACTGGCGAGTATAATTGAAAAATCCAGTTGCATTTTTGAGCTGGTTGCTTGTACCGTTATAATAGAGTGTTTCATTTTCAATGTTGTTTACACTTCTCCTATGCATACGGTGAATTACCTTCAAGGGTGGTAAACTATAACCTCTGGGTTGAGTGACTGGCCTCTGATTCATAAGATTGACCACTTGGCTGTAAATGCTGTTCAAGGATCTGGCAATTGTCCGGCTATGATCAGTTACCAAACCTTTATCTCTCAATAGTGAAGACTTCCAGAATGGATTCACCAATGGGGTTACCATGTGGGAAATTAGCATGGTCACGTATGAAGTTGACATATTATTAGGCAGCACTTCCAGAGAGAGTGGTGGGGGGCTAGACACTGGCACAGTGACATTGACCATTTGACTCTCTTTATTCATTGATGGAGTTTTCTTCAACACCAGATTGTAGCTTTCTACAGGTGTTTCTCCTTTTTTTGATGAATGATTTCTCACTCTCATGGCTGACTGACTTGGAGTCAAGAGTTTCTTCAAGAACCTCTTCTTAATCTGCTCATGCATTAATAACTCATCAAATATTGGCATCTTTAAATACTCTGACGAGAACTCCGACTTTAAGAGATCAAACTCACGTACACTACGCCTCTTTCTTTGGTGGTTTTTACATAAGCTGCTATACTCTCTGCAGTTATGTTGGGAGATGCAGCTACGAGAAATAAACTCCTGTAGGCATTGTCTTGTGCAATTTGAATGACTGCAATTCGAACCTTCATGGCAGAGGTCATTAATTGTATTATTTATGCAAAAACTGTAACAGTTTTGATAGGCGGTGCAGTTTGGATGAAACTTACTGAAATCCCCGACAGTTGTGTTATCCACAATAATTGGAGCAATGACGTCTACCAGAGTAGTGCAGTTGATGTAGTCTGCCTCACAAGTCAGTGCACAATCGGGACACATGGTGCAATTTAAGCAATTACACCTACATGCTGCATCAAAGCTGCTGCAGTTACTAGAGCAGTTACATGTAGTTGGGAAGGTTGTATCTATAGTGTAGCAGTCTGCAAAACAGGAGTAATGGTCACTGATGCATTGATTATAACACATTGTACAGCATGCTGCATCCTTCCGACATATTTGGCAGGTATATAGGCATTCATGCATGGAAACATCACAGGATATTTTGCAATTGTTAAAGACTTGATAAGACATGCAGAAGCTGTTGCACAATGACCTCGACTTGGTTAAATTGCTACATGAAACAGCAGTATGATTGCTAGATTCCAAGCTATTACTTTCATTACATGTGTTGGATTCAGATGAAGAATCGTTCCTTATTGCATTGTATTGTGAGATAGAGCAACCCTGTACCGAACAGTTCTCAAACAAAGATCTGTTGAGCAAACTGGATTTAACACAAGCGGCATATGAAAAGCTGCAATTCAG